>VDFB02058242.1:351102749-351507028 GCA_007258455.2 Sequoia sempervirens
TTAAAAAAAAAACTATTCTTTAAATTCATTTTAGGAAGTTAAGTGTGTTTTTTTTTTCAAAAGATAAGAAGATAAGATTTAAGAGTGGATATGGATTTGTATGTCATTTGAACGTCAATTTCTAACACCTCACGTAAATTTAATTTTTAATATTTTAATAAACTATTTTTATTAGAAGATCGATGCTAAATATTTATGCAATTATATTTACAAGTATTCTTATGTATTATTATGGACTCTCTAAATATCATGTTTCTACATGATGTAAGAACAACTATTTTTATTCATATCATTGTATAGTTGTCATATAATTTTATTTGAGAATATTTGAGTTTTAGACTATTTGTGAGTTAAGCAATTTTATGGTATGATGACCACTAATTTTGAATAAATTATTTTTTTAACAAATTTACTTTTTTATAAGAAAAATCTATTTGTTTCTATCATAGTATAAAACATACATAACATGTCTCCACAATTTATTTTAGTGAAAAGGGAAAAATCCACCACCTTACATAACCATTATCTAGGATAATCAAAAAATCAAACTAGTATATGAACAATTAACTTCGGTAAGTGAGCTCATATCAAAAATAATAAACATTGATATTATGGAATTAAATAAATTGAATGGTAATATTTAGCTAGATTTTGAAGGTGAAAAAAAGGAGCTGAAAAAAAGGAGTTGGATGTACATTTAGAATTGATTCATCACCCAACTAAAATATCAATGCTTCCATGGATGACTAGTTCAAAATTTTGTAAATTGTTGTGTTTTGTCCTAGTTCACCTTTGTGTGTGTGAGTTCATGATCTTTATCTATGCAAATGTGAACTAAAATGTACATGATTGATCTTGCAAACTATTGACTATTAGAAGTTGTTTGCCTCAACCTTTGAATGTATATGTAAGGACTAACACTATTTAAAAACAAATTTGGGAATATATTGAATTATAAGGGTTGAGTTCTTTTCAATTAAACCCCTTAGTGGGACCAACTTTATGTTACACCTCAATTGTGCAATTACTATTTACTATTACTATGTAGGGTAAATTGTGAATGTAATGTGAATTCAGTGGATGAATAAATTGTGTGTGCACTTTGTTATCACTGCTTAATGAATGAATGTCATCTCAATTAATGTTATATGAAGGAATGCATTTATATGATTGGATGAATATTGTATTAATATTTTAACTTTGGAGATGTATTATGTATACTACATATTTTGTGAACAACTGACTGTCATGTGCATGTGTTAGTGATTGCAGGTATATGTTCAATTCCTCCAGGCGGAGGGGAAGTATCACTTAGGAGAAGGTCTTGGTTGGGTAACCAGTAACGTAACCTATCTAAGTTTACACACACCACAGTAGAATAATTGAGTCAGGTAATTAAGTGGAAAGTTGGTAAATCATCCTTAATTATTATGTCTACTTAAGTAAGAGTCTAGTTTACTATTGAGTACATTATTGGGTGATGTTTATCTATTTGAGCTTATGAGTTCCTTCTTTAAATTACCACGCTTATATTGATAGATGGAACATACAAGGTGTGTGTATGCGTACACACATGCATGATGATGATAGACCATACGCACAAAGGAACGCATACATAAGGGTACATAGGTAGACGTACCTATGCACACTCATGCACGAGTTGCTTATGTGAATGGAACTATCTGATGGAACCAACGGCATGCATATGTAAATGTATAGAAATATCACTTGTAGTCTCTTATCAATACCATAGTGATTGTGTATGATTTGGTGTGAGAATCAATGTGTATGTATATAATGTATATACATATATCCATTTGTGTATATGTATCCATATACGTGTATGGTGGCAAATGGACATGCCCATATGAATGTATCGATACATGTATACATACACATATATGTACATAGAGGCATATATATGTATACACAACCGATATATTAATATAACAATGTGATTGCTATTTTGATGTATTCTTTTGTATATCAATTATATGTGCATGCTTTATTGACATGTGATAAATATGGATATATACTAACATATACATATATATGTATACGTATATATATGTGTGTGCGTTTGTGTTTATATATGTAAGTATATATATATGTGTGTGTGTGTGTATAAGTTATGTATATATATTTAAATGATACTAGCTTTGAGATCAACTATCTAAAGCAATGATTATCATTCGATTATAATGCTATATATATGGCTTTTGAAGTCGATTATCATGAACAAATTAGTGGTTGAACTTTGTGAATAGTAATGATTGTATTATTTGGGTCGCATTTTATGCTCTTGTTGTCAACAATAAAAGAGTTTGTGATTTTAAAACTTAGCACAACCATTAAGTCAATATTCAAGAAGAGAAGTAGTTGACGCCTTATTGAAACCGTGGACTTAGTCAACTAAATTACCACATTATTTTGCATCGACCAAACAGTTGTAAATACATGAAAACATATCGACGACTATGTCAAACTAATTCATTGAGTGAATCGACATATATATCATGACTTAGTTAATATTTAACTTGGTGGCACACATTTGTTTTTGAATTTTTCTCAAAAGGAGGAAACCACGCCATCTTTGAGAGAGCATAATAATGCTTGGTGCCACCTTTGAATCCTTTAACCTATAGATGTCTGGTTTGAGATGCAAATTGAATTCTATCACATGGAGATTTGTATTGGTCTCTATTTGTTGTCATTTAACTAAGTCAATTTATTGTTGTATAAGTTGATTATATGCTTTTATATTCGCCACTTTTGAGTTGAGTTAGAGGTGTTGCTATGCATGCTTGTTGTTGTCAAAATCATGCCTAAACTATAGGTAGAGATGTTACTAATTTGTTGTATAAATAGAGGAGTAAGTTTATATGTTTGGATGCATTCCTTATACAAGTTTACGCATTCTTCTATGCATTATTTCTTGTGCAAATTCTCATCATTTTTTATACATTTCTATTTGTAATATTCTGTCAAAAACAGTGAGTGAGAGAGCTTGAGTTTTAAAGTGAGATTATTATTATTCTAAGGGAAGTATTTGCCAACTTGAGAGATAGTGGATATTGAGTCTTTGTTGAAGGATCAATACCAAGCTATTTGTTGATTTGGAAGTGTTATGACTGCAACCAATTAGTTGGAAAGCTTATCACAGGCATGAGGATATCCTCCCCTTATTTGCATTTGTATTGAATGATTTACTTTATGACTGCTTAACGAGTCTTTTATAGTGATTTGCATATAGGGAAAAGTGTTGCCTTGAATAAAAAAGAATTTACTATTTACTTTATTTTGTGAAATGTTTCTAAGTACTCCATGATAGGAGAGATTGTTTGTCATGTAGGTATTATTATTATACTAGACATGAGTAGACTTGGGTAAGAGGGTATGTTTATCATAGGTATTGTTATTATACTAGATATGATTAAACATAGACAAGCTTAAGGAACACTCGTGTAGCTAGATAATTAATTATGCTACATGACTAGTAGGTTACTCTTGGAAATGTTGTTCAGTGAAGGGAGGGAACTTGTACTTTGCTTATTAAGTTGTGTTACCTTAGCTTGTGCTAAAGAGATAGGTTATCTTGGGGAGTAGCTTTCCCATGGAGAGGGATTGCCTAAGCATATATATAATGGCCTTAAGTCAAAATGAGCTTGCCATAGTGTAGGTGAATGGTAGACCATCGCTTGATTATACTGAGTAAGAACACTTTGGCCAAAATAATGTGATTGTTCAAGACTCCACCGTAGATAGTGAGATTGTTGAGACTCCACTGCCAGTTCACCATGTCCATTTAAATGCATGAGGGCTACCTAGAGTAGGTTATAAGTCCTAGTCATGTAGGACATAACACTAAGCTCATAATGGTATGTCATACAGGGTTACCAAACCAATACCTTCGTCGAAGGGTAGGGCCATCTATCATTGATAGATGTGTGGGGGACCACATATGAGTCCATGGTTGGCATAAAAGTGCTTGAGTGATGCTTCTCCTCCTCAACAGGTGATAGAAGACTAAGGTTTTGAAAGGTGGATTCCTGGACCATCTATATCTTATGTTATGAAGCTCGAAGGAGCTATGTATGTAGTTTTGTACTTTCTTGAAAATATTGTACTTGGTGAAATATTGTAATGGAATGGAAATCCTTATTGTATGTTGTTTTTTTATTATCAGAAAAATAGATTTTGATGGGGCCCCAAAACCCAGTACATACAGTTTTGAAGGGATTTGAAACCCTATCCAGAGCAAGCAAGCTGCAAACAAAAAAAAATCAACATATCACCAGCAGCCAAATAATAGTAGCCATCAAAGATTAGCAAAATAACACAAGCTACATGCAACCAACAAAAAAGGCAGTGACCTTACACCTTAACAATCAAGTTAAGATACCAATAACCACTTGAAACAATCAAGAAACAATGCAACAAATCTATAGCAAACCATCTGCTTAATATCTGCAATACTCAGCCCAACAAATCCAACCTTCCCACCTCAATAGGGAAGCTAGAGAGAGTGACACAACACTAATAATCATTCACCTCCTTACAATTCCAATCCACCTGACAAGCCAACCCAGACTCCTCCTCAATAGGAGAGGGATCCCCTCTAATGGATAGGAAGAAGAAGAAATCCTCACCACCAAAGCCAACCCTCTCCAGCTCAAACGAGTTCCACCTCAATAGAAACAAGCGGTAATGAAGAAAGCATCCTGCCAAGTCTATAGCAACCACCTCCACCTCAAAAAGAGATGGATCTACCTCAAAAGGAGATGGCTCCACCTCAAAAGGAACAGTCTTCACCTCCATACAAGACACACTCTATAGAATCTAGAAGAAAGAAAGAACTTTGATAGAAAGGATAGTCACCTCCTCCTTTGGCTTGAAAAGAAACTAGAGCTTCAAAGAAGAAACAACCATCAACATAAAACACAACCACGGTTGAGCCATTACAATAAACCAATGTAACAACTCAACATCAAAGTTCCTAAGAGGTAAGAATAGCTGGGTATTCCAAAATAACCTTGAACTCCTCCCAGCCAACCACACACTAACAAAACAAAGGGAAAAAAACTCCCCTACTGAATTTCTTCACAGAGCAACAGCAAGGAAGGAAAGCCACCAAACCAACGAAGTCTCAAAAGAAACTAAACTATTCTACATGACCCTCTCGAGATAAACCAAGACCTCCTCAAACAGTCTAGGATCCAGCTTGGAAAAAAGACTGGAAAAAGAAGACAGTCCCCACCACCATCTAGGAAGAAATAGGGAAACAATCCCCACAAAGCACCAAGGGAAAACCCCTAAAGAGAAACGCCACACATCGAATAACCAGAGACAAATCTCCAACTGAATAACCAAAGCCACAAAGAAACCATCCCCACCGAGAGAAAACACTTCACAAACCAAAGGGGGATCAAAAGGAAATACCATAAAGGCAAGAGAAAACAAGGCAGGGTACCTACAAGACCCCAAGAAACCCAGAGCAAGGTAGCAAGCGACCATTTTCCACAAGGAACATCACACCCATAACAGAGCCAAAGCTTCATAAAGCACCAAAGGTGAGCCCACTAGCAAAGCATCACAAGAAACACTCCAAGAGAGGAGCCCAGAACAAAGAGTTGCGACGCCATAAGCTAGAGCAGAAACACCAAACCCCCAAAGAAAAGGCTAACAGCAGAAAGCCACCCACCACAAGTACCACAAGGGACCTCAAAAATGAACCATTGCAAACAAAGAAGAGAAGCTTGACCGACAAGAATGCAACAAAGAGAGAGCAAGTCTCCAAAAAAATCAAACGCCTCCAAGAACCACCCTAGAGGAAATGCCAAACAATCAACCTCCACTGCGGCCAGAACAAAGAAAGCCACAACAGCCAAAGAACCATTTGGATCTGCATCTGGATCCTCACCTTCTTCAGCGCCATCCTCTAAGAAATTCAAAATTCCTTTCCTAGACCTCTTCCTACCCGTTTGCTTCCTACAGCTTTGCTCCATTCTAAGCATGAGCTGAAGGATATCTTATGTTGGTCCTCTAGTGCTATCTAATTTTATTATTGTATGTTGTTATAGCATCTCTATTCATATATTTTCACTAAAGAAAGGAAAAAAATTTATTGCAATGGCTTGTTACATAGTTTATTTTACTTGCTCGGTAAAAACTTAGGAAATTTACTTCAATGAATGTTTGGCATATTACACTTTATAGCTCTATGCAGAAGAATTGAAGATGGAAAGAAAGTGTATAATAGACCTAGGATAATGTTACAAGCAAATATTGTGTATTTTCAAATATATTGTTCTTACTCTTACCTCGCTTCTTTGGAAAATGAGTAAGTCACTCTTCATAAGGTTCAATGGAAGGCATTTATATATCAATATGCTTACATCTTATGGAACATGTTACTTAAGGCTCTAAGAGTCTTTCATTTTTTCTTATGTTCTCCTTAATTATTCTTTTATGTGAAAATTACATAAATTGTGTACATCATATTTTCATTCAGAGATATTTTTTTAAGCCGCTTAAAAAATATGTCTGTAAAGTAATTATTATCACATGATGGCTTATAATGAGCTCTATCAATATTGACTACCTTGCCTTCATGTACAAATATGATACATTGATAAAAAATTGGAAGTGATGTATTGCATTGTTTAATTCATGGTTTACCAATTGATACACTAAATATATGGTATGAAGATTTGGAATTATGCAACAAATCATTATTAATTCTATATAACCAAATTTCAAATGTAGAATAATTTAACCTAAGGTTTCAAGGAAAATCCCATTAGTCACCTTCAATGATACTCTAGAACATGCAAATTCTTGATGTCGAATGTGATTATTAAATAAGTGCTCTTGAATGCATGTATTATATTGACATGCACGATCAATGAGAAACTAAGTGGGTGAAGTGCCTCTAATGCTACTAAGGATATATAATGGATCCCATAATAATTATTTTTGTGATCTCATTAGAAAATACAATCACTAGAGTAACATAAGATGATGAAGATGTATCTCTAGAATGTATAACACCCACAAAAGTATTTATATGTAAGTGCATGAGAGTCTCATAGCAATCACCATAATGTCTCTATTCAACATGTGTATGATCCATAGAAAGAGAATATTATTCATGAGATGCATTAATGTTATCAAAAATATTAGGAATTTAGGATTGGAAAAATTTTAATATTTTTGGTAGTTGAGAAAATAAATGGTTTCCCCTACCATTAGCACTTTCAATATGAATCATGGTATTGTTAATAAAGCATTAGTCTTTATGTTTCAATTTCTTGCAAACCTAATTATGATGTCCATTAAGTCTATGAAAATTATAAAATTAGTCTCATTGTATTTCTTGGATAGCCTTCTACTTGGATCTAATTTACAAATGGGTGGAAGATAAATCAAGTTTGAGCTCAAGAACCTTCAATCATAGTGTCCAAGGGCTCTTGTAGGTTAATAAAAAACATATGTGTTGATGCTTGAAAGAAGGTGCATTGGAAGTATTATTCACATGATACACATACCTTTATCTCTTTATAATCATTTCCTTTGAAAAATAATTAGAATTTTGGAATTAGGAATGTTAATAATATGTGGAGGAACCATGAGAAGATGAACCATACTTAAGTGCATTGGATGCAAGCAATTTTAATTCAAGATTATTTATATGAGTACGCATGCCTATGAAAGAAGGAAAACTACCCAAGCACACACAAATATTAGATGTGAATGAAATAGACATTGAAAGGATAACTCTATCTTTAGACACATTTTGAAAAATTAGTCATGATTTTTTCAAATCCATACTAGAACTATAAAGTATACCCAATTAGAGAAAAAAATATATTTATTTGTTAAAGAGATTAATTATATAATAAAATCTTATCTTGAAATGAAAACATATTTAAGTACTTGTCATATGACATGTATTACCTCATTAATTAAATATTTCATCTTATAATCTAAGACAACTTGAATATATAATTGTTAAACAAATTAAGCAAGATTAAATTCTCTAATTATTGAAATTAAAATTTGAGTCCCACCATATGCATGACTAATTAATATGTGTATCCATTTCGTTGCAACTTATTTTACTCACTATATAAAATTTATAGCAATAGTTCACGTATCGAGTTTAGTATCTTTAACTTAGCTTATAGATATATATTTTTGAAGGTTATGATTGACATTTCATGCCACCTTTGATGACCCGTCATTGATAATCAACCTGAGAGATCCCATGTGGGCCATATTGCATGAATTTTCCTTGAGGAGGTTCCTAAAATTGGCTAAGTTTAGGTGTTTCGGGTTTTTGCATTTTTGCTTCTCTTCATACATGGATTTGAGATACAAATACACTATTGTACAACAGTTAGGTGTTATATCTATTAAAAAGGAAGATTTTAACAAAAATTTTAAATATGTAAGTGGTAATTTAAAATCTATTGCAAGATGTCTTTCCTCAAATCTGTATAATTGATTCCCCTGAGAAGAAATACTTGAAGCCACGTCTATTGTGTATCCTTAATTTTGGATGCTAGGAAACCATCAGAACCTGGACTATTTTCATAAAAAAGTAATTACCTTGGACAAACACTTTTCAAAAATTTTAGAATACAATGGACAAAAATAAGAGGAATTATAAATGAAATTAAGCTTAAAGAAAAAGCTAAGCGTTTTGCAGTAAGTATGATTGACCAAGTTGACTCCATGGAAGCGAGATCAATAACAAGGGTTGGGGCAACCTTTGGTTAGAGTGAAATATTGTGTGATCTGTTATCAAAATATTTCAAACTTGTTGATTTATGTCAAACAATGATATTGGGGTCACTATAGGATGAGTGAGTTTTTAGTGTATTGGGGTTTTTAAATCAAAGATATGAAACAAACTAGACAAGAATTTGGAAAATTGCTTGAGGATGTTTATAACTAGGTACAGTGTCCAAAGTTTTCCTTTTGAAAGGGAACTTACATTATGGACATCCATATGTGAAAGAAGAGGGTTATGCAACACTTCAAACGTTAGTAGCACTGGCACAAATCATAGTGACACAATGACTATTGAACTTGACATTCAGTTAAGTGAATGTACACTAGGTGAAGAAAATGAAGACCAGACTCAAAGTCAAGACAACTCTCAATCTCATCGTCAAAGGGAGGACCATGATATGATTTGGAAAATAGAAGTGATTTAGTAGTTTTTAGGTATTTATACTGCATTTCATGAATCATATTCTAAATTGTACTTGATGACATTTTATATTAGATTCCATGAAATTGTGAATCAGATTGAATAAATTAATATATTATTAATAATTTCATACTTTAATGTGTCATATTGATAATTTTTACATGTACTCATTGATTCATCATTCAACTCAATTCTTAGTAACATATTAACAATAGTAGTGTTGGTGTTTCCAACTTTTTCCCCCTACACTTCAAGCTCTACATAACCTAAGAGGGTGGTCCTATAACATTATTCAATCATATAACAGTTTTCTTGACCATGGTGCATTTGATAATAGATTTCTTCATGCTGGAATTTGAGAAGGTGGTGTAAGTGGCTAAATCACCCTAGGGCCTCATGTATGCTTAATGTTTCCATGCTAGAATGGATTTCATGAATCATATTCTAAATTGTAGTTGATGACATTTTATATTATATTCCATGAAATTGTGAATCAGATTGCATCATATTTATACTACATTTCATGAATCATATTCTAAATTGTAGTTGATGACATTTTATATTATATTCCATGAAATTGTGAATAAGATTGAATAAATTAATATATTATTAATAATTTCATACTTTAATGTGTCATATTGATAATTTTTACATGTACTCATTGATTCATCATTCAACTCAATTCTTAGTAACATATTAACAATAGTAGTGTTGGTGTTTCCAACTTTTTCCCCCTACACTTCAAGCTCTACATAACCTAAGAGGGTGGTCCTATAACATTATTCAATCATATAACAGCTTTCTTGACCATGATGCATTTGATAATAGATTTCTTCATGCTGGAATTTGAGAAGGTGGTGTAAGTGGCTAAATCACCCTAGGGACTCCTGTATGCTTAATGTTTCCATGCTAGAATGGATTTGTGCATAAAACATAAAATTTGTGATAAAGTAAGATTTTGATTTTTGATTTGATATGTGATTCTGCATCAATCTTCAAAATTTATGAATTATTTTGATCAGTGCCTTGTTTGTAACAAAGTCAAAAATGAAATATACTCCTACAATAAACCAACTCATGGCTTCTTATAACCTCATCGTATTACAATGAGAAACCAAGAAAAGAACAACACTTATCACACTACTTATAAATCCCTATTGCATTCACACAATCTTTGATAAATAACTGAAAGCAATATTAATCTATTTCTTGAACAGAAGCTAATAGTTCAACATCCATAACACATGATGTGATATGAGAACTTATACATAACCCTTTATTATTTTGAGTGAAAATATAGTGAATGCAATATTGGAGAGCAACATAGGTCAATATTCAAAATTAAAGAAATGCATTGATTATTTGAGGCATTTGTTGTTATTATAGACAAAAATTACAACATTTCCTATATGTGTTATCAAATAGCTTAAATTGTCAAAAAGATCTTACAGAGATGAAAGATCAAAAAACCAAAACCCTTTGAATGAGACTTGGGATTCCCTTTTATAACATAAGGGAAGCAACAAGCAAAGAACCTCATTCACTACCTAGATACACAAAATACAAATTCTAAACAACAACATTTAAACCACTGATCAAAGACCATGTATAAAGATTTGTAGGAAGCTGGTGGAAATTATTTAGTGCATCCTAAGAGTGTTGGTGTTGAGTTCTCCAAGGAAATCTTTGTAGTCTAGCAGGATTCTTCTGACATTTGGCTGACAAACACATACTGCAATTATACCTAGTTAATGAGATCAGATTGAAACAAAACTCAAATCTCCCAACTCACCCTTTGTCAATCACCCTCACTAACTCTGTGCAGACCTACCATAATAAATACCGATTGATTTTGAAATGAATTCTTTCTGACAAAATCTCAAAGAGTTACGTGCACCATGTCTAGTAAAGACCTTTTTTATAACCAAAATCTCAAACAAGAGGCATAGGAATATATACATGGAACAACTCACAGGTTGGATAGATAATTATACTTTTCATTCCATGCCTTAAACATACTCTCAGAAGGCTAGTCATGAGCTAAGAGTACATCCACATTCTATAAATATTGACGATACTTAGCATCAATTATCGCATTGGCCTCTCTACAAAAAAATTATATACTATGATTTGCATTGGCCAACCCGTTTAAATAGGAATTAAGTTCATTCATATCAACCTTATTATCTTTGCAAATCACAAGTTGATGTTTGGGGATTACAATACTGAAACTATTCTTCCAATTTCCTAAATTTTTTAACTCCCCATTATCTTCTAATAGGTGGGGTAAATCCCTATTATCAATACTTAAAAAATAGTTCAGCTTTGCTCACATAGCCTCAATTACACCTTCCATATACCCTTGCACATTTCATGCCATCTTGACAATAATAAAGGTAACAAGGATACCAAGTGGGGAATTGGATGTGTTTGTAGATCCCTTATGCATACCTTCCAAAGATGTAAATCTAGGATTCTATTTATCAAATATACACTTGAGTCGATCTTAATTCCCATTTACCTTGGAAATGACACCTCTCAAATTTACATATGACACATGGGTGTTTTTCAGCCTTTTTAAGATCTTAGATAGTCTATGTTCTAGGATGCATGTTGCTATGCAAACATTCTCCTTTTGTTGAATCTCTTGAGCATTTTTTAAATGCTCTTCCAACATTTTGGATATTTTCCTTAAGCTCTTCATTCTAAATCATCACATGAGCAAAGGGAATTGTAGATGAGGGTCTTGCTTCCTGCGTACTTTCGAGAAGGGATGTTTTTTGAGCCCACAATACTTGTTGTTGGTTGTAAGCTTCCGTGAGATCAATATGTTCCTTCAATCATTCATTAATTTTGTCTTGCAACCTTCAAATAGTAGCTTCATTAAACTTGGCAACATCTATTACTAATGTGGCAGCTTCCAAGGCAAGGGTTTCAAACACCATGTTTACAATCAGGCTTCCTTCAATATTCTTTGATGTTTCAACAACCATAGGCTTATTCATATTTGGGGCCCAAGGACCTGATTGCAAGGGCTTCCCAATGTGGGTTGAACCCTGATCCTAACAATGCCATTTTTGCTTCCTCTTCTGTAGAGAAAAATTATCCTTGTTTCCTAATAGTATAAAAAATAAAAGTTGAAGCAATGTCCCTGGTAACATGAACATCTTCACTTTCATCTTGACTGATAGGATAGTCAACCAACAATGGTAATTGTTCAATTTTCATCCTCTTATGTGGTTGCTCCCTTGGGGGAGAATCCACACTAATTATTTGAGGGGAAGGAGAGGGAGTGAATTTTGGTGGGTCTATTTGTGCATTTTCTTTAATAATAGGCCATTGGGGCCTTTTGGTAGAAAGGTTAGGTATAGGTTGCTTTACTAGTTTCTCTTCCAAGGCGGGGGCCTTACCTACAATTGTATCAAAATTCTTTCAAACCACTTCAATTTTGGCAATTGGGTTACGAATATCAGAAAATGCCCCTAGATAATCCTTATCCTTCTTTTTCCTAGTAGCCTTTGCCTTGACGAATGCAATCCATTTCACTATCATTTTGACTTCCTCATAATCATCCTTACAATTTCTTATGACATATTCACTCTCATAAATCTAATGGGAAAAAATGTACCTTCTAATACTCATCCTGACCTGGTGTATGAAACCTTCAGGGTCAAAATACCTGACCTTTCCCTGATGTAACTTGTATTCCCCAACCATTTAATTTAGCCTCCCTAAGCCATTTCTAGTTGAAGTGAAATCTGAAAAGGAAATAACATAAGGGAAAAAGGATCCCTTCTTTTGTTTTCTTAAATAAAATTGATCAGCCTAATTCACTTTCCATATAATTTCTATGAATGCTAATCTAGATGGAATATACCTGGGCATCACATGGGGGGATTCAAGGCGCCCATATATTCTAATAACAACTGAGTTATCATAGAGGTAATAGTCTCCCAATTGTGTCGTACTCCTAACTTTGGCCTCCTATCTTTAGGCCTAAGGAAATCCAAATTTTCCTTGTCCAATCTAATTCTAGGTAGACCCAGCCTTGAAAATACCTCCCTTATAAAATAGTTCTCAAAAATAATATAGTTGGACTCACTACAATGTTTGTCTTGAATATGGGTCCAATACTACACAGGGAGATCATTTCCCTATTTATCTTTCAAACTCAATTGTAAAGATCTACTCCAATGACCTTTCCCCTTGTACAAAATCATATGACATAAGAGAGAATACCACCGAAAACTCACCTCCTTACTATTTCTCTTAATGTCCACAACTGATTGTGAATAGCCTCGGCTATAAAGTTGGCATAGTCAAAGTCACTATAAACAAAAGGATGTTGTATGTCAAGAGTCATATACATGAGAGGTATCTACATTTTGAAGTGTCCATCTTCCCCTAATACTTGGCATAATTCCCAATATGTTTTTTTCTGAAATATTCTTCAAAAGACTTGATGCCAAGAGGCTTAGATTCGTTATCAAGGATTCTCAATGACTTTCCCATGTAGCCCTTATGTCTAAATCTAGGGAGCCATTGCACCCTAAAGCTACTTCTATCTTGTTGATATTTATGTCTGAAAGTGCTAAGGTCTATAACCTTACTTGCAACTACTTGGAGTCCAAAAACTTCATCAACAAACTCCCTGGTTATATCCATTAGGACACTTCCATCCAATTCCCTAATTACTCTGATATTTTCATCATATATGAAAGCTGTTGGGATTAAGGTGTCTCAACCTTAGAGTTCTAACATTGATTTATTTGATGTAATTTAATGTATTTATTTGTATTATTTAAAAGCCTATGGTGCCATGTCACTAATTGGGATCCACCAACTGGGTGGCATCCTCGTTGGACGTGACTAGATGACACATCATCATCCCAAGTGGGCATAGGTGTCCCACTTTGGAATCTATGACATATGACAGATTTTATGACGCATCATAAGGCATCTTTGAATGCATGGGTGAAAGTTGGCGCCCAAGTTGGGTTATGACAGGTTGTAAGAGAATTAGCTATTTTTAGCCAGTTATGACAAATTCTCTTACAACTGTAAATGTTGTTAGCTATGAAAAATTCTATCACAACTGTAAGATGTGTAAGGCATTTGTCATAAGCTATTTTTTAGCATGTGTTTGGGTGCTTGAGCTTGGAAGAAGACTATTTGCATGCTTGACAAGTGTATGGGGTGTAAGGGAATGTTGTAGATGTGTCCAAATGCATGTCTAAGGTGTTGGAAAATGTGCCTTTTGGATTTGGATGCCCCTCACCTTCTAGATGCTTCTTGAAGCTTGTAACACTCTATTTATTGAGAGCCTTGAGTTGTAGAATGCATAGTTTGTTTGCAGGTAACAAAGTGCTACCAGTATTACTCCAGAACAAGTGTTCGTGTTTAAGCACTTATTGAAGAAGCTTGTACTTGGTGATATTGTATTCACTATTTGAAATAACAAAGATAGTACTATGCTTTTGGAGGGTGGGTTTTTACCTAAAAGGGTTTTCCCCACGTATATTTGGTGTCACTGTTTTATGCTTTCTTGCTACCCTACTTCCATTATTCTATGTATGTGCTTCTCTTATTGTAACAATAAAAGGTGTTAAACAAAAAATTTGTAACTCTTCCTTGATTAGATTAGTGTAGGAAGTTGTTTTTTCTCACCTGAATTCCTTTCAGTTGGTATCAGAGCTTGGCCAACCTTGGTTCCTTTGTTGGGTAGAATGGTTTTTTGAGCTAATATCTATTTCAGTGGGAATTTTGCAGAATAGTATATTTCGTACATTGTTGTAGGAAAGAGATGGCAGGCACATTTGGGAGGATTGAGATGGAAAAAATTAACAGTGGTAATTTTGAGTTGTGGAAGCTCAAAATGGAAGACATGTTAGTAGACTAAGACTTATTGCTTGCAATTTCTGGAACCAAACCTTCAAGCATGAAACAAGAGGATTGGGATCTCATGGATAGGAAAGCCAAGGGTCTTATTAGACTCTACTTGGCTGATTTCGTTCTCCTAAATGTCCATGAAGAGAAAACTTATGCTTCTCTATGGAAGAAGCTTGGTGATGTCTATTAGGCTAAATCCCTAGTAAACAATCTTTTCTTGAGAAATACGATGTATTCTCTAAAAATAGAAGATGAAGGATCTGTTGCAAATCACCTAAACTCTTTTAACATGTTGGTTGCGCAACTGGGTTCCATTGGAGACAAAATAGATGAAAAAGACCATTGCATGCTCCCTTTGTGTTCATTGTCGGACTCTTGGGATTACCTGGTAATGGTTATTGGAAGCACTACTTCCACCTTCAAGATGGATGAACTTGTTGCCTCATTACTATTTGAGGAGATGCGAAGGAAGTCTTCTCAAATGGCCAAGGAAACCCTTGTAGTCCATGGCAGACCAAAAGAGAGAAGCAAAAAGAAAGACAAGAAATCTAAGTCAAAGTCTCTGGGGAGATCAAAGTCTCCTCATAAGAAGTCCAAGGCAAAATGTTGGAATTGTGGTGAAACTAGTCACATTCAGAAATATTGCAAGAAGGATGAGAAGAAGAAAAACAACTCTTTCTTCAATTTTGAATCTGAAAAATCATCCCAAGATGATGGAGAAGCATTTATGGCAGCCTTGGCAGCCCATGCATCAAATGATGTGTGGTTGATAGATTTGGGTGCATCTTTTCACATGAATTCTCATAGAGATTGGTTCTTGAAGTATGAGGAGTTCGATGGTGGAGAGGTGTACCTAGGTGATGACTTTCACCTAGAGATTGTTGGCCGTGGAAGAGTCAAAATCAGATTTTATGATGGAAGAGTGAAGGGGGTTAATGGTGTCTTGCATATCCCGCGTTTGGCACAAAACCTACTTTCTGTAAGTAAATAAAATGATTTGGGAGTGCAAGTTGTTTTCTCTTATAGAGGATACAAGATGACTACAGGAGCTATGGTGTTAGCGAGGGGGATTCATATTGGGACTTTGTTTCAACTAGATGCATGCACTGTACAGTGCAATGGTTCTTCTGATGTACCAAAGAAGAGACCTTTGGATTCTTCATCCACACCATCTGATTGTGCAAAGAAGAAGCATGTTGCGGCTTCATCCGATGGTCATGCATTTTGGCTACCTAAGGGTACTCATTCCATGGAAATGAAGCTTCTTGCAGAGAAGACAATGTTATGGCACCAACGACTTGGTCACATTAGTGAGAAGAGTCTTAAAACCGTAAAAAATTAGAGCCTTGTTGAAGGCCTTGATGATTGTAATCTCAAGTTTGACTTTTGCAAACATTGTGTAAATGGAAAACAACACTGTGTTTCTTTCTACTCTAGTTCTCACAAGTTTTCTTGGGGTCTTGGATTATGTACATTCAGATGTTTTTAGTCCTGTAAATGTTCCTTTGTTATCAAAATATGTATATTTTGTTTATTTCATAGATGATTATAGTAGGACATTTGTTTATTTCCTTAGAATTAAAGTTGAAGTCTTTAGTTAGTTTAAGGATTTCAAGGCCTTGGTAGAAAATCATACTAGCAAAAAGATTACATGTTTGAGGACTGATAATGGTGGTGAGTTTTGTTCCATAGAGTTTTACAAGTTATGTAAAGAGCACAAGATTGAGATACATAAGACAACTCCCTACACTCCACAACAAAATGGATTTGTTGATCTATAATTAGAGGTTTTCAATTAACTTCCAATTAACTTAAATTACAGTTAATCCCAATCCAACAGAATTGTGTGACTATGTTGTTTAACCGTTGAAATTACAAACTAGGTTCATGTTTATATAACTTAATGAAATTAACTAATTAATAAAGCGTTGTAATTAGAAAACAAATAAAGAATGAAAGACAGGAGAGAGAATAAGAATAAGACAGAAGAGAGAGAGGAACATGAGCTTGATACCGGAGTTCGTCCAATCAGGACTACGTCTTCAGGTCCGCTTCTCAATGATGGATCACTTTCATTAATGATGCCAAACTTGAATTTGCTTTGTTACATCAAAAACATGTCCAAAAAAAATGCATAAAAACCTCTCACAATCTCTCTCAACACCTGAGGACACTCCAAATGTCTTCATGTATACAATAATCTCCTCCTTTGTCTAATTCTAATAAGCCTATTATTCTCTCCAAAAGAATTCTCCACATTTCACAATAATTTCCAATGTCCCTGAAAGGCCAAACTCTTCCCCTTTTTATACATTTGATTTTTCCTAATATGGTTTAAAACCATATGATTTTCAAATTATCCCAATCTCCCATTTACAACAGTAAATCCCCTAAAAATAATACACCCGTTAAAATAAATAGCCCTTATAATTTTGGGCTTTACAATATTCCCATACAATATCATTTCAATTTGATAAACTCCTTTAAAATTATCCTAAAAATACCTTAGGATATTCTCACAAATCTTAACATGTACATAGGGATATGTATTATCTTTTAATAATCCATGTAAATAGTGATATGGATTTCAAGCCTTAAAAATAGGGATATGGATTATCTTTTAATAATACCCTTAAAATTATGTTTAAATCCTTTAAGATTTGGGCTTTTATATTTTATGATATTTTCCTCTTTTAAAATCTTTAAAGATTCGGGCTTCATGTTTCAAATATCTTTTATAAACCTTTTAAAGTCTTAAAGCCCTTTTAAAATATTTATGCATTTTATTTTAAAGGGTTTGGCTCATATATTTCGGGCTTGATTTCTAATTTAAATAAGATAAATTCCCTCAACTGCTTATGCCGCGTCATCATCTACCACGTCAGCAACAATCCTGACTATATCCGCTGACTACCCTTTTGGATACTTTGACCGGCTCTATCTTGCTCATGCGAACTTTGTTTGATGCAATTCAAAAGGTGTCAAAACCGTGTTCACAAGCCCTTCGATTTAAGACTACTTTTTCTTAATTTGGAGATTATCTATTTTTCATCCTTGCATCGGCACCTAATTTGCCTGTTCGACTGAACCTTTGACTAAGCATAACTTCTATGTATAGACTCCTTTTGAGCCCATTCAAGTTGCATCAGGATTGTGTCAATGAGTTCTTTCAGATGATGTTGATTCTGTTGAATTTTTAGACTATGAAATTTTTAGGTTTTCTAGATCCACCTGGATCATTCCTCCCCATTGAGAATCTTTTGGACCACCAAAAGTTTATTTTTACATATAATTTGAGCTAGGGTATTGTTGCCCCACTTTCTCGGTACCATTTGTCCACCCTGCTGGAATCTTGAACATCTAACCCATCAAAAACACAAAGAAAAATGAGATAGCATTGTTGATACAATTAACTACATATTCATCAATATTCACTATCACATCCATCATCCACATAGAACTAACTAGTACAATAAAAAAGGAACAGTACTAAATAAACCGATGTGAAGAAAAAAATATCAACATGTTGGATCTCCTGAACAAGAACATTGTTAGAAATGAATCGTTCAAACCCTCTTTTACCACCTTTGGTTGAAGGCTTAACTATGCTTGCAACTAATCCTCACACTGTGTTGTCTTTGACACCCTATTATCTTCATGCTTAATATCACCAGTCGTTACAGACATGATAGTTAAAGCATTGCTTGTATTTACAATCATTTTCATATGCCCTATGTTTACAACAGATCTACCATTCTTCATGTGATGAGCTTTTACAATATATTCAATTCCATCCTTTAAAAAATGATACTTGTTATGTCCCTTGTTGATAATGGATTTTCTATCATACAAGTAAGGACTACCTAGAACCATCCCACATATGTCAAGCAAAATTACATCTAACTCTACCTCATCTACAAACTTGGATGTGATTGCAAATCAGAGTTTACATTTATTTGACACATGTATCTGAGCATTATCATGCACCCAACCCAATGGATATGGCTTAGGATGAGGATTTTTTTTTAATCCCAATTTCTTAACAACTTGTTCAGAGATTAGATTCACTTGTGATCCACTATCTATGAGTGTATCAATCTTTTCTTTTTGCAATAGCCCTTATATGAAACAATTTATTCCTCTTACTTTCAGCAGGTACTTCATTACACTTTACAGAAGAAGCATGGGAACTAGTACTGACAACAGGAATATTAAATTTTATACCCACAACTGTGATCTTGGTTTGATCATCAAAATATAATCTGAGATCATGCACAATAGTTACGGTCTTTTGCTTACCCTTTTTATCCTTGAACCATTTTGGTTTCTGATCAGGATGTAATTTCTAGCACTTTGCATCTTCATTCCCTTTCTTCTTGTAGTGTGAGCAATAGGGCTTATCCTCCTCTTTCTTTAGAGTAGATGTCCGCTGCATTTTCTCCTTCCCTTTCTTTCTCTCTTTGTGTTTATTGGAGTCCATTAAGAGACCATCATGGCTATTCCTCGAGCTTGTTTCTAGATGAATGGCTTGCACACTAACTTCATCAAGGTTAGTTGGATTAAACATAAGTATTGTATGCCTCAACTTTTCATGTAATCCACCTATATAGTTTTAACAAATTTTCTTGTGTATATAATGGAATGCCCAAAATTAAAGCTCTTTTCCTAAACTCTTGTGCATAATCTTGTACACTTTGTCCTTTCTCTTGCTTTAATGATTGCCAATTCATTACTACTTTTTGCATATGACCTAATGGATAGAACTGTTTCTTTAATGCAGCTATAAACTCAAACCAAGAAGAAATAATTTTACCATATCGACTTAGATCTTCCTAAGTTCTTCTCTCCAACCAAATTAAGGTTGATACGTCATTGTTTATATTCATACCATCAATGTATTCATCGGGCTGGAAAGGTAGGCAATCTATAGATGAATCAGGCAGTAAGAGGTACGTATCTTTCCATAAAATTAAATAAGAAATAATGAATATTTATTAATTTAGGAAATGAAATCTGTTGAATATATTATGAACTCAGTGTTGATGATTGGCAAGTAATTCAGGAATTTAATAAACTGCAGATCATTGATAAATATATTTAAATATACTATGGCTGATGTTATATAAATATGTTTAAATATATTATGTGGACAGTCATACTTAAATATATTTATGATTGAAAAATATTCAATATATATATATATATATAGTATGGTTGTTGTATCTATTGTAATTCATATATTTGGTAAATAAATTATTGAATGCCATTTATACTAAGTTACAGATAAATATATTTAAGTATGTTATGATTTGAGTATATTATGATGGATAAGTGTATTAAGAGTTGAAATGATATATTAACAATTGATAAGTATATATTTAAATATATACATATATATTAAGATTTGTAGATACATCATAGATGGTGGACACATACAATATATACATATAGTAAATATATATATATAATATATTATTCACAATTATCCAATAATGATGCTTGCAGCAATTATTGAGCTTTATAAGTAATAATGACTCTATTTGTTCGCTATGATGATAAATGGTATAATAGAATTCCATCTATGGAATCTTGAAAGAAGTAAAATCTGCCCTAACATACTTATGAAACATATTATAGAAGAATCACTCATAGTGAAGGAAAATGAATAATCCTTTGACAAGAATGAAATATATATATCATCTTTGATCTTATTAGATGCTATCACTAAAACTTATTGATCTTTAACATTTCTAATGTCTCTTCGAGAACACTTTGAATGCAAGATTTGGGTTTAAGTGTTTCCGTCAAAAAGGGGACATTACAAGATGCCATTTTCCAAACACCTCTAGTTAGGATAATAAAAATGGCAGATGGCATACCTTTCACAACAGAATGCTTCTCAAATTCAATCTCGTTGAGTGAAAAAAACTTGCAAGTCCTATCCACACAGGGATATCATGACTAATCTAAATTTAGAGTTGGCAGGATGGCACCCCAAGTCTCCTAAAGTTCAATTAGTCCCTTAAGTATTTAGAGAGAACAATGGCTTGGAAAATATGCATGAGGGTAATTAAAAATCAAAATTGTTGGATCTAGGCCCTCCTACTTCCCAAAGTTTCTATAAACTTTAATAACATTTTTTCCAGGTCTACATCTACACTCTTAGATCTATACATGGGTTCTTATCATGCATACACATCTAACCAACATTCATAAACACCATACTGACATGTGAATGCATTTCCATATTCAAAATTCCATTCAAAATGAGAATCTACCTTGATTTAAATTTGTATAATGGAAGTCCTCTCTCCACATTTCAAACACTTGGGAATCAACTACTGTCCAAGTTCCATATTGAAACCCACCTTCACAGCTATCTTTGTTAGGTAGTTATCTTTGTTTGAATTATGGGGCATAGAGAAAAATAAAGATAGTTTTTAAGCCAACAACAAGCAAGACACCAATACCATGTATGAGACCTCACTTGTGGCAGCCTGCAAGGGGATCTTTTTCAATTTATCTTGAATATTGTTCATCTAGGGTGCATGTACTCTACTCTAGATTTGAACCTCTATTTCCTCCATGTAGTACACAAGCCTTCACCATTATCTCCACTAAAGATTTGATTATAATAGAAACCTAAATCCTTTTTGGAATGTAGATACCAACACCTTGGGTTCCATGTAGTTTCAAACCATTTTCAAAATCAACATTGAAATGTATTTTCTATGAGAAAATGGATAATCACAAGATTTTGAACAAAAGTCAATAGTGTTCAGCTTCTCCTTGGAAGTCAATGATGAGAATTCTCTCTTCCTCTTCAATTTTTTTCCACCTAGAGGCCATTCAAAGTGGCGATCCTTATGGCACACATAATTTGATTCCATGGTTCTGATACTTTCTTTGGGTTAAGATATCCTAATATTTATTAATAAGTTTTGTATGTTGCATCTTGTTGGAAATATAGTTTTGTAGTTGTTCATTGTATTTCATAATAAGTAGGGAAAGTTGTTCATTGTATTTTATCTAAATACACAAATTGTTAATTTTGAAAGGAAAATACATGTTTCCTATTTGTAACAACTTGCCTTATTTTTGGATACTGTTTATGGTATTACATGTCACTATCTGACAAATTTCAAGATTACTATTAATTTTTTATAATATCCACATCATTGCTAAAACATAGTAGACACAATAAATAAAAACATGATTATTCTTGCACATTTTGGCAAGAACTTCACTGCTATGCAACTCTTGTTATATGGCGCACAACCGCTCAAGGAGGAGTAGTGGGTCTGCGGTAAACATGAAAATGAGACAGGTAAAATATTATAATATTTATATATTATATATGTATTTATAATATAATATAATATAACATATTATAATATAATATTTATATTATATAATATTATTATATTATTATATATTAGTATATACCGCACAACACGCAACACTGAAGGAGAAAGAACCGGTGTGCTTGAAACAGGAAAATGGGACAGGTATTTAATATTACAATATATATTATTATTATATATTGTTTTTGATGAGGAAAATCAAGTTTTGATGGGACCCGAAACCTAATACAGTCCAGTTTTGAAGGGATTAGAAACCCTAACCAAGAGAAACATGTTGCACCAAAGATAATACAAATACCATCAGTAGCCCATCAGCATCAGCACAAAGAATAAGACTAGAAGCACATGTTGCACAAAGGTTTTTCAGGAACCTTGAACCCACAAATCAACTAAAACTAGGACCTTAAACCCTTAACTAGGTTTTGTAGGGAACTTGACCCCATACCAAGTTTTAAAGGGACCATGAACCCTTTACAATCAAGTTTTGGCAGGGACCTCAAACCCAAATAAAAGAGGAAGCAAAGAAGAGCCCCAACCTTTAACAAGAACCAAACTCCCTACAACACCAACTCATACTCCACCTCAACAAGAGAGAGCTCCCCTCTATAAGAGACAAAGCAAGATCCAACACTACCAAAGACACCACTCTTCTGCACACACCAGGTCCACCTCAATGGGAGCCCACAACAGAGCAAAGCACTTTCCACCACCACTACAACAACCAGCTCCACCTCAATAGGAGAGGGCTCTGCCTTAATGGGAGAAATCTTCTCCTCTATCGAAGACAACACCTGTAGAAACTAGTAGAAAGCCTCCGCTCTAATAGCACGAGTAGACACCTAATAATATGTATGTTATATTATATTATTATATTATTATTATATATATATTATATTATATTATATATTATTATGGAAATAAATTGTATTATAATATAATATATATAATATTAATATTATAATATGATTTATTTTTGATAAGGTAGGAAACATTTACAGGGTGGTGTACCGTTACACAGAGAGCCACAGGGGCCAATAGAGTTCAAGACCAAAAAACATCATAAGATTTAAGCGAAAAAACTAACACATCGGACCAACAATAGATAGAAAAAAAGGGACAAACAACAGACTAATTGGCATCTTCCCAGTTCTTAGATAGGAGATTAACAACATCATCTCTGACCCATTCATGATGATCTTTAGCATTCTTATTATCCATTTCATCCTTCATAACCACCGACAGGGTGCTGGTAACACAGTGGACCAGCTTAACAGTGAAACGGGTCAAACCACAATTTTTTTTGTCCAACTTTTCTATTCTTTCTTGCAACACACAAAGCTCCTCCCCACCAACCATAGTCTTGCCAGTATCAGCACGCTCAACGTTCAACGAGTCTGAAGACTAAGAGGCTGAGTCCTCCTTCTACACTTTGCCAATTTTAGGAATGGTGTTGGGCCCTCTAGCATACTCCTCCTCCTCACCCCCAAACTCCTCTTTGTCCCTTCTATCTTTATTATTAGACCACTCCTCTTCTGTATCCAAGTCTTTAACCTGCACTTTTTTTCTATTCTTGGCCAGCCTACCAGAGTGTCAAATGATGGTATCACCACCAGTCATCACCGTTTCCGCGACCACCGTATCCCCCTTAGAGTCCCTATCCACCACATTTTTTACCTTTGCTTGAAGGCTCCTTCAAACTCTTCACTTCCTCTTTGCCTTTCTTTTTCAGGGCAGGCTTGCTAGCAGTCTTGGCTAGGGTTTATTTGAGCTTACAAAGACTAGCCACCACACTAGTCTGGGAAGCAACCACATTCCCCTTTAGCTTTTTAACAACGGGTTTGGGCTTATGCGTATCAACAAGGATTGGGTGGTTTTTCCTGATGAGGCCTTTGGACTTGGCCAGGGATAAAATGGTCATAGTGGGAGGCTCAATCTCTTTAATGCAGACTGTTGAAATGGGTTTGGGTGGGCATAAAGCAAGATGGAAGTGGTAGATCCTTAAAATGAGGCCTTGGTGAAGCAGCAGGGGAGGAGAGTCATTAGGATTTAGGCCAACAACCTCAATACATTTTTCAACAGAACTCTCTAAATCCATCAGAAGGAAGAAAGGAAAGCTTAATAGAATTTTATGCCAGAGATGGTTCAAAAAAGGGAAATGCTAGAAATAGTAGGTTTTGTATCTACCTTCCAAATTCATGTACTTCATTAGGGAAAGGCACACTTGGTTCCATGGCTGAGGAAGAGCCTCCCACTCAAAACCTGACTGGTTGTGCACCAACTCCTCATTCCCCACAAAAATGTGTTCATACTATCATTATCCTGGGTTTTAATGTGCTTTGAGTGCTTCATACCAATACAAAGGAGCCTCGTCGCCTACGCTATCACTTCCTCATTCACATCAAGGGAAATACCTCCCAAAGTCACACAACGATCTTTCCAAGGGTTGATGAACTGTGCATACAAATTAGGGTTGTGGCCCACCAGGCTCTCCATCAGAGGAGCCAAACCACCTATAATAATATAATTATATATTATAATATAATAATATAATATAATATAATATAATTATTATTGTGCAAAACCGGGTTATGTATTGTAGTTTTTTTTTTTTGGATTCCATTTTAAAATTAGTTTTTAATAGGCACAGGCATATGTCGACATTATATTATATAATAATATAATATTATATTATTATATTGTTATATTATATAATATTAAGTATAATATTATACTATATTATTATTATATTATATATGTATTTTATAATATTATATAATAATGTAATATAATATAATATAATATTATACTATATTATTATTATATTATATATGTATTTTATAATATAATATTATATTATAATATAATATAATATTATATAATATTATATTATATTATATAATATAATATAATATTATATAATATAATATTATATTATATAATATTATATTATATTATATAATATAATATTATATTATATAATATAATATTATATTATATTATAGTATATTATAGTATATTATAGTATATTATAGTATATTATAGTATATTATAGTATATTATAGTATATTATATTATATTATATTATAGTATATTATAATACAATCCACTCCCTCAATTTGAAATATATTTTTTAATTATCCACTTTAATATCATATTGTCTAGTTTTTATTTGTGTGACTAATTATTTAGTTGTATTTTTTACCCCATGATCAAATTAGTCACTTATGATGACCCAATTAATCATTTATATTGTGTTGCAAAAAATGAGTAGAATTTAGTCATCTTTAGTTGTTGTGACTAAAAATTTTAGTCATACAATCATTTATTTGCCAAATTCTACTAGCGCTCAGTCAGCCATTGAATTCTGGATTTTTGCTTCTAGAAAACCTCTTCTTTTTTCAAAAAAAAATCCCATTCTGTGCATTCATCCCTCTCTTGTTGGAAAGTCTGAATATTGATATCCCCTTCCTCTTTTGTGTCACTTTGAGTTTATCAGCTATAACTTTTTTTTTATGAAAAGCATCCCCAAACACCCGCTTGTTCCACCCCTTAACCATATTTTTGATATGTTTGAGCCTATGGAAAATCCTAAACATGGGGGAGCCATGTACAAGGACATTCCACCAAGAAGCAATCTTATTCTTGAAATCTAGATGGGACTTCCACATGATATCAAAATGAAAAGGGAAAGGACCCATAATAGAGTGTTCATTTAAGACCAACAGTAGAGGATTATGGTCTGAAACAGTCTAAGGCAAAGCCAACAAATTGGCATTAAGTAAGGCTATCCAATTGAGAGAGAATAGGAATCTATCAAGACAAACCTGAATCAAACAATCCCCCATATGTTTATTTTTCCAAGTGTAAAACTAACCTTGCAAATCAATATCCACAAGGCCAGTACAATTTAAGAAGTCAACCAACTCAAACATGCTATCAGAGTAATCAATTAGACCTCCACACTTCTTTGAGGGGTATAGGGGGAGTTGAAATCACCAGCCACCAACCATCGGGCCCCCCTATTGACCTGTACCCAATCAGATATTTCCTTTTAGAGGGCTTTCCTTGCATTCCTTAAGTTAGGGGCATAAATGTTAATCAAAAACCAAGAACCCTCAGTATTGGAGAATTTGACACCCACACTATTCTTGCATTGGAATATATTAGAACCAATTATCTTATTGGGGTTCCACATCACCAATAGCCCACCTGAGGCCCCAACCGCATCACTACAAGAAAAAAAAGGGTGTTCGACCAAATATACCTAGTTATGGGTTCAAAACTAGTTTTTTCATCTTGGTTTCTTGTAACAACAAAAAATCAATCTCGTGTTCCAACCAAGTACTTGTGGGGGCTATTTAACCCTTTCACATTCCATGAAAGGACTTTCATTTGGAAGCTTTCTTTGAGGAAACTTCCAATGTCCTCTGTTTACCAATCACAATTTCTTTGGTTGTCTTTGTATTCCTGGTCTGCCTCTGGTTGGGTCTACCAAGTTTGGAATCACCTCCCACATCTACTTTCTTTCATTTACCCTTCTTCTTAGGAGTTGACCAAAATTCTTCTTCCATGTTTTGAGCTTGAGGCATGACAACCATTTTTTTCCAAGACCAGGAGCTTCCTTTTTCACTCCTTCCTGAATCTCACCTTCTTCAACTTCCTTCAGTTTAGGGGACATAATCTTCTCCATTTCAATCCTAGGCTCTAATAGCACACTCGAACACTATTGGGAGAGGACCCATTAAGCTCCAAAGAAGAATAACCCGAGACCATATCTGTAGGTAGATCCTCCAGGATCACCAAGTCAGCAAGCCCAGCCTTAGCCAGGGAATCCATGAACTTAAGGATATAAGACTCAAAGGGGCAATTGTTAGTGAGGTCCTCCACATAAGGTTCACTAGGGTTGGGGTTGTGTTTAACTGTGGACTTATAGCCCGAAATAAGGTGGCCATATTTAGCAAATTTCTGGCCATAAATCACCGCATTTTCATAGTAGACCGGTTGAGTCCAAGACCCAAATTTGGAACAAAGCTTCGCAGAATTAGGTAATGTCTTATTTATATCAATGTTGACACAGAAGCGTGCAAATACTAATCTAGACATAGATTTGGTGATAGAGTCTAAGGTGATGAAATGGCCCAATGAATCACCAATACTTTGAAATATTGAGTCATCCTAGTATTCCAGAGGAAGTCCTAGAAGACACAACCGCACAAGAGCTGACTTGTTGAGATCGATAGTAGGGTCAAACCCTAGTTTCCACTGGCACAAAGACAAATCATGCTTTTCATAAACCCAGGGACCTGAAGAGAGCACTACAATCAAATCCTCCTAAGTCGTGAACTTGAAAAGGAAGAGTCCACTAGCCATGGTGTGGAAACTCACACTGCCATTTAAATGTCATTTTTCATAGATTCCCATGTCCTCACCATATTGACAGTAGGGTGGAATGAGAAGAATTTTCTGACCATTGCTTTCTCCATGGATGAAACAATCCTATCGCTAATAGCTTCAGGGATAGAGAATTCAGTACCCAAAACAGAGATCTCTTCCTTAGGACAAGGAAGAGAAGACTTGGCAACCAGGATCGAGTTAGTAAACACATCTTTCCATCCTTTTAAATCCAAAGTGATAGAGATCACAAGCACTTCTAGTAGGCCGACCAGGAATCACGGGATCTTCATCAGTGGACAACACATGAGAGACCCTCGAGGATGTTGACACAGCATGTACTGTTGCAAGAATCTGGTCAGAAGAGGACAAGGGGCGACTGTGGGGTACCCCAAACGTAGAGTCTACCATGCACACAGACAATTCAAAACCAAAGGAGCAGGAAAAAAAATGCCACATTAATGTTATTTATAAAATAAACATTAATTTTGAGTCCATAAATATTAATATGAAAATCCATAATTATCAATATTAAAATATATTATGTTATTATTAACACTAAATCCATCAGTATTAACCATTGAAATTATCATTATCATAATATGATCAATACGTCTCTATGCAATATTGGACTCCTATTTTAATTTTGTCCTTTGTAATATTAGTTTTAACATTAATATTAACATAAATTTTTACATCAATGTTAAATCTAAAGTTATTATCGTTAATATTGAATCTAAAGTATTATTATTAAATGGTAATATTAGATCCTCAAGTACTTATATTACTACTAACAATTTATTTTCTCCCCTATAAGATTGAATCTAATGATATTATTGTTAATTCTATTATTACTCTATAAATGCAACATTAATGTTACATATTGATATATAACTATAGTAATGAATATCAACCATACCATCGTTGGTATTTCCCTTAATTGTGATGCTAACGTTATTATTTTTGTGGACCCCTCCAAACTTAAGCATTTACATCCGAGCTATTGTATTACCGTTGCATATACATTTTATGTCATTTTAAACATTATCGATACCCGGTTTAATGAATTTGTGATTGCTAAGTTTATTTCCGACACTCATTTTAATTGACATTAGGTGTTGCATCAAATGAATTCTATATGTTTGTTTGTTTGGCTTATAAACCATATCTAAAATAAGCAAAGATTAAAAACTGGAGTTTATGGGACTTACGCGTCCATTTTGGTTAGAATGAGGCGCCAAAAAAAACACATGAAGATCCCTAAATTTAATTTTGTTGCCCTAATGTTCTATTTTATTTTTAAATTTAAGTTTGATGCCCTAATGTATACCCTCATTTTCTCTGTCTACTTTCTAACATTCCGTACAGGTAGAAAAGTACAAAAAAATTATAGAGCAAAGACAACACGGATAAATCGTTGCTATGCAATGTATACATAACTTTAAATTTAAGATCATTTGTTCCCTACCACAACCATTTTGTTTTAAAAAAAAAAAGTGATCAACAGTGTTAGGAGAGGAAAGAAAAAAAATAACCAGAGTACAAAATGTATGCATATATTTTTGCATTCGCTAGGTAAAAAGGAGAATAGAAAGTGGGAACAATAAATAATAGGGGAAATAGCTTAACTAGAAATAACATATTTGTTGAATTGGATGCACTACACTAATTCAGATTTTCCTTCTTGAACAACAATAAAAGTTGCTTACAATGCACATGTATTTCTTCTTCTGTTTGAAATTTATACTTTGGTATCAATCTAAAATATAACTATATTGACATAATATTCTTCTTCTTTTTTTACAAGTATTCCTTTACAATTTCTAGGAGCTTTCTCTTAAGATTGAACACTACAATCAACACAAACACTTACTAACATTTTCATATACAAGGATTTATATATATCTATCCATCTACAACACTTACAAGCACTTACAGAAATTCTCTCGGGAGAATAAATATTTTAGACATGCTCATTTTATTTTAACCATTCTTTATTTTCTTATAACTTCTACCAAATGAAACCTTACTATAGTAGGAAAATAGCCACGATATATAGAAATATACATATCTCTCCAGCAATGTAGTCACATCTAAACACGACATATATTCACATTCAAATACACTGCAACTTATGCACAATATCTAACAGTTTCTTATGACAACAATTTCTTTTCACATGGCTCTACACACACAACAAAAATTCTAGACTCCATGAATAGTGGGAGCTCACCTCCCATCCATAGGGCTAAAATAGCCCAACCCTAAGCTAGGGGAAACACCAAGATGACAGGGTTATCACATAACACTACAATTACTGCATGACCTACATTGCAGTCATATTTCCAGTCTTCCAAAAACACATTACAACAGATATTTCCACTCTGTTTACATAAATTACAGGTATTAAACAACACAATACACACAACACAAGGTCTCTTCTCAAAGAGCCCAAAAGGGGTAGTGGGGACATCAACAAAAAAAGGGAGAGTAGCAAAACTTTGTGCATATACATTGTATCTCCTCTTTTTCTCATTGCATAACACCATTCATACTTCCACCACACTACCTCCATTTCACACCCAATCATCACCATACCACACTATATAACACATTAATTTTTCACATAGTCAAAGTCAATTTTCTATGGGTACTCATACCATCACAATAGCCCCCTCTTATGGACATCTCACCTACTCAACCCCACACATAATGAAACCTCCATACAGTGGTAGGTTCATTCAACATAACAAACAACGCATGCACAAAATCCACAACAAACAACACAAAATCTTTATAAAGAAAATGCTTACACTCATTTTCATAAAAATGACACAAAAGGGTAGCAATACTAACCTAAATTGTCCTCAAATTGGAAATGGTAGATGCAAAACCAATAATACTCTCCCCCAAGCTCTTTCTTCCAAGCTTCCTTCACTCCCTTCAAGGTTGATGGCCAAAATAGCATGAATGAATCCCATTGCTAAAGATTTTCAAAACAAAACTCCCACAAAATTCCTAATTCTTCATCTCTAATTGTGAGGGTGATAAGTGTCACCTCCACAATTGATCACCCATCACGCTCAACCCAACCATTCACACTTTTGGTGTGAGGGTTCTTTTAAGCATTCCTAAGAGTCCCATGCTTTGACCCACTTTGAAATTCGTCACTCGTGAAAAAGGATTCAAAAAAGGGGTCCTAAGGTTCTAAAATTAGATTTTAAACTCATAAAAATACCCCCAAGCCCTAGCCTTATGACCTAGGATCATGAAAACATCATAAAACATAATTAAAACTCATTAAATCACATTAAAACTTGGACTTAACATGCCACTACAACAATTTACACGAAACACTGCACTAGACATTAACACTAATTCTTACTAGCACAAACACACAATAACCACATCACATACAATCACAAAATATAAGACCTTAATCTCTCTAATGAGTTAGGTTGGTTTCACAAGAAATGCACATATGAGACCTTAGTATCCATCATAATCCATCTAACCAAATAATCACATGCTCATAAAACAATGATAACAAGGTCATTAGGTTAGTTCAATTAGTTGCATAACATTGCAAAACCATATCGATAAAGATAGCATGCATGCATGAGTATAATGTAACCATGGTAATATCTAAGTATGTCAAGGTCAAAATCTATGATATCAAAGCATCCATAACAAAAAAAATCTGTGTATCCCACAAAATCACATAAGTCACAAAAATCCCTGGTACTAAAAAAGTGAGTCTCACATCCTCCCCCTAGGGTTGGACTTCCTCCTAGAAGTCCTCAAAAAGGTGAGGGTATAATGTCCTCATCTGTGATGCATCCTCCCAGGTGGCAATAACCTCATCATATATGTCCCACTAGACCCTAACCTGGTCCAATTCTCATCCTTGAAGGGCCAATGTTTGACGACCCAAGATATGAATGGGCTCCAGTGCCAACTCATTTTCCAACTCCACTTGTAAGGCATCCCAATCCAAAACATGAGATGGATCATGCACATAACATCGCAAAATAGAAACATGGATATGCAATAGGCTATGTGGCAAGGATAGATGATAAGTGACTAGTCCTATCCAATCTAAAATCTCTAAGGGACCCACAAACTGAGGTACTAGCTTAGATCACTTTATATATCGGATTGGAATCTTATGTAGTTGCACTCTCAAGAATACTATATCACCCATTGCAAAGCTCAGATATGTCCTCTTAGCATATGCATACATCTTTTGATGATCCTTAGCCTCTTGTAATTGATTTCTAATTAGAACCACTTGTTGCTTCATATCCTGTAACATCTCCAAACCAATGGAAACCCTATCCTCAATCTTGTCCCAACTCAATGGAGTCCTACAAGGTTTGCAATACAATGCTTGATAAGGTGTCATACCTAAAGAACTGTGGTGATTGTTGTTGTAGGAAAACTTGACTAGGTATAGATACTCCTCTCACCTAGATTGATGATCCATCACATACATATGTAGCATATCCTCCAATTCCTAATGAACCCTCTTTGTCTAACCATTTGTCTTGGGGTGATATGTGGTACTAAAATTGAGTTGAGTGCCCAACACTTGTTGTAGTATTCGCCAAAAAAGCTTAGGTGAAAAATCCTTATTTGATATTATCCTATGAGGAATCCCATGCAACCTAACAATGTCATCCAAGAGAACCCTCACTATTGTTTGCACTGTGTAGGTAGTCTGTACTGAAGAAAAGTGAGCCACCTTGGTCAACTTTTTTCTCTACGTAACATGCCCCCCGGGGTATAGTTGTTGTTGGTGGGGTTCACCCAGGAGGTAACGGCCCATAGAATAGTAGGGGTTCACCCATGTTACTCCACAATGGCATCTACCTCACCTACCATAGCCCCGCCCCTTAGAATAGTAGGGCTATGGTAGGGTTCAAATGCAGGGTGGGTGGGAAACTAGCCGTTCCGGAGAACTCCCACATGAATGAACCATCACCATAATGGAATCATGAGGTCGAGAAAAGAAAGGTAGAACAACAATGAAGTCCATGGAAATGTATCCCATGTCCACTCTAGAATCTCATGGGGATAAAGGAGTCCTGTTCGGTGTTGGTGCTTGGCCTTGACTCTTTGAAACTCTAGGAACCAAGAAAAAAAATCTATAATATCTTGATGCATCCCTACCCAATGATAAAGCTAGCGAAGATCTGCATACATCTTCTTCACCCCTAGATGTGTTGCATATGGAGCCTTGTGTGCCTCTAAAAAAACCATTGTCCAAAGGTCCACAATATGTGGAATATATATATGCCCTCTATGATGTAGTAATCCATCTGAATCCAAGATATACCCTAAATATTTTCCCTTAAGGGCCCACTGAGACTATGTCTAACTCTGATCCTCATAGAACCAATCATCCTCTAACAATTGTTGTAAGATGTGATTATTAATTTTGTACCCACTGTCATAGCCATCACCTCATGCTAATGTCTACTTAGTACATCTACCACTACATTCTCCTTCCCTTTGATGTAATGTGCATCAAATTCATACTCATACGAGAACTCCATCCAACATTTCTATCGAGCATTCAAGTTCGACTATGTGAAAATATACTGTAAGTTGCAATGATTAGAATGAAGCTCAAAATGGTTGGCAAGAAGAAAGTGTCTTCATCTCATGAGTACATGAACCACTGTTGCAAGTTCTAAATAATGTGTGGGGTGTTTTAGCTCATGGTTCTTGAGTTTTCATGACTCATATGCGATCAGTTGGCCCCCATACATAATTGTTCCAATACCATCCAATGATGCATCTGTACAAACCATGAATTCTAAGGTTGTATTAGGTACTGCTAGAATGGGAGCACTAGTGAGACACTCCTTAAGGTTCTAAAATTCTCTCTCACACTACTTAATCCAATCAAACCTCTTCCCTTTTCATTGAAGGGAAGCCCTCCAAAAATTGACAATAATAATCAGCTAGCCCCATAAAACTCATGACCTCTGTAATAGTGGTGTGTGTCAGCCAATCCATGATGGCACTAATATTTGATGGATCCATTGAGATACCATCGCTTGAAATTATGTGACCCAAATATTGGACCTATGTCTGAAAGAATGATCACTTAGCCAAATTGGCATAAACATGATGTTGTCTCAAACACTGTAGGACTTGTCTCAAGTGCTCCTCATAATATCATCTAAGAATATTAGCATAAATTTTTTTAAGGTGTAAAACACCCTATTCATTAATCTCATGAACACTATGGGGGCATTCGTCAAACCAAATGGCACCACTATGAAATCATAGTGTCTATAACGAGTCTTGAATGCTATCTTATGGATATCTTCCTCCACAATCCTCAACTGATGGTATCCAAACTTTAGGTCAATCTTGGAGAACACCTTGGATCCCCTCATCTGATCAAACAAATCATCAATCTTGGGCAGAGGATAGCAGTTCTTAAATTGTCAATTTGTACAATTGCCTATAATAAATGCATAGAAGAAGGGACCCATCCTTCTTCTTAACAAAGATGACAGGTGCACCCTAAGGTGAGATGCTAGGTCAAATGTTCCCCTTCTCTAATAGCTCTTCCAACTAAAAATTGAGCTCATTGAGCTCCTTTGTTGTCATCCTATGTGGTGCCCTTAATACTGGATGAGCTCCTGGAACTAAGTCAATGTGAAAGTCCACCTATCTATGGGGAGGCATCCTTGGTAACTCTGAGGGAAAAATGTCTACAAACTCTTTGAGAATAGGATGATCATCCAATGACACCTCTTTCAAGCCCTTTGAATTATCATTGATAGTGATCGTAAACATTTGGCATCCACTTCTCATGCACTACTTTAGTTGCATCACAAATATTATGCAAAGAGAAATGGGCCTATGCACCCCTGAGATCACGAATGATGTACCCTGATCATCAATACACTCGATTGTCTTACAATGAAAATCAATCTTAGCTTAATATGCATCAAGCCAATCCATACCCAACAATATGCCATAGTGTGATGAGCCCAACTAGCTCCTCTTCAAACCCCTGTTATTTTAATTATCTTTTTGTGTTCTTTTGAGTGTTTTAAGAAAGTTTCTAGAGAGAAGTAGAAGGGGCGCAACATATTATAGCTCATAAAACTCGGAATTGAGCTTAAATGTACCAAATGGAAGTGCAAAGGGTATTAAATAATTGAAACAAAAAGATTACATAAGACAAACATACCCGAAATGCTCCAAATTATTTAATTAAGAAAATAAGTCCAATTGCCAGCCATGAATGGAGTAAACTGACAACATCAAGCATAGAATGTAATGGAATGCAACCTCCAGCCTGAAAACTGAAGAAGATGAAGGGAACAAGCTAGGCACCAAAGGAGAATGTAGAAAACCCCTAAAGAATAAGGCATTTCTCCTCAAAAAGACCCACACACTTGCCTGTAGAGCCACACAGAACAAGGAGAAATCACGTCCTTTGCCTGGAATGTACAACTATGAAATGGATTTGACCTCTAGATGCACAAAGAAGCCAAGCTCACAAATCCTCGTCTTTTATTGTAAAATACTGAAAACTGCACAGAAAATTCTCATTGAAGCATTGTAGAACTTCTGAATTGAAGCCTTGTTGTTGCAATCTTTCAACTGATCTTTCACAGTCTCACAATCACATATATGTGAATATTTATCATTCTCTAGAGATAAACAACTTCTGAAACCCTTGTCTCAAAGAAGCAAGCAAAGCCAAAGCTAAGAGAAATGGAAAATAATCAAAGATGAGATATAATTTCCTTTGCTTGGGCTTATAAAGCAAAAAGGCACACCTCCCAAGAAGTGACGCCACTTTTGGTGTCATTTAAATATTTTAAAAGATATTTAAATCACCTTTCTCAATAGTTTTCATTAAAATATTTGGGCGCCCATTTTAAGTGATTTAATTAATCACTTTATGAAGTATTTCGCTAAAGTGCTTTAGATTTTCACTTAAATAAATTTGAGTACTTTATTATAAAATCAAGTTGACTTTATAATATTTTGTCAAATATATTTTAAAACACTTAATTCACTGAAATATTCATAACTTGCTCATAATCCCACATAATGACATACCGTTAGAAGTTGTCAACCCCTAAACTGCCAAAGCCTGTCGTGAGCCAATCACTGCACTAAAAGGGTGAGAACAACAAAGCCCACTAAATAAGGCCATTGACCCTGTCTAAGTACTCTCAAAATTTCCTGGTTCTCCTGTAATAGATCCCCAACGCTAGGTACTTTGCTATCACTCAGCAACAAATCTAGAAAACTCAGAGCATCATATCCATACAATGCTCGGTAAGGTGTCATCTAAATACTCATGTGATGAGTAGTATTGTAGCAGTTCTCATAAAGGTATAACCACTTCACCCATGCCTTCTGCTGCCCTAAACTATAATTCCTCAAGTATCCCTCCACCCATTTGTTGACTATCTTAGTTTTCCCATATGTCTATGGGTGGTAGTTGGTGCTCGGAGTGAGTTCTGTCCTGCAAAGTTTGAGTAAATCTTGCCAGAAGTTACTCAAAAACCTGCTATTTCTGTCACTGACTATTCTCTGAGGCAAGTCGTGCAACCTGAATACCTCTCAGAAAAATAAGTCTGCCACATGTGTAGTTGTGTGAGTAGTAGTGATTGGGAAGAAATGAGCATACTTTGTCAGTCTATCTACTACCACAAAAATGATGTATTTCCCTTGAGCTTTCGGCACGCCCATAATGAAGTCCATCAACAAGCATTCCCACTTCCTCTCAGGAATAGGAAGTGGTTGAAGTAATCATGCAGGGTATGTATGTTCTTGCTTGTTCTGCTGACAAACAAGGCATTCCTTGACATACTGAAGAACACATGACTTGAGACCTTTCCAAGAGAATCTCTCTCGTACCTGCCTATAGGTCTTAAAGTAACCAGGAAGTCCTGCCATAGGTAAATCATGAAATGATCTCAGTACCCTGTCCCTCATCTCAAAACCTGGGACTAGAAATATCCTCCCTTTGTAAATGATAAGATCATCTACAAGTGAGTATCTGCCATCCTGTATTGTCCCATCCACTATGTTAGAAGCCCACGAGTTCTTAGCATACTCAACAACTATCATGTGTCTCCAATCCTTTGCAATATATGTAATGGAGCTCAAGTGTGGGCAACGAGATAATGTGTTAGCAACCACATTTTGTGTACCCTTGACATAGGAGATGTCAAAATCATAGGACTAAAGTTTGTTGACCCATTTCTGCTATCTTTCATTCAAATCTCGTTGTCCTAGGAAATTTTTTAGACTATTGTGATCGGTTTTAACACAGAATTTACTACCAACCAAATATTGCCTGAACTTGGCCATGGCAAGCATGATGGCCAACATTTCCTTATCGTAAATGCTAAAGCTCCTCTCAAGATCTCCCAACTTCTTTCTCTCGAAAGCTATAGGATGTCAGTCCTGCATGATGACTGCCCCAATACCTTCACCACTGGCATCACAATGTAGCTCAAATGGCCTGGTGAAGTCTGGTAATGCCAAAAATAGACATGTAGTCATGAGAAGTTTAAACTGCTCAAAGCACGCCTGTGCTAAAGGTGTCCACAAAAAGACTCCCTTCTTAGTCAAATCGGTTAGTGGCATTGCATGTCACGAGAATACACTAACGAACCAACGGTAGAAGACGCATAGACCTAGAAACCCTCTGAGTTGTGTCAATGTCTTAGGTGTAGGCCAATCAATGATAGCACAAACTTTCTCTAGATCCATATTGACTCCCTCACTACTAATGATGTGATCCAAATATAAAAGTTCTCCCAAGCCTAGTACACACTTGGATTCCTTGGCATACAAGGACTCCCTATCAAGTATACTCAATACTGCATCCAAGTGAACTATGTGTTACTCCCAAGACCTGTTGTAAACCAGTATGTCATTGAAGAACACCAAGAAAAATTTCCTCAAGTGAGGATGGAAAACCCTATTCATTGTGGACTAAAAAGTGGTTGGAGCGTTGGTTAAGCCGAGTGGCATAACCAAGAAATCATAATGTCCACAGTGGTATTAGAATGCAGTTTTCTCAATATCCTCCCTCAGACTCTAATTTGATGGTACTCAGTCCTCAAATCAATCTTTGAGAAATAGCAAGCTCCATGTAGCTCATCTATTAACTCGTCAATCTGTGGTATGGGATACATGTTCTTAAAAGTCTTCCTATTGAGCATCCTGTAGTCAATACACATTCTAAGTGTACCATCCTTTTTCTTCACCAAAACAACTGATGAAGCAAACGGTGACTTACTCGGCCTAATGTGCCCCATAGCCAAAAGTTCTTTAATATTTTTTTAAATTTCATCTTTCAAACATTTGGGGTGTCTGTAAGGAGTGATCATGATAGGTTTTGTGCCCTCCTTTAGTTCCACAATATGCTCAATACCTCTATCAAGAGGTCTACCTAGTGGTATAGCACTGAAAACCTTTGCCTGTTTGATTTAGAGTGCCTGAATATCTGGATGATAAGAAGAATCTTGTTGCTCCTTATGTGAAGGCATTATTCTGCATTTTGTTGACCAATCCACCATGTCATGCTGAATCAACCTTTCCATTCTTCAGAGTGAAATTTCTTTTACATTGTTGTTCTTTATGGCTTTAAAAACATGATTTTTTCCATCTATTTTAAATTTCATCTCCATGTCACGTAAATTAAGTGTGAACTCTCCTATCGCATGAAGCCACTTCATGCCGAGAACTATATTTGTACCTCCCATGTTCACAACATAAAAATATGCCTTAAACTCAAAATTGTTGAGTTTCATTGGCAAATCCGAAACCATCCTCTCGCAGTTGAGAATGTACCCATCTGCAACCTTAACTCTAATTCCTTCAAACTGCTGAGTTTGAATGCCTCTCTTCTCCACCAACCGAGAATCAATAAAGTTATGGGTTGCACCTGTATCCAAAAGAGAAATGACCCTTTGACCAACTAGTATCCCACGAAATCTAAAAGAACCTTCCCTCTGCATACTGGACCTATGAGCTTCCTGTAGCTCAATTTCAACCTCTTTTTCTACCTCATTTTCTTATTTTTCCTCATCTGTATCATAAATTGCAGCTTGTTGGTCTGAAAAATCATTCAACTCTTCTCCCTCAAAGAACCACTCCATATGCCTATTTTCTCCTTTAGGCTTGAGGGGGCAATCATGGTTGATGTCATATGGGCCTTTGCAATAAAAATAGAGTTTCTTCCTATGTAAATCATTAATAGTTTCCCGATCTAAAGGTGCTGCAATTTTTTTCTTTTGATCGGAATTATCAAAGTTTTTTGGATTAGATTTATTATCATTGTAGGAAGTGGATGGTTTTGAGCCAAACTATTTCCGAGCTGCTGTAAGCTCCATACTGCGAGCTTTCCTCATGGCCTCCTATAAAGTAGGTGGATCGAAAGCTTTGATCCAACCTTTCATGGGCTCAAATAAACCCTCCATAAACAATATAATTAGCCTCCTCTCTGATATGCCTGTCACCATAACTAACAGTATTTGAAACTCTACAATGTATGACTTCAAACTACCCAATTGTTTCAACTGTGCAAGATCTCTGAAGTAAAGTTTGGGATCACGTTTGTCAAACCTCTCTACCAATCGATATGTAAACTCCTGGTAAGAAGTAATCCTGTCATGGTGGAGTATTATCATGCCATGGTGCCACCAATCATGGGCCACGCCATCTAGGTGGAGAGCTCCCAATCTAATAGCATCCTCCTTTGTCATAGGACGCAATGTAAGAAAGGTTTCCAATTTACTCACCCAAGCACGTGTTGTGACTCTGCCACTACCATCGAAATTAGTCAAGATAAGTTTGTTGGTAGCCTGCCTTAGATCATTATTCCATTGTTTAGGCCTCCTGTCAAACCTATTTCTGGTATGTTCTCTCTTCTGGCTTATGAATCGATTGAAGTTAAGGTGCTCCTTAACTCTCGGAGGCAATGCATCCTATTCATCATGCATAGTCATGATGTTGTATGTAAAGTTCACGTCACCTCCCTCTTTAGCCTCTTCCTCATCATTGGTATCATTTCTAGTGAAAGTAGGGCGTTTGGGTCTTTCATAGGTGTGTGTTGGAGCAATATTCCTACCAGTTTCTCCATGAATACTTCCCTCCTGATCTTGATACTAATTTTGCCTTCTCTAAACTGTCAAGTTCTGAACATTGGTACTAAGCTACTGGAGGATGTTCGCCACCTGTTCTTGGCTTGCCACCATCCCTCTCAGTACATCTCTGGCATCTCTTTCCTCGTTATCAAGATGATTCCTAGAAGGACCTTCCTCATCCCTGTTATCCATAATATCAAAGCCAAAATCTTCCTCTTGTTTGTCAAACAGAAACGTTGGAAATGGTTCAAAAGTACTTCTCTGATAACCAGGACCCCTACGTGAGTAGTACCTGTCAAACCTGTTATGATGAGACCGCATAGAAACTGCTAATCCTCCAGGCTTGCAGGATTAGGGCTCTGATACCACTGTGATGAGCCCAACTGGCTCCTCTTCAAACCCCTGTTATTTTAATTATCTTTTTGTGTTCTTGAGTTTTTTAAGAAAGTTTCTAGAGAGAAGTAGAAGGGGCGCAACATATAAAAGCTCATAAAACTTAGAGTTGAGCTTAAATCTACCAAATGGAAGTGCAAAGGATATTAAATAACTAAAAAAAAGAGATTACATAAGACGGACATACCCGAAATGCTCCAGATTATTTAATTAAGAAAATAAGTCCAATTGCCAGCCTTGAATGGAGTAAACTGACAATCTCAAGCGTAGAATGCAATGGAATGCAACCTCCAGCCTGAAAACTAAAGTAGATAAAGGGAACAAGCTAGGCGCCAAAGGAGAATGTAGAAAACCCCTAAAGAATAAGGCGTTTCTCCTCAAAAGAACCCACGCACTTGCCTGTAGAGCCACACAGAACAAGGAGAAATCATGTCCTTTTCTTGGAATGTATGACTATGAAACAGATTTGACCTCCAAATGCACAAAGAAGCCAAGCTCAAGAATCCTCCTATATTTTATTGTAGAATACTGAAAACTAAACAAAAAATTCTCATTGAAGCACTGTAGAACTCCTAAATTGAAGCCTTGTTGCAATCATTCAACTGATCTTTCACAATTTGACAATCATAGATCTATGAAGAGTTATCGTTCTCCAGAGATAAACAAACTCCTGAAGCCCTTGTCTCAGAGAAGCAAGCAAAGCCAAAGCTAAGAGAAATGTAAAATAATCAAAGATGAGTTATAATTTCCTTTGCTTGGGCTTATAAAGAAAAAAGGCACGCCTCCCAAGAAGTGACACCACTTTTGGTGTCATTTAAATATTTTAAAAGATTTAAATCACCTTTCTCAATAGTTTTCATTAAAATATTTGGGCGCCCATTTTAAGTGATTTAATTAATCACTATATGAAGTATTTCACTAAAGTGCTTTAGATTTTTAGAAGAATGTTGAAGAAAGCCTGGAATGGGTTGGGGATGATGTTGTTAATCTCCTTTCTCAGAAATGGAAAAATGTCAATTAATTTGTTGTTGTTGCATTGTATGTCTATCAGTTGTTGGTCTGTTGTGTTTGTTTTTTGGCTTAGTTTTTAATGTTTTTTGGACTTGATCTTTTTTGGCCCTTAAGGCTCTCCATGTAAAGGGTACAACACCCTGTAAATGTTGCTTACCGTATCAAAAACATTTTCAAAAAGTAATGTTTATGTCATCAAACATAACTTTTTTTCTAAAAAGGTTTAAATTCTAATTTTTAAAATATAAATTATTAACATCAATATCTAGGGCAAGGATATTTTTTCATAATTTTTGTCACATATTTGTTTTTAAATAATTTTCGAAGTCATTGTAACTATAATTTGGACATAGGTGCATGTTATCAAACATAACTTGTTGTGTATATATCGAAATCCAATTTTATTATTTTTGATGGAACAAGGACATCAATACCTAAGGAAAAGGTATTTTTTGAATTTTTTTACAATGGTTTACTAATTTTCCACCTCTGTAGAAGGAAGAATTTAATGTTTGGTGAAAAACTTATGTTCAATAAAAATTGAAAATTAAATACACAATAAAATGAAAACATATAAAAACTATACTTGTTGGAAAGATCATTTTGAGGGCTACAATCTTGAAAAATATAATTTCTAAATGACTTTATTTAATCCCTCAAAAGATAAAGAAAAAGTGTTTTTTTTTTTTCTAACAGTTTGATAGGTACGAAGGAGACTCCATGGTGGGTATGATTTAATATTAGATGGGTTTTATCAAAGGGGGTTTGATCTAAGGGGGTCTTATCTAACCTTCTTCAATTAAAACTCTTTTAGAAAGAACCTCTCAAGGCTTAAATCATTAATTTTTCTAAAAATAAGTGATTTTAAACAAAAGTCAAGATGTCCCAAAAGTGGGATACACTATTGTGGTAGCACCCATTATTCTTTGGCTTTGTTCACAAAATGTGGACATGTTGACCACATTTATTCAAAGAAAATTTGTAGTTTTTGAGAATAAGCCTTGTGGAAGTGATAACCAAAAAAATAATCAATTATCCTACAAAGATTTGTCTTTGAGTCAAGTACTATTATATAGATATTTCAAAAAGAAAAATATGTCCAAATTTTTTATTTTAAAACTCATATTTTTTAAATTTATCTTTGGATATGCAAACCCTAAGAGAACTCTAACTCCTTAAGAGATGTGTTGTTCTATAAATTGTTGAGTGTTTGTATTATTTTTCTGTGTAAACCTATAGACCACTTTCTCCCTTGAAGTTCTAATCGTATTAAAGTCATCCATGGTGACAAAGTAAAGTATCCCAATAACACCCAAATAAATTAGTTGCAATATGTATTATGTTCTTCTATGAGAAGAAATATGCATGTGGACATTGCATGTTTCTTGAAATTTATGAAAACGAAGTTATAACATTTAGATCAAAGGAAATCTTGGTGACAATTGAAGGGGATATCTATCTAAATTTAATTCTTTGAGAAAGATGTTTTTAATAAATATTCAACACCACTTCAATTCCACGAAACTCAATATTAATTTGATAGCATGGGGACTGCATCCTTTGCTTCCTGTGTCTTTTTAGCTTGGGGAAGATTGTTCTTCTTCTTTCATTATTTCTACATGAATCATGGTTTTGGAGGTAGGTCTATTTGTAGAAACATTTGTTTTTTTATTATGGGTAGTTCTTTTTAATCTATGCTTTATCTTGCCAACTTCCTATTTTTTATTTGAAGATCAAATTGTTTTGGCTTATATCTAGAATGGATTAAGATGAGGTCTTTTATGTTAGAAATTTAAATTGATTGATAACCCAAGGAAATTTATAGGAGAAATTATAAACTACATAAACTGGAAAAACATAAACAATGCAAACAAGTGACTCTGAGAGGTATGCAATGTTAGAATGACAAATGCATTAAGAATTTCTAAGATGAAAAATACAAGCTAGGTAGTGAGTTTATATAAAACTAAGGAGAGGATGGTGGTGTCAAATCAACCAATAGGAAGTGACCACCAATAACGACCAATATTAAGTAAAGTGATGAAAATAGTAAATGCTCCACCCTTTAAGGATAGGGACACTTCATCACCTTATCTCCTAGTTATTAAATAATAAACTCACTTTATTATGTGAAATAGGCTTAATAAAAGTGGAAGAAAAACCTATAACTAAAGAAAAATAAATTAACCAACTAGGAAAATAAAAACCTACACCAACATTTTACAATGGTTTAAGTTATTATTATCTTTATTAAATTAGTATGAAATGTGTAATCTTAAAAATTGCGTACCTTATATTTTTGACACTACAAATTATTTTTATTTTTGTTTTTGTTCTTGTAATATGTTTTAGAGATCATCTTTAGATTTCTTTCCTAATATAATTCCTAATCTAGATTTTAAGTTTTATATTGTTTGTGTGTTTATGTTATTTTATTTATTCTTAATATTTCCTATTCATTTCTTCTTGGATGTTAGCATGAACATCTATGTAAACATGGTAATGTCCCATTATTGTACAAATATACAAGGTTTGTTTCACAACCAAAAAATTTATCTTTTCAACTTACATAATGTTTGTAACCATCATTTCTCTAGTTTGTTTAGCTTCCAATAATTTTTTCCTAACTTTGCTATAAATAGCTTCTTTAATGATTTAGATTTTGAAGTGGGATTCCTCCTTCATGCTTGGAACTAGTTTATTACTTCAAATCTTCTTCTTCTCCAATCTTCTATAGAATTCTACAACATTCTAACACTCTACAACAACTCTTTGATTTTGTGAGCATCCTCCACTACCATTATGAAACTTTTTACACATCATTGATCTCCAATTTCTTTGAACAATTTGTTGTTCTCTCTCTTTCTTATTATTTTTGTATTGCATTGTTCACTTGATATTTCTATACTTTGCATCTCCCAACGCTCTTCCATACACACCTAGATAATAGTAAACATAGTTATTATTGTTCTTTTTATCTTTTATATTATTGCTCTCAGTCCTAGATGCACGTAGGATACTATATGATTGCCTCTAGATATTGAAAAAACCATATGAGGCGGTTGACCATATTGGCAAGCCCCCAAGAAGTCACCTTCGTCCCCTCTATCGTAGATACAAATTCTTATGGAGAGAATCACACACTATGGTTTGTGTTCCTAATTTTCGTTTCATTGCATCTTTTTTTTTAGAAAAATCTAGATAAAATGTGTATTTACTATTATTCTCTAACTTTATGTATATTATCTATATTTTGTGTTTTTCATTTTCATTTTCCTTGTGCAAGCATCCTACTTCCAATATAGTCCTTTTGTTTTTCCAATAATTTTAGATGCCAACACAACTTACAAACAACAATGTGATTGGAGGAAAAACTACAACATAGACACAATAGAGCCTAAACATAAAACCTTCTAGATTTGTTCTCCTTGTTTTTGTTTAGATTTGTTCTCCTAATTTTTGTTTAGTTCTAGTGGCTCATTTTCAAAATTTGCTCTCTATATTTCCAAATTTCTTATTTTTCTTAATTAATAATATTTTACTTTGTTAAACAAAACAATTATCATCTTTACTTTATTTTAATTAATCTAGACCATTAAATTAGTTTAAATTTAAACGTTATAATTGTAAAGCAGTTCACAACTCACATATTTAAAAAAGATTCATTGATGTAAATTCCAATAATTTGTACTGGATTTTAGCAATAATACCTTTTTCCAAATTTGAACATGACCTTGGTTGGATCTGCAGGGTTGGTTTGTCTTACAAATTATATTGTTAAAATCAATTCTCCTTGTACTAAATTAGCAAAGACCATTAAAAGAATTTTCAAAGTTGCTTTCCATAGTTGATGGACAACTTCTTTTCCTTTTCCTAGAAATCTCTTTGGAATTTGGCTTTTTGAAGTGCCTTCACTGATACCTCGTTGGTGGCTGGTTGTAAAGGATCCAAGAACAAATGAATTTGTTACGCCTTCATATTTAGCCTGGTATTTTCTCTATCGAAATCTTGTGGGGACCACCTACCTTTAGGTGGGGAAAACTTTAGCCAGATGCTTATGTTCATCGCGTACTATGCAACAATAAGGATATTCCTGTAGTACAAGGGTTGTTTCAATTTCATTCCACCAATTTCCAAGATTTTGTCCAAAAATAATTTCTCCAACTGCATATTAATGTCGATACCTGTAGGGTTAAAATAGCAATGTATTCCCCTGCTATTTTCTTGAGAAATGTTTCATGCCAGTACTCACTCGGTAGAGAAGGGAGATAGACCTTAATAAATTGTTTCAGTCACTTAAAAGGTAAGTCTCCTCTAAAATGAGCAATTTCCACCGGTACTTTATGGCTGTTTCATCATATATGTTGGTAAAATTAGAGACTAGGAGATTCACTGAGCACACAAGCACCTTTAAAAATTTGTTGTTTTTCCATAGATACATATGGCAGTCTTTGGCAACTGTTTTTGCCTTTGGACGAGTAATCTTAGCAGTTTCATCATTGGACCATTTACAAATACAAGTAAATAAAGGTTTTATATATAAAAAATTTAAGAAAATTTAATTCTTTTTTGAGGCGTTACAGTCTTTGTCATATTAATCGCTGATAAAGTTTATTCCAATGTATTATCAGGACTAATTAAGCGAATTGAAACTTGATCTTCGAAGAGGTATTTATGCTTTTGCTCGTAACAACATCAAAGAAGGCATATAACAAATAGTTGTGCCAATTAGTGGAGTTTAGCAGCAAAAATTTGTTATCAAAGGTTCTTTTTTAAATCTCTCTTAAAAAAGAATGATCTAAAATTGCCCATCTTATCAGTCAAATTACAACTGGCTCCATGTCATACAATATTAATTGTTCAACAACCGTGCTTTCATGTATTTGTTTAGTTTCATTAACCTGACCAAATCTGTTGGCAAGTACTTTCATTTATATAAACTTACCAAGTATATTGCCGGTGGACTGTTGCTGTTAATGACAACTGAATGAATAAAATAACCTATCTACTTTATGTTTATCTTCACATTTGCGGTTTTCAATGAACCATAAATGCAAACCGCCAATAGAGGATAATGTGACTATAAGTACAGAAGTACTTGTTTTGTCTCTACAACGTAGCCAGTAAACTTTCTCGTTTTTACAAACGTACCAAGCCAGTGGGCTGTCGCTGTGAATGATATGCTGATATTTGATACTGTTGTTCAAAATTAAAATCCAACTTATGTGATCATTCAGTCAAATGAATCGAATAACCTTATCCAGTATATGTTTATCTTCACATTTGAGGTTCAATGAACCATAGATTCAAACCATCAAGAGGATAATGTAACAAGTACAGAAGAAGTATTATCGGTAATCGGTGTAGGTTTTAATTTAAGTACTATCGATAATTGACTTGTAGGGATTTATTTTAAGATACCTCAAGAAGATATTCTGAATAATTTTTGGTGCTGTCGACGAATAATTCCACAGTTGCCTTGGGCTTACTATCATGTTATTCTCAGTCATTTTCTTTATTTTCTGAACTTTTGTTTTGTTCCCTTTTTCCTTTTCTAGTTGCACTAAGTGACAAAATGTCTAAGCTTTGTGCATTTCTGGTTACACGCAGTCTTAGCTGCTAGTGAAATAAAACCAAAAAGCTTAATATGTTGTATTCTATTTGTGTAAGTAGAAAAAAAAATGCTTGGAAAAACTTATGAAAAGACCATAGCTGGGAAATGCTCTACCAATCTTGGAAATCAAAACATTACACTTATTGCATAAAAATGTGTAACTAAATTTCCATGACCAAAAGAATAAAATGCCATTTCCCCCAAAGGGAATGCTTCTCCATGCTATTTTTAAGTAGAACAAGTTCATTTGCCTCCTCTTTTGAAGCACCATGAGAAGGCCTAAAGACCATTCTCTATTGCTGGGACAAATTCTCTACTGAATGAATCAACTAGCATTGGACAAAGAATGCCTCAAAACAATAAATAATCACGCAACAGCAAAATACCACTGTAGCTTGCACATGGCTTGCAGTGGTTGGCACTAATTTACAAATTCTTCTTGAAGTTCAACGGAAACACAGATCTGTCTATAAGCTCAGAGTAGATCTGTCAATCAGCTACTTAATTATTTCTCAGATTCCTGAAAGAAGAATTATCTGCACTGGAATTACCACCACCTTGTCTGTGTATCCCATCATAGAAATGGCATCTTGCACCATATCACCTCTGACTCCAGAGGTCAAAAGGTTTTGCTTTTCATGTCTTTCTAGCAGTTGGAGCTTCAATATTGATATCAAACACCTTACTTTTTTCTCTTTCCGTATTCAAAAAGAGGCTTACAAGACATGGGTAATATAGCAACTGGCCTAGTAGTTCTTTCAATGTATAATTAGAATATTCTTCAAACAACTAACTATTCGGGCATCATGAACTAGAAAGGGATGATGCATTACAAAGGCACTCTTGAGGGTTGGCATAGAAGTAGTCTTCTTCTTTAGGCTTCTCAGAGATAACTTTCCTCTGCATAGGTGCACCTCTGTGATTCTTATGTACCTGCCTCACATCAACTTCGAATTCATCCCACCCCAATGTTTGATTTTGGTACATATCAAGCAATGGAATCAACTTTTTACGATCTAGCAAAATAGTTTCACGGAATCCTAGATATCTGGAGAGCAATCAAACGCATATCAAAATAGGAAATCAAATTCTGCACCTTTTGCTTAAGCACTTAGTGGAACAAGTAATAATGAAGTTTAAGCTAACTTTACGAAGTATAAGTTGCATCTCCTTGAGAGTCCAAATTTGTAAGACAAACCTTCGGTGCCCTTCAACAAGCTTTGCCATGTTTCCATCATAGCTGGGAATGAAAACATCACTTGCAATGGAGACCAAATAGTCTAATGCAGCCATTTGTGATGAATGGTTCTGGAAAGGTTTCAGATCATTTGAACTCAAAAGCATCTCCTTGCGGACCTGAAGAACAGTACGATAGAATGAGCCCTTAAAAGTCAATTATATGGGCAACTCTTAATAAAACTAATGATACTCTTTGAGTCAGGGAGAAAAATACAAAACAAGAGAGAATATTTACAATGTTTGGATACACTGCACGCAATGCTGCCAATCTTTTTTCACCACCATATATTTCACCCGCAGCAATATAGATTTGTGTGTTCTTATCAAAGCCTAAAGCCTTTAAAACTAGTGCAGCCTCCTCTGGTGTCAAAGGGCACAGGCCCTCTGATCGTTTTTGTTCAGATATGATCACTTTTTCCTTCCACCAAGGATATGCATACCTGATATGTCACCATTCTCTCAGTCAGACATCAAAAAATGCTAGTTGGCAAACATACAACAATTGTGTACAAACCTCATTTGTGTGAGTTCATCTGCCTCTTTCTCAGTGCAGCCATGTGTACACCCAGAAAATGCTAGCATGTCCATCTCATATCTTAGATGAAGAGCAATGAAAAACCCTTTATCTTTAAGCATCTTTACTAATCTCCGACCCAGATCCTCTATTCTTGGAGTAAATTTTAGAGCATTATAATTGACCCTACACCGCAGCTTTTGAAGATTCAAGGGGATCCCATTGTTTGACAAACGTGCATCCGTCTTGTTGAAATGGATGACCTTATGTTTGCGAAACAAAGGTAAAATCTGCAGCACTGCACTTTTTAGTGAGACCACTTCTTAAGTGTACATTTACATGATGAAACATAAAAATATAACAATCTTCCAATATGCCGGTACATTTACATAAATGTCTGATGACAAATGCAAACCTGTTCCAAGTAGTACTTGTGACTTGACCAGCTTACAGGTGGCATCACAAATACTTTGTTCTGTGCCTTCCTACTAAATTTATTTGGGAGTCCCTTTATAATGCGCACTTCATCTCTCAAAGAAGTAATGAAGTGTTTCACATCAAATATATCACCAAAATCACTGAAAAAATGGAAGATATGAAAATAAGTCCCTTGTTATAGATCTCAAGGAAGGAATGTTTCAGAGTTTTAAATCACTACAAAAAAGTCCAGACCTGCACCTGTGCATACCTGGGATCAGCCCAAAATGATGTCTTATCAAGCTCTGGAATCACCAAAGTCAAATTCAAATACCGTGCTATGGTCACCATATCACAAATCTGTTCAATTGGACAATAAAACTATTACAATTTTCCAAGGCTGCTGATTACAGCATAACTTAAATTCAATCTAACACTCCATCTTTATGTCATTAGAAACATAGAGACATAAGAGGCATGCTAATATAAGTTCTTCACAATGACATAACACGTTCCAATACGATTGGTGATCTTGGACAGATAATATCAAATATGTAAACATACCGCTGCTCTCATTTGATTCAAACCTCCATTGCAGGACACCTTCAAGTAGCCATTATTCTTATATATTCCTGCAAAGACAAAAGTGTGCCCATAATTAAATACCTCTGCAACTCATATACTTCAATAATAGTGAGACATGCCTTTTCAACCCATCAGACATGTCAGTATTTAGAACAATTTACCAATTATTCTAATGTCCTCACTTTGTCAAACTGATTTTGGAACAGAAATGGATAAATATTCCAGGTGCATGAAGCAATGATAATTTTACCTTCAATACATAAGATAGCTTCAGCAGAGTAGTATATTGTAGAATTCCATAAGATACTTCATGTGAAGTGTTAGAGAGAAAATAATGACTATTTTACTCGGTGATTCTTGTCCGATAATTATATATGTCATTAGATTTGGAAGACTAATGGAAATGTACAGATTGACCTGGTAATAAGCCATGGAATGGTCTAGACTGTATGAGATAGAAGGTGGCAAGATTTAATCCTCACCTGCTCTACTGTACCCCCAACATTTATGTCCAGATAGAATGAATTGAAATAAATGAAGTTGCATCCTCAAACTCTTGAGGTATTCTAAAAAATGTATATTAACAATTTTAAGTTTCCATTTATGCAATTCTTACAATTTGTGAAATAATCTAGCCATCCTATCATTATGTTATGATGTGTAAAAATAGAGGGTGAGGCTGCAATATTTCTGTGAAACAACGAGATCTAATACACAGATTCTTCTCTGAATTTGATTGCATTGTGTCTTAGGATATAGCTCTAGAGTCTATAGCAATCCATGACTCAGAGCATCAAAAAAATCTTAAAAGACACATACCATAAATTAATCCCACTCCCTACTATGCTAAAAATAGTCACACAATTCAGTCTCGGTAGAAAGCTTGGCAAGCCAGACAATCTACACTCAGACTCCAACTCAGAAAATAATCACCAAACACTTGAGAAAACCAGGAGCATCAAAAAATATTAGGTAACGTAGCAAAGCCTAAATAATATGAGTAATCTACATATTATTAATTTGCATGCTCCAAGCTTTTGCTGAATTTAGCAATAGTTATTGAGTTTATTATTTTTGTTCTTGGCCTCTTTTTGACCCCAGTTAAGATTGCCCATCACATTGCTATACGAATGACAAGCCAACCCTGAGTCATGCAACTATGGAGCACAATATCAGCAATGATTGCTAATATTGTATTTTTTTATTTTTTTCAAAAGCAATCTCTGGTGCCAATATTAAAGAGAAACAATACCAATAAAACCTATGCAAAGAGAAGCAAGGCTAGCAAAATCATAAATACAATGGAAAGAAATAATGGCACATTGACAAGATATCAAGAGATTTTACGCTAGGAAACCCTTATGGGAAAAAACCAGCAAAAACAGCACCCATTACTGTATTAACTTAACCATTCCTAATATAATAAGATGTTTTTGGTTTGTGTTTAACCCTAATGCATGTGCAAGTATTTATAGGCACATCACTCTAGGAAATCACTAATCAGATTTACAATACAATGGGAATAAACCATGGACCAAAACCAATTATAATAACCCAAAAGATTTCAACGTGATCCCCCATATTCCCTAGCCAAGAAGCAGCCCCAGGCTTCACTTTGTATATGGGGAGTGTCGAACATGCAAAGTATACAACACACATCTAACATATATGACTCAAGCATACCGTAACATTGAGAGCACAAGGATTTTAGAAGCCTCACAAATCACAGACGCAGAGCATGATGCAGGGCATGTACACAGTCAGCAGCCTATAAACCTAGTAAAATATAGATTTTTCAAATAAATGTGAACTACATTCAGGTAAGGAAATACAAATTACATTGGAGAAAAACCTTATCATATCGGAGATTCCTGAGAAATGTAACATTCTCAACTTCTCTAGGCATTGGTTAGAGTATATGAATTTTCATTGTCTTTAGACAAAAGACATGTTCCTCCATCCTAAACATGATAGTTTAGAACATGACTTCATAAAATAAGTTAATAAAATGGCTAATTTCTCCCAAGTGTGTGACTTAAGCTGGTAAAAACAGGAATAAGGATACTGTCCCATGGAGGAAGACTACTTCTATTTTCAACGTGATCGAGGCTCAATGAAGGCCATACACAAGAAGCAGGGAAAAATATTCAATCTCAAACTACACCATAGTGCAATAAGGTTGTTGGACAGAAAACTTGCAAGAAGTTTGAGAGGGTGATGGAGAAGGGGCAACTGGAAGTTTCTAGCATATCTTCTTGGAATTCTTTTGCCAGATTGACAAATCTTTGAGCTAAAAACTTTCTCAACATTTCAATTTATCGTAATAAATAATTGATTTAAGTCCAGAATCCTAGAGAAAATACAACACAGCTGAAAACTTCATCATTCATCTGCACATTGATCCTCCTAGGCAAATTCAAGAAGCTCTACTCTGTTAGATCGTTATCTAAAACTGTAGTGGCATCATCACTAAGTCCTTGACAGCATCATCATTTGCAAGTTTTCAATGATTCAGTAATAACGAAATGAGAAAAATCAGCAATGTTACTCACTTGGTGGAGGATTAGCATCTGGAGGTGAAGGAACAACATCTGGGGGTGAAGGAACAGCATCTGGAGGCGAAGGAACAACATCTGATCTATAGGTGCTAACTACGGAGGTGTTAGGAATCTGAGCAACAGCGAATTCGCGGCGATTGAAACAAGTAGGCCAGCCCATGGGCAAATGAGGGTGCCAGAGCTCTCCCAGAGCCATCAACTGAATAAGGCATGTCCATAGCAAAATGCTGGAACTCACTCGAACAAACCAGACCTTAATTCTAGCTCTTTGAAGCATTGGAGGCTTTGCTTTAACACCCTTTAACTGCGAAGCAACAGATTTCAAATCCATCCTCTGGTACCAATTCCACATTTCTCCATGCCCAAGAACCCTCCACACCATTGCTCCACCTACATTGGAAACATCTCCAAAAACCCAATCCTTTTAAGCTAATCCGGATCTGCTGCTTCAACCCACTAACAAAGCCAAATAGTAGTCTCTGAATAATGCACGAATTCAAGGACGCTTGCATGACCCAATAGGTAAAAATTTGGTGACAAAAGATTCACCTTCAGGCTTCAGCTTGGTTCCACTTCATAGTAGGCAGATAATGAAAAGACGCTATCCAACCTGCAGCAAATTTATTTGGGCGAATCAGTAAGCCATTTTTATGGCAGATGATTAATTTTCCCAGACATTCTAGAGGTTAAGCTTATTTTTTTCTATTCTTTATACTGCTGGTTAGAATTTTGTTTTCCTAAAAGTAGGCCTGGCCAATTTCACCCTTGGATCCATTTGGCCTTAAAACTCTTTTACCTTTCACTAAAACCATTAAAGTTTCGGCTAAAAGAATTGCAAAAAGCTCAGCGTTCAAACACAATGCAAAGAACCGAAAAGAATCCAAATCAAAATTCGCCGAACTAAAGCCTGAAAAAAGGCCTAATATCATTATCCAGGCATTAAATGCAAATTCCTACTACAGGAACTCGTAATCACTCAATACGAAAACCCATAGAATGTCTATGCTAGGCCGAACCTATTTGAAAAAAATGAAAAAACCAAAATGCGAGAAAACCCAATAGTAGTAATTCAGTTAAAACCCTAAAAAACAACACAAACAACCTGCATTATAGGATCCAGCGATTCTTTGGCTTCAGAGCGGCATTTGGGCCAAATGGGCATCATAATCTCTAGCAAGAAAAAGGCCTCCACCAGCAACGTATTGTCCGTACAATGCCCCCCACTGTTCAGTATCCTCTTGCTCCAGTGCAGAGCCTGCAAGAAACCCAGTACAATGTCCTTCTTGGAAGAAACTTTGGATTCAAAATCTTTATAATAGGATTCCCATGCATTTGTCAGGCCTGCCCATCACAAGAATGATCCAAAACTCCACCTAATTGTCCCAGAGCGTACTTTACCACTTCTTACCCAAGCACACAGAACCAATGCAGATAAAATCGAGATCGCCGGGATCGTCGTGATCCGCTAGCGACCTTAGAGATAGCAGATTTTCGTGCCGCTGTGCGTGAGGGATAAAATTCTCCAACTTAGCTCTCGGGTGTTCTTTTCCCGTCCACTCACTGTAACGGAAAAATAAAAACAGAAAAGCTGAGTCACGATCTTTTTGCTTATTAAGGAAACTAAAATAATTGTAATCTAACTCACCACCGGCACTGTCAGTAGGCGCGCCACAATTACCGGTCCCGCCTGTAGGAATGATGACGTCAGCGAATTATGTTTCATGTACGAATTACGTAAAATAATCCATGTGTTAAAATTCTGGTTTTCACGTGGTGAGTTGGGAAACCCGCCACATGGCATTTGGTTTTTGTCTTTTGCTTTTAAATTATGTGTTTTTGCATGAAAGTGTATTTTTGGTTTTACTTTTAAGGGTTGGTATAGTTGGTGATACACAAGGAAAAGCCCATTTGAGCTTAGGATAAGATTAAGGTTACAAAATCTGCATTTGGGGTCCATCCTAAAAGTGGATTGGAGGGCACACACTAAGGAGATGATTAAGAAATGCATTGCTCATTAAGGGGTTGTGGGTTGAGGTGGGGGTAGTATATGTTTGTTGTGGTAGAGTTTAGGGCATTGGTTCCCATCAAAGTGGGGTCTAGGATGGGAAATTGTGTTAAAGAAAGATAATTTAGAGGGATTGAGATGGGGTCTTCAATGGGGAATTGTGTAAATGAAATACTATGAATGATTGAAATACTTTAAATGATTGAGGAGATGGGAAGATGGGGTTTAATGTGGGTAGTAGGTAGTGGGAAAAAGAAATGCAATGAAAAAGAAGAGGAGGAGATCACAAGAGCTCTAAAAAGAGTGGGTAGGGAGCATAAAGAAGAAAAAGTATTATTGGTGTCATTTATTATTGATGTTTATATTTTTTGGTATAGTTAGATATCAAGTGTTTGTTGAAAAATAATGAAATTATTATTATAGTTTAAAGAAAGGTATTATAATACAAGGTTGATGTAAGATTGAAAATATATTGAGTATTTTTTTCTTTAGTTTTATAATTATTTTAATATTCACTTTTAATAATTATAAATTGAATCATTTTGACTCTTTTGAAGTATGAATTGTCTTTAAATTGCTTTTTCACATAAAAATGATTTATTGTACATCAAAACACTCAATCTATCTCTATGTTCAATTCGTTTGTCCCTAAAGTATCAATGGTTGGACTAAAATGAAAACTAGGTTAGCACCTACTACAAATACTCTTTCTAAGCATATAAAATTATTTTTTATGAATATTTCATATTTAGTTTTATTGATTAAAGGATAGTACAATATTCACATAAAAGGGGAGGGTGGTAGAGAGGCACACCCACAAAGTCTAAACATATAAAACTCATTTATAGGTACCTAGGGATTCCTTGATTACTACGCATAATATGTTTACTTCTACAGTCACCTACACAAACACTTAAGGCTATACACATATAAACCTACTTTGTAATACTTTTGGTGAGTCAAATTAGGGATATGACTAAGACAAATCCCTAAATGTGCCTTAGGCACCAAGTTTACTATTTGTAGGTGCTTGCAAGTATTACAAAAAAAGTAAAAGGTATTGATAGGTGCAAAGGATTTATATCAAAAATTGTAGAGGACAAGTGATATCTACTTTTGTTATTGTTCTGACATTGGTTGATTTGTGACAGCTGCATGCATTGTATGCATATCTTGTATTGGCAGCTATTTGGTTGCCTTTTTTATTGTACTCATTCATTTTCTTATATCAATACCAAAAAAAAAAAAAAACATAGAGGACAAGTGTCAAGAAAATACATTATCTCATCTACTTAATGCCAACACATTAAATTTGACACCAATATGCATAAACATGCAAAACATTACAAAAGCAAACATAAGCATGCAATTCAATTTTGATTGAAATTATGATAATGCACAAAAACATGATTTTAATCTAGCAATGTATTTTGCTTCCACTCTTTTCTCAATAGATTGAATGATAGTATAATCAAGCATACTTCTTATTCTTTATCCCCCTCTTTACATTTTTTATTTCTTGTTTTAGTCCAACCTCAACTATATGTTAACTTTTTAAAATAACTCTCTCTCTCTCTCTCTCTCTATCTATATATATATATATATGTTATAAACTTAATTTTTAGATGAATGAGCATATTCAATTATTATAAGTAAATAAATATAATTAAATGAATTATTTTTATTTACATTATTATGAACTTGATGTTATTTTCTACAACTTTCTTACATACTTTGCACAAATTAAATTATAAAAACCAACAAATGGACACACATAACCTCAACCATAAACACACAACCAAACCAAAGATCCCCGTGCACCAAATTAAATATCCCCAACACACTACATGTGCTTCACATCCCTCTTACATTTTGCATACTTCCCCATTTCACCTCACTCGTTACCACTTCTCACATACCCACTTGATGCAAGATCGTGTTGGGGTTTAGCAATCAAATTCAACTAAAGAAATTGTTACATTTTAGATTTGTGTGGTCTAAGATTACATCTCTTCTCATGGCCTTTTTTTATCATTTTTGTAGCTCTTGATTGAATATTTGACTCGTCATATTTATGATACAATCCAAATCTATTTTGAGATCAATCCATTGATAAACTTCTCATGATCATGTCTCTAGGAACCAAATGTTATGCCTAATTTTTTGATATATGCAATCATTATATTAAATGTAGCATTTCCTAAAAGTTTAAAATCCCCAATTTCTATAGCAAGAAGAAGAAACTCACCCTTCTTGTGATATTTAAAATGGTATTGTCAACATGATGTAATAGTTATATTACTTTTAGGGAATCAATTTTAGGAGACATAGTAGGAGACAATATATAGGTCTTGGTCATTTGCTCAAAAAAATATTAAGGTATACACTTTAAAGAAGAATACTATATGGGTTTGATTAATTTTGTTGCCTTCTCTATTATCTTGGGCCTGTTTATCTCATTAGATTCTTTAATAGTGGATTCATAAAGTAATTTTCAAAAATGTAGTAGGATGAGTAGGTGTGGTGTTTATCTAGATGAATGGATCAAAATTGCACAAACTTGATCTAGCCTCTAGGATATTTTGGAGATTTAAATTTTATTTCCAATGTGTCATCCCACTCATCTTCTAAGGCATGCAATAATATATAACATAGAACCCAATACCTCTTGAATCTTTAGGGATGATTCATTCTTTTAAAATCAAATATTCTATTATGGATATCACTAGCTAGGTAATCCCTAAGTTCACAAGGCCAGTGTTGTCTTCAAGTGGGTAAAATTGGTTCATCAACAAAAAATGGAGGATTTAAGGTCAAATCTACAAGAGGCAGTTTTATCTCCTACACTTTGAGCTCATATTAAATTTTGGAGGGTGTTCCTAGAGGCGTTAAATGAATACAAGATAATTGGTGATAGTGATAACTAACTGAGAATGCTAATATAACTCCAAATATTTTCCATTGAGTACAAGAGCAACAACTTACCATATTGCCTCTATATAGCTCACTCAACACCTTGGTAGTAAGTGTAAGGTGGGATTAATATTCATTATTCCCTTAGTTTTTTTTTTTTTTTAGTTTGAATTATAATCATTTTCCCTTTGTGTAGTGATATCATGAACTATTATATACTAAAACCTATTTGAAAAGAAATTATTTAAGACTTTATTTTAAATTTGTGTGATTGGAGTAAGTACACTAGAGACTAGTGCTGATCCAAAGGCAACAAAGTTAAATCCAATGAGGAAAGATAGTAGGAGATAATGCAAAACGATAATTGATCTAAGAATTTAAATATATGACTACGCATTATTATTTAGTTTCACATACTTAGTAATCCATTAATGGGATGCACAAATTCATATGTAAACACAAAATGATCCATCATAGAGTGTATAATAGGTATAGAATCTTTTCATATTCATCGAAGAGTGTTTACATTCATATCAAAAAATGTGCTAAAGAGATATCTTATGATACAAATATAATTTTGAATTAGTCCACACATTCATAGAGAAATGAAACTAAAGAATAACGTCATAATAATGTGTGTACTAAACTGAAAATATATCTACCCTCTTATAACTAAAATGAGAATAAAATATCTCTTTGTATCACTTTATTTGATGTATTCTTATGCTTTTCATGCCCCTAGTACTATCAATACTCCCAAGACTTAGACCCAAAACCCAACAATGACAAATAACAGGGTGAAACCCTAGGTCATGGAATTACTTGACAATGCCAAATCCATAGCCATGGATGAATGCCACTTAAAATGGATGTGATAGGTTGAAGTAAAACACATGTATTGATTTATGGTAGTTGGGAGACTTTCTACATTCATGGCAGTAGTTGGGAGAAAATTGGGCATTTAATGTTGGTGCCCAAAACAGGCTTTCAAAATATGCTTTTTAATGATTGGGTTCCTAGCAAGCAGTGAGAGTTGGGAGGAATTAGGAATTTGTAACCAATAAGGTGTCCCATGGGCCCCAAATTCTAGGTGGAACCTAGGAGTAAGCACCTAGAATAAAATTTGTATAGGTGAGCATCAAACCCAAGAGAGATATCAAAATTGGAACAAGAAAGAAATCAACGAGCAACAAGGTTTGGATGGAACCAAGAAGATTAGGTTCCAAGTTCTAACTATGTAAAAGAAAAGGGTAAATTTTCAAATAATGTTTCTATTTCTATAAATTTCCATAGCAAAGAAGTTCTACTCTTTTACTTGGTAGGACTCTTTCAAACAATATCTCATTTACTAAAAACCCATCTTAGAGTTATTTTTAATTTTATTTAACATTTTGAAGTTAAGTTATGCATCTCACAATTATCTAGAGTATTTCTTTTGTCTTTTAAAGAGTTGAAGTGATTTAAATTTGGTTAAGTCTTTTAGAACTTTAAAAGTTGAACATGGATCGTCCAAGGTGTTGATGTTCTTTTCTATACTAACCCCTAACCCTAAGGTTTATTTTATATATATATATATATATATATATAAGTGACCAAATTTATCAAAGAAGAAGATACCTATCCTCAAACTGGGGGTTGAAAAGGACAACAATAGGATTACATACCTCTTTTGCACTTTGAGCCTTACCAAGCTCAAAGGGTAGTCCCAAAGATCTTTGAAACATTTGAAAGGCAACTTACCTATGTACTTCCCAGTACCCTTTTTCAATCTTCTTACAAAGTTTGCTTCTATATCATTAACATCATTTAGATCTGATTCTTCATTCTTTTCAACTTTGCCAACTTTAAAAATAGTCTCATTCTTTGAATCACTTGGACCAAACTCTCTCAATTCAAAAGTAGTTAAAACACCAAACAACTAATATTTAGAATAATTATTCAAATTCTAAACTTCCTCAATAGTAGAAACTTTATGACTATAAGATTTAGGTAGAGTTCTCAATACCTTCTTCACTACCTCATCTTCTTCAAGTTGTCCACAAAGACCTCTGATAGAATTGACAAATTCGTCCACTTTATGCATGTAGCTTGTAATATCTTCATCCTCTAACATTTGTAGGGTTTCAAATTTATTTTTTAGGTTCTACATCTTAGCTTGCTTGACTTTATCATCTCCTTCATAGATACTTTCCAACTTCCTCCAAATATTTCTAGAAGATTTAACATTCATAACTTTCACAAGTTTAGTATTAGAAAGACCACTCAAGAGAGCATACCTTGCTTTCCCATTGTTCTCGTATTATTTGATTTCATCAACAATACTTAAACCATTTGCAAGCACAATATATCTAGATTCAACAGACTTCCAAACTCCAAATCCTAGCGAAACAAGGAAACCTTCCATCTTGATCTTCTAACATGCATAATCAAATCCATCAAATAGAGGAGCCTCCTTGTGCACCATCCCAAATTGACCTCAAGCAGTTAATCTTTCTTCCACGAAACCTTGCTCTGATACCAATTATTGAATGTACAAGACAAATGAGAGGGCGATGAACCAATTGTTCATTAAAACATCAAACCCTCATTAACATTCAAATCCACATTAACCTTATTAGCCTTTAATCTGTTAGAATGATTTAACATATAAGCAAATAACAAAAAATAAAAGCACAACAACACCATACACAGTAGAACATTAGATTTGCATGGAAAACCCAAGAAGGGAAAAACCACGATGAGGATTAGCTCACAATATAAAGTAATTGCAACACCAAATACAAAAGGACCATTGTATGAGGGTTCACTACCTAGAAGAAAAGAAGAAATAAGAATGTTACAATGAGAAATCCATCTCAGTGCAACATAAAAAAATCCACCACTACACCACCAATACTTACACACACTCTCTAAAGAATGTAGACACCTTCTCACTGCTTCTAGTAGTCTTAGTCATTAAATCTCCTGCTAAACTTCACACTTTTACACTTCACATAATAATTCACATCACACACAGTTCATGCACACATCCTCCATCAAATCAACACACATATATACCCATCACAACCTTAAAAACAATTCACAATGTCGGTTATGCATCTCAAACATGCAAATTCAAATTAGGTCAACACAAAAAAAATCTCACGATGGAAAGGAATGAAGGTGGACCACAACACACCTTAACTCAAACCCAAATCCACTCATACACACTATGCCACACTTCCACAAACACCGAAGCATATCCACAATTAGTGTAAACACCCGAGGTTAGTTGTACCTTTGTAAACACCATTAAACAATTAAGTACATGCTTCATTTGATCCAAAGACAACTTGCGGATAACATACATCACTTGAACATAACCTAGAATATTTCATAAACACCCTGAAATACAACAAATTCCTTCACAACAACTTTCACTTGAAGAACACATTCACTTGTACACCAAGCTAACCTTCCACATACTTGTAACACTTGAATCCAACCTTCCAGAGCACCAAGCTTCAAATAATTCAGACTGAAGATAGATATGATCAATATAAGTGCACGTTCAAATTTGTAAGACCAAAAACCAAACTGTGGAGAAATGTGGAGCAAAACCATTTCTCCCAAACAACACTACAATACATTGTTCACACACCAGTGAACACAAGTTTCTTTGCACAATGATCCTAGACATGAAATTCTAGATATAACACCTTTGAAAACCTTTGAACAACATGTATGAATTGCATAAGCAAATCTTTAATATAGAAGAAATGTGAAGCAAAAACATATCACTATTATGCTATACAAAACATCTCTTAATCACAAAGTTCTCTTTTACTTAAATTTTCTCAAAAGCACTTGGAAACTAAGCACCACAAACACATTATCATCATCTTCAACACTTCCTCGTCACTACCAAACTACTATAGCAACTCAACAAAATCTTATCAAAGCAACACTATAGGTTGACATCAATGACACTACTAATGACAACATAATGTACCTAATCAAAGTATCATCACAAACTTCCAAATAACTCTCCATAGAATTATTGACATCAATGCAACAACATCGATTTGTTGACATCAATGACAACACACAAGCTACTCATACTTCCAACAGACACAAAATCAGTATAGTTCATGGACATACATAATCAAGTCTGTAAATTTTTTACATACACAAGGTTAGGTTCTACAATAAGGAATGTCTTTTTTTGGCCTTATAGAGATTTTCTTTTGAGGGCACACAAAATATAAAAGAGATGAGTAACTGAGAGCAATATTATTTGGTTCCAAGTTAGTTATACTATATAGTTCTTGAAAGGGTGTTTTAGCCTTATAGAGAGTGCCTTTGGAGGTTTCTATACAAATAAACACTATGTAATGACACACCTTGCACGATAGAAGAATAGAATAGTAAATATGTTGCAAATACACAATAATAAAATGCCACTTCAAGGGAACAACCTCCTAATCCACTTTAAGGGAGATAACTCTAATACTCTTTAATAAGAACTCAATGTACTCACCATGATAATAATAACTATCCCTCCTATATGTACCATACGTATGCCTTGGATGCCACCTAGGCCAACCTAGATACTTAACTATAACCCTTAGGACAACTTAAATATCTATATATGATTATAATAATGATTATGTAACTTATTAAGAGTTAAGGTAGTCACAAGATGACTACTCATAACCCAATACAAATTGAAGACACTGAAAAATATCCCGAGCCTACAAGCAACATTTTATCACTAATTCACCTTCTTCCATGCATAATTAAATAATTTTAATTATTTAATTATTTCCTAATGTCATCTTCTATTAATTAAATAATTCCTAATTATTTAATTAATTCACTTTATCTCATTCCTCTTTTGATTAATTTAAATAAATATCAATTTTATTTAAATTATGTCACTAATTTATCTTTTTTATCATTTTAAATTAAATAAATTTTATTTATTTAATTATTTATTTATATTTTCCTCTATAATTAAATAATTATTTTAACAATTTAATTATTTACTAGTCTTTTCTCTCCATAATTAAATAATTATTTATCATTTTCATCCATCCTCTATTAAATAATTATTTGTAATTATTTAATATTTTAACACTCTGCCTTCTTCTATAATTAAATAATTATTTTTAATTATTTAATTATTAATTTTCCCTCCTTTAAATTAAATAATTGCTATCATTGTTTAATTTGAATTTCTTCTTAGCCAAGCCCTAAATCTCAACCAATTTCTTGAGTTTTGGTTCATCCTATCTCCTTTCTTCTCAATTAATCTCATCCATTGATCATGATACTTCATCATTCACTCTTGACCCTTCATTTGAATTGGGATTTCTATAAAAGCAAGCCATCACCTTCATTTCAAGGTTAACCACAATCTTCAATATTTTGCTTCTCATATTATTTGTCTTGAGAAACAAAAATCTTCAATATTTTGCTTCTCATATCATTTATCTTGAAGAATCACAATCTTTAAAGTTTTGTTATCTTGAGAACTAGAGCTATCTTGCATCAACATCAAGCCTATCAAATATATTGCATACAAATATAAAAGCAAACAAGGCAAAATGGAGAAGAGCAATGTATATAATTCAATTATGGCATAGGAATTGAGGTTGTATTGCTTCATTATTTGGATTTCTATTGTCATTTGTGCTTCATTGTTGGATTAGGGTCTTCTTAGCTTGAATTAGATAGGATTTTGGTTGCTATTATTGATTCATTATTCCTCAAATTCTAACCCTGATCTATACAAACTATAGGGTTAGGGGCATAGTAGAGGCCACTAAAACAAATAGGGAAAATGAGTAATTGAGAGCAACATCTAATACTTATAAGTTATCTTGTATTACGAGCCTCCATCACATGGAAGTGCAAGGATGTATAAATGAGAATACTATAAATATATAGTCAATGTATATCCTTCTTAATGGTTGGAATTTACTATAGTTTTAAACTATTACATGAACACACCCATAGAATCATAGATAGTGTTGTTAGTCTAGACAAATTGTGCTATGTACATAGCCAACCATGCAATATGTCCTATTTTATCTATCTTGGAGGTTCCATTTACAAGTAGTCTACTCATCCTTGTGGTACACAATGATAAGATTACACAAGCTTGAAAGTATGAAGAGCTTTTGCAAGAAGGTAAATATTTTAAAGCTTTTGTTGGTGCCTATAATTATGCTTTAGAAGCTATTTAACTATAGTTAATAATTTATCATCCATAGCGATGTGTCACACAAGTAATGGGAAAATATTTAAGGCTCTAATTTTAACATAAATGGTGTCCTTTGGTAGTGTCATTAAGTATGAGGCTTGAAGCAAGTCAATTTTTACTAGATGTTATACTAGACCTTCATCCTTATCTTCTAGAACAAGTTGAGATTGCATCAAGTACAAAAAGCTATACCATTTGTTAATACTCAATAAATGATGTTAAATAATATGAAAGAGCGGTGGTAACAAATATGTGTTTGTGAACATGGATGCTTGAATGGCATCATAGTTGGTGAGAATCAAAATATTAAAGTCTTAAACATACATATGGAAAAAAAATTCAAGCAACATGTGCTTCATCCTTCCTTCATAAGAGCTTAAGTAGATGTGTTGAGGCTTATTATAAAGTTAATAACATCTTTGAATTGCATTGATGTTGTTATACCCATGCTTTATATATGGAATACAAAGATACAATAGTGAATTTCATGGATATTTGTAGATTTTGTTCCATATTAAATATTCTTCAATGAGTCTTGTTGAATGGATTGCCACCACATATTTAATTTGCATCTAAAAAGTATGAAACTTTGCAACCTAAAGGAAGTTAGGATAGTGGTCCTCCTCACTCTCTTTTTAATATTTTATTCAACATTTCTATGACACAAGTTGCTTGCTGAAGATAAATTTGCACCGTACACGTTTTAAAATTAAGATCAAACCACTTATAGAGTTCAAATATTTTAATTTCTAGGTGTTTGGCACCTTTTATGTTTTGTTGACTCCCAAAGCAATTAGGTGATGAAGGGACATTTGGTACCTAAATCACCATGGTGTTGAACTATTCTAGAAACTTATTTGGCAACATCTTCACCAATATACAATTAGCCAACACTATGATAAAGGAATGCATTCCATTTATTTGATAAATTCCTAGCAAATATGTGGTATCATTGAATTTAATGATTTCATGGCATGCTTTCAAAGTGCTTGACATAATCCTTGGGGGATTTCCAATGAGTCTCAAGCAAACTTTAGGAACGTGAAGGCTACTAATTGCTAACAATTTATAGAAAACATGCAATGAGTATAGTCTGACCCATAACATCAAGTGGAGTTCAATCACCATTCTTAAATGGAGATTTAACAACAAGAAAAAGATGAAATCTAACATGCATTTTGTGTAATTAGCAAAGGAGCTCATGGAAGGATTACAAAGATGTAAAAAAGATGGTCAAGGTTGATTTAGCTTCACAAGAATATCAATAGAAAGAGTGGTTGAATTGATAGAATCTACAATTCTTTTGCATTACAATGGTGTGTGTCTCAATCATAGAGAGGCTATCATAAACATTCTTCATGTTATCTTATCAAGAACAACACACCTTCATGACTACATTTCTATGAAGTTATATATTTTGCTTTGCTTTCAAGATATTATAGAAATAAGTTCTCAATTCACAAAAGAAAATTTAATCACTTTTTACTATCATTCACATTATTGTTGCATTATAATATAGTAACATCATTGCAAACCGACTTTTGTATAATAACATTATTACAATTAAGATGGTCAATGTCATGTATGACAAAGGAGCATGCATACTTAGTGCAAGACATTAATGGATCAACTAGGTAAAGCTAAAGGATATGTATGCTTTATCTCCCGTGAGGGTTCACCCAATTATGTGTGCACTTATGGCTCTATATACAATGCACCCTTGACTTTATTCCAAAGACCCTTTGCTTACAGCTCGTCCGTAGGGCAATGGTTACGTATAGCCAGCACTACGGTCTGTGAGCAGCACGAGGTAGAAGTACGGATAGGAAGTGGGAATCCCAAGCAGGAAACAGGACGGGGGCCCAGCAGTCAAACTATTCTGTTCGTCCTTCTCCTCCCGTTCCCGAGTTCCCCGGGCCCTGTGGTTGAGTCAGTTCGTCCCTCACCCTCCACTAACAACGAAAGGTTCGGGTGGAAAGGCCCCATCTACCCGATGTTTCAAGCCCCATCATCTGCCGAGGAAGGAATGGCCTTAACTATTGAGGGACTTGAGTAGATTGAGAGGGACATACTCTCTTGAGTTTTGGGTAACACAATATGAGTTCAAGGTTTTCGAAGAGGTGTTTGCAAAAAACATTGTCAATTGTAGTATTAGGAGAGCTGGCGAGTTATGGAGTGAATAAAACATCATGTGTTTTTCTTGAGGTTTGGGTAATGTAATATGAGTTTAAGGTCTTTGAAGAGGTGTTTGCAAAAAATTGTCAATTACATCATCAGGGAGAGCTCGTAGGTTATGGTGTGAATAAAACGAGTTATGATGTGAATAAAACATCATTTGCTTTTTTTAGGTTTGGGTAAGGCAATATGAGTTTAAGGTCTTTGAAGAGGTGTTTGCAAGAAAAATGTCAATTATAGCATAAGGAGAGCTCCTTTGTTATGGTGTGAATAAAACACCATCTCCTAGTCTGTGATGCATGCTTGCCATATACTTGATAGATTGGAACATTTTTGCTTTGCCCTTTGAATCACTTGACCATAACTTAGATTAGAATGGGTTCCACTTATAGAATGTGTTGTTTTTATTTTTGAGTAAGTCTTGCTTGCATCAATTTATTTAGTGAATTTGAAGTACTTTGTTTAGAGTAAGCTTAAAGTCTAAATGGCCTTATTTTATGAGTGAGTTCATTTATTTTATCAATTATAGTCTCCATTATAATTACATTTCAATTGTTCAAAGATTAAAAGAGGCTTGGGTTTTCAATCAAAGGATGGATTTGGTGTGAATAAAACATCATTTGTTTTGGAGAGCTCCTTAGTTATGGTGTGAATAAAACACCATCTCTTAGACTGTGATGCATGTTTGCCATTTACTTGATAGATTGGAACATTTTTGTTTTTCCCTTTGAATCACCTGACCATAACTTAGATTAGAATGGGTTCCACTTATAAAATGTGTTGTTTTTATTTTTGAGTAAGTCTTTACTTGAATCAATTTATTAAGTGGATTTTAAGTAATTTATTTAGAGTAAGCTTAAATTCTAAATGACCTTATTTTTATGAGTGATTTCATTTATTTTATCAATTATAGTTTTTATTATAATTACATTTCAATTGTTCAGATTAAAAGAGGCTTGAGTTTTCAATCAAATGATGGATTCTTTACAAGTACATAATCATCATTTTGAAAATATTTTCATATTAGATGTTCTATGTGAGACACTTTTTAGTTTGTCATCTCTAGGTTATAGGATGCTCAACAACACTTTCTTGATGGTGAGGTATTCAACTTGAAGTGGATAGGTAAACTCAATTAGTTATTTCTCATTCATGTTGATTATCTAATCATTGTTTCAAGACTAACCATTTAATGATTTGATAGATGTTTTGTAGTCATGTTGGTTCAACATTTATATATTTTTCTTTCAAATGATGAAAACATTATGTTGATCAAGTGCTAATTATCTTTGGATTGAAATTGCATGAGTGATATAAAAACTCACAGTTTCAATCCACAAATAATTAGCACTTGATTATCATGGATTGTGGAAACTTGATGTTGTTAACATTATAAATCATAACTCATCTTGGTTATTTGACATTGTTTATCCCTACCATTTGAACATATAATGAAAAAATTTCTATGGATGAAAAGAATTCTACAAAAGTCATCAAGAAATACCCAATGCCTCCTATTTAGTTGTAAGATTGTGTTGGTTCACATTATTGATCCCTAAAATTTGGATACCTCTAATGATGTCAATTTTTGTATGTTTCTAGATAAAAACACGAAAGAATTCTATAAAGCCATTATTTTGAGTATATGTAAAAATAGATTTCATAGGATAAGATTTCTAGCTAGTTTGTATGGAATGTAATGGATAATGGGCCATCATGCCTTTTGGAAGAATTCAAAGAATATATTAGATATAAATTAAAATATAATAATTTGGCTTATAATTAAAGAAATTCACATATAGATGAGTTAACATTAGTTAGAAATTCTATACAAATATTTTTTTAGATATTTTAAAACCAATTGATACAATTTAATATATAGTAAAACAATGTTAATATTTTGGTATATGTTTGTTGAATATTTATTATGTATGTGATTGATTTGATTTATTAGAGTTTATATTATTGATTCTATGTCTACTAAGGGTCTAGGACTTTGGAATGCCTCTAGAGAGTGGTCCTATGGATTAATTTGTTGGTGGGTAAGGGTATTAAATTGTGCTAGCTAATAGGTCAACTACATGCATGTCTAAGTTGGATAAAATTTTGGCCCATTTGTTGGGACCCTCTTATGATTTATGCGTTATGTGTTAAGTATGTCTTGACTAGTTACATTTGTGAAGATCAATTACTAGTTTCACATTCTTTGAAAGTAAATTTGATGTTATAGTTTTTATAATTATTGATGTGACTCACCCAATGTGTAATGACATTACTTATAACAAGAAGATAAATCATCATTGAGTAGTTTATATTCATCTACATTTGAGAGGAGAAGCTCCCTCATATTATGAGGTTTTAAAGGAGTTTTCATGTACTTTTTAGTTGAAATTATAAAAGAGAAAAAAAGGAAATATATATATGAAAACCCTAGACAAAATAAAAATATAGAACTATCTAGAATTACTTGAAAAATGTGAGAAAAAGAAGATAGAAAACATAGAGTTCAATTGATGTATAAGAATCATCTACAACCCATGAAGAATAAAGTGATTCAAATTTGAACAATTCTTCTTCTTAATCCTTTAAGATAAAAATACAAAGTCTCTTCAATAATTCTTGACACATGGTTATTTGTAAATGGTCCAAACTACCATACATTATCTTGGCTTTTCAATATAAAGATGAAATAAACCATTTGAATTCCCATATAATTGTTAATGTTTTACTTTGGACTTTACAAAATAATTAAATAAAATTAAAAAGCTTATAATGAGCATTCATTTTAGCCTTTAAAAAGTATATTGTAAGCTTTGTAACAATGTCTTTATAACAAAATACTAAATCTCTATAGAATTTTGATGTGTTTGACTATCATGAACATTTTGTCAAACATTTCACTTGTAAAGTATATAGGTGCACATCTCTTTAAGATATTTTATCACACAATTAATGGGTTTAGTTGTGCTTTCACCCCTTATATACATGTTTACCAAGGATCTTGTAACTTCTGATAAAAAAAAATGCTTCTACTTGCACTTTTATAGTTCTTGATACCTTTTACTACTCTATCATAACTCAAATAAATTATTCTCTACAACCTTTCCAATTGCATCCACATATATTTCAAATTTTGACTCTTTAATTTGTCACTTGTGTGCATAATTATTGAGATGTCTTGAGATAGAGTCAGTGAGAGATCTATAAGATTTTTCTCTCCCACTTTAGAAACATTTCCTAGGAGTATGATGTGATTTCCAAGCTAAGAGCTCCCTCTTCTTGTTTACTAGTGAAATAAACCATAGTATTTACTTGTCTAGGACCCTTCAATATAGATTTAAGCAATTCAAGAATATTTAAATTTTGCACAAGTAAAATGTTAATTATAGTGTGATTTATGATGTGTCTAACATCATTCACTTCAAGTGTGTCATAGAGAGGGAAACATAGAATACCATACCCTTTACATTCTTATTAGACCACATTCCTTAGGAATCATTCAAAACAATTTGTGTATTTTCAATGTTTGCATACTATATTTTTTATTGAACAATCCACATGTCTTGTTTGTATTTTCATCTTTTGCATTTATATGCTTGAGGATAGTTATAATTATGATATTTAATGAAACCTCTCTATTCTTTGATATATGTTTATAACCTATTTTGACACAAGCCAAGATAATATTAGTAAAGGGTGAGGAGTTTATTTTGGCACTTATGAATTGCATCACATAAAAAGTCCTATGACCTAGCACATGATGTTAGATTGTACAATTGTGATCAAATTGAGTTTCAACCTCTAATTGCATACGATAAAACAATTCCAATGTATCAACATTACAATTATACATACCACACCTTGTAGTCAACAAATTTTATGATTCCATTTGAATTTAGTTTTACTAATCATATTCGATATGACTAAATCTAGGCATATGTCTACAATCATAGAATTTTGTGAGATCACATTTCAATGAGACATTTCATATGGCATTTCATTTACATGACTTGTAGGTAGACATTTTCTAAGCTTTTTGTCAAATAGTTTGTATGCAAAATATGTAGATGGAAATTTAAGAGACATTATGTTGAACAATTTATGGGTATAGTCTATAGGTAAACACTTACAAGGCATTTGCAACTATAACATCTAATAAATTTCTTCTTTCAAACATGGTTTTAAGGACAACAATATTCAACTGTAGATCTCTCATTTTGGCATAGGTAAAGAAGATGTTGGCAAAAAATCACATTCAATATGTTTTAATAAACATGTATGTTATCTTACACACATACTTTTGGCACATATGGGTAGAATACTAGCGAAGTTTGAGGATTTCAATTTGATAGTAGTCAAATGATATTTTCTTGTAGAATTCTAAGACCATTTTAATGGCTCATTTTATATATAGTATGCAATCATTGTTTCTACAATCTATTCAACAAAACCATTTAATGCTTAACCTACAACTTGCATATTTCATGGGGGAGCATTTCTTTGAGGCATAGGGTCAAATAGTTTATGTCTCAATTATGCTTTCACACTCTCCATACATGTCTTCTAATGCTTTTGAAACTATAAAATCTACCCAAAATCCATTTTTAATAATGCTTCAATAGACAATCATATTTGCAAGCCACGAGAATGATAGCAAAAGATATAAAACTTAACTTTACACAAGAAAATTGTATTTACTTGAAGATTTCATTTTCAACATATCTATTTCATAAAAATCTTACAATCATTATAATTCACAACACATTTTTTTTTATATATTTAAATAACTCGTACTTATCTATACTTTCATATATTGCATACATATATTCTATTCCACAATTGTTAACTACATTTTGTGTTTAACTCACATTCATTGCATCCCATAAGATCTTGGCATTTTATCAAACAAGTCCATGTGCCTCTGCATTTGTTTAATGATTTTTACAACCTTTCTCAACAAAACCATTTTGATTACTTTATATTTCATGGAGTTGAGGAGAATGGGAACATAATGTTTTGCAAGCTTTAAAAAATGTGTACACACTAGCTTTAATATTATGGAGTCAAAACTTGACTTGAGTTGTCCATAAAGAGACATGGAAACATTTTTGTAAGGCTTAAAATGTCCACACACATTATTTTCTATCTTGACGACCTTTGTGGACTTGAGGAGGTATTTGAAAGTGTGTTCACATGTATTAATAATATTAAAACATTAAAGCTTTGACTTGATTTAAGTACTTCAAATTAAATATATGCTCGCGCACATTACAAGTCCACTTCCACTTTTATAATCTAATGTAACCGAAGTATATCTACTTTGTCTATCCACACGACCGGGAGACTAAAATGCAAGTTGCAAAATTTTATCTTGTCCTGAATCTTTAAGTGATAAGACCGGGAGAAGTGGAGGAGAAAATGAAATTTGTTGTTGTGTTTTTGTGTGCTTTCAAGTCAAGAGCCTTCACAAGACAGTATATGTAATGAGATTTTTGGATTATGTTTATGTTTTATTAGGCACGATGGTGGAGTTGAATGTGTGATTGCAATTTTATAAAATATTGTTAATGAATAGTGAATGGGTATCAGTCCAAAACAAAATAATATTACATAATTATGTAGTAAGAGTAAGTATTGGGAGGAGGAGGTGGGTTTTGATCATCCAATTTATCTTCATACATCATCAAGATTTAAAGTGTTTATAGGATATTTTCCACCAGCATTATTATTATCATCTGTTTTATTTGCAATGACATCATGAACTAGAGAAATAGTAAGGTCCAACCGAGGGAATTTGCTAGAATTTGGTCAGCTAGCAATCCTACGTCCAAATGTCAAGGGAGAAGTAGAACAATAGGTAGTGGGTTGTGACCATCCTTGTTGAGCATGGACCCTTCTCATAGGAGGCAAAGAGGCCTGAGAATGAGCATCCTAGTTTCCATGAGCAAATTGGTTGTGCCCTCAATGATGCCAATGAAGCAACGAATGGCCTTGACTGGGGGCAAGAGCTAGAGGGGTTTTGGCAATAGTATATGGGGTATTACCCTAGTGATCCAACAATACTTGGAGATGAGAAAAATCAGGCACAACCTTGTTGGCTTGCACCTAAATCTACATAAGCACATTAGAACAAATCATGGCTTTGGTGTATTTAGTAAGAAATTGGGATCAATAGATCTAGAGAAAATAACAACATTTTTGTCCTTCCAAATACTAAAAGGAATTTCCAACCTAAAAGCATACCAAATATAAGTATATCTAGAAGGAATTCAAGGCCAATCCCCTAACAACACCATGTGCCAAGAAAAAGTCTTAAGCCAAAAAAGCTTGAAAAATCATGAATCCAAATCTAGGCAATTTGAACTCTCAAACAAAATCAAAAGGATGCTTGGGTGGTTCCTAATGACCACTAAATGGACATTGGTGATCTTGAACCTATAAATGGGTTAACCCAAGACCAACAAGACCTTGAAAAATAATACACCAAGCAAAATGACTCAACTTTGGCTCAAGAATTCCCAACCAAACAGTATGGAATATATACTGCCAAACTATTAATAAAAATTGCAAAAGCTATCTTTGGTTTAAGATAGGCACCATAGGCAAATGAGGCAAAAGCCAAGAATAACCTCTCTAAGTCTTATAATTGTGAAATGGTGTATCAAGGTACGACTTCCAATATTTCCACTTCAAAGACCAAACTCCAATTTTATAAATAATAATTGGAGGAACTAAATTAATAACAATTTTAAAAGTTTCACAGTCTTTATTAGATAAATTAAATTTCACTTTAGCTTCAGGCTAGGTTAAATTTTTTGGGTCACTTTAAAAAAAAGATATGAAAGGGTCTTGATCCCCTTTAAAGAAAATCTCAAAGCATGGACCTTTAAAGCAGTCTTAGCAAAAGGAAGGCCCTAGCAATATAAAGTAGGGGGGCACCAAATAGACTATTGATTAATAGAATGCACATTGTGAAAGTTAGTGTCATTCTGAAGGAGCTAGGGCTTGATGGCTTCTTAAGCTCTCCAAATACCTTTCATCACAAAAGTTCCTTGGATTTGAATGGGCTCTTTCATAATTAGGAGGGTAGGAATTCTAATCCCCTTCTATGAATATCTCCCAAAAGTGACACCCGAAGAAGTACAATGGTGCACCAATATTTTTCATGCTTCATTAAATTCTAAAGCTCAAATGATCACTCGACACATAAAGCCAAACCTTGGCATTGGGTGGAAATTAAACTTGACCCCCAAAATTATGGGAGAGAAAATAATACTCCCATTTCACATGATAGAAAGCTCTACAATTCTCAAATGAGACCCAAAGAAAGTTTCTAAGAAGCTTTTCAAGACTCTAATAGGAGGCTTTAGAAGGGACCCATCAAGCACTTGCAATTTCATGTTAATGTGTGTCATAAGTTTTCTCTATATATAATATACATTAGCAATCACACTTTAATGTGTAATGGGTTTCTCAAATAGGTCTTAAATGTGAATTACCAAGTCTTTAATTAAATGTTGTTTTGTCCAAAGCATAGTTCTCTATGGAAACAAAACAAATGGTTAAAAACCTCTTTTTTCTTGATCTCTCTTTCCTTTTATATATTTTATCTTTATCTATGTCTCCCACACTATCTCTTTGTATCTATCTCTCTATCAATTTTCCTCTCTCTCTCTCTCTCTCTATATATACATATATATATCTCCCTCTCTCAATATCTTTATCTTTTTATCTCTCTTTATATGCGTTTGTCTCTCTCTCTATCTCTCCATATATACATATGTATATACACACATATATATGTATATGTATATACATATATAAATAAATGTATTTATATATATATGTATATGTATATACATATATAAATAAATGTATTTATATATATATATATATGTGTATACATAAGATATATATCTTCCTCTTTCTTTTTTTCTCCTCATCTATATCTCACTTTGTATATCTCTCCCATGTTACCCCCTTCTCTCTCTTTGTATATATGTTTCCCTCCCTCTTCTCCCTCTTCCTCTTCCTATCCCGCTCTCTATATATCCCTCTCTTGTTGCATCTCTATCTATCTCCACCCCTTTCTTTATTCATGTCACTCTATCTCTCTCTAGTTTCTATGCCTCTTTTTTCACATCTCTCTCCCCTTTTCTCTCTCCATTTCTATGCTCCTCTCTCTATTTCTCTCTCTCCCCTCTCATTCTCTCTCACCATCTCTCTTTTTCCTTCCCTATCTTTGCTTCTCTTTCTCTTTGTTTTACTCTATCTCTCTCTCCCTCTATATCTCTCTACCTCTCTATCTCCCTCTCCTTTCTCTCTCAATATTCTCTCTCTTCCTCCCTCTCCCCCCTCTCTATCTATTTATTTCCTTCTCTTCCTCTCTTCCCTGATCTCTCTCTCCCTTCTTCCTCCTTTCTCACTCTATCTTCTTCTCACTCTTTATTTTCATCTCCCTATCTTTATCAATCTTTGTCACTCTTGACTTGCATCTTCCACAAGAAAACCTTGTTTATCCCTTTCTTTCATACAAGCAATTAAAATAGAATAGAAATATAGAAGCGCTATAAATAAATATTAAAAACTAGCATTGACTATCATCATAAAAACATTAATGTGAACATGGAACAATTGTTGCTCATTGTCCTTCACAAATGTTATGATATTGTCAGAATATTTGTATCCAATTTTATATGTCCCTTTTCAAATCATTAATATCTAAAAAAATATTGACATGTTTTCCACTCATTGGTGAATGCTTCCATTAATTCTAAATTCCAAATATGACCAACTTAGATAGTTTCATCATCTTACATCATTACGGGGAAGTAGCATTTGTTAAAGTTCTCACTTTGCTTATTTTTGGGTCCTAGTCTCTATAAAAATTAGCATAATGTGCATGCCCTAGTTCTTATCTATTAGAAGCTGCCCTCACTAAGGTCATAAGCTTGCATTGTCATTGGAATTCCTTTTTAAAGATAACAAGTTAAATGGACCTTTCTTTAAATGTTTTTAGGAGAACTTAATGTTGGAAACTTGCAGCCAATTAAAGATAATTTCCACATAACCCATAAAGAAATCTATGCATCTAAGTATTCAAAATCCACATGCAAAAGAATAAACAACATGCCCATAAAAATATGACACGAGATATACCATGGAAAAACCCTCAAGAGGGAAAAACCCCAGCCTCCAAAAGCATCAATATCTTATGTATTATTTAGTTCAACAATAAAATTACAATACATCTTCTGAGTCTCCATGAACACCATTGAAGCAACAAGCTCTCTCCAAGAAATCCATGTGAACAGGCATGCAACTGCACATCTTGTTCCATGCTTCAAACCCTCACAAATGCTAACCATAATTTTTATGCTTCATTGATGTATCTACATGTGCAATGTTGTAGGCGGTCTATACTTACAAGTTGCATTTATGACTTGGACATGGGTTGTCTTTGACCATTGATATTTCAATGTTGATGCATGTTCAGTTGGTTTGTTGGTTTTGTTGTCATGTTTAGGAGATGAGATGGTATTACCAAGTACAGTCATGATATGAGATATATGTAGTTGACTATGATTATGCAGATATGTGGACACTGTTGGGTTGAGTTGTTACATTTGGTGGTGATCATGGTTTCATGGATGTTTCTTGTGCTTTAGAGAATTTGGCATGTCATGATGGTTTATGCAGATGCATTATTGGTGGTGATGGATTGGTTCCTGATTATGGATGTGGTAGTGTATCTTTGTGGTATAAGGATCATGATTTTACTTTTCCTTTTGTGAGCTCTTGTTATATTTGAGTTCTTTGATTGTGTGAGGACCTTTGGTTGATCTTCATGAGGATATTGTTATCATGATTTCATGGATAGCTTGATTACACTTTTCAATGGGAGCTTTTGACAATGATAATTTTGGCAGTGATGGATATGTTTATGATGGTTTGGTGGTTGTAGGTATCTTCTTTGCTTGAAGATTATGGTTCTACTTTATATGTTACTGACATTCCAGTTGTGTGTGTAGACCTAGATGATCTTCATGGGGAGGATGGTTGTCATGATGCCATGTGTGACTAAGTATCATAGTTCGGTGGGAGTTGTTGGCAGTGACGTGGATGCATCATTGGTAAGGTTATCTCCATGTAATTGGAGATATGGTTTCTTGGTTTAGAGTGCATTTGTTATGATATCATGTTATACTCTTGATACTAGTTTAGAGTTTGGCATATTACATGTTCTCTTGAGACCAGGATGTATATATATGTTATGGTGCATGTGATCTCCTATAAGGAGATGGTTAGATCATGATGTCATGGTTATGTTCTTGATTCACGATTGGATATATGACATTGATCTTGTGTGGTTCTCTTGGTATTGGATACATTGATGATTTTCTTGATTACTTCATGATGGTGCTATGTTGAATTTGGAGTTTGGCATGGATTGGTTGGTTACAGGTACTCATGGATACTTGGAGACATAGGTGAGGCTTGAGTTCTCTTATGATTAGAGGCATGTGCTGAGATGTTTACTCTTAATGAGATTTCAGTAGGGAGTCTGAGGAGCCTACACCTTGGTTGGACGTGAGTTCAACATGGGCCTATGAGAAGAGTGTTCTTGGATGAGTCATGATGACTTGGATGTCTTGGAGGAGCATTCTCATTCCCCACTGTTGGTCTACTCGACAGTTTCACTTGAGAGGTATCGCCCATTGTTACTTTCAGGTGCTTTGTGTTTTATGCTTTATCTTCTCATGCATAAGGATCTTGAGCTATGGATATATGGTTTTGGAGGGTTCATTTGAGGAGTGTTGGAATGTTTATCTCCTTATGCATTGTGATTACACTCATTTATGTTGAGTTTAGGAGATGTAATGGGCTTATTTCCTTCATTGGGAATGGATTTAGTTTGATCTTCTTTGGTTATGAGAGGCTTACATTCATGTTGATTATATGATACATATGTTATGTTTGATCTTGGTGATTGAACAATTGGGTGTTGTTGTGGCTTTTCTTTTGGGGTGTTGTGGTGGAGATCATACTTGATACAATTGGCTTTTAGAGGTGTATGTAGGATATTTTTCTTACAAGTTATTGATATGTAGGTTTGCATATCATTATGGATGATTCCTTGTTACTACATGATGTAGTTTACACTTTCTATATGATCCTATTGGTAGACTTGGTATGCCTTGATCTTTTTCAGATTTGCATCACCCATGTAGTGGGAGCTCTTGGATGTGTATGTCATTCTTTGACAGGTTTTGCACATGGAGTTTATGATTGCAGTTTATGGGTGTATATGTTTATTGCATGAGTTTACTATGTTTTGTATACCTTAGAGGTATGGACAGTCAGATGTATTGGCACTTGTTGTGGGTGTTATTTCAGCTTTGGGTTTGTGTATCTTGACAACTATTGGTGCATATTGATACTTTTGGATTGAGTGTATATGTTTGGGATATCGGTTGAGCAGAACTTATGCTTCGTTGTGATAGATTGTGTGACTTCTCTATTGGATGGCTTCTTATCTTTATGCATTGGAATGATGGAGGATGAGAGCATTCATGCTTGGGATGGTGGTCACTTTGAGTCTTGTTGTAGGTATCTTGATGGAGCACATGGAGCCTTTTGATTCCATGATGGTATATGTGGCTATATGGATTGTTCATTTGATTCATGTTTTGAGGTTACTTGTTCCCCTTATGCAATGTATACAACAAGTGGGAGAATGTTGGGAAAAGGTGTGTTGTTCACCTTGCATTATGTATTTAATGTAATTATTCTTGGGGCCACTAAATGTTGCATGTAACATTGGAACATAAGTTAAGTTGTAAAAATGTAATTATTTAATATTGGGGAAATAATAAATAAAGCACCCAATTTTAAATAAGGGGACATGGTTTGTAATCTCATAGTTATTGTCACATAGTTTTGTGTAATACCACGTAGTGGTTTTGTGGGAGCTTGCTTCTATAAAAGCAACCACAAAGGTAGTTATTGTAGGAGATGCAATTTTGCATGATTAGCTCTAGTTAGCATTTGTGAGGGTTTGAAGCATAGCACAGGATGTGTGGTTGCATGGTTGTTCGCATGGATTGCTTGGAGAGAGCTTGATGCTTCAATGATGTTCATGGAGACTCAGAAGATGTATTGTAATTTTATTGTTGAATAATACATAAGAGATGGATGCTTTTGGAGGCTGGGTTTTTTCCCTCTTGAGGATTTTCCCAAAGTATATCTTGTGTCATATTTTTATGGGTATGTTGTCTATTCTTTTGCATGTGGATTTTGAATACTTAGATGCATAGATTTCTTTATGGATTATGTGGAAATTGTCTTTAATTGGTTGCAAGTTTCCAACACTTAAGACATATGGAATTATTTTATTTGAAAATGTCCAAGTGGGAGGGTGGTCAAACTTTTATCACATACCCCTAAAATAGGCACCCCTATTTCAAATTTTGGATGATGAAAATGTGAATTATATAAAAAATAAATAATGTAATGAAAATACCAAATTCACACTCAACAATCACTCAATGAAGCTCATGAACTATGCATAAAATGAAATAATAAATAATTATAACACAAAAATACCTTGATTTTCTCCATTATTTTTTTTTATATTTGTTTCAATGCTTGATATGTGGGTTGCTCTTCAAAGTAGCATAACCAAGATAAAGCAATGATAATATAATAGCCAAGAAAATGATATTTGCTCAAAGATAATATATAGGAGACATGAGATCTTAATAATGATAGTTGCTCTTACTTGATAATGATCACTCTTGATCATGGTCCCTAGCAAAGGAATAATGTGTAAATGGATTGGATATCTATATGCTTCACTTGATATTTGATAAATGGTGTAGATTAGTTACAAGAATCAATGGATAGGAAAATTTGGGATAGGGTAGGAACTAAAATTAGTAAATAGATAAGATCAAACTAAATAAACAAATTTATTTAATTCATAAGAGCATAATTGGAGAAATAAATAAAATTTTAATTTTATTTATTTTGGAAGAAAAGATAATTTAAATTTAAATAAATTGTTTTAATTTATTTAATTATTGAGATGAGTGTTAGCTAATTAAATATTTTTGAAAAATATTTAATTATAGAGGACCAGAAGTAATGTTGGAGGGAAAATGATAAAAAAATTTAATAAAAGGGGTAAAAACTTTATTGAACCTTTGAAACAAGCATTACATCAAAGTCAAGGGCGAAAGCTTGAAGAAGCCAAAAAGAACAAATAGAGCAAAAGTAAAAATCAACCAGCACCCTCGCCATCCTTAGCAAGAACCCTCTCCAAGTCTAGACAGAGCTCTTGAGGGATATGAACCCTATCATCAATCTTCCAACCATCCTCATGCTCAGAAGCCCATTTGGCTAGACAATCAGCTATCATATTCCACTCCCTTGGGATATGGACAAAAGACACTATCTCTAGCAAAGTGCCAATCTACAGAATCTACTGCATCGTCACCACCAACTGCCAACTAACATCAGACACCTTCTATTTATTAATAAAGTTGACCAAGACCTAAGAATCTGATTCACAAATAACTCGATGCCATCCCAACTCATAGGCACGTTCCAAAGCATGGAGGATCTTGAAACCTTCCATAATATTGATAGTCTGCAAAAATTTATGGATAGAAAAGAGGAAAACCACCGAACTAGAAGATTCCCTGCAGACCCCACCAATTCTAGTAGGTCCCAAATTTCCCTTGGAAGAACAATCAGTATTAACCTTCAAAGTGCCAACCGGAGGGGGCTACCAATTTCCCAATCTTTGAACTCGCTACCTCACTTGCCTACCTATCATACAACAAGCAAAGGTCAAGGATAACCCATGGATACCAAACCTAGCTGTCATCTCTGCATCCATTTTCTCCAATGGAAACACCACATCTCCCTTAGCTTGAATCGTCTCCTGAATCATACCAAGGATTTTGAGCCACACCTGTTGTATCTACAATTTCTCAACTCTAAAAATCCTCCTATTCCTTTCCATCCACACTTGCCACAATAAGAAAATAGGCCCAACATGCCATGCATCCTGCAGAAAGGGAACCAATGAGGGGGTCTTCCCAAACTAGTCTATAAGTCCACCAAGGCAGAGGCATGAACACATGGATTGTTCCAAACTCCCCACCAAGAATGTCAGAGCTGCAAAGTAAAACGACATCAAAAAAATAGATGAGAAGAATCCTCCTCACCTCTCTCACAAAGAACACACCTGGAGGGACCCTGAAACCCTCGCTTTTGGATATGATCCCAAGTCAGACACCTATTCCAAGCCAAATTCCAAATGAAGTAGTTGCATTTCGGCCAAGAAAACTTATTCCACACCCTCTTCCACCAAGGAACTTCCACCCCCTCAATCTTTTGAGAGAGCAGCCTCTGGTAACCAGACACCTCAGTGTACTAACCTTTCTGGTTAGGTGACCATGCAAGAACATCCTTATCCTTGAGGGAGCTACATTGTCTACTAGAGAGAATATTATGAAGCACCACACACTCCTCTTACATTCCCACCATTGACCACTCATCAGGATTCTTCCATCTAGCACTCACTAACTGCCCATTAAAAGAAAATAACTTAAAGTCACTCACCCTCACCTAGCCAACATCACTGAATCTCCTACTTAGGGTCACCAAGTGAGGAAACTAACATAAAATGGGGGGGGGGGGTAACCATCCCAAGAGTCATACCAAAACTGAACCTTCATCCCACACTTACAAATCCAAAATAATCCATCCTTGACAAGCATAGCTCCTTTCTTAAGAGTGGCCCAAATAGCTGAACCCTTTCCCACCAAAGGGTAGCTGGGGATATCTTCCCGAGGAATATCCTAGAAGTAATTATGGGAAAAAATCCTATCCCAAATCTGATCCTACTCAGTGCACCACTGCCAATAGAGTTTAGCAGCCAACAAGGATTTCCTCAACCCCAAACCACCATACTGCTTAGGACAACACACAGTATCCCAAATAACAAGGCTCCATTTGGAAGACATCAAACAACCATCCCAAAGGAACTATCTTGATAATGATTCCAACTCCCTAACAAATCCCATTGGGGCCACCTGAAACATACACCAATAGATGGGGAGAGCCTGAACCATGGACTTAAGAAATTGAACACGACTCGCAAAGGACAACCAGCTGTTGGTCCAATGAGTAACTTTCGCACAAAATTTATCTAGGATAGGCTACCACGACTCTCTAGTTAACCTGCTTGTAGCAATAGGAAACCCTAGATAAGACAAAGGAAGAGCCCCAATCTAAAACTAAAGAATCTAAGCAATTCTCCTCTGAATAGAAGTCAGAGTGTTGAAGAAAAAGATGGAAGACTTGTCTTCATTAATTAATTGACCCAAAGCCACAAGATAATATCCAGAACCTTGTAGAGATTCACAACTTCTTGAATAGTGGCCACACCCATCAAAGCAATGTCATCCACAAACTACAATGGGACTGTGGGGGTAATTCACCTCCCTACCTCCACCCCTGAATGAGACCCAACTCCACATGTCTTCCCAGAAGGCAACCCAAACCTTCTACCAACAAAATAAACAAGGAGAAAGAGGGTCACCTTGCCTCAACCCCCGAGAAGCGCCAAAAAGCTTAGAGTGCTCCCCATTAATTAAAACAGAGAATGATACCAACATGACGCAACTCATGACCCATTGAATCCACTCATCTCCAAAGCCAAAAGTAGCCAGAACCTTCTGGAGAAAAGACCATCGGACTCTATTGTACGCCTTAGCCATATCAAGCTTGATAAACATAGCCTTTTCTTTGGATTCGTCCATATAGTGAATTGTATCTACAGCTATAACAATACCATCCAAAATCTTCCTACCCTCCACAAAACCACTTTGCTCCTTAGAAATGAGCACCTACAACCACTTTTTCAGCCTATTCACAATTAGCTTGGAAATAATCTTATACACCACATTGCAAAGAGATATGGGATGAAAGCAGCTTAACCTATCCACCCCTTCACACTTGGGTATGAGTGCAAGGAAAGTGGAATTCAGATCCCTTAACATCTGCTTATTCCTTTGAGATTCTTGGACCACAACCAATAATTCCAACTTGATAATCTCCCATAACTCTTGAAAGAATTCAATCAGGAAACCATCAGGGCCTAGGGCTTTCCCCTTCTTCATCTGTAGCACAATCCCCTCTAGCTCCTCCAGGGTGATCTCTCCCATAAGATGATCCATCATTTCCTTAGACACCAGAGAAGGGATACAAGAAAGGACCTAAGCTTCCTCCTCAGAGCTACCCTATGAATCCTCTCTGAAAAATGATGTAAAATACTGAATAGCCTCATTCGACATGTCATGAAATGAAGAAAGAGCCTCTCCCCTATCATTGACCAAAGCAAGAATAGAATTAGCATGATGCCTAGCCTTTACCAAATTGAAAAAGAAAGCAAAATTCCTATCTTCCTCTTAGAGCCACTCAACCCGGGCTTTTTGTTTCCAAAAGATCTCTTCCCGTAATTCTCATTCCTCCAAAAATTTCAAGGCCCTAGATTCCTCCTACAACAAATTCTCAGTCACCCCATTCTCCCTAATTATCCTAGTAATACCATATAGCTCATCCTGTGCAACAATCTTGTCATTGAAGATATTTCTGAAGCATTGATGATTCCAACGCTTAAGCTTATATTTAAGAAATTGAAGAAACTTAGCAAAGACATACATCATTGTCCCATAGAGAGATCTACCATCCCACCGCCACTGAGCTACATAGCCATGGAGCTCAGGATCACACAACCACATAAGCTAAAACTTAAAGGAGGGACTCTGAGGCAACCAAGTAGAGAGGATGGAAAGTTTTATAGGCCAATGGTTTGAACCCCTCTAGTCCAAAATCTCATAGCTAGAAGACCACAAACCACCAACCCAAAAGCATGAGACCATGAGCCAATCCAAACGTTCCGCAATGCAATTGTCACCAACCCTCCGATTGTTCTAGGTAAATTGTTTGTTGCCTGGCTTGATATCAAAAAGATTCAGAGTTGAGATGTTATCCTGGAGCAACAACACAGAGGCTTCCAACCTCACAGAACCACCCCACTTCTCCACCAGCTTCGTAATAACATTGAAGTCACCCCCAATAATCCAAGGATGGTAAGGAGCCATGCCATGAACAAAACGAATGTTGGACCACATGAGCTACTTTCCCTACAACTCCACTAATGTATACACATTGGAAAAAAGAACAACTTCCCCTACCACGAAACAAGAAGCCACCATGGAGAGAGGACTTAAAAGATACCCACCACTGGGGGAAAATCTTCTGATGGTTCCATAAGCAAGCCACCCCCTCTGAAGACCCTTGAGCACGAATGCATTGGCATTCACCTTTCCTCCATAACTTAGGCACTAGGCCCATCATACATTCAATAGAAAGCTTGGTCTCCTGCCAAAAAAAGACATAAGGAAAATGACATCCAACTAGATCTCAAACAACTTTTTGTTTAGGGCCACTATTCAAGCCCCTTACATTCCATGAAAGAACTATCATTTCAAGGTGCTTGAGAAATGTGCATCCAGAGTCTTGATTGACCCTGACTCCACCAATGTCTCCCCTATCATTTTAATTTTTTCCACATCTTTCTTCCTACCAAGCTTAGAATCTTTCTCCACCCCCCTTAAGATTTGTTTGTAAAATACCCAAATGAGGAGACAACTTGTTGTTCTTACCCACCTTTGTGCCTGATCTCTGCAATGGATGAGACAACGCCTCATTTCCCTTCACTACTTTAGCAACATGACATGACTCCTCCTAAACCACCATCTACCGATTTGTTTCCAAGTTCATATTCCCATCAACCTATGAAATGAGAGGGACCCCTAAATTGAGCCCTTCATGCCCTGAATCTCCCCCATCCTACTCAAAGCTTGGTAAGCCCACTTCCACTTCATGTTGCTTAACTTGTACTACCTCAATAGGAGGCCCGGGTTGGATAGTATCCATACTCCCTTGATCCAAATATAACAATCTTGGATTGACTTCCTGTTGGTTAAGAACATCAAACACCTTGAATCTATTAAAAGTAGCATCATCTTGCCTTTCCTTCAGAGTCCTTTTTTGCCCCTTATTTTTATTCTGAGCTCTAATAGTAATAAAACCATCATCCCTAACACCACCACCCAAAATAGGATCCTTGCCCTTATCCATCCCAGGTGGATTGCAAGGAGGTTGAGAAGATTGAGCTTCCAAAGGCTTGGCCTTTGAACATCTACGTTGTAAGTGGCCATACTCATGGAAAAAATGACATCGAAAAGGTAAGGTCTCATAGTCTAACTATTGCACCCATGAATACTCTCCTGCACACACCTCTATAGAGTCTAGCAATGGTTTACTTAAGTCAATTTCCACATAAAACTGGTAATACATGTCATTACCTTCTTGAATTGTGTTTGTTGCGACAAACCAATAGGTTTACCCAACCTTGAGGCTAGTAAATACAAAACATCCTCATGCCAACATTTGATTGAGAGCCTTGGAAAATGCACCCAAATTGGAACTCAACTCAAAAGCTCCTTAGTCGGGTTGAAGCCCACATGCCAGAGTTTAATAAACAAGCCCACCTAGTTGTAAAAGTAAGGACCCCCCTCAAAAATCTTGTTCCGATCTACCATGCAATCAAATGTAACCATAAAATAGCCATTTTCTAGAAGTCGAATCTCCATCTCCCCCTTAGGAATTCAAGTTCTCTGGGCCCAAGCTTCCAAAACTTGAAACGAGATTCTCAATCCCAAGAACTTACAATACAGGGTACGCCTTGAGTAATAATAAATATCCTTTGCCAACATCTCCATTAGAATCACTACATTCGCCCTCTCCTTGCACCACTCTAGATAGCCATTGATTTTCATAATCTGGGGTCCACCAGATGAGCCAAATCCATCAAACCCTAGATCCGGCGAAAATAAATTATTATCAAAAACCTTCGCAACATGGGACAATGCCTTAGCACCCAACGCTGAGCAAAAATTCAAAGAGGGAGGAGCCCTAGACGATTCTCCATTAGCCATAGTACTGGTCATACCCCGAGATGGGCCTATAAGCATCAAATCCAAAAAAATAAAAGCACCCTTCACTACATGCACACCCCCCACAACACTCCACCTAAAACCAAACCAATATGAATAGCCACAAAAAATCACACCCCCAAGATGGAGGCCCTCCAAACAACACCTGATTCACCAAAGAGAACAGAAAAGGCACAAAGCTGACCCAAGCACTAGCACACATCTCACTGGCAAGTCGAGCCTGAAGAAATATCCATACATAGCATAGGAGGGAGAGACCGCAACAGATGCACCTGTTAAATTAGGGGGAAACAAAACCCGCAGAGAATAAACACAACCACCCCCCAAACTCTTTAAAATCCCCACCCCTGAGCAAAACCAGGAAAATGATAAATTAATTAAATAGTTAAATAATATTTAATTAATATAAATATAAAGAAATATTAAAATAATTAAATAATTAAAATTATTTAATTATTATAGATCCAAAGAAAAAATATTAGCTTAATTAAATAATCAAGAATTATTTAATTAATATAGATAGAAGATTTGATGAGAAAATGATAAAATGAAAAGATGGAAGTGCATTAGTAATTTTAGGTGTCTACATTTTGCCCCTCTTTGAGATAATGCATTTTATGACATTTTTTATGTTGACCTATTTTCTCCAGGTGGTCTAAATAGCTACACCAAATAGTTTATTAGGCATCAAAAAGGGATGAAAATTTCTTCAAAGGAAAATGTTTAATAAGGTGTTTTATCATGGTTTTTTGAGTAATGTTTTTGTCTTTGAGAAAGGCTTTAACATTTAAGAATGTATCAAATGCATTATTTTTTAAAAAACTTCAAAAATACCTTATTAGTTTTTCTAAGACCAAGTGTATGAAGTAATGGAGAGAATTTTGTGTTAAGGAGTTTGAGTTTTAGTTAGAATAGGTCAATGTTGTTAGGGTTTCCATCACTTTAGGTTTCTTTGCATGAATTTGCAAGTTTCCAAGAGAAAATTGGACTATTACAGATCATAATGAAGAGCATTAATGAAGGTTTTACCCCTAATATCAGTTCCAATGAAGAAGAAAACCCTCAATGTTTCATAGTCACTATTGTTTACAAGTTTCGACACCATGAAAACATGTTTTAGAACAATTTTCACTTATGAATACCTCCATAATAAGTACAAGGCATGTAGGAATGATTGTTTGGCCCCTATAGATCATCATATTTCAACCATGAAAGGGTAGGTATGTGAGTTTTATTTTTGAAGGAGTAAAGTCTATTATTTTATCAAAACCCTTGCACTATTGTTGTCATAGGAGAATGCCATGTAGAATGTTGATTTTCCTGTGTCTTGTTGGGAAATTTATCTTTGATAGTTTTTATAAAGTTTATGTAGTGAAGAGTACAACAAAATACCTTTGTCAATGGTTGAAACAGTTTCATCACTATTTATGCAAAGTTCTATTATAACAAGAAATGATAGTAGGTATGTTGCTTCTTGTTTGTATTTTACTATAAAAAAATGTGGATTCCAAGTGTTATTAAGCCATACAAAACTATTAATCAACTATGAACAAGTCGTAGATACCCTCATTAAATATTTTAGAGCTTGGTTTGGTGGTGTCTTTTTTTTAGGTAAATCATATGAATAGTTAATACCCTCGCTATTGTTGAAACCCTAACAAAAAAATATTTGTCTCAAAGAATTCATATACCTTGCACATATGCTTCATACTTGTCCAAGAGTCACAAGGTTATGTTGTCCTCTATTTTATTTTTCCACAAATAGAAAGTGATGAGTGCACGATGTGCAAATTCATAATAGCTATTAAAACTATCAAACCTTGCTAGGAAGCTTTGCCACTATAAGCACTCAAACCCTTGTGATAAGCCAAATCATAAACATTTTCAAATGAGATATTATATTTTTAAGAGAATAAGGATTAGTTCAAGGATTGATAGTAGTGGAAGAGGACAGTGGCAGGTCTATGAAGAGAAATGCAAGATAAAGAGAATGATAGAGTTAAATATATATCAGTCTTAAGGACAATGAAAATAAGTATTGATCCAAAGGAAAGAGTAATATGTGTGATAGAGATGCATGATAGTCTTTATGACCATTCCAAATAATAGAGCTAGTTTTTCATTAGAGGTAAAATATGGGTTTTGAAGGTGCCCAAAACCCTTTACATCAGAAAGTAGTTGAAAAATAAGAAAACAACATTAAGCAAAAAACAACCCAACAATAGCGACCCATCAGCAAAACGCCAGCCAAAAAGGAGGACCCCACCAACAACACTACATGTTTTTCAGAATATTTGTCACCTCCACATCGCTTGCCACAACCTTTTGTGCTTCATCCAAAACATCAAAAAATTCCTTCCTAGAAGCCCCAACCTGAGCTTTAGTTTTTTTTCCTAGTCCTGGCTCTAAGTCCATCCATATTTACCTCAAAAATCAAAACAATACTTTTCTTTACACCCTTCCCAAGAGCACCCTCCTCCTTCATCAGCTTACCAGCATCATTGATCTCCTCAACCTGAGCACTTTCTTTATGCTTCTTGGCACTAACCACAGAAGAAGTCACAGCAGTAGAATCAAATTTACCAACAAATTTATGCACCTCCCCACCTCTCATCACAGTGTCCCAAATTTTCACCATTTGATCCTCAAGGGTGAGGATTCTTCCTTCAAGATTTTTTTTCATTTTGAGAGTTTCCTCTACAACAGTATCCACCACAATATTTAAGGATTCAAACAACTCATCTATCTAATTCTAGATAGAGGACCCCTCAGCCTTACCACACCCCTAATTTTGACATTAGTTTTATTGAGTTCATGAAAAAACCATTTAAATTTTTTGAAAAAGACAATGGAACCTGTAGACATGGAAAATATTCCGACATACTTGATCTTGATTATTAACATCATTTCATCCTGAATAATCCCTCAGTCTAACCATTTAATCGAATACCCTTGTTTGATTAAATTCATCAATTTCCTATCTTAACTAAATAAATCATTTTATTTAATTAAGTCATTCTCTTTTGTTAATTAAATCAATCTCCATAATCTAATTAACCCTATGTCCATATTTAATTAAATAAATCAATTTTATTTAATTAATCTCTAAAGTCTAACTATTAAATTAAACCTTGTTTAATTTAAGCTAACCAATCATCCCCTTTAGTTAAATAAAACAAAATATTTATTCAACTAAGTCTAAAATCACATTTTTCTCATCTTTGATTTAAATCAACCTATAAATCTAAGTCAAATTTGTCACATCATCTAATCTCTCATTAAATTAATTAACCTTTGATTAATTTAATCCTAATGCATGTCCCATCCTCTAGCTTTTGCCACTTGCACATGAAAATAGATTTAATTCATTTATTAAATCTCTATTTTCTCTCAACATGGCATAATAAAGAATATTCCCTCAAATTTGAATTCAAATACAAGTGGACTTAGTCCTTCCAACAAGGCATTTATTTCATCTTACAAGTCCTTTTGCATTGAGCCAAGTGGCCATTACTCCATTTGACTCTTCATCCACCTTGTCATTTCAACATTTTCAAATTTCAAATTTATGCATTTATGGGCATATTCATCAAAATGTGCACATCCTTCATCCATCCATCTCTTGACAAGTGGCACCTTGCCATTGGTTGAAAGTTAGTCTCACATTGCTTCATTTTGGGCATTTCTCCAACTTGTCATTCTATAAATAAGAGGTATCTTTCCTCATTTCATCATCCACAATTTGAGCAAAGTTATTATACTTAAATCCATCCTCAAGCTTAGCAATTTTCATCAATATTCATCAAATATTAGCTAGGTTATGCAGGTTTTTCATCATGGAGCTTCATTGAATCTTCAACAAAGTGGATCACTCTTCATCACCAATCAAAATTGCATCATTGGAGTTGGGAAAGGGCCAATTTTCACATCAAATTGGCACCAATTCCCCCATGGGATCAAGATTTTTCTTGTTTAATTAGGATTCAATCTCTTTTTATTTCTTTCTTATTGTGTTCATCTCATTTCCTAATATAATCTTTGTAAATGGATTTCATGGGGAACTCAGATTCTAACTTGCAATTCAATTTTCTAATGTGTATGTTCTTTGTGTTTTTCAAGTACTAGGATCTTGGTTCTACAAAACCCTCACGAGCAGTTCCAAGCACATCAAACGAGTTGTTATTTCACAAGGAGGGACACCCGCATATCCAGAACAACAAAACAATCTTCCATCCAACAACTATAACGAGAAACCTCACACATAGGCAAAGAAAAAAATGTCACAAATGATGGTATGGTTGATGCTAAGGTCATAATCAATGCTCCAAGGAAAAATAATCAAACCTACCAACAACCACAAAACAATGATCGTAACAATACCCAAACATGCGCGGTATCTCAACACCAACCAAACAACAATCAGGTTAATAACCTAAATAATCAAGGGGGACCACCCTCATGAAACAAAAACACCACCAAGCAGAAGTACATAGCCCTTGGAGAACCACTCAAGGTCATCATGAAGAAATTGAAAAATGAAAACCTCATCAAGGCTCCCACCTATGAGAATTACCAGGAACCAAATGTCAAACCACCCTGGTACAATGAAAATCAACTCTGTGACTTCCAAAAAATCAAAGGGTACACCACTAACAGTTACATGAGGTTGAAAAACCTAATCCAATACCTCATTGATCAAAAAATCATAAACGTAGAGTAGCCACCCATAAACCAAAATCTCAAAATATACACTAATATATTGCCTAATCACAACAATAAAGGGAACAACAATAATGATAAGGGGAAGGTAACATTTAAAAGTTTCAACCATGTATACGACCATGTCATTACATCCCTAGATGAGTATTGTTCAGTTATCACCATCAAGGGAGCACATGTTGAGTATGGCGTCACCACAAGAGGTGGGAAAATCACCATCACAAGGTCATCTCAGCTCCCTAGAGCACCTGCTTCCAACCCAAGATCCATTCCCAATAGTTATAATGTCATTGATCAACTAAAAAGAACCCCAACTCAAATCTCCATCATGGAGTTACTGAAGATATCATCGGCTCATAAAAATATCCTTGAAGAAGCCTTAGCCTCATCCACGGTCTCTGCAGATCTTGACACCAAACAATTCGAAGCTATGATCGGGAATATCATTACACCAAATCTTCTCACATTCTCCAATCAAGATTTTCCTGCCTGGGCAACCATCTCATAATTGTGCACTTCATTTGGAAGTCTTGATTTATAAGAACAAAGTTAAGAGGGTTTTGGTGGATGGAGGTTCAAGTTTAAACATTTGTTCCCTTAAGCTAATAAAGAATCTGGGAATTTATGAAGATACCATTGACAAAGGCAAGGGAATAACAATCAGGGCATACGATGATCAAGAGAGAGTGTCTCAGGGCACTATCCAACTCCTCGTCTAAGTGGGGACAACAATAATGGAAACTACTTGCCAAGTTCTTGACCTTGATTTTCCTTACAATATTCTCTTAGGACACTTGTGGATCCATGGGATGCAAGCAGTTTCATCAACCTTCCACTAGTGTGTCAAATTCACATATCAAGGTCAGGAGGTCACTATACATGGGGATCCTGAACCATTCTCTTACTGCAATAGCCTAGAGGCCAAATATTACAAAATCCCCCAAGTGCCAAAAAATGATGAAGGCCCATCTACCCCATACATTGACCCAACCACTCTCGCTTCCACTTTTGCGATAGAGACAATCGCCACTCCCATCATCCCCACCATCTTTGATATCAAAGTCATCATCCAAGACAATGGTTGTGGAAACTATACTATCCCAAAGAATGCCTTCGTGGTAGGAGAGTTACCACAATCTCCTAGGTCATGGGGACAACCACAATCCAACGATGCTTCATCATCCCAAATATTCACAACAAACTCTTCCAACTTCTAGAGTTGGGGGGATCTAGGCAGGGAGATAATAGAGGAGGACCCATCTCACCTCCTGTATCAAGATAATAGACCAGTAACTGATCTACCTATGGATGATAGTAGTAAGGGTTTACAAATGATGCTCACAATGGGTTATGATAGAAACAAAAAGCTTGGCCAAAATGATAACTGGCTTCTAATACCTATTATGCCTGAGACGTGACTAAAAATCTTGGCCTCGAATGTACCCCTCTGAGTATAACCATACATGGTCGAAGTCCTCTAGTTAGAAAGTTCAATAATCCTCCTCAACAATCAGTAGCTGCCCTTTGCCTACCTGTGTCCACTAGTCGTGTCATCGACAACTTCACCTTCGATATAATTGATGTATGTAGTAGTGACGAGGACCCTATAACCAATTTTCCAACACTTTTCGAAGAAACCTCCCTACTCATGATTAGCACCTTATCTTATGAGTCTAAAAACCAATACTATGAAATCGGTCTAGTCTACCCACAACTCATCAATTATGACCAACAAGGACCACCAATTTTGGACACATTTGAAAATGATGAGGCACTCTCATAATTCATGGGACTATGGGATAATATTCCATATGGGGATCATAAAGCAGGATTCATCATCGAGTTGGACACATAGGCATACTATGGGGAAACAATTGAATCCCTCAATTGCAAAAGTGAAAAATTGAGAATAATCTTTAGGTCCTTGAGTGAAAACTACATTGTGGCACTCTTTGACCCGAAAATAGTAAAAAGAAAGGATGCATCCAATGGTGAAAACCTCTTTATGGTGCTTGAGGATGGGGGATTCAATCATCCTCTTAGAGCTCTCCATCAGGAAAAATTAGTAGTCCTAGCCAAAAAATGTAACCTAGTGAACTTGGGAATGGAGGAGACATCGCACATCACATTCTATGCACAATAATTACTATCAGAGGAACAAGAGCTCCTAGCATCCTTCTTGAGAGAAATACAAGTTAATTTTGCATGGAGCTACGCAAACATGCCTGGGCTCAATCCAGAGATTGTCATTCATCACCTAGTAATCTACTCTGAAGCAAAGCCTATTAGACAAAAACTGAGGAAAATTCATCCTCAGATTGATTTATTGGTCAAGATGGAATTGAAGAAACTACTTGACGCAGGATTCATTCGGCCAATCAACTATCTAGAATGGGTGTCAAATCTGGTTCCTATTTCAAAACCTAATGGGGGCATCCAAATCTGCATGGATTTCAAAGATCTAAACAAAACATGTCTGAAAGATGATTTCCCATTGCCTAACATTGACATGATAGTGGATATGATAGTAGGACATGAAATGCTTTCTTTGATGGACGGTTTCTCTAGGTACAACCAAATAATGATTACCAAAGAAGACTGACACAAAACGGCCTTCACTTGTTCATGGGGGACCTACTGCTGGAACATGATGCCATTTGGCCTAAATAATGTTGAAGCCACCCACCAAAGAGCCATGATGCTAATATTCCATGACATGATCCACAAAACTATTGAATATTATGTTAATGGCATACTAGAAAAATCTAGGAAGATGAGAGATCACATAGCGACCTTAAGTGTTATTTTCAATAGGTTGGAGGAATATAAAGTTAGACTCAACCCAAAGAAGTGTGTCTTTGACACACATTCAAAAAAGCTACTAGGATACATAGTGTCAATGAGGGGTATTGAAATAGATCCAACAAAATTGAAAGCAATCCTAGAGATGAAGGCACCCAAAACATTAAAATAGTTGAGAGGTCTCCAAGGTAGGCTTCAGTCTATCCGCAAATTCATAGCACAACTGGCAGACAAGAAAATCCCTTATTCTCACCTACTCCACAAGGGGGTAGCGTACAAATGGGATAACAAGTGTGAGGAAGCTTTCAACAAAATCAAAGAATATTTGCTCACACCTTCGGTCCTCATGCCACCGATCCCAAGAAATCCATTAATCCTCTATGTGTCAGACATAGTAGCAACCCTTGGAGCTCTCATATCTCAGCACGATGAAAATGGGACAAAAAGGGCCATCTATTATTGTTGTCTCATAGAAATGCACCCTATGTAAAGTTATGAAACTAAGCTTTCTAGAGAAACATGGGAAGACCTCTAAAGCTGTGGGTCACTTGTAGGCAGAGGTCAACCTCCGGAGAAGGCCGGCTTCCTTTGGTGTCACCTAAAACTACTAATTTTTTGAAGGAAAAGGGAGAGAGATAATACATAAAAATAAACATTAAATTCTAAGGTGATACACCAAATGATAAGAAATCAAGAAATGAAAAAAAGATGCAAATACACTGGAGAAACTAGACTGCAACTGTTTTACTTACTCAACATGACCCCATTAGACTTATGCATCACTCTTGACAGGTTTGATCTACATACATATCTCAAGTAGGAAGGAACAAGCTTCACATCTTTGTGGTATGAATACAGATTTAAGAAAACACTGTTGAAGAAATACATACATAAGCTAACATACAGAAATGAGAGTGGCAAGAGCATTAGTACTTGTTTTCAAGGTGAACTCTGTTTTGCATTCCAGATTTCAATTTGAGTTACAAAAACATACATACAGTCGAGAAAGGATTGATAGAAAAAACTAACTCCCCTGCATGCATAATCCGAACTATTTACAAAAAGGCAAAAAAAATGCCTTATATACACTAGTGTGTCGGCCCCTTAGGGCATGCAAAAAATATCAGGGGTCAGAAAGATCTACCCCTTAGATCCTTTTATTAAAATTAAATGTTGCATCCTACGTGTCCATGCTGCCTATGTCGGTGTGAAAGATTGCCTTCAGGGGAAGCCCTATTAATCTTTCTACAACCACTACATTCACTTCCTGGCATTGTGTCCTATTCAAACCACCAGTCGAGCTGCTTTGAATGCTCCTGAGCTCGTGTTGCTTTTCCTTCTGTTAATCACCTTCTCCTGGCACCTAGTTCTATTACCACGACTTGCTTTGGCTTTCTCTGATTAGTTGAGCACACTCCATGTAGGCTTTCAGACGGTCAAAAGCTTCTCATGTTGAATCGCATGTCAGTGAGACACTAATCGTTTCTCCCTGATGTGATTAAATCTTCCTGCAACCGTCGGCATAACATGGAACTATTGCTGAGGGCTCTTAGCGAGCCCAAAAGATCATACCGATATCGCCTTTGTGGTTGCCAAGACAATCATTATCGGAGAGACCTCTTACCGAGCTCCCTCTCTTTCACTGAGATCTCCTTGTCCTTCACCATGACTCTCACCAGTCGAGAAGACATCTCCTCGAGCTCCTTTATCTCCTTCGAGACCACCGACTTTCGACAAGACCCTTTGGTGTTGGCGAGACATCTTGCCAATCTTCATTCCTTATACCGAAGCCACACCCCTTTGGTGAGACTTCAGTTGGTCGCCAAGACCTTATGCCGAATGCTTTTCCTTTTGGTGAGTCCCTTTTCTTTGTTGGGGAGACAACCTTACTTTGGCAAGACCTCTTGCCGAAGTCCTTTTCTCAGTGAGGCCTTTTTGTTGTCAGCGAGACTCCTGCCGAAGGAAAACATATCAAGGCCCTTTACTCAGTCGGCGAGACTAAATGTCTTCACCATGACATTATGTAGACTTCCCTTCGCCTCTCGTGTTACACCGAAGATCTTTCCTCGTTCGCCAAGACTCCACTCCTTTGACCAGACCTCACATCGATATGACTTCATTGGCGGGACCACTGGCTTTCAGTGAGACATTAATTGTCATTGGGACTTCATGGCGAAGGCATCTCCTCTTGGTGATCTCTTTGTTGTCGACGAGACATCGGAGTCAGGGAGACCTTGCTCCGACTTAAATGCTACGCTGAAGGCTCCCTATTGTCGACCAGACATCACCGATTTGCTGAGACCATATGCCGAAATACATCTCACACCAAACTCTTCATTCTGCCCAAGCTCTCTTTTGTTTTCACTGAGACCTCTTGGGTTGCCGAGACCTCCTGGTGAGCTCAAAGACTTACCCCAAATGCAAGCAGTCGGTGTGGCCTTTCATTGTTGATGAGACCTCCCGCCGAAAGTAAACTGTTTCCCTGAGATCAACTTTGTGGGATCCTATGAGTGAGACATCCGCATCGGAGAGACACACAAGAATTATGGCGACCCGAATGTCTTGGTGACTGGTATTTCAAACAAATGGAATGCATTACTAGTTGGCAAGACACTAGAGGGGTCTTGCCGACTTTCTTCTCTGATGGATTTTATGCCGAAACTAACTGAGGCATACTTTCAAATGAGCTCCTTGTGACCTAGCATCAGATGCATGATTTAATCCTGCACAAAAATCTCCCATCTGGCCTTTTGAACATATGAAACACAACTTCGCCTTGCCTGATTGAGCCTATAGGTGAAAATTGGGCAACAATTATATCAACAGAACAATGGTCGGGCATGAGTTAAACTAATCACTCATTGTAAAAGCATGTCTAGCAGTAGTGTTTGCTTCACAAAAATTTAGACATTACATGTTGGCACACAAAATCAAACTCATTGCCAAAATTGATCCCCTAAAGTACCTACTGCCAAGGGAAATACTCACAAGAAGGATGGCTAAGTGGGTCATGATACTATCAGATTATGACATTGAATATGTGAAGTGGAAAGCAATCAAAGGCCAAGTCATCGCAAATCAGCTTGTGAAAGCACCAATCTCTTCAAAGAATCCACTCATATCAGAGTTTCCAGATGAATCCATCTTCAATCTCAACATAGCCGACTATTGGAAACTCTACTTTGATGGTTCCTATACGCATCATGGATCAAGAGCTAGTGGTTTCCTCATCACCCCACAGGAGGATTGTATACCTAGATCCTACAAATTAACATTTCCCTGCACTAACAACATTGCAGAGTACAAGGCTTTAACCATAGGTCTTAGAATAGCAATGCAGTGGCACATCATGACCCTCAAAGTATATGGAGACTCCCAACTGATAATAAATCAAGTGAATGATGAGTACCAAACAAAGGATGATAAGTTGACTCCATACAAAAATTTGGTAGAGAGCCTAAAAGAATCAGTCATCAATATCAAATTTGAGTAGATTCCCAGAGCCAACAACAGAGTAGCAAATGTCATGGCAGTGATTAGATCCTTACTGGATATCCCTCACAACATCCCAAAACATGAATTCTTGGTAGAGCAGCTTCTCATACTCACATTCAAGGTACTAGAGTCAAAATTCGTGTGCGAAATCATTGGTCCTAGTGATCCCTAGTACCATGACATTTATACCTACCTACGAATAGGTGTCCTACCTGCTGACTTACCCTCAAGCCTAAAAAGAACCTTTATCAAGAAAGTATCTAGGTTTGTCATCCTAGGAAGTACCCTTTACCGTAGGAGCATAGAAGGAACCTTATTATGATGCCTAAATGCTGAGGAGGCATTGACTGCTTTAACTAAGGTGCATAACGGTATTTGTGGTTTACACTAGAGTGTAATGACCCTGTCCAAGGAATTGTTGAGGATGGGATATTATTGGCCTACAATGGAAAGAGAAGCACATGACTACGTCAAAAGGTTCCTACAATGTTAGTAGCATGGGGACCTCATCCATGCTCCAACTCAAGAACTTCATCCCATCATCACACCATGGCCCTTTTCACAATGGGGGCTCAATCTTATTGGAAAGATAACCCCCACCTCATCTAATGGCCACAAGTTCATCATAACCCCCACTGAATACTTTACCAAGTGGGTGGAAGCCATCCCCATGACATATATCACTAGAAAATAGATATCAAAGTTCGGCCTGAACTATCTCATATGTTGATACGATGTGCCCCAAGCTATTATCTTAGATAATGGGACACCTTTCAAGAATCAATATGTTTGTGACCTATGTGAAAAATTCAAAATCCAACATCGCTTTTCCACTTCGTATTATCCCCAAGGCAATGGCCAAGTGGAAGCCACCAATAAAACCATTCTGAAAATCCTCAAAAATATAGTCAATGACACAGGTTGTGACTGGAATCTACAACTAAATCTCACCCTATGGGCCTATCGAACCAGCATCCGTACACCAACAGGTGCCACCCACTTCTCCTTCGTCTATGGATCAGAGGTAGTATTACCCATTGAGATCAAAATCTTGTCATTGAGAATATCACTGCAGAACCTCATCACAGGAAAAGAATACCGAGTATCAAGACTAAATGAGATTGAGCTGCTAGACGAGTGACGTATAGAAGCATTGAACCATTTGTGGTTCTATCATAACCAAATGAAGAGGAGCTATAACAAGAAGATCAAGAGTGGGACATTCCAAGTCAGAGAACTTGTGCTAAAAGAGAATCAGAAGAATGTCCCTAGTCCAGACAACAAAGGAAAATTTGAATCTAACTAGTTAGCAACATTTGTTATCACAGTGAGTTATAAGTGAGTTATAAGTCAGGGGCATATCAGTTATCAAAACCCGGAGGGGAACCTCTGCAGGAGCCCATGAACAACTCCCATCTCAAAAAAATTATGCCTAATCTTTCAAGGTATAAAACCAAAAAATACAAAAAAAATAGAAAATGTCCTAAGAAAATGGTTACCTTGATGAAAACATGAAAACAGGCGTCTTGGTGACAACAAAAAAATAAAAAAAGCAAGAAAAAGGATCAAAAACAGTAAAGAGAAAAATTGTCCTCTAGTGAAAACCACTTTAATGGCACTTTGGGCAAGTACCTTGGTGAAAACCTGGAAAATAAGCACCTTGTGTAAATAAGCACTTTCCATCCATCAGGATCTTTGCGACTTGTTCTGCATCATCCATCCATCAAGCTTCCATCACCCATCCATTCGACATCTGCATCATAGCTTGGTCCTGTGTTCATGTCATGATCCCTCCTAGTACTACTCATCCTCAAGGTCAGTTTGTCTTCCTTTATCAAAGTAGACTATTACATCACGCTAGGGGCATGTTCTCATTGGATCAGATTTGTGTATATTCTTAAAGTCAGAAAATCATAAAATCCAAAAACATCAGGAAATCAAAAAATCCAAAAACATTAGAAAATCAAAAAAAATCCAAAAGCATTCAAAACATATTAAAATCCAAAAATAGGTCAAAAAGTTAGTCAAAAAGTCAAAAATAGAGTCGTCTTGTCTAACTACAGGTCTCTGAGTCTTGAACGTAGGAAAGGTTGATCTTTGATCATCCCCCGAGACACTTAGGTCAGTCCTTTAGGAGTCCATCATAATAAACTAACAATCCATTTGTTCATATCTCATCAAATAATCAAGTTTGTGTCAGCCAAACTACGTGGTCTTTGTGTGTATAATGTAGGCAAGGCTAATATGTTGATCAGCCCCTGAGGCCCCTATGATAGGTCCTTAGGTTAGTCTCTTGGTCAAAATCTCAAAAAACACAAAACATTGAGAAAATAAAAAATCAAAACATTTGAAAAATCTCAAAAATACCAAAAATAGCCTAAAAACATTTCAAAAAACATCAAAAACATCCAAATATTTGAAAAAATCCATCCATCTCATCTCGCTTTCACCCGCAATAAACATCACTCATAATAATCAATCATCACCCTCAACCGTTGGTGAAACAGTTGAAAACAAGTCTAGCAATTCAAAAGTGAAAACTCAAACGTCAAAAGTCTAAAGTCTAGGTCAACACATAAACAAGTTGGTTAACTCTTTGTATCAATAGCCTATCATCCAATAAGTCCCTTATCAAATCATCCGATATCATCATGTCCTAGGATGAATCCTTCCTACAATGGACATCAACATCAAGCATCACCGTAGTTTAGTCTTGGCTAGCAGTCTTGAAGAACATTAGCTTATTTGTTTGCTTTATCTTGGTCTGTTGATTTATCTTATTGTGCTCATTCCAAGGACCTCTTAATGAGATCCTGAAAAAAATTTATTTAGAGAGATAGGAATGGGGTAGCGATCATTATCTTTTTATCTTTTTTTCTTGTTGGATGTCTTTGTAAAATAACCTCAGTGAATACTTGCTTTATTAGGTGTGTATGGAAAGTGTTTTAGATATCTTGTTGACCACATAGGAAGGCTTGCCTTTCGATGTTTTGGTTTGAGATGTTTGAAGTACCTAAAGTGCATCCTAGTAAGGCTTTCGTATGTCAGGTGTGAACAAGGATACTCCTATCTGATTGACGATTCAAATTCCATCATGCTAGGTATAACGTCATCCTGGTTCTCTATACCTTGATGCATTGTACTTATGCATGTAATCAAACATAAGGTAATTAGCCCTTTGAAATTCCCAACTCCTTGGCAAGCAAATCATCATCACCATCATCATCTCATGTATTGTTAGAATCTTTGGTTTCTTCTATCTCTTACTTTTTGCGCTAACATGGTATCATGACAGTTAATTGGATCATTAGCATCATTGCATTCACCCTACATTCACAAACCATTAGTACATTGCACATTACATATTGTATATTGCATATCATATAGGAAATATTAAAAACACATCATAACATTACATTTCCATTATTACTCTAAGCACCTCACGAATCATTACATTGCATTCATTTCACATAAACATAAAATGCATTCATCCCATAACATTATAAAACATATTCATCATCATCTGCATTATTATATCATAACAAAAGCATAATCATTCCATAAACACATATAAGCATCCATTATGTCATCATATATCATAAACATTCATTTGCATACCATAACCACCATATCATAACACATACATATATAACATCATCATATCATAGCATCACATCATTACTATAACATGATAAAAATGCATATTATACATGAAAAAAATTACACACATTGCATAATAATATAGATATGTTAGTCTAAGCATATTGCATATCATAACATTTTGCATACATCCTGAAAAGTACATCAGAAAAAGATATTGAAAAAATGCATACATAAACCATTATACCATCATCTAGAATCATTACATAAGCATATAGAAAGTAAAGAAATCCATAAATGCATTGCATATCATAATCGGCTCAAAATCATCATCTCATATATATCATCAAAATATGTACACTGTCACGGTACAATAGAATCGGATCAAGTATCAAATACATAAGTACAATCGGCCCATCAAGCTATCAAAAACAAGCCCATGGGGCACAAAAAGAGTCCTATCTCTGATAAAAAGTGGAGGCATGCTGCCCTCGCCACCTACTTTATCCCTGTGACCCTCTGCAGGTCTATGGCCTGTCCTCTGGGAAAAGTCTAGGGTAGTAGTATAATCTATAATAATCTACCTCCTACACAACCTCCCTATATGCCCAAGCAATATTGTGCTTCAAGAGGAGGAGGCAACCATACTCTCTAGCTATTGTAGGGGAGGCTGCATGTGGGGTTGATCCTAATCACCATCTCTGGGTGGTGTCGCAACCTAATTCTGATGCCCGCCCTTTCTATCATGTTGCCTGTGGTCCTGATCTTGGTGGGGATGATCCTGTTGATCCTTGATTGGTTGATCTAGTGGTGGCCCACCACCACCCCAATCCTAATCCCCATCTCTTTGGCCTCGTATTGCTCCCCTACCTTTGGCTCTCTGGCAAGCAGAAGGTGTACCTGGAACTGTGAGTCTAAGTGAACGCCAGAACCAATCTTGGTATGTCTGTGTGGTCCTAGGATCTTCCTATCCCTGGTCATATGGCCACAGCCTGGCCACTAGCTACATAAAACTCTGAACTACCTCATGAGAAGATATGTACCGACCCCAAGAGCCCTAGGTCATGGTCCTCACGAAGATGACCATATATTGGTCATCTGGCCAATCCTGTGTCTCCCCAAACTGTCTCTGGACCTTGCCCAATAGGTACATCTCAATCATCATATGCTCTCACCCTTGTATAAGTCTGTTGTGGCAGGAAAAGAAAATTTGTTGGACATCATCGAACCAAGCTAGTTGTCCAAGGTAGGGCCACCATATAAACACTCGCATATCATCAAGGACCCTCCTCCAGTGACAAATCTCATGTTGTCCTGTGTAGGTAAATGAAAGACCCCCTCTATATCGCCAGACCATTGGATCATCTGACTCCGTCAGAACTGCAACAACTCGAGGATGAAGCACAAGGATGTGCTCCCATGCCTAGATATGTAGGAGTATGACTCCCGCTCCAAGTGCTCTGCCATCCAAGTTGACAAACTCATGAAGATATCTGTAGAGAGAGGCTAGCAGAACTGACCCTCATGCAAAAAAATTTGGTCGTCGCCGGACCATGTGCTCCTAAGCGAGCCCCCATCTAGGACTGAAATATCAACCTTGTCGATCTGATGCGACAAGACTCGATATGATTGATGCAATGACCAAGTGGTAAGGTGGGACGATAGGCCTATGGCGCTCTACCTCGATCTAGCCCTTGCAGAATACAATCTAGTCAGTGTCCATCATGGCATAACAGGCCTCCCTCCCGGCGTCCATATCATAAATAACCCACTCACCATGAATGGGTAATCTCAGGATTCGCCACACATCCTCTGACATGACTATGGCCTTGCCCATGGGAAGGTGGAAAGAAAAGGTCTCACTATGCCATCTCTCAGCAAGAGTAGTCATCATGCCCAAGTGTGTCCATACGAGCGGTGCATAGGCGATATACCAAAGTCCCATCTTTCCTAGGCGCTCCTGCTCTCGCTCGGTCAAATCCCTCAAGAGGCTGAAAATATCTTGAGAACTATGCTCACATGAGTAGATCTCCCCTGCCTCCTCCTGCATCAAGAAAGTCACTGTGTTAAAAATCATTGAAAAAAATCTTGATCGTGGTTTGTCCCGGCATCCCGAAGTAACTCCAGCGTCGCTGCTTATGAAGGTGATGCAGTTTGTAAACTTCAAACTATGCTGCTAGAGTCTTCAAACTCCCAAATTGAATTGCAACGTCACAGTTTGGGATGGCGTTCAAGTTTGGAAAAAAACCCTAAGTCTAAAGTACACCACAGCGGTGCACCTTTCAAAGGTGGAAGAGTTTAGAATTTGGCCCTAAACTCCAAACTGCACCATGGCGTCACAATCTGCAACAGCGGTGCAGTTTTACGCCAAGTGGCATAGTTTAAAAAACTAAGTGACGTTGTTTAGCACTGCTCCAAGAGACCTAAAATTTAAACATAATAAATGCATGTGTAAATTGAAAATCAAGCTCGAGTCAAGTCAACTCACCAGTGGTCCAATGTCGGGAAGCCTTTGATGCGTCTAGCCTCAATCAGAAATGTGAATAGGGAGTTGTCGTTGTGTCATCTCGCCAAGGTGTCAGAGCTCAAAATTGCAGAATCTCTTAAGGTTGAATGTGAAAATGAATTGGAGGTGGCCCCTCAAGGCCTATTTAAACCTAAAAATTAGGGTTTTTTTACCACGTTTAGCTATCTTGTTAGGGTTTTGGTCCCCCAATCTTGTTTTTGCCCAATTGAGTGCCATTTTGCATTAGTTTTTGCGTTTTATCTTGTTTTTTGACCTCTTGGAGCCCTTTTGGACCTGTCAGGCACCTTGTCCTCCTTTTTTGCAAGATCACCCAAAAAGTTAAAATTTTCTTCTGATCTCTCGAGGGGGCAGTATATCAACATATTTCTCTCACCAAGGCAACAGTGGGGCAAATTTTTAAAATAAAAAAAAATTGGCTTTTGATCAAGATAGTTTATTCTTTGAACCAATGTAGCAAGTATTTTGCTTCAAAGAGGGGAAAAATGTAGACATGAAAAATATACCGACATACTTGATCTTGATTATTAACACCATTTCATCATAAATCATCCCTCAATCTAACCATTCAATCGAATACCCTTGTTTGATTAAATTCATCAATTTCCTATCTTAACTAAATAAATCATTTTATTTAATTAAGTCATTCTCTTTTTTTAATTAAATCAATCTACATGATCTAATTAACCCTATGTCCATATTTAATTAAATAAATCAATTTTATTTAATTAATCTCTAAAGTCTAACTATTAAATTAAACCTTGTTTAATTTAAGCTAACCAATCATCCCCTTTAGTTAAATAAAACAAAATATTTATTCAACTAAGTCTAAAATCACATTTTTCTCATCTTTGATTTAAATCAACCTATAAATCTAAGTCAAATTTGTCACATCATCTAATCTCTCATCAAATTAATTAACCTTTGATTAATTTAATCCTAATGCATGTCCCATCCTCTAGCTTTTGCCACTTGCACATGAAAATAGATTTAATTCATTTATTAAATCTCTATTTTCTCTCAACATGGCATAATAGAGAATATTCCCTCAAATTTGATTTCAAATACAAGTGGACTTAGTCCTTCCAACAAGGCATTTATTTCATCTTACAAGTCCTTTTGCATTGAGCCAAGTGGCCATTACTCCATTTGACTCTTCATCCACCTTGTCATTTCAACATTTGCAAATTTCAAATTTATGCATTTATGAGCACATTCATCAAAATGTGCACATCCTTCATCCATCCATCTCTTGACAAGTGGCACCTTGCCATTGGTTGAAAGTTAGTCCCACATTGCTTCATTTTAGGCATTTCTCCAACTTTTCATTCTATAAATAAGAGGTATCTTTCCTCATTTCATCATCCACAATTTGAGCAAAGTTATTATACTCAAATCCATCCTCAAGCTTAGCAATTTCCATCAATATTCATCAAATATTAGCTAGGTTATGCAGGTTTTTCATCATGGAGCTTCATTGAATCTTCAACAAAGTGGATCACTCTTCATCACCAATCAAAATTGCATCATTGGAGTTGGGAAAGGGCTAATTTTTACATCAAATTGGCACCAATTCCCCCATGGGATCAAGATTTTTCTTGTTTAATTAGGATTCAATCTCTTTTTATTTCTTTCTTATTGTGTTCATCTCATTTCCTAATTTAATATTTGTACATGGATTTCATGGGGAACTTAGATTCTAACTTGCATTTCAATCTTCTAATGTGTGTGTTCTTTGTGTTTTGCAAGTACTAGGATCTTGGTTCTACAAAACCCTCACAAGCAGTTCCAAGCACATCAAACATATCTTCTCTATCAATATTAAAAACCCCTTTCCCCAAAGCATCTTCCTCCTTAGAGGAACTAACCCTATCCTAACTAGCAAGGGTGACCTTACCTTTTTCACCAGCAACCGGAGTCTTGATTTTGTGGATGGAGCTTGTTATCTCTTCCTCCACGGCCTTTCTCTTCTTAAGCCTCTCCAAATCCACATCTTGGGTTTCCACAACAACATTAGCATCCCTTGACTTACCTTTCAACTACAAATCTAGTTTTACACTTGGAAAATCATCAACATAGAGGCCACCCACAATAGAGAGAGAAAATTCCTTCTCTAGAATTTGGCACACAGTCCTCAGAACCTGTTTCTTCTTGCTTCCCTCCTTCGACACCTTCTTCTACTTTGCAACAAGGGGTAGTGAGGAGGCCTCGCCATACAGATCATTGTTCACGTTTGCACCCCTACTCAGCAAATCAGTAGCCACCTCATCACTACAAGTCAATCCCCTTTCTTCAACTTTCCCGAAGTAGGGGATTGTGGACCCCCCTCCAAAGAAGCAAGTGAATCAAGAACGCAGGCCAAATCTTCCTTCGAATCTGACTCTTTTTCCAAAATCAATTTCCTTTTCTTTACTTTTTTGTTGGTCAGTTCCTCTTTAGAAGCAGTCTCATACTCCTCGGAAGGTTTGGGTTGTTTATACTTCGAGATGAGAATAGGTTTAGCAAACTCAAATGTATTTGCATAATTAGAGATGAGAAGGATTAACCCCACATGCAAGACATGATTTCTAGGGTTTCTCTTGTGATCCTTAAGACCCAAATCAAGAGACATTATAAGATAATAAGGAAATGAAATCCTCTTCTTATGTTGGAAGTGATTAAGCAAGATGAAGTGGTATGCATTAATCACTGAAAAATGACCTATAGTTATGAAATGCATTAGCTCCTCCGCAACATCTCCCCATAAAGCCTTAAAAGAACTTTTGTGATAGCCTCCACTCTCCACAGTTGTCAAATCCATCTCTTTGTCACCCTTGAAAAATATTTTCATTATGGTCTGCGTCTCCTTTTTATCCCTAAAAAATTTCATGCCATCCATAGCCCGACTAGTAATACTAGCCATAAATTCTTCATTGACATCAAATTTAATCCCATAAAGCTTCAGCACCCTATCATTCCATCCCTTGCCAAAAAGTGTTGTTACATGAGGGTTATTGCTATGTAATTTCTTGAGGTAAGGAGTTAACCCTCCTTTCTCTAGCACCTTCTAGACCTCGTTCTTCTTAACAGCTTCACAAGAGGAGAGTTCAGCGTGATTGCTATCTCCACTCATATCACCACAATTAGTAGAAGAAAATATCATGAGGGCTCCAAACACAGTGCAGAGAAAATATGGAAATTAAAGTTAAGACCGCCCAAAATCCGTGTGAGACCAAAAATGGGACAAGGGAAAATAAAGAGCATAGAGTTTCATTCTCTATAGCACCTAGCTCCTATACCATTTGCTTGATTCAAATCCTTATTACCATCCTCTCTCATTATAATCAGCCATGTGAAGAAAGACATGCACACCACCAACCATAATGAGAGGATAATAAAATTAAAATCAGCCATCATAATTAATAGTTGCAATAACCTCTATAGGGAGAGGGTCATTTAGGCCCCATTCCCTACTCTCTCTAACACCAATGTTAGCGAAGATATCCGCCAACCCATTTCACTCATGTAGGATGTGTGATATTTAATATTCATCAAATGAATTCAAAATCTCAATGGAATCCCTTATCAAAGGCTCAATTGTCCAAGAGGGGGTAACACACTTTTTTAAATTATTAATGATATTCAGAGAATCCCCCTCCAACCAAAATTTCCTATAACCTTTGGTTTGTGCCAATTTGAAACCATGATAGAGATAGTTTAGTATTGATAGTAGAAGATAAAATAGTTACCATGAGTCATGACATGGTAAATTTCAAACATGAAGGGACAATAAGCATAACAAGAACAAAGGGAAAATGTGACTATAATAATGCATTGAGGGTACAATTAAAGGATGGTTTCCTTGAGTCAAGCAATTGAGCATAGGGAATTAAAGTATACATAAAAGTATTCAAGGACAAGATCATGAGGGAATAGTCCAAAATAATAAGAGAAAATGGACATGACTATCATAGTCATAAAAAAATAGCTCCCTTAAAAGAGTCATCAAAGGATAGTCTCTAAACAGTTGTCACATAGGATACCTTGAACATTAAACACATGGAAGTACTATTGGAAATAGAGAAAACTATAATAAAAAGAATATAGTGGCAATCCATAGGTTAGTGAACAATGATGGGTAGTGAACAAAATAAGGATAAAAATTTGGATGATCTTCATATGGTGGAGGATAAATTATCTTTGGTTGCAAGTTTTGGCCATGCTATTAGAAAGAGAAGCAACTAAACTATCTAGGAAACTTTAAAAGACCTAAATAGACAATGACAGGTTTGTATTGTCATCAAAGGGTTTTTTCATAATCAACACTTCAAAAGGGTAGTCATCATTGATAGTTCTAGGTTGTGATAGTGGTGATAAGTGTCAAGCACGATAAACACAATACATATGGTACAACTAAAAACCTATTAAGATAGTTAAAATAACAATGATGTCTAGAGAAAAGGGATAGTCAATGCAAACATCTAAAGGCTTATTAGCATGCACATTCATAAAATATGATAGATCTAAATGAAATATTAAAATATATATGTTGTTAATATTGGTCACAAATTCTATACTAGGAAAAAGACCTAATGGTTTTAAATAACTTCATGTGACAGTCCATGGTAGAGATGAGTTGACAATGTAAAAGAAAGAAATTGTGAAGGGAAGAGGTACATGGTAAAGACATAACAAATAAAAAGTAGCAAGACAATTGATACTTAGGTCTCTTGATCCCATGATTGGCATAGGCCAAAAGTTTTCAAAGAAATATGTGATGAATTTCAAGTATAAATCTATAACTATGCACAATAAAATCTTCATGATAGTGTTGTGGCTTCAGGATAGTGTTGTGGTTAATGAAAAAGTTTCGAGTTTAGATAAGGTTATAAAATATGATTACCCAATCAAAATGTAATGACCTATTATTTAAATTTAGAGGTACGCATTGGTGTGCTTGGCCAAATCCTTTTCATCCCTTGATATTATTGTCAAGATGAACAAAAGGAATGGATAGTGGTTACAGTGATGAAATAATATAAAGCCTTATGAGAAAGAAAACAAAAAAAAATCTAACAAGGTACAATCACTTCATGAAGAGCACAAAGGACTTGTGACACTATAGTCATGGAAAGATGAAGATATGGTATAAATAAGGTTTGATCTAATAAATAGTTAACAGGGTCAAAAATCTATGAAATATAGTCTTCTTTGCCTTTTTCCCTTGAAAAGTACTCTCAAATGACAAAGGCATTGTCATGTAACTACAAAAAACAATGATTTTTTTTTGTTAAGTATAGAGGTGGAAGACCTAATAACCAAACTAAACTTGATAGAGATCTAAAGATTGGAAAACATGATCATAGCAACCTAAAGTACAATCATAAAAGAATAAAGGGGGTTTGCATCTATTGAAATAATGAAGAAAATAGTTTAAAGACATGAGACAAGTGTCAGGTATTAGTCTTGAAAGAATATCCTACGCCCTCTTAGGATTTTTTACTATTTCAAACCTTCTCCAACATGTCCCATTAGCAAGTTTGGGGAAGTTACAATAGTTGATAAATTTGAACGAATAATCATAACTTTTTTCATGCATTTAGGAGAAGTTGAAGATATCTAGGGTAGTTTGGTGAGTTGTACAACATATGGAGAGAATATAGAAAAATTTGAACCAACTTAGGACATCTCCAAGCATCTAGGATTTGTTCAAGGATCTTTTGATAGATAGATAAGGTCAAAGCAATAATATTTCTTCATTCAACCACCTTCAATCAATATTTCAAGGGATAAAAAGTAGTGACAACTCAACTGGACATTCAAGAGGTTTGACTCAACCAAATGAAGAAAACACATGTCATTCATTTGCAAAAGCATGTTCCTAAGGTTTAACAAGTTGTTGAAAATCATAAAAGGAATACTTAGGAACACATTTTAGTGAGTTATGACTAGTGGTAGCCAAGTATTGTAACTCTTTATGAGTTCTTTTTGGTTTTCATACTAATTATTATAACTAAAACTCATTTTATATACTAAGAGTTGTATTGTATTTAACTTTCTCGAGTAATAGAAAGTATTTCTAGACTTGTTCTACAATGTAAGCACCTTTTTAATAAATAAAGTTAAGTATTTTGGCCTTCTCAGAAGATGTTTTTATTGTGTGTAATCAAATGATTGATGCAATTTCTTATGATATATGTGATAATCCTTGATATTGTGTCTCATTATCAACATATTTAGGTAGAGAATTCATGTATTATTGTTGGTTATAGATTGTGTAAATGATGTAAATAGTCCAAATTTGTGAAGAAACAATACATTTTCCTTCTAAGATTGTGAATACCATAACCTTCCTACAAAATATGATGCATAGGCATATAAAAAATTTGAGTTGTGCATGAACCAGCCTTATCAATGATCAATTGTGTGTGCAAAGGCAATAGTGTAGGTCTCAAATAACATTGGTGCATCATCAATTAGTTTTTAGGTTTGATTTTACATCATTCTCCATCCCTTTTTTCAACAATTAGCAACATAGGTTAAGTTAGCTGAGTACCAAGGGAACCAAACCTCTCTAGAGATTGATACCAAGCTATCATAGCCCACACTATATGAGATCATCCCATATTTCACTAGATAGATAAGTCAAGTACTTGGTAAGGGTGCAAATCCATATTGATGATAATTTCAAAGAAATGATGTTGGTATAAAAAAATTTACTTGTGACATCCCCCACTATTCCCTAATGGGCTGAGAGATGGACATAGGATGCCCCCTCAAGAGGTCAACCAAGAAAAATAAATCAAGCTCATGATGGGAAGGATAGGATAGGTTTGGTGAAGAACAGGTGAAAAAATAAGGTTGATCAATAGAAAAGTGGCAAAAGGAATAGTGAGAATGGGCTAGAGGAGGGATCAAGGTTAATGAGCAAGATTAGGGTTTCGGAGCCTAGAAATAGGCATGGGAAGGGTAATTTTTCATCAATTGCACTCTCTCAACTTCAAAAATATAGAGCCTCTAGGAAATCTAGAACAAAGCAGTTTGTGAGATGATAAGCATTCCAAGGAGTATTGATCGGGCAAAGTGCTCATGGGTCTTCCAGTAGTGAGTCAGGTCAAGTGCAGTGGTAAGTGCCTAACATTTGGATCCCTAGGGGTAGTTCTATGTGCATTAATGAGGGGTATAATTAGGTTTAATCAAATCCATGACTTAGGCTAAAAAGGTTCATCTAATAGGAAATGATGTGCATATGATGCACTATCACACATCTAATAGGCGATGTTGCACAAATGAGTAAAAATATTACACAATCGATAAAATTACTCAAATGAGGAATATGTAGTGAAAATTATATGAAATAAAACACAATTAATAGAATTATGAAAATTATAGGAAGTGCTACACATTTGATGTAGAAACACACAAATATGACACAGTGTAGCATAATTGATGAAATTACACGTCATAAGAAATACAATGCAATTGAAAAAAATGTGCAAATGAGGGATAGTGTGGCACATGTGATGTAAATAAAAAAGTAAGGTGACTTGTGTTATGGCTAATGTTATCTATTTGATGGATCCAAGAGGAGTTGGACTGGCTAGTGTCATGAGAGGGACACTCGATGACCATGATGTTGTGGAACCTATTAAGCGAGGAGGAGGATGCATTCTTAGGTGGAGTGGGCCTATGGTACATCACACATATACCCAAGTTGTGGTATAATCTATCCATGATGACTACACCAATGGAGTGATGACACAGTGAGAATAATTTCTTCATCTTGCCAATTAGGAAGATCATAATTACTCTAGAGGATGTCCTGATTTTGATCTACAGAGAGATATTTATATATGATATTGAATTAGGAGAGAGTGCACTGAGAAGGATCTTCTTGATTGATGACCTTTGGGTAGAGGATGGAGAGAATGACCTCAAAACAAATATGGGGAGGTTTGATAAACTAATAGTGCGACTGGTAGGGGTGATTGACAAGGTACTAGTCTTAGAACGTCAATCAAGGGGCTTATTTGTTAGTTTGGGAAGAGTTTTGGTGAGGATGCTAGAGGAGGGTGCAATGTTTGCATGGGGACTATGTGTACTCGCCCATCTATATCATGATATGCACTAGGTGTTGTAGAGTTATGGGGCTAAGTTATCATGTAGGGTAACACTACTACACATATCCAGGCTTGGGATATAAATTTCTCAATTGGTGACCTATAGGGTTCGAGAGATTGTTTTTCCCTATGTACATCTATATTGGATGGTGGTACACAAATGATTAGGGGACATGTCTTATTGAAGGTGAGCATTGGATGGTTTGGATGTGATTACATGGAGTCCATGGAGGGATTATGGTATTTGGACATATGATGATGACCAACTAACCTATTATTGATAGCCTAAGTATTTGATTGAGAGGACAACACATATTATAGAGAGGTACATGTTAGATCATGTACATATCTATAGTTCAGATGGGTACAAGGATAACCCATTAGAGAAGTGGTGCTTGCATGGACACAATGGGAGATTGTAAATTAAGGGCCTATGGTATACCCAAACAAAACTATTGTATATTTTGAGGCCCTAGTACCTATGAGGGGATTTGAAAGATTCAAGGACTACATAAAATTATGATACCTAGTGGGTGAGAAACAAGTTGAGGAGGTTGCCAAGGCTAGGAGGAGGGGTTAAGTAGCAACAAGGAGTGGATAGGAGACAAAGGGTGTAGTTGAGGAGAGCCAAGGTAGTGGCTACAAAGGGTTAGGGTGATGGAGGAGATGGAGGAGATGGAGGAGACAAAGGATACAAAGAAGATAGGGGTGGAGGAGACAAAGGAGGTGGAGATGGCAGATGGGGAGAGGATGACCCAGTAGGAGGAGAGGGAGGATGGGATAAATATAGGTAATTACAACAAATGGAGATAATAATGTTACATAGGTATGACTAGCTATAGCCTTATCAGAGTGAGATGAGGCTTAGAGATAGAGATATGAGGTTATTGGGGATAAAAATTGGGCTTGGGTAGAGTGGGATAGGTTATAGGTACAACTTTCCCAATGGACCATTGAGAGGGAAGAAAACAAGTCTAGATAGCCCTAGTGATAGGAGAGAGATATACTTTTCATATAGAGAGGGATTTTGAGGTAGTTAAGTGATAGAGGATAAAGATAGCCCTACAAAGAATCTCAGATATAGTTGAGGGTCCTATTGGGTGAACCATGATAGAGATCATGAGGTCTACATAATAGGCATTGTATTATGGGTCTTTGAGTGAGAGAGAGGTCCCTGCAGAATGACAGTCACCCAATTATGTTATCACAGAGCCAGTTAGGGAGGTCGAGGTCACATAGATTAGTGAGTCAGGGATTATGGGGCCACCACCAATACAACCAGAAGCAAGTTCAATAGGTCCATCATAGACACTTGGAGGTTCACACCCATGATCACCTAGCCATTCTGAGGGAGGGATCTCATCATAGCAATATGTGCTATAGTTTATAGACTATGTATCATTTTTTCCAATGGTCTATGTATATGTATATCTATGGCCAATGTATCCCATGTACAGATTATGAAAAAGTATTATGATACTTGTATATTTTGGCACATTTATGAGATGAGATCATATTTTAGCAATGCATATACATGTTATGGATGTTATAGTATGATGATGTTTTATGATGTATGAATGTTTAAGTTTATGTAGTGGATATTTATGATGTTTTAATGTTGTGATGAATTTGATATGATTATGATGCACATGTTATGGATATGACCTGATTTTTGTTTTTTATGTTTTTTAATGATAATAGTTGTCTAATTCCATCTATGTCCAATAAATTGATGCAAAGAGGGCATGCATATAGCTCAATAGACTGACATATCCCTCATTATGCAACTCACTAACTTAGAGGCGCTACATTTAATTGATCAACCAGGGAATCGTAATTTCTTGGATGGTGTTGGCCTTGCTTGTGTAGTTAAGGATTCTAAGTTGTCCTAACAATTGTGTATAGAAAATTTAAAATAAATAAACCTTATTTGAAAACAAACTTAATTAAAGACATACTCATTTGGAAACAAACCTAATTGTATAACAATTTCTACAAGTAGATACTCCTTTAAGGACAATGACTAATGACTCAACCATATTGTAACTACTTGAAACAACTATTGATAACAATTTATTACTACTTATCAAATAAAATCAACTTAAATAAAGAAATATAACTTAATAATTTATTAATATATTAATTAAAATCTAAACTATGAGGAGTATTGCAGTTACCTCAAGTGGCCCTTGCTTGAGTAGTTGTAATTCCATAGTATCTCTATCAAATATTAACTCAGAATTCCATATAATTGATTGTATCCATTTTTATTGAATTTTGAAAAGATAACACAAATTGATAACAAAGTATTGATTGGAAAATGTTGATAACCAAATCTACTAACACTAGATCCTCAACTTCACATAGGATCTACTATATATAAAGGATCCTGAGAGTCTAATTATTTTTTGACTCAATAACTTGCAAACAAATGTCAACTCACCCCAAAATAGAGGGAGAGAACTTATTCCTATCCAGAACAATAATGGAAAACTAATCATGCAACCTATGTGAGTGTCATAATCCCATTAAGAATCTACAACATAAAGAAGGTGGTTATATCTGGAAATGTATAGAATAGGGCATAAGTATTTATGAACCATGATCTACCATTATCATAAATATTTTCTTATCTCCATGATTATGTTTATTTATGGTGATGTCATCAGTAAAAATAGAATGATTTATAAATAAATAATTTCCACAATTTTTGACCACTGCCTCCATCAGTTGCAAGAGATTGTATGTGATGTAGGTGATCATCCCTTAGTCTGCAGGTTGATAGACATCCTTTGCTATGGGTTGACAAACATCCTTTATTTTGGGTGGTTGGTCCTTTGCTACAAGTCGATAGACATCAATTGTTGTGGGTGGTTGGTCCTTTATTACAAGGGTTAGTTTACTTCAGAAGCATCTCTTCATCATTAATAATCATATTTAATATAAAAATCTATCACATTTCATAGACACTCACAAATGAACACAATCATTTAGTAATATAAAATATATCATCCTTAATGCTTTAATACTTAGGATAATTAAATTTTTTTGGGTAATGTCTTAAACCTATTAGACGTGTCATGAGAAATGTGAAACTTAAAACAAGCAAATGAGGGCAACTTTAGGACTCATCACACCCCCAACTTAGCATCTTTCTTATCCGCAAGAAATTTAGGGCCTTTAGTTATAATGTAGTGCATTGATTTTACAGTCTATTAAGTCAGTAAATCCTCCTTGTTTCAAGTATAATCATTTCTCTACATTCAATCTCTCCCATCTCACCTACTCTACTATCCCTTGTGCTTCCTTCCTGAATAAGGTGGAATTGGATACAAGAGAAGGGGAGGATGAAATGTCAAGGGAAACCAATTAATCTTGTGTACAAGGGATGCTTGGATATATTGATGTTCCCTTGTGACTAATGCTCAGTAGTTGAAATTAAAATAAAGTGGGGCTCTTTCCTTTTTAGTTCCCGAGTTAGCTCATTTGAAATCTATTTTGTGAGAATTTGAGTGCCTCTCTACCTGCTCCAAAAGCTAATTCTTTGAATATTTCATAATATTTTTCTCCATCCTTGGTTTGTCTATTAAGTCAATTCATTCCTTCACCGTCTCATTAGGGTCCTCTACATCTACTTTAATTTTAAGGGAAAGTTGCTTCTCCCTGTCTTCATAATGTTGTTACAATATGCCTCTTAGTGTTCATTCCAAATGAGTGATGCTAATGCCTTTATTTGAACATCTTCCAGAAAAATCAATGGGTTCTAGGAATGCCATATGGAATAGCCAAGTCATGTAAATAGAATTCGCACAACTAGTCTTGCACGTCTAGGGTGGCTTTCTAATAAGTTGTTAAAATGTTTTTTGTTGTAGATAATGAAATAGGGAGATCATTTGATTAGTTGGCTAAATTGAAAACTCAAAAATTGTTCTTATAGAAATAGGGCATAAACCCTAGCAGGTGGCCTACATCTCATAAGCTAAACATGCATGTCAACCACTTGATCAATTTTTAGCATTAATCTCTTAATTTTTTATTTTTTCTCCTTAATTTATTTTCACACCTTGTTGTCATTTCTCTTCTCCCTTTATTTCATCCCTATTTTAATCGAGAAATTTCTTCCATCTTATTCCACAAGTTTAATCCAAGAGTGACTAGAGTTGGGGTTGTAGGTTATGTTGGAGAGTTGTTATATTGATTAGGATTTGGGGTTTTCTTGTTTATTTCAATGATGGCCATTTGAGCCAATTTATCCAAATATATAACTTGTTGTTGGTAAGCTTGCAAATAACTCTCAAACTCTTTGACTTTTTTATCCAACCCTATTTTCTTTTGTTGGTACCTTTTTAATTTCTCTTCTAATTCTTTGATTTTTCAAAGAGCTTCCTGCAGCTCATTGATTTCTTCTTTATCTTCTAAGAATATATATTTTTTCCTCCAAAAAGAAGTCTTCATCAAACTCAACAAAGGAAACAAGTTTCTCTTGATTTTCTAGACTACTAGGAGGTTTAGTTTTCTTTCTTGTTGTAAACAAGTCTTCTTCAAACTTAGACTCTATGCTCGTGTCCAAACACATAAATTGCATGTTTTTTTACTATTCTCTATCAACAAATAAATTTTCTCTTTCTAAATCTATTTCTGACTCCACTAGGACAACCTTCTTTTGTTTAGAATGAACCCTTCCTCTCTTGCAACCCTTTTTTCCCTTAGGTGGTGTGAACATCTCCTTAGTTGCATATTCCCTTTTTGTTTCTTTTTGGTTGTAGAGGAGGAAGGTGTACACTTTATCTTGCACATTTTGGGATTATAAGGGTTTTCTATGGAGACAAGGTCCTCAAAACCTTAATATGCTATGAGTTTCTCCTTAGAGGCTAAGGGTTGAGTTTCCTAGATCTTTGACTCTAGTTATTCATTATTCCTATAGGTAGGTGAGGTAACTCATGGGGAAGAAGTTTCATGTTCATGTTTCTCTTCTTCTATTGCTCATTTACCTCATTTTCCCTATTCTCTTTAGCTAGCTCTAGCCTCAAGGGTCTATCATTTATATTATTGCATGCCAAGAAATCTTCCTAAGAAGTTACATTTTAGAATTAGGTATTAAGACTTATTTTTATCAATAGGAAAACTAAATAGTGATGGGATAAAGTTGGCCAATTTATCTTCCTCTTGTATTCAATAAACATTATTTTTGAAAAATTGTATAAATAATTGGAAATATTTACAAGCCTCTGATGGTGAAGATGGCTCAATAACTTAAAATGTATTGTATACAATAATGATTTCCTATCAACATAGGTTAAGTACTTAATTCTATATACACATATAAAGATTTCCATAACCAAGGTAAGGAAATACATTTGGTACCTTAAGTTGAGGAATCCAATTCCTCTCCTGGTTGCACAAATTTGGCCCAAGCTATAATAGTATGAGCCCCGGTTGGAAATTCTTCTCTGGTTGCAAGAAACTTGGAGACTTTTGCAATTTTTGTTTTTGAGGCATCAAACCTCAATTCTCTTGTTGTGGCTTCATTATTTTGTAGCATCCTAGAAAACTATTGTGTCATAGCCTCATTATATTTTATTATTCAAAGAAAATAGTCCAACCATCCTGTTTGTTGAAAGATAGACAAGCAGTCTCGATCATCTAAAAATGCTATATGGACTATTGGTTCTCTTCTAGTAGTGGTTGTGGGTAGTAAAAAATCAAGTCCCTATTGTAGTTACTATGGGGTTGTTGTTACAGATCCCTTAAAAATAAGTTATTGGTAACATTGTTTCATGTATCTTCAATATATTTCTTTGGTTGTGTGATTCTATTTGATGTGTAGTGTGTGTGTGTGTGTGTGTGTGTGTTCTTGTGTAATTTTTTTATTTCCTTTTTTTTTTGGAAACAAAATCATACCTTTGGAATTAAAAGCATGAAGTTTCCACAATCCATGATAACAATGTGTTAATATTTTTGGATTGAAAATTTGTGAGATTTTTTACATCAACATTTTGGATCATACTCCATGATCCATCATCAAGATACAATGCAAATAGATATTTTTTGACATTTCTCTATTTGCATTGCATCTTGATGATGGATCATGGAGTACGATTTGAAACATTGATGTAAAAAACATCACAGAGTTTCAATCCAAAAATATTAACACACTAATACATGTGGAATATCAATAAGTGATCTTGTGGACTCATCTACAAATATGGAAATGGATGATTTGGTGGTTTCTTCAGGTGAGGTGATAAATGTTGAATTTGGTAATTTTGAGGATGGTGCAAATTGTTGCTACAATTATTGTAGAAAAATATCTTTATGCAATGGTTTTTTATAGAGTTTGAGATGATTTCCATTTACCATTTAAGAAAATATGACTAGATCAATCATTGTTAGCTGTACTGCTCCATTTTGGAAAAAAAAGCATAAGGACCCAACCACCATGTTTGTAATTTGTCTTTGTAGTCCTTATATCTTGAATTATATAAAAATTCCTAGTATCCTTCCTGACATTCTTTAGTCTTGATGTATTGGTCATGCCATTTTATTGTTTGCTTTTGCCAAAAAATTGAGTGATAGATTGCTTCCATCCTTAACTCATCCAAAGCATTAAGATGTAGTTTGTCCTTTTGAGCTTCAAAGTGATCCATTCCAATTTTTACCATTATTTTGAGTGTTTTATATTCAAATTCAATAGGGAGGACAAAAAATTTCCTATATACTAATTCATATAGTGTAAATCTTTTGTTTTTTTTTTTATGTTGTCTTGTATGCCTTGACAACTTCTAGTAACCTTGCTACCCAATCTTTTCTATGTAATTTTATTGTCTTGGTCAAGATGGATTCAATTTCTTTGTTTGTAACCTCAACCTACCCATTTGAGTGTTGGTGGTAAGGAGTTGACTTTTTCTTTTTGATTTCATATTCCTTAAGTAAATGAGAAATCATAGTTGAGATAAACCATGGCCCTTGATCATTGTCTCTCTCTAGGTACTCCATATCTTGTGAATATTTCCACATATAAGAATGTTTCTACTTTGTTATCTCTAGCAAATTGTAAGGCTTTAACTTCTACCCATGTTTAGTTAGGTAGTTAGTATATACTCCTTATTGTTATATTTTGGGTTTATTGGTCCAATTAAGTCAAGGCCCCACTTACCAATGGTACAATTACCAAATGTGGATGTAGGGGAATTTCATAACTTATTGTAGGTCTACCCATCCTCTGGCAATGATCACATCTTATTGTATACTAGACTGCATCTTTATGGAATATTGACCAATAATTTCTAGTATTTAGGATCTTGAGGGTTGTTCTTTTAGCTACAAAGTGCCCTCCACAAAGCTCATCATGATAGGCCTTAATAATATCATAAAATTCATCTTCTCTTATGCATATGTGCATAACATTATCAGGTCCTATGTAAAATAAGTAGCCAACTGCTATATCCACATACTAAGGAGTGTGCATTGTTAAGGAAAACAGGTGTTTATCAGGAAAAGAGTCATCCACTAGTTTTTATTCTATTTTTATATTTATCCTAGAGAGAAAAGAAGCCACCACATTTTCTTTGCTTGGCTTATCTACAATAGTAATAACAAATTCCTATAACAACAATAACCATCTAACAAGGTGTCCACTAATCATTGGTTTTTCATTAAGTATCAAATTATTGTATAATTACTATGAAAAAATAGGATAACCAGTGTTAAAGTGTTAGAATTTGTTAATTGTATAGACTAAAACTAACATCTCCTCTATAACAATGTAATTGAGTTCAAAAACTTGCATATTTGTTCTTATATAGTAAATAGCATACTCCAAATTTCCTTCTTTTTTTCCTAAAATGACTTGTTAGAAATTAAGATCTTAAGATACTAATCATTGTAAATAAGATATAAAATAAATAAAATGAGAATCATACAAGCATATATTTTACATGTTACATAAGATATACATCATTTTATTAAAATACTTACAATAATGGTCTATTATAACATAGGTCAAACTTCGGGAACACTTCTTTATACTTCCACATGGCCAATAATACCTCATGTGCATAGTGATATAATTCACTATAAAATCTTCAAATTCTCTATCTCTCAAATGAGAGAGAACCTCCTTAAATATAGGAGTAATGGTGACATAATTCCTGAAAGGGTATTAGTCACACCTATTCAACAACCACCATTCATAAATAATTAATAATATAATGATTAGACTATAATTATTTCCAATGGGATATGCTTAACAACCATATAATATATAAGGTTTTATAACCTTATATTAGAACAATATATAAATTTTATAAGGGTATGACCTCTAATAACATTTGTTCTAACACCTCCCCTTAATGTCAATATGGGGCATCATATGCCAATTTTTATAAAAGAAAAATGAAGTACCTCAATAACGTAGGTCTTCTTGACAGTGGTAAATAGGACACAAATATATGCCAAAATGAAAGTCATGTATTTCAGACTGCATGAAATTCATCTTGTTATAATTTATAATCCTAGTGTTTTAAAAAATGATGTTATATGTGAGGTCTTATATATATATTTTTATTGGAGCCTAGGTCTCCTCAAATCAACCTCACCCTAGGTTCACTTTAATGCCTGTAGGACTTAATACTTGACGCTTTAATACCTATGGAGTATTTATAGAGAGAATAACTGTAATATATGCCCATATAACTTATACATCTAGGGTTTAGCCGCTAGGTGGTGGAATTGACATGCACACTCCCCCTCAATGGCATCACCTAAGGCCAAACATTTATTTGAATTTGGAGCATATAATGCCTATAGGTATTATATTATGCCTATTAGGTCTTACATCTAGGATTTGTACATGAGGTGGTGTTACACACACTCCCCCTCAATGGCATCATGTAATGCCAATCATTGCATAGAGGTTTTGATAAGCGATGGCTAAGATTTCAATATTTTTCTTCTTGCTCATAGCATACATTTGCTTGAATAGAACCCAAGATAATTTGTATGATTATATATTTTTTCTTGAATAGAACTGGAGAGAAATTTTATGATAAAATAATTTAACTTGAGTAGAACTTTTATGATGGAATAATTTCACTTGAGTGAGGTGCCCATGATCTTCAATATGCTTTTCTATCTTTGGAAATGAAATTCTTTTCTAAAATGCATCTAGTTATCATATAGTTAGGTGGTACTTTTATAAATATCCAATTGAAACTCTTCCATAATTCTTCAAAGGCGAAAAAAAATCAAAATTTTCACCTTGACTCAAAAGGTGAGGCTTTAAGGAGATCCCATCTAAAATATGAAATGTTCTAGCTGATGGCGCGTCTGTTCTTTGCGAGCCGAGCTAGGGCGCCCGTGCCCTAGCTCGTTTTTCTGCTTTTCTTGTCTGTGCGTCGTGGGTGGGGGGGTTCTGGTTGTATTGGGTCTTTCCTGGTCGCCTGGGGGTTTTTCCCTTGTTCTTGGTGGTCCGTGGGCGCAGCAGGATCTTTTTTGGAGTCGCCTGGTTTAGGGCCGGCGCTGGTGGATCTTCCGGCTGGTGGGCGTGGCATTTTCCTGTGTGGGTGCTGCTTCTGGCGGCTGTCTTCTTTGGGCGAGGGCTGAGTGTGGGGCGGTTGTGGCGAGGTGTGGGGTGGTGCGGTGTGGGTGAGGCTTGGGGCTGCGTGCGGGGCTTTGTGGAGCCGGGGGGTGGGGTGTAGTGGTGTGGTGGGGTCTGAGTTCGGGGCTTGTGTGGGGTGGTGTGGTGGTTTTTGTGGGGACCCCTCCTTGGGGGGTGCGTGTGGGGCTTTCCCTCGTGGGGGAGCTATTGCTTTGGGGGTCATTGAGGACTTGGTTCTCTGTCAGGGGTTTTTTTCTCAATGGAGGCTGGGGGGCCTTCGGGGGAGGGACCTAAGCTAGATTTTCGATCTGCTCTTGGCTCGAAACCCTTGCCTTCGGGGTCTCGTCTTCATGATAATATTTTATTCTCTCAGAATGCGGAAAAGAGTGAGGTGGGATTGGCAGGCGGGTTTCGTGTTCCAAAGGTTAACGGTTGCCTTGAAAGGTGCAAAGAGAGGCCGAATGTTGTGATCCCGATGGAGATGCTCGCGGATGATATTGAGTACTACTCAAGACATTCGTTGTATTGCAAATTTTTGGGGTTGAAAATTTCTCTGCAATTTTTGGAGAGCTGGGCTCGAAGGACTTGGATGCCAATAGGAGAGATGGAGATTCGGCTCCTTGCTAATAACTATTTCATGGTCACGTTTGACTGCATGGCGGATAGGATCAAGGTTTTCGAAGGAGGTCCGTATTTTTACAACCAGGTGGGCTTGTTTATCAAGCCGTGGCATGCAGGCTTCAATCCAGCTGAGGAGATTCCTAGTCGGGTTCCGGTTTGGGTTAGATTGCCGAGGTTACCGGTTGAGTGTTGGCGGGAGGATGTTCTGCACTTACTAGCCTCAATGCTTGGTAAACCTGTTGGTTCCTCGCAGCAGACACAGTTCAAAAAGGTAATGACTTTTGCCCGATTTTGTGTGGAAATTGATTTAAGTAAACCTTTGCCAGATTCTTTAGAGGTATGCGCAGGTTCTTACTCATGGGTTCAACAGCTTGATTATGAGACCTTACCTTTTAGATGTCGGTTATGTCATGAATATGGTCATTTACTGCGTCGTTGCCCAAGGGCCAAGCCTTTGGGGACTAATTCCTCTCTGCCACCTATGAATCCTTCTGGGTTGGATAAGGGTAAAGGTCCTGTTCAGGGTGGTGGTCCTGGGGAGGATGGCTTTCTTCCTGTCAGATCTCGGAATAGAAATAAGGGGCTTAAAAGGCCCCTGAATGAGAGGCAGGATGAGGATTCTTTAAACAGATTTGAGGTGTTGGAGGGTCTTAGCCAGCAAGAAGTGAACCCTGGGTTGGTTGATTTGGATCAAGGCAGGGTGGATGTTGAACAGCAAGGGCAGTTGGTGGAGCTAGTAATGGATAACCATCAGGTGGGAGTGGATTCGGCCGTTCAGGGTGCGGAGCTGGGGGGGGGAGGCTTTGGTCAAGAGGGGATCAGCCCTGGGATCTCCTCTGCCCCTCAGGTGGTGGGAACCTTGCAGATGGAATCAGTCTTAAAGTTGGAGGCTCAAAGTGAACCAAGTAGCGTGGTGGTGAAAGACGGAGGGGCTGGGTCTTTCCATGAGCAGAAAGCTGGTTCGGTGGGGGGAAAAAGCAATAAGGCTTCTCTTCAATTAGGCATCCTCCAAAAGGACTTCAAGAAAGGAGGGGTAGAGAAAGGTTCCAAGTTGGGCAGGAAGAAGGACTTGGAGAAGATTAAGATGATTGGGGAAAATTTGGTGGAATCAGGGTCAGTTAAGACTCTGGACTCTCACTTCACAGGCCCTTTGAAATGATTGTCCTATCCTGGAATGTTAGGGGCTTGAACAGTGGCCCTCGACAAAAAGCTGTTCGGAATTTAGTTAGATGTCAATATCCTGATATTCTCTTTTTACAGGAGACAAAGCTTTCTGTGGATGGTATGATGGGCATTATGCCCAAGCTGTGGAGGAATGGTGATTGCCAATGCGTTGGTGCTCTGGGTGCCTCTGGTGGGGTTGCTTGCTTATGGGACCCTCAGAAGATTTGCCCCCTATGGTGGTTTTCATTCAAATCCTCTATCTCTATGGTGGCCTCTTGTTATGAATCTGGGGAAGTGGTTCTTTTCTCCAACATTTATGCGCCTGTGGATTTGCAGGGCAAGCAGATTTTGTGGTCAAATATTCGGTATGTGAGAAGTATGAACCCTTACCTGCCATGGATTATTGGGGGTGATTTCAATGCTATCACTGAGATCGCTGAGAAGCGGGGGGGTACCATGAGATTGGAGGCTTCTGCTCTTCTCTTTCAGGATAATATTTCTGTTTTGAATCTGGTGGATATCAAGCCAGGTAACGGGCACTTTACCTGGAATAATCGTCGCCCTGGTGAACATGGCATTGCAGAGCGGCTGGATCGGTTTATGGTTTCTTGCTTTTGGGTGGGTGATAGGTGGGTTACTTGCTCAGAGATTTTGGACTGGAGGGGTTCGGACCATTGGCCCATTAAGCTTTCTATCAGCCTAGTTGGGCGGACCCACAAGCCCTCTTTCAAATTCCAGCTTATGTGGCTGCGGGATCCCGTTCTCCATGATTATGTTGCTCAGTGGTGGCAGGAGGGAAGACCATCTTTTGGTACAGCTATGTATGTTTTTTCTAAGCTTCTCCAGTTTGTTAAATATAAGATTAAACGCTGGAATAAGCAATGTTTTGGGAATATTTTTAAGGCCAAGGTTGATGCACAAGCTAAGTTGGATGGTATTACGAGGTTGTTGAGGGAGAAAGGGGTGTCTGAGGCTCTATTGCAGGAGGAATCTAGGGCTTTGAAAGATTTGGAGGAATGGGAATTACGGGAGGAGATCTTTTGGAAACAAAAGTCTCGGATTGACTGGCTTCAGGAGGGGGATAAAAATTCTGCCTTTTTCTTCAACTCTGTGAAGGCACGAAGGCATGGTAACTCTATTCCTGTTTTGATTTCGGATGGTGGAGAGAGTTTGAATTCTTTTCAGAGTATCTCTGATGAGGCCGTTCGTTATTTTTCTAGCCTTTTTAGAGAGGATGTGCAGGGGAACTTGGTAGGGGAGGCACAGGTCCTTTCTTGCATCCCCCATTTGGTGTCTCAGGAGATGAGAGAGGATCTTATGGGGGAAATCACACTTGAAGAATTAGAGGGGACGGTGTTTCAAATGAAGAAAGGAAAAGCTCCTGGCCCTGATGGTTTCCCGGTTGAATTCTTCCAAGAGTTTTGGGAGATCATCAAGTTGGATTTATTGGAGGTGGTCAAGGAGTCGCAGCGGAATAAGCAAATGCTTAAGGCTCTGAACTCCACTTTCCTGGCTCTTATTCCGAAGTGTGATGGAGCGGATAGGTTGAGCCGCTTCCGGCCTATATCCTTGTGCAATGTGGTGTATAAGATTATCTCGAAGCTAATTGCGAATAGGCTGAAAAAGTGGTTGCCATTACTTATATCTGAGGAGCAAAGTGGTTTTGTGGAAGGCAGGCAGATTCTAGATGGTATTGTTTTGGCTACTGAGACCATCCATTCTATGGCTAATTCTAGGGTTAAGGCTATGTTTATCAAATTGGACATGGCAAAGGCATATGATAGAGTCCGTTGGTCTTTTCTTCAGAGGATCCTTGCTACTTTCGGTTTTGGGGATGATTGGATCCAATGGGTCATGAGCTGCATCACGTCTGTGTCCTTCTCTGTGTTAACTAATGGGATGCACTCGGAGTTGTTTGAGGCTACGCGTGGGATAAGACAAGGGGATCCTCTTTCCCCTTACCTTTCATCTTGCTTGTGGAAGGCTTGGGGCGCCTTCTAAGGAGCCAGGTGGAGCTGGGGCTTATTCAGGGGTGGCGGTGGGGTGGTGATTTACCTCCTTCGTCCCACTTGCAGTTTGTGGATGATACTGCCTTGATGGGAGAGGCTACTGTGAGGGAGGCTACTAATATTCGTCAGGTGTTGGATAGGTATCTTGAGGCTTCAGGTCAAGCAATCAATGAAGATAAGTCTTCCATTTATTTCTTTAATACTCCGAATCCTATTCAAAGGCGGATTGCTCAAATTCTTCGTTTTCAGATAGGGACCCTTCCTATGTCTTACCTTGGGGTTCCTATCTCGGTGGGAAGATTATCAAGGGAGTCATGGCAGCCTATTCTGGATAAACTTCGGCTGAAGGTTACCCATTGGACCAATCGGTGGTTGTCCTTTGCTGGGCGGGTTCAATTGCTGAAGTCTGTGGTCCAGGCTCTCCCTATTTATCGGTGTATGCTTCAGGTGGCTCCGATGGGATTTGTTTCTGAGTTGGACTCTTTGGCAAGACAATTTTTATGGGCTGGTAGTGTGAGGACTTCCAAGTGGAGTTTGGTTAAGTGGGATACTGTTTGTTGTCCTAAGCAGCTTGGGGGTTTGGGGTTGAGACATTCCTCTCTGGCAGGGACAGCGTTGGCGGCGAAGCTCTATTGGAGATGGTGCACTGAGAAGGATAGGATTTGGGCTAGGATTTTGTCCTATAAGTACTTTCAGGGTATTCCTAGAGATGATATTCCTCGTTATCCCCTGTTAGGTAAGGGCTCAGCGGTGTGGGCTACCCTCAAGAAGGGAGCAGTGCTTATCAAGGATGGTCTATTTTGGATTTGCAGGAGGGGGACTGAGGTTCAATTCTGGTATGATTCCTGGGATGGATACCCTCCCATCCTATCTCAGTTCCCTGAACTGATGGCTTTGAGTAGGAGTTTCGAGGATGTTGGTTGGACGCGGGTAAGTGATTTTAAGGTGATTTCTTACCAGGGTCAGCTTGTGAGTTCTAGATGGAGAACTCCTGAGGAGTGGCCGATTATGGGCATGGAGGAAGATTGTAGGATTCTGCAGAGTATTCTTTTGAGAAGACAATGTAATCCTTTAAGAGACAAGGATATTCTTGCCTGGTCTCCTAATCCAAAGGGGCACTACACGGTTGCGTCTGGATATCGGAGGCTTCTATCTCAAAGGTTTGAGGGGGAGGAAGTTCCGTGGTGGAAGAAGGTTTGGAACAAGTTTTCTTGGCCGAAGTGTAACTGCTTTGCCTGGATTTTGGCTTGGAACAAGTGTCTGACTTGGGACAAGATCCAAATGCGCGGCTTTCAGGGACCGTCTATGTGTGTGATGTGTGGGAAAGGTGAGGAAAGTTCTTCGCACCTTTTCTTCCGGTGTCCTTTCTCCCTGCAGCTTTGGCATTTTTGGTGGAGTGTTTGGGGAAATCCATGCATTCACGCCTCCTCTTTAGTTGAATTCTGGACTAGCTTGGGCAGGCCTCCCTCGAGGGCCTCTTTTTTGCAGGATGTGTGGCTGGCAGGCCCAATCTTTTTGTTGTGGCAGATTTGGCTTGAAAGGAATAGGAGGATTTTTCGTGGCGAATTGTTGCAGGTTCAGCAGGTGTGGTGCAGAATTCTTGGGATGATCCAGGAGACTATCCATGCCAAAGGGGATGTGGAGCTTCCCTTGGATAAGAAGGATGCTGAGGTGGTGGCTCGATTGGGTATCCAGGGGTTTTCCCCTGGGGCAACTAGGGGGCGGAAGGGCAGTCGAGTGAGGCAGCGTGTCCAGAGGCAGGGGTCCTGGGTGCTTCCCCCTGAGGGAACCTTGAAGGTTAATACTGATGGTTCGTCTAGGGGCAATCCTGGCCCAGCTGGTGTTGGAGGGGTTGGGCGGGATTCCTCGGGATCGGTGGTGTTCCTATTTTCCATTCATATGGGAACACAGACTATTAATTTTATGGAAGGTTGGGCGATTCTTTATGCTTTGAGGAAGGCCTACGAGCTGGGGTGGCGTAGGGTTACTTGTGAATCTGATTCTCAGGTTCTGATAAATTTACTTAATCAAGGGAGGAGGTTGGATGTGAATTGGCAGTTGGCGGTTCTGGTTCAGCAGATTTTGCAGATTGGATCTCTTATGGAGGGAGTGTCTTTTTTCCATATTCCGCGGGAATGGAATAGGACAGCTGACTGTTTGGCCAAATGGGCTTCAGAGCATCTTGAGGATTGGAAGATTGATGATTGGGCTCAGATCCCTCCTGAACTTAGCTCGGATTTGGAGCGGGTCCTTGCTGCAGATACTAGGGGTTCTGAATGATTTGGTTCTAGCTCTTGTTGGCATCTTATGTTCTTTCTGGGCTTTTGCCCCTGGCTTGGATGTAATTCTGGTTTCTGAGTTTCAATAAAAATTTTACCCCTTTTATTAAAAAAAAAAAAAAAAAATTCTTCAAAGGCACATTGATTCTTCAAGAGTTACTTTTGTATTTTGGGTTTTGGTTAAAAACCCATAGAATATATCTTTTTAAAGTATTACTCCTTACATGGAATAACACCTACTCCGTTTATTTTGAAGAAAATCTAAAATAGAATCAAAAAAATAGTAATACAATAAATAAGTAAATTTGATTCTTGGTATAGGAATAATAAATACCATCATTAATTATATGCATTTTTCACTCACTAGTGAACATAAAATATTGGTCCATAAACATAAGTATGAATAATTTTTTATGTCCCTCTTAAAAGCAAAAAGAGTCATGTTGTTAAAAATATAATAATGATCCATAAAAAATTAAGCAACAAGTGAGTTATCCTTTCTAGTCTTGCTCCTCAGAAATTTTATGAGGGCAATGGCTATCCATTATAAATAGGCAATTTACAACTAAAATTTTTAGAGGATACTTGAAGCTCATAAAAAGTGTTAGCTAAAGTAACACTCAAGAGAGAGAGAAAAGATTTAATAGCAAAAAAGATGCATTGAAATTTTATGCAATTTCACTTTATCTGTGGATGCGTAAGAGTTTGAAAAAAATCCCTTACCTTTTCATTCACCTTTTCATCCTTATGTTTTAGTGAAAGGGAATGAATGTGACCTTATATAACAAGAATGAGAATTCTTTGACAAAGATAATACCCTCCTTAGATCCATGGTGGTTTAATTAGCATATAATTTTGATTTGAGATCTAAATTTCATCCAAAAAAATGTGTAGGTATAATTTATATATTTTAAGTACTAAATAATCATCCTACGAAATATGTAAACTCAAAGATTCATAAAAAAATTATCTTATTGATTTCGTCAATATGAACACTATAGGTCTTAAGGTGACTTGACAAGAATCACCATTTCACATGATTAATTATTTTTATGTTGATATCACAATGTGGGACGTAGAGCATGCATTGATTATCCTTGTAAAATTTGGATAAGAAACTATGAGATAATTGGAGATCCAAGTGAAAATACATTCCTAGAAGATCCTATTATGGATCAAGTTTAGTAAAAAAATATTTAATTTAATTATTTCAATCTAATTTTAGTATGATATATGCAAATAAAAAGGCATCTAACATAGATGAGACAATGATGATACCAACTTGATAGAGGCACAACATATTTTGACATGGTGCAAGCTTATTTGAGCATAAGATAAGAGGAATAACATGATAATAAAATGACACACTACAATCAAAGAGTCAAATAGAATGTATGTAATTGTATTTTATGGATCATTTTAATGTTGTAGTTTGAATTCTAAAGGAAGATACGATACATATGGACTAATTATGGTCTATTATCCATGCATTCAAAATTGGAAGTTACCTCTAGAAAATATATATACTATGTGAATAAATATTGTGTTACGCTATCGATGCTTTATTATACAAGAGATCACTAGTGACTCATTGCATATGTCACTTAGTTGCCTCCTATTTTAGAAGGCACAAAAAATGTGGTAGATGGCATAATTTTACATGATAAATACCACATGATATGTGTTTTTTATGTAATAGAAATACAGTAAAGGTATTGCATAATGTTTTTCCAAATACTTTTAAAATGCCATGCCACTATGATTATGGATTATAATTACATAAGTTTGTGGCTTATAAACAAGTTCCCTATGGTTATAAATGTGTCTCAAGAACATTAGTTTCTTAATGTATGCATGGATTTGAGATTTGTGTTGAGAGATAATCAAATTGTAAAAATCTTGATGATGCAAAGTTCATTACTTTATTGGATTTTCTTGGGATTTATAAAATTATCATTAAGAAATAAAAATATCTTAAATGCATCTCTATCCTAAAAAGGTTCAATTGATTTAATTTCATTAAAGATGATAAGGCACAAAATCACATTTTAATACTATCAAGAATGTCTATAGTATTTCATATGGAAGGTATATGAAATGGACTATCTAACAAAGGTGTTTTTTGAATATCAAAATAGCGAACAAAATCAATGTTGATGAAAAGAGCAATAATTCTCATGTGGATTTTTTCCTATGTTAGTCAAAAGGCATCTTGTTCTATTCTTATAAAAAAAACTTATGACATGCCAATGGCTTATTGTATCCTCAATAAGGACATCAGGTAGCATTACACACTTGTAGCCTCACAAAGACCGTGCAATCAAGAGTTCAAGTCCTTGCATGGACATATGATCTAAGTCTCTTCCCATGCCTCCCATCAGAGGCCTATCACCAAGAACTAAAAGAATGACAATGTTCTAATACATACATGAGTGGAATTTTTATGAAGTCACTATGCAATATGGTTGACCTATTTGAGTAATGGTTGGTGCTAGATATAAAAAACTTAAGTATTAGATTAGAATTTGTTATCTTCTCCCATTTGTAGTATACCATAATTTCACCAATCGAATACAAATTTTGGGCTTTCCACCAAGTTTTTCACATGTCTAAAGGATTTTCTATGTCTATTATGCACTCATTCATGAAGCACAAATGAAAAAATAATGTAGATAGGGATAATTAGTATTTCCAAGTCCCTAACCTTCCAATCAATTGTAAGCTACATAAATCTAACTTGTCATTCATCATATTGGACTCAAATGTGAAACCCAATATATTTTCATCTTAGATGAGATAAATTGTAGCATTCTATGAACACAAAGGGTCAACATCCTACAAGCATCACAAAGGAAAAAATATATGATGACATAAGCACAAGTATGTTCAAGAGTGAGGAAGAAGAAATAGTCAAATAGGTGAAGGCATAGAAATACACATTTGTGTTTGTGGATTATGTGGCAAAAAAGTCCATCATTTTTCTTAGAAGGTCAACTTTGTTGGAATTTTAGAGATGTTGGAAGCTTCAGTTGTTTGTGATTTTCTTGGGTGTTGTCATTGGTGTCAACCCCTTGTATAAAGAGAATGTTGGAATGCTACTAATATTGATGTCAACACATGTTGGCGTTGTCATCCTACTTCAGGATAGTTGTAGAGGTTGTTTTCCTAACTTGTGTTTGAGGAGATTGTTGTATTTGGAAAGTGGTCCATGTTGTAGATGTGTTTATTTCCAAATTTTCACCCTCGGGTTCAATCAGGCAGGATAAATCATGTGACAGATGTTCGAGAGGGCCAAATGGAACATTCGCAACAAGGGCAAAAAATCATACATCTGATGCTAGGTCACAAGGAACTCAGTTGGAGAGTCTGCCTTAGTATAGTTCAGCATGAAAATCCTCTAAGGAGACAGTCGCCAAGACCTTCTAGATGTCTTGCTGAAACAAAAGGGGCCTCGCTGAATAGAGGCATCATCACCAAGAGGTCTGGCCAACAGGAGGTGGTCTGGCCAAAAGGAAGAAATCTATGCTCGGCGAAATAGAGTCATTTCAGGGAGATGTCTTAGCGACTTATGAGAGTCTCAGCGAAAGGGACATCATCGGGTGAGGTTTCGCTACAACTAGGAGGCTTCGGTGTAACATCTCGCTGATGATAAAGGGTCTCACCAAAGTAGGATGCCTTTAGCGTATGTGTGGGGACTTCGGCAGGAGGTCTTACCGATGGGGTGCGGTCTCACCGAAATGAGGCAGTGTCGGCAAAGGAAGTGAGCTTCACTAAAGGGTCTCGCTGAAGATAAAAGGTCTCCCCGACTCTAAAGGCTCTCAGCGCAGGAGTTGAGTTCATTGACATGTCTCGGCGATAAAGAAGAGTCTTCCCGAATGAAATGAGCCTTCGCCAAAGCAAGGTGCCTTCAACATAAAGTCTCACTGACTACTTGTGGTCTTGCTGAAACAAAGGGGCTCGATGTAACGAATGTCGTCGATGTAATAGGGTGGCTTCACTGTAGGGTTTCAGCGATGCAGAAAGTCATGCCGAAAAATGATGAAGAAGGCTCGCCGAAGTATTTTGCCTTCGGCAAGAGGTCCTGCCAAGAGTATGGTGTCTTGCCGAGAATAAGATGGGTTCGCCATGACACCTTGCCTACAAAAAAAAAGGTTTCACCGAGAGGGATCCATATCAACATGAGGTCTTCCCGACCCGCCAGTGTCTTATCGAAGGAAATGTGGGGCTCGAGGAGAGCAGAATGCACTCGGCAAAAGGTCTTGCCGAAGGGTGAAGGTCTCAGCGAAGGAAATATTTAGGCTCTCACTAAGACAAGTGGCGTTCATTGTAGGGTCTTGTTGATACAGAAGTGTTTCTCGAAAGTGAAGTAAGCCTGGTGAAGAAGGAGGTGTCATCGTTGTGATGTCCCAGCGACCGATCGGGGTCTCCCCAAAATGAAGGAGTTCGCTGAAGATGGGGATTTCGACATGATGTCTCAGCGAAGGAATTATGTCTTGCTGATGGTTTCAGGGATATTGGTATGGATTTTGAAGCTCGATAAGAGCTCTCAGTGATGGTTGTAAGCTATGCTGATGACTGCTATGAGAGTATAATCGCATCGGGGAGACACGATTAGTGTCTCACCAACATGTGATTCTGCAGAAGGAACTCTTGACCGCCTAAAGAATCTACTTGGAATGTGCCTAGCCAATCTAAGGGAGCTACAAGTGAATCGTTGGCAGCTTGACCGGTGCCAAGAAGATCAACAGAGGGAACATGACGTGGATCTCCCCTGAGCTCAGAAGCATTCAAGGCAGCTTTGGTGGAAGCTTGAACATGGACACAGAGGCTAGAAATAAATCATTTGGTAGCTGCAAAAAGATCTAAGGGCTTCTCCTGGGAGTGACTCTTCACCGACATGGACAACAGGGACACACTTGAATGTGACATTAATTTCAGGCAAAAGATCTAAGGGGAGTGTTATCCCGAAGTCAGATATATTTGTAAGCCCTAGGGGGGCCGATATTTTTGGGTATATGAGGCATTTTTTGCCTCTTTGTAAAGATTTCAAAATATACATTCTAGAGAGTTAGTGATTTTTCTGAAATCCTTTCTCAACTGATGTATGTTTTGTAACTCAACTCAGAATCTAGAATAAAACACAGAGTTTACCTTAGAAGCCAGTGTTAATGTCTGTATTACTCTCATTTATGTATTTTTAGGTTATGAAAGTTTTCAGCTGTGTTTTTCTAAATCTATATTCATACCTTAAAGCTATGAAATCCATCTTTCCTTCTTAAGATATGTATGTAGATCAAGCCTTTTAAGAATGATGCATAAATCTAAAAGGGGTTATGTCGAGTAAGTGAAATACTAACCACTAGGTTTCCAGTGTATGATCACCTTGTTTTCATTTCATAATTCCTTATCTTTTCGGTGTATCACCTTAGTTTTTAAGTTCCATTCATATGTACTCCTTCTCCCTTTCCTTACAAGAACAGTAGTTAGGTGACACAAAAGCAAGCCGGCCTTCTCCAAAGGTTGACCTCAGTCTGCAAGTGACCCACACCTTATGAGGTCTTCCCATGTTGCACTGGATTGTTGAGTTTTATATTCAACAGGGTGCAAAATCCAGGTGACAACAGTTCTGGCACACCCGGTGGGACCAGTTCCACCTTACAATTGTTGGTTTGGTATGCAACCAGCAAGTTTTAGACTTTATAGAAGTCATTTTGCATACTTGGCGACTCCATAAAGAGGAAATAACTTTAGAATCAACGCCTTCTACAGTTTATGAGAAGAGTTTAGACAAGGAGCAGCTCATCCCCTTTTGAATATTTGCAACTATCACCACCAAGGAGACAAGGCGGATCAAAAGAAAGGCCAAGGATAAAAATTTGTTTATTCTAGAAGAGCCAAATCCATTCCTCCATCTCTGAGATCTCATATTGTTGTCCCATCCTCTAATTTTCTTAGAGTGCAAGTAAACCCACCTCAACCACCTCTAATGGCTACTCCCAGAAATCAGCCTTTTGTGCCATTCATTGGAGGTAGTCCATTAAATTTGGCCTAACACAACGATATACCAGTGGATGCCTTAAAGAATTTATCAATCTTCACTGGAGAAAATTAGACTACCCCTATTGAGCACATAAGGGATGTAGCTTCATTATGTGGAGTACATCACATAACTCATGAAGATGTAGCTATAAGACTGCTTGTTGCATCTCTCAAGGGTAAGGCTTTGCAATGGTATCGGGGTTTGCCAATGAACTCTATTGCAACATGGGATGATTTTGGTAAGAAACTGCACATGCAGTTTCAAGATAAATCTGATCACTTGTCTCTGGTGGAGCAACTGACAACTATAAAAAGAGCCCCTCAAAAGCAAATGATAGATTTTAATTTTTGATTCCAGAGGACATGGTTTCAAATTCCTATAACAGTGAGGCCATCTCTTGAGCATGCTTTTTTATACTTTCTCAAAGCTTTGAATAGCGAAATAGTGGTCATGATACAATCAATGGGTGGCGAATCTTTGCCAGGTGCATATGAAGTGGCAATCAGGGCAAAAAACTGTTTGATTCAGGCAGGAAAAATTGCCCCTAGGCCACCAATGCCCTTTTTTCCAAATATACAGACTAATACACCTTTGCTCGTACCTCCTTTTACACCTCTACCAACTATACCAATGTTTCTAGTTGCTATTCTAGCCGTTGTTAAACAAGGTGCTATTTCAAGCACATCACAGGAGTTACAAGAGATCAAAAGTCTATTACAGACTTTTGGTAACAAGTTGGTGAACTTGGAAACACAACAGTCCTATACTAGGCCTTATCAGCAGCAGAATCAGGGCTCAAGTCAACCTTTTCAAGGTCACCAACAGCAATTCTATGGGAATAGACAGTAGTATCAAGGCAATTACCAAGGCCCAAGACAAAAATATTGCTACAAGACCTTTCCAAGCCTATAATCTAGTTCCAATTAGTGTTGTCAAAGAGCTTGTTCCTATTCAAAAAAATTTGGCTGCAGATTATGAATGGTGTTATCTGTGTAATCAGCCACATAATCAAGCTACATGCTCTAATGGCATGATCAACCAAGCTCTCATGGTGCAGAATGTTGTAGGTGTGCAAGATTTTCCTGAGGGGTATTCACTACAGTAGGATCAGCCTACAGATGATTCAACTCTCCTGAATTGGCAGAGGGAAGAATTTTGTGGAGTAAACCAGGATGACACATCTATTGTTGCTAATACTAGAGCCAAGAAGAGGGCTTTTGAGATAGAACAAGCAACAAATAAAGATAAGGGAGTTGTTGGTCCATCAAATTAGCAAGTACCACGCATGTTGCAGCAAGGCCATGACACTAGTAAGGAGCAACCTTTACATGCTTCATCCATAGGCCAAGTGCAACTTGACCATGTTGTTGTAAAGACACAACCAAAGGTAAATATATCTACACCTTTCAACATTGTTGAAAGTATGAAAAAAATGAACATTTCAATTTCAATGTGGGATTATTTAGCAATCCCTGGTCAAATGAATTTGTTACAGTCAGCCTTATCAAATCTAGTTAGTTCAAATTTTCCAAATGAAGTCTTTGTAGGCCAGATAAAGTCAGTTTTAACCAATACACTTTTGGATAGTACCACACAGAAAAGTGATGGTGTCAAGCCCCCTCCTTTCTATGTTTCCTTAATAGTAGGGAATAATTTTTTGCACAATTGCATGGTTGATAGCGGGGCTAGCAGTTTGGTAATGCCAAAAAAGATTGCAGACTAGTTAGGTTTACAATACTAGCCATTAGAAAAGGGAGTACTTCAATTGGATGGGAGGATAGTAAACACTATAGGTGTTATTAAAAATCTGAATCTTATGCTACATGCCTGTCCTAGTTTTTCAATCCTGCAAGATGTGTTTGTCATAGATTTGCCTCCATTTTTTGCTTTATGCCTCTCTAGAGACTTCACAGCTAAAATTGGAGGGTATTTATCTTCAAATTGGTCCCATATTCTTTTTAGGACCAGGTATGGTACTAAGGTAACTATAACTTCTGAGTCCCTTGCTAAGGATCACATTGAGCCTTATGTGCCATCTGTTGCTAATGTTAATTCTATTGTTTTAGAGGATACTGAACTTGTTGCAACACAAGAATTACAAGCTGTGAGTGTACCTGAGGTACTCCTGAATGAATGGGCAACTGAGAATGTGATTGATAATCCAAATGAGCTTATTCAAGATGTTGGCCTGGGCAATTATGTATTGCATGAAGCTGGGACAGAAATGCCAAATCTTGAAAGAATGCAGAAAGTCAGTTTGAGTAGCAGAATGGATTATGGGAGATGTATTTTGATGGTTCTAGAAGCAAAAATGGCACTGGAGAAGGTGCAATGCTTGTATCTCCGTAGGGTGTTAAGTATTTTTCTGCTTTCTATTTTGCTTTTGCGTGCTCTAATAACACTGTTGAGTATGAGGGCCTTGTTCAAGGTCTTGAGTGGGCAAGGAAGAGAAGAATAACCCGCTTGAAATTTTATGGGGACAGTGAGCTAATTGTTAATCAAATAAGAGGCCTGAATGTTGCTAAAAATGACACACTAAAGTCTTATAGAAACATAGTGTGGAATATGATTGAGGAACTTGATTCCTTTAACTTAGTACCTATTCCAAGGAACCAAAACAAGCATGCTGATAGGCTTGCATCCATTGGAGCACAGTTTGATATCCCAGGTGACATTAGAAAAGAGAAAGTACAACAGTATGTGAAAGTTGTAGTCAAGCCATCAATTCCTGATAACAACATTCACTGGCAAGTTTTTGACAGTGATGAACAGATTCTTTCCTTTTTGCTCGAAGAAGATCAGTTCTCCATGGTGAATCAAGCAAAACTTAAGCAGCAGTATGATGATCAAGTCATACAGCTGAGGACAAATAAGTTACCCAAAGGTCTTATTACCTTAGAGTCAATTTTCAGTACTGACGATCAGCTTAAAAAGGGTAAAGCTAGCTTGCAAATCAAAGAACATTATGAAGAACTGGAGATTTTCAAAGGTTAAGATAGGAAAAAAATTGTTCACATGAAGATAAACAATCTTTTGTTGCCTTATGCCAAGAATTTTATGATGTGTTTGCTTGGGAATACTCAGATTTGAAAGGGTTTGATCCCCATATTGCTCAGCACACAATTGAGTTAGAACCTAATGCTAAGCTAGTAAGGCAGAAACAAAGGCCCTTGAACCCTATGCTTGAGCCCTTAATGATTAAAGAGTTGACCAAACTAGTTGAGGGGGGTATCATCTTTCTAATTAAACACACTTCATGGGTTTCTAACCTTGTGTCGGTTAGGAAGAAAAATGGTGAAATAAGACTCTATGTAGACTTTAGGGATCTTAACTGAGCATCTTTGAAAGATCACTACCCGTTGCCCTCTATGGAACAAATATTACAAGTAGTTGCTGGTTCTGAAAGATTTTCCTTATTAGATGGTTTTTTGGGCTATAATCAGGTGCTAGTCAAAGAGGAGGATCAGTTCAAAACTGCTTTTACAACTAAGTGGGGCACCATGGCATACTAGAGGATGCATTTTGGTTTGTCTAACGCTGGTGCCACATTTTATAAGGTCATGGATATGGCATTTCAAAGTTTTCTTAATAAGATTATGTTGATTTATTTAGATGACATTACAATTTATTCTAAGAACACTGATGAACATTTGTCACACCTTAAGCAAGTTTTTGAAAAATGCAGAGAGTTTGGTATTTCTCTCAATCCAACGAAGAGTATCTTTGCAGTGCATGAAGGTAAGTTGTTAGGTCACATAGTGTCAAAAGATGGAATTACTATTGACCCTGAAAGAGTCAAAGCCATACTTGAGTTGCCATTGCCCAATCATAAGATGGGTCTGCAGAGATTTTTGGGCCGAATCAACTTTCTGAGAAAGTTCATCCTTGATATTGCAAACCTATTACAGCCTTTGACCGCCATGCTGAAAAAGAATGCAGTTTTCAGTTGGACTGGAGAAGCAAAACACAGTTTTGAAGAAATCAAGGAAGCTTTAGCATCAGCTCCAACACTACTAAATCTAGATTTTTCTAAAGACTTCTTCTTATATGCTTTTGGCAGTATGGGTTCAATCTCGGCTATGCTAGTACAAAAAAATAGTGATAATTTAGAGCAGCCAATAGCCTTTTTTAGTCAAGCATTCATTGATTATGAAGAGAAATATACATTTGTTGAAAAGCATGTTCTCGCTGTGATTAGAAGCCTAAAGAAGTTTAAGCCTCTAGTTTCAAATAGCAAAATCCATATTCTGGTTGCACACTCAAGTGTGAAGGAATTTTTGTTGAGTAAAGATCTTAATGAAAAAAGAGCAGGGTGGATCACTAAGGTTATGGAATATGATGTGGATATCAAAATCACCAAACTAGTTAGAGGTAAAGGTATCTGTGAAAATGAATCAAAAAAGGATGTTTTTTCTAATACACTTGAGTCTCAGAATGCTGAAGATGATGTGCCTATGATAACAATTAATTGGGTTCAAGACATGACCCATTTTTTACAAACTAGTGAGTGTCCACCAAGCTTAGACAAACCTAAATGAAGATACTTCAGACTGCAGTCCATACCATATGTGCTGGTGAACAATGTTCTTTTCAAAAAAGATCTGAATGGTGTTCTATTAAGATGTATTCACAGTGATCAGATTGAGAAGGTACTTCATGAGTTTCATGATGGAGTTTCGGGGGGTCACTTTGCTCCAAGGACTATTGCATGGAAGATAATGAGAGTTGATTATTACTGGCCCAGCTTATTTAAAGATACATATGCATGGTCAAAGAAATGTGTGAAGTGTGCCCTTTTTGCAGAAAAAGAAAAGCTGCCTGCTATGCCTCTACATCCAATTCAGGTACAACAGCCCTTCATGAGATGGGGCATTGATTTCATTGGGCCAATAAATCCACCTTCAAGTGTTGGTCACAAGTGGGTACTTACAACCACTAACTATTTTACATGGTGGACAGAAGCAATAGCTTTGAAAGAAGCAAAGGAGTCTTTAGTTTTGAGTTTTTATGAGGACATAGTAACCAGATTTAGGGTTCCTGACTCTATTATATCTGATAATGCTCTTGCATTCACAGGTTTAAGAGTAACTGATTGGGTTGTTAAACATGGCATTCATTTGAATACATCCTCAAATTACTATCCTCAGGGTAATGGTTTAGCTGAAAGCATGAACAAAAATCTCATCAGGATTATTAAAAGAACTATGGAGGATAATCAAAGGACCTGGCACATTAATTTAAACTATGCACTTTGGGCAGACAAAATGACTCCTAAGAGGTCCATTGGTAATTCACCATACATGTTAGTTTATGGAAAAGAGGCTAGATTACCTCTATCTATGGAGCTTCCAGCCCTAGACATTGTTCACCATTTAGAAATGTATGAGGAACAGGACCCAATGTCCATGAGATATGTAGAGCTCATGGAACTCGAGGAATCAAGAGACAAAGCAATGAAAGCTCTGGAGTATCATTAGTGCCAAACAAAGAGAACATTTGACAAGAAAGCTACAGCCAAAATCTTTAAAGAAGGTGATGTTGTTCTCAAATGGGATCTTCTAAAAAGCGGGTCGGGCCATCACACAAAGTTTGACAACATGTGGATGGGTCCATTTATCATCAGAGACTGCAAAGAACACAATGCTTATGAATTGGCCACAACAGAAGGTGAAGTACTTCCTATTCGAGTCAATGGGATACGCCTTAAGCCTTGTTTTCAAGTCTCATGAGTTCTTCCATTGTACATATTAGGTTAGGTTTTATGTTTTTCCTAAGTGTTGTTCTAGCATGGTAAATAGTTTCCTTTTCAACCTCTCCTGTTTTGTTGTTTTCGACAACCTGTTGTGTTCTATGAGTCTCAAGCGAGTTGCAGCCATGTGCGAACTATTTTTGTTTTTCTTTTTTGATGTTTTCCTAACGACTCCGTGCCCAATGGACAAGTTTTGGCTACTGGTTTCCATGTTCAGCAGGCAAACATCCAGCAAAGGTCGCTAGAAATGTTTCCCAATTTTCACCCTCGGGCTCAATCAGGCAGGATAAATCATGTGACAGATGTTCGAGAGGGCCAAATGGAACATTCGCAACAAGGGCAAAAAATCAAACATCTGATGCTAGGTCACAGGGAACTCAGTTGGAGAGTCTTCCTTAGTCAAGTTCGACATGAAAATACTCTAAGGAGAGAGTCGCCAAGACCTTCCAAATGTCTTGCCAAAACAGAAGGGGCCTCGCTAAATAGAGGCATCATCGCCAAAAGGTATGGCCAACAGGAGGTGGTATGGCCGAAAGGAAGAAATCTATGCTCGGCAAAATAGAGTCATTTCAAGGAGATGTCTCAGTGACTTATGAGAGTCTCGGCGAAAGGGACGTCATTGGGTGAGGTTTCGCTACAACTAGGAGGCTTCAGTGTAACATCTCACCGATGATAAAGGGTCTCACCAAAGCAGGATGCCTTCGGCGTATGTGTGGGGGCTTCGACAAGAGGTCTTACCGATGGGGTATGATCTAACCAAAATGAGGCAGCGTCGGCAAAGGAAGCGAGCTTTGCTAAAGGGTCTCATCGAAGACAAAAGGTCTCCCCAACTCTAAAGGCTCTCAGCGTAGGAGTTGAGTTCGCTGAGATGTATCGGCGATAAAGAAGAGTCTTCCTAACCGAAATGAGCCTTCGCCAAAGCAAGGTGCCTTCAACAGAAAGTCTCACTGACTGCTTGTGGTCTCGCCGAAACAAAGGGGCTTGATGTAATGAATTTCATCGGTGTAATAGGGTGGCTTCGCTGTAGGGTTTCACCGATGTGGAAATTCATGTCGATAAATGATGAAGAAGGCTCGCCGAAGTATTTTGCCTTCGGTGAGAGGTCCTGCCGAGAGTATGGTGTCTTTCCGAGAATAAGATGGGTTTGTCATGACACCTTGCCTACAACAAAAGGTCTCGCTGAGAGGGATCCATATCAACATGAGGTCTTCCTGACCCGCCAGTGTCTTACCAAAGGAAATGTGGGGCTCGGGGAGAGAGGAATGCACTCGGCGAAAGGTCTTGCCGAAGGGTGAAGGTCTCAGTGAAGGAAATATTTGGGCTCTCACTAAGACAAGTGGTGTTCGCTAAAGGGTCTTGTCGATATAGAAGTGTTTCCCTGAAGTGAAGTAAGCCTAGCGAAGAAGGAGGTGTCATCGTTGTGATGTCCCAGGGACCGATCGGGGTCTCCCTGAAATGAAGGAGTTCGCCGAAGATGGGGATTTTGACATGATGTCTCAGCGAAGGAATTATGTCTTGCCGATGGTTTCAGGGATATCGGTATGGCTTTTGAAGCTTGATAAGAGCTCTTAGCAATGGTTGTAAGCTATGTCGATGATTGCTATGAGAGTATAATCACATCGGGGAGACATGATTAGTGTCTCACCGATATGCGATTCTGTAGAAGGAACTCTTGACCGCCTGAAGAATCTACGTGGAATGTGCCCAGCTAATCTGAGGGAGCTACAGGTGGATCGTTGGTAGCTTGACCGGTGCCAAGAAGATCAATACAGGGAACACAACGTGGATCTCCCCTGAGCTCAGAAGCATTCAAGGCGGCTTTGGTGGAAGCTTGAACATGGACACGGAGGCCAGAAATAAATGCGTTTGGTAGCTACAAAAAGATCTGAGGGCTTCTCTTGGGAGCGACTCTTCACCGACACGAACAACAGGGACACACTTGAATGTGACATTAATTTCAGGCAAAAGATCTAAGGGGAGTGTTATCCCAAAGTCAGATATTTTTGTAAGCCCTAGGGGGGCCGATATTTTTGGGTATATGAGGCATTTTTTGCCTCTTTGTAAAGAGTTCAGAATATACATTCCAGAGAGTTAGTGATTTTTCTGAAATCCTTTCTCAACTGATGTATGTTTTGTAACTCAATTGGGAATCTAGAATAAAACACAAAGTTTACCTCAGAAGCCAGTGTTAATGTCTGTATTACTCTCATTTATGTATTTTTAGGTTATGCAAGTTTTCAGCTGTGTTTTTCTAAATCTGTATTCATACCTTAAAGCTGTGAAATCCATCTTTCCTTCTTAAGATATATATGTAGATCAAGCCTTTTAAGAATGATGCATAAATCTAAAAGGGGTTATGCCGAGTAAGTGAAATACTAACCACTAGGTTTCCAGTGTATGATCACCTTGTTTTCATTTCATAATTCTTTATCTTTTCGGTGTATCACCTTAGTTTTTTAGTTTCATTCATATGTACTCCTTCTCCCTTTCCTTACAAGAACAGTAGTTAGGTGACACCAAAGGAAGTCGGCCTTCTCTGGAGGTTGACCTTAGTCTGCAAGTGACCCACACCTTATGAGGTCTTCCCATATTTCACTGGATTGTTGAGTTTTACATTCAACAAGGTGCAAAATCCAAGTGACAACAATGTTAAAAAGATGCTAGAAGTGATTGTTGATAAAGTTGGTTCACTTGGTTTCCAAGTGCTTTTGAGAAAATTTGAATAAAGGAGAGTTTAGTGTGACAAAGTGGTGTTCAGTTTTTTGCTTTGTATTTCTTCATTATTGAGTATATGATCATGTGGTTTGTACATGATGATCAGAAGTGTTCAAAGGTGCCATATCCAAAGTTTTAGGTTTTGGATTGTACTATAGTGGAAGATGTGTTTAACAGTGTGTATGGGAGAAATGAGATTTCTTTGCATTTCTCCACAGTGAAGGTTCTAGTGTTGTGGATCTAAGAATGTACTTATATCATTTGTATTTACCTTCCCTTGAAGTTTCATGTGTTGAGTTTTTCTACAAAGTTATCTAGTGTGTTGGATGTTTTTGCCAATGCGTCTAGTTGCACATAATGAAGTTGTTCTTGAGTTTCAAGTGGTTGCAGTAGTTCTGGTGAATATTCTAATGTTGTGGAATATTTTGATATGTTGTATGGATATTTTGGAATGTTGTGTGTTCTGTGAGATGTTTTGATACCTTGAGATGTGTGTTTGGATTTGCTTGTTAGTGTTAGTGTTAGTGTTAATACAAGTTTGGCCGACTTGGCGTGCTAATGCTAATTCTGGGGGATAATTGTATTTTGAGGAAGTGTTGAGAAGTGTGATGGTGTAGATTTTGGTCCCAATTAAGTATTTGTGTGGTTTGGCTTCACTTCTTTATATTGTGGAAGTGGTTGGTGCCAACCTATTTGGTGTTGCTTGGTTGAGGTGTGTACATTTCCTTAAGATCAGCCTAATTGAGATTATTTTAGGTCGTGAAGGGTATAAATTCAAGGAGAATTGTTGGGAGGGTTAAGATTAGAGTGTGTGATGTGAAATATGTAAATGTGATCAAGTGAGATGATCTAAGTGCAAGCCTTAATGCCTATCAATTCTTGATGTAGAGCGAAAAAGGTGTCTACATTTCAATCTATTTGATGAGTTGCTTGTGCTTCAGTGGAACTGTACCTTCAGCATATGAGAGATGCATTGTTATAAGTTCAAATTGGTAGTGATTTTCCCCTTCTTCTATTCCTCTTTTTGGACAATGAGTCCATTGGCAGTGAGCCACCAACAATGAACCTTTCTTTATCTTTCTGGGCAATAAGCCTTATTGTATTCGGTGTTGCAATTCTCATATTAGTGAGCTAATCCTCACCGTGGTTTTTCCCTTCTTGGGTTTTCCACATAAATATGGTTTTCTTATGTATTTGGACGTGTTTGCATTACTATTTCATATGTTTACATTCCACTAATACATGATAAGGGTTTAATGGTTGATGTAGATTTGAATGGTAATGAGGGTGTTTGATGCTTAAAGTATACAATTGATTCACCCCCCCTCTCAGTTGTCTTGTGCATCTAACATTTGGTATTAGTGTTATGGTTCCCATGAAGAAGCTTAAGTGCTTGAGGTAGATCCAGATGGCCTACAAGAAAGGTGTCAAAGCTCCTTTGTTTGATGGAACAAATTTTACCTATTAGAAAGCTAGGATGGATTCCTTTATGGTTTCTCTTGAATTTGGAGTTTGGAAATCTATTGAAAAAGGTTATACTATGCCCACAAATGGTACAAAAAGTGATGATGAGATCAAGGATTATGAAAACAATGGAAAAGTGGGGAATGGAATCCTAAGTGGTCTTTCTGATTCTTAACTTGGAAAGGTGATACGTCTGAAGTCTGCTAAAGAGATATAGAAAAATCTAGAAGGTATCTATGAAGGATATGACAAGGTAAAACAAGCGAAGATGCAAAACTAAAAAGATAAATTTGAAACCCTAAGGATGTCTATATTACTGCTTACATGCTCAATATTGATGAAGTTGTCAATGTCATCAATGGTCTTGGTGGAAAGATAGATGAAAGTGAAATTTTGAAAAACGTATTAAGAAATCTCCATAAAGATTATAGCTCTAAAGTTTTTGATATTGAGGAAGATCAAAATTTGGATAATTATTCTACAGATCAAATATTTGGTGCTTTAACTTCTATTTAAAGGAGAGAGTTTGGTCAAGATGCAATAAAAAAAGAAACTAATTTTAAATTCTACAAAGTGGAAAAGGATGATGGATCAGATCCAGATGATCTTGATGAGGTGGAAGAAAACTTTGTGAGGAGATTTAAAAAGGGTACTGGAAAATACAGAGGTAAGCTACCTTTCAAATTTTTCAATTGTGGAAAGATAGGTCATTATGTATCTAAATGTCCAGTCCAAGTTACTAATGAAAAACAAGAGGATCATAAGGGTAAATTTGTCAAAAAGAGCTATTATGTTGAAAAGGACAATGGTATATTTGATGATGAAGAATCAAATTATCTAGATGAAGGAAGTGATGAATGCTTGTTCATGGCTTTAAATGTTGGAAATAATTCTACTAATCTTGAAATATGTGTGAAGGAAAGTGCTTTGGAAATAGGACATAACATTGAAGGAACTGTGTGTTACACTCCATTGTGTTACTACTTATTTACTTTTACCTAGTTGGGCGAAAATGCTTTAAATGAGTGTATTTATGCTTTATGTGTTTTGGAAATATGATGAATAAATGTTTAATTCAATTTTATGTTATGAAATTTTCATGAAATATATGATGTAAATGAATGTATTGTTTTAGCTAACTACTGATGCAATGTACTAAGTTGGATGTAGGAATATAATCAAGCCTCCGAAAGAGAGGAGAAGTATCACTCAAGAGAAGAACTTGGTCTAGTAACCCTTAATAAGACCTAAATTGAGCTTTCACACACTCACTTATAGTTTGGTCGAGTCAGGTCAATTGCTTGGGAAATAGTAAGTTATCTTTAGTCTTGCTTGTGGTTTTATTTGTGAATGTTCTTGTTTAGGGGTTAAAAGTGTTGAGTCTCTTTGTGATGTGTGAGTTCTTCTTTATGTGTCTATATTTAATCGATGGGATACATATATAAATTAAAATGTATATATATGTATGTGTGTGTGTTATATGTGTTTAAATATCAAGGCATGATATTGTAGATACTAAACTAAAAATTTATCCTCATAATTATCCTATTTTTCATCTATTAATTAAATGGATATTGTTATCTATTTAATTAATTCATTTAATATCTTTCTTCCATTCATTCATTAATTCATTTAAATCATATACATATTATAAGCATTTAACCATTTGCATAATCAACCATTTATCCATAATCATTTCATATTGCTCCATTTGCACAATCATTAAATTATCCATGCATTAAAATCATTAAATCATTCATCTAAATTCACAAATCATTAGATCATTTAATTTTTATCCAATTGCATATTTCATTAAACCATTTACATACATAAATCTATTTAAATCATTCATTAATTCACAAATAAATCTTCATTCTAAGCTTTTAACCTACATTATATAATAAAATCCATCCATTATCTCTCTCTCATTTTAATTAATTTCAATTAATTGCAATATTCATTTTCCCACTTCAATCATTTATCCCACATTCTTCCTAAAATATGGATCTTTCCCATGAGGATATCTATAAAAGCCCTTATTCTCACCAAAAATCATACACATTCAAACATTATCAATCTTTTTTTTCCGTGCACTTGTGCTAGAGCATCAAATGCATAAATCAAGATCATGGTGAAATAGGAAAACAATGGAATTGATTTTCTTTTGAAGGCATTTTCTTTAGTTTTTGCATAGTTTAGTTTTCATTTTGTAGATGTTTTTATTTAAGAAAGGCTTCATTAGAGTTATGTTGGAATTTTGATTTGAGTATGAACAAAATGGTGAACTTGATGCTAGCTCATTAATTTATGGCTGCAATTTTCTTCATTTTCAATTATTCTATGCAGACATGCTTATTTCAAAATTATTTTGCCTAGGAGATGTGAAATAACAATATAGCAAGCTAAATTATATTGAATTCAAATATTCTGCAATATTTAGACATTTTGTTGATCATGAATAAATATTGTTTTTTTATTGTTGCTTCTATGGCTAATCATTGATTTTCTCTTTGTAGGTTTGCATGACAAAGACTCAGGGTTGAAAATATAAACACACATTTGCCAAAGACTTGAATTTGAAATTACTAATGACATTTGGTGCAGGACGTTCTTCAAAGACTTGATTTTGAAACTGATTGTCTTTTAGATTAGATAACATTTCAATTGGTGCTTAAAAATAACCATGTATGTCATGTTTGGTGCACTTGCACATTCTATGTTACCCAATCCAGTGTGTACATATCCAATCCCCTTGCGCACTTGTACGGTCCTAGGTGACGAGAAATATACATTAGTCTTTTTTTTAGGAGAGGCTTCCCTGGGGATTTCATCACCTCAAGGTTTGACCTTGAGAATGTTTTCTGATGGCCTATATCAAAGGGGGGAGAATGAAAGTTGTACCCCAAGGAGTGGCTAGCGTCGTTCGAAGCCAAACTGCAAGACCCTCAGTCCACCAAGACTTGTTGATGATGAGAGTGGGAGTGGGCCTCCCAATTTTTAGGTTATTACATATGGGCTCTATGTTCACAGATTTCCTTACTAGAAACCTCTTGTTTTAGAAGCCAAAAACCCTTCTATTTGTTGGTGCAACAATGGTCGTTGCCAAGGCATCCACATTCTCGTAGTTCTTAGTAGAGTTGAAGAGTCTGTCATGGGAGATTCATGAGGGCTCGAAGCTTGGTTGACCCAAGAAGTGAGTGTCGTAGAGGGGAGCCAATGTGGCCAAGCTTCTAAGTCACCTGCTAAGAATAAGTGTGGTTGTGGAAACCCACATGGAATCCAGTGAATATAGTCATGGCCAACCCTTAGATTGTGCATGATTGTTTTCATCGTGAAACAAGAACAAACTAAAAAACATTTTTTCTACTATGTCTTGAGCGTGTGTTTAAAAATAAACCTCAATAAAACATCATCACCTATCATAAACTTTGGGTCTCATGCTTCATCCATCATAATAATCATCCCTAACCATCCATAACCTTCCCAAAATTTCACTAACCATCCCTAAACACCCCAAAACATTCCCACAACCATCAACCAAACATGTCTAACTGCTATCCTCCATATTCATCCCTGACCTATGAACGAAACCAAAGGATTGAATATCTTGACCATTGTTTGAAAGAGCTTGAAAAATGACTAGAATCCCAATATTTGAATGCAGTGATGCAATCATCTCATAAGCCTCTATCCCCACCAAAAACTACATCATCCAAGTTTAATGTCCATGATTTTCTGCAAAGGCTAAATGAGAAACACAAACCTAAGTCCTCCAAGACAAATAATATTGAGCAATCCTACCATGTCATGCATCTATCTGCATCCCCCATAAGTCAAAATAAACCTCATGAGTCTTCCACCCAAGTTAATGATTTCATCCAACCATCCTCTCTCATCATACCATCTATAGCCAATGAGTCATGTCAATCTATTAGTCCAAAGCATGCTAGCATAAACTCCCCTACACATCAAGATAAAAGTATTCTTTCCACTCCATCCAATGATACCAAAAATCTCCAATGCTCTCCAATCTTTGACCAAGATTGCATCTCTCAAGAACCTCGTGATGATCCCCTTATCTCTTTTTTGTTTCATCCAAGATGATCCCCTTCCATCCCAAGAGAAATGTATCCTTCCAAGTACTTCCACCTCATCTAATGAATCCATACTATCTCATGATTTCATTGCATCCCAAGAGCATGATAGTTATTCCATCATATCTAATGATGTCCTACCATCTAATGATCAAGATATGCTTTCCACAAAATATCAGGATTCCCTTCCTCATCAAGATTAAGATATACCTCCATTCAAGGATACCCTTTCATTCTATGATGATGTTCATCCTTCTCATGATCAAGACATGTTGTTCATACCACTTCATGATGATTCCATACCTAATAAAGAGCAAGATACTCCATCTCCTACACCTCGTGATCCTTTTCCAAGTCAAGATCAAAGCACCCCATCATCCCCATGTCAAGACCCTATCACCCATCATAATTCCCCTCATGGTTACAATCCTCCACAAGAGTATATCACCCATATTCAAGCTATCCATGAGCCCCTTACCTATAAAATGGGTTTCGTCACTTTTATCCAAGGTGATTTACTCCAAGATCTTGTTATTCCTTCCATATCACATCCACCTCATGATGGACTTGCATCTTGTTTCATAAATAATACATATCTCGTTGGCAAACAAATGTGTCAAAGTATGAACTACAAAGGAAAAGGATTAGGCCTTCATGAATAAGGTATCTTAGAACCAATTTATATCCAAGAAAACACATACTATCATGGCCTTGGTTATACACCTAATGCTCAAGACATCGGTACCCATTGTAAGCCCAAATTCCATCAAAATGAACCCAAGTATCCTAGTCCATCAAAACTTCCATCTATCCTAGGTCCTTATCTTAGTCCATCAAACCTTCCATATATCCTTGTTCCTTATCATCTAAACTCTAGTCCATCAACCCTTCTATCCATATTGGGGCCCTACATGCCTCCACTTCCTATTCATCAAGAACAACAAAGGCATGCATCCTTGATGCCCTCTCAAAATTCTACCTACATTAACCCATCCATAAGACCTCCATATCATTCATCTCCATCCACCCATCCCATTTCATTTGGAAGCAATTTGGGTGCCAAATTCGAAAAGTTTCCATAGACCCAGGAAGTCTGGAGGCCTTGGTTTGAGAAATATTAGAGTGTTTAATAAATCTCTTCTTGTGAAGCAGGTTTGGAGAACCTTTGCGGATATTCGTGAATGGAATACTATTTTTCATAGAAAATACTTGTGGGAAGTTGACTCTTTTCAAGAATTTCTCAACTCTCAGAACCTTCCCTCTGGTTCTTCTCTATGGAATAATACCATTAAAGCTAGAGACCTAGCTAGCAAAGAAGCTTTTTGGAAGGTGGGTGATGGTAAGAAAATTCGATTGTGGGAAGATAAGTGGATTGGTAATTAGTGTCTTTGCAATAATCTAACCTATGGTATTTATATGGAGGACTACAAGTCCAGGTTTGGCTGGTTGGTTGGGGATTACTGGAGGAATAATCAATAGGTTGAGATCTCTTCTATTAGTCAGGATCTCCAACCTCTGCAAGCCCTTCTTAATTTGATTAGGCTTAGTTTTTGAGGGTGGGAGGACACTATGGTATGGAAGCTACATCGTCCTCTAGAACCTACTCTGTCTCTTCTACAATGGCTTCTTATTACTCTGGCATCAACAACCCTATTTTGGATAAGGTGTGGGTGCACAACCTCACTCTGAAAGTCAATTTGTTTGTCTAGATCCTTCTTCAAAACAAGCAGTTGACCAATGATAATCTTTATAAGAGGGGGTTCTCTTTTCCTAATAGGTGTTATTTGTGTTGTGCTGAGGCTGAGACATCCTCACATTTGTTTCTCTTTTTTCCATTTGCTTATGCCATATGGTGTAGGATTTTGTGAATGTGGGATCTCAGTTGGGTTTTTCCTGGAACTATTGTGGATTTTTATAATGAATGGAAGGCCCCCTCAAAGAATTGGGCCCTGAATCTGCTCTGGAACTATATCTTTCCTCACCTTGCCTAGGGTATCTAGAAAGAACGCTATAACAAAATCTTCAGGGATGTTGCTCTCTCAGAGGAAGTGGTCTTTGGTAAGATTACTAGAGTTGTGGTTGAAAATTTTGATATGCTTAATAACAAGTTTAAAGGTAAAGGTAAGTTCAGTATGCAGGAGTATGATTGTAGAATAGTGGGAGCAGGGAAAATTAATGTGGATATTTTCAATATGTCCAAAAGCATCAAGGATCCTAGAGATGGCATATTCTGGAGTCTTCCTCCCCCTGGTTGGGACAAAATCAACTTTGATGATGTGGCCAAGGGAAATCTTGGGCCTGCTGGGAGTGGAGGGGTGATAAGGGATGAGAATGGTATCTTTATTGCACATGTGGCGGTTCCTTTAGGTACTCAAACCAATTGTGTGGCCGAAGCTTCTGGTGTTTTCCAGACCTTGAAGCTAGCTATCCCATTGAAGTATAAAAATGTGTGGATTGAAGGGGATTCAAATAATATTATGCAATGCCTAAAGGGTTGTCAAAAACCTTCATGGTCTAAACAAAATTAGATAGACCTTTCTAAGGAAATTATTAATACCTTTGAGAAAAGTTATATCTTGCATGCCTATTGGGAAATAAACATGGTGGTGGATTTCTTCGCCAACAAAGGTGTCAAAGCTCTGAAAAAGATGATGTGGTAGGGGCAGGATGAGTTGGAGGCTGACGTTAAGGTCCTGCTGACATATGACCGTGTTTACAGGAAGGTGCAATTTCCCATTCCATTGAATGATGGTTGAGTGTCCTCCCCTGCAGTCTCAGGACTACGATTTAATCATTATTCTGAGTTGGCCGAGGAGTAATTACTTTATCTCTCGTTTGCATGTGATTATTTTTGCACACTTTTTGGGCATTTTAGGAGCTTGTTTCTATAAGGTTCTGGACTGTTCTATTCCTACTGGCAATACGATGGGTGGTGAAAATCACAAAGTGGAATCAATAAGCAATGCATAGTTGAAGAGCAATCTAAAACTCTGTAAGAGGCTAGAGAATGGTGGCATTACTATTTTCATTGAAAAACTCCATGGATAGGACCCGAAGGTTATTAGGGTTTTTGAGAAAGATTGGAAGGATGGTGAGATTAACCTGTTTGGTAGACAAGTGATCATCAATGAAAAACTTATTGTTGAGGTTACTGGCCTCTCGACAGAGGGTATTAAATTCTATAGGGACAAGAAGCAATCTGATGAAGCAGTCAACAAATTTCCTAAGTCAGATGCTAAGAGGGAGGAGTTATGAAGGACTTCCAAAAGCTAGTATGATACAGACATAATTGTCTCGCACTAGAGGAGGTTTTTGAATGTGTTGATGGAGTACATTACGTTGGATGGTCGTTATACCAAAGTCTTTGGGTATCATTTCATCTTTCTGAATCATTTCAAGCACCAGGTCAGGATTTCTTTTCCTTTTTATCTTGCATCTTCTCTAAAATACCAGCCTGAAAAACCATAGACAAAACCCCATCAGGTATTCTATTCTTCACGAAGGACTGCTTGTCCTAATTTATGACTATTTTAAAGCTATGTCGGCTCTACCTCACCAGACATTGTACAAGAAAATATAGGGATTCTCCTCATAAAAAGGGCAAGAGAAAAGTGTCGGAGGACCCCTCCTATGATATGAATGAAGAGGATTTGAAGTCAGAGTCATTGTTTGAGTATTCCAGCCATCCTACAACTGATAGAGAAGAGAGACCCCGCTTCCCTATGGACCTCAAGGTGGGGGATCATTATTTTAAGGAGGAACGAGAATTTCCCATTGATGTTCTCACAATAGCCTACAATGGGGTGGTGGATAATTTTAGGCTTATGAGATGGGTGTTCTTTGAAATTAAGGAAATTAAGTTGAACCAAAGAGCTATGAATAGTAAAATGGAGAAATTTAATGATGACAATAACAGAGGCAGTGGTAGTGGTCAGGTTACTAATTTATGGACTAAGGAAGAGAAGTATATGGTTGAGTGCCTCAAGAAAATAGTGGAGGAATTATAAGATTTAAAATGCAATCATGATGGCAAGCAGGCAGATATGGAGGAGCAGTTGAGGAACATCAAAAATTCTCTCCACAAAGTGTTGATTATGAACCATAAGATTTTAAAATCCATAGCACAGACCATGAATACCATGGTGGAAAACCTAGAAAAAGCCCATTAGGTAAAGATTGTTGTGTTTCTTGATTTGGACAAAGAGGAAGGGTAGTCGGATAGTGGGGGGGCCGAGTAACAGGACCAGAGCAAGTTTGAAAAGCAAGGTAGACCAAGCTTTAGTCAACATCCAAGAGATCAAGAAGTCTGCACTTAACATGAATAGTCTGGAGTAGGAAGCGACAAAGATCCTTCAGAACCTAGCCTAGGGGCTAGTTATTTTGCGATTTTCTGTTAGTTTTTTTGGCTTTTCTACCCTTTAGTGTGTTCTTCTATTTGGGAAAATTCTTTTTTTTTTGTGCTTTTTCAATGCTTTATCCTTCTCTATCTTACTATTAAGGGTTTCAGGACCCCTTTAAAACCTATTTGTTCCATAATCAAAAACATTTCTCCTCAAAGAGACATGAAGAAATAAAAGAATATCTGATCCAAAGTCAAAAGGAAAAAAATAAAAGACCACAAAGGCCCACAAAGCAAAGTTAAAAATTTCAAAGGCCCACAAAGCAAAAAGAAAAATTTCAAAGGCCACAAAGGCCCACAAAGCAAAAATAAAAATTTTAAAGGCCACAAAGGTCCATAAAGCAAAAAGAAAAATCTCAAAGGCCACAAAGGCCCACAAAGAAAAAATCAAAGTCCAAAGCTATGCAGATTCCTAAAAGTCTCATAGAAGCAATGAAATCTAAATTGGCATCCAAATTTTCTAATCCAAAAGCTTCCTCCAATCTTCCTTCTAAAAACCTATCACCTTCAAACTCCATTTTTCCTCCATCACTCCACCACCCTTCAAGGTGTGTGCCAATATTAATCTTTCCATCCTTTCCATATAACCATCAACAAACATTCCAACCTCCTATCCATTATCCAACATCCATCCCCCATTATCCTCCTTTAATCCAAACCTTTGCATAAGTCCTTAGCTTCTTCCATCATACCATTAATTTTCCAATGTTTATGATCCTAATCCTCATTGCCATGGTATTAAAGCACATATTTGAGGGATATTAGCTGTGAAACTTGATGCTTGAGTCCTCCCTCCATCTTCCTATCATGCATATATTATCTTCCATATTCCTCGTGCACTCTACACTTGGGGGCAAGTTTCATCCATCCTATCCATATCCATTATCCTCTTTACGTTCATCTTTTACCTTTCCACTTTGATCTTGACAAGGTTAAGGATCTTCTTGAACATCATACATCTTATCTGATACACTTTATCCATATCTTTCATACCATTTCCTTCACCTTATCCATATTCCACCATCCTATCTAAATGCATCCTTTCTTCCCTTCCTTGGTCTTGATGAGGAATAGGGGAAAAGTACTTAGGCATTGTTTTAATATCTTATTTATTTGATCTTGATCATCCTATTCATTAGCCTTATCCTTGCATTCTTCCATTCCATATCTCCTAGCTTATCAAAATCCATGTCCCATTTCCTTCCTTTGAGATTAGGGGAAAAATTACAAATACATGCTTTAGATTTTGTTTCATGTCCTTATGCACTACCATTCCATCATAGTTCACATCCTTATCATTTATCCATATCCCCAGTGTGGGACATCATGTCCCTTTGCAACCTTGAATCTTATCATGCAAATCATACTTGAGCCTAGCTGCAAAACATTATCCAATCCTCATGTTTTGTCAATCAACCATCAAAAAATCATCAATCTTATCATACTTAGAGGAATCAGTGATCCTAAATACTTACCATCATCATGCCCTATGGAATCGATCATTCTTGGCATCCAATCAACCAAACATTATCATCTTTTGACAAAAGATATGTTGCTTGTGTGACATGTTTTTTAGTGAATATTTCATTTTGATCTATCATTTATCCATGGTTGCATTACCTCTACTATGGAATATCTTATTCCTTCAATCAGTCATCTATCACATTTCATCTCACTCCATCTTTAAATTTTCAAAAAATCATAAAGTGTCCTAAAAAATCATAAAATGTTCTGAAAAAATCCAAAAAATCCTAAAATGTCCAAAAAAATCCAAAAATTCATAAAATTGTCCTGAAAAAAGCCATAAGAATCATAAAATGTCCTAAAAAATCCAAAAAAATCATAAAATGTCCTAAAAAATGAAAAAAAAACATATTCCAAAAATCTAAAAATAAATAAATTAAATATTCTAAAAATCCAAAAAACATCAAATAACCTTAGAAATCCCAAAACAGTGACACTTTTAGATCACCACACAACTTTGAACTTCAACTAAATCGTAACACACAACTATTGACAATCAAACGAATATTGCAACATACCTACCAACCCACCTTTCAAATCCAACCAAAATGCATAAACTGTAACAAAAAACAGATTTACATTGAACCACAATGCATGTTTTTTTGTTGATCTTTGCTTGCTTTATGATTTTTATGTTTGGTGGCATGTCTCTTAGCTTCTCCAGGATGTCTTGGACTAGAGAGGCGAGGATGGGGCATGTTCACTTGTTTGTTGTTTTTGGAAGTTTCTTATTCATAGGATGATTCGTCTTAAGACATGGTTGTCTAAAACCATCAAAGACCTACGAGTCTAGTGTGGATGAGAGCATTCCTTATTTGATAGTGTCTTCTATGCAATAAGTATTTAGGTCATCTAAGGGCCTTATACCTAGATGCTTATACTTTACTGCTAAACAAAAATGCAAACAGTATTCAAGTCGTCTAGATGTTCATGTTATCTAGATGCTTATACTAATTTGCAACCTAATAAGCTCGATGATGATATAACCACTTAAAAGGAACAAGAAGTTTCATCACCCCCATTTCCTTCGTATCTCTTTTTCATCTATCATTTCTTCCATCATCCACTTCCTTCATCATTTCATTTTCCTCGGGCTCCTTATTTCAAAGAATGATTCATCGTTTTATCCAATTGATGCTTGTCTTTTAATCTAAATATCAAATCAATCAATTTGCTCATTGATCACTCAATCATTGTTTTGCACTAGTATCAATCTCAATCAGCTTAATTAGCTTATCAACTCAGCTATACTGATCATTTCCATCAATTGTTTAGTTATGCCCATCAACTATGCATTTTCATCAAATGTGCATTTTTGCTTAATCACTCGTGTAATATCAATTATTATATCTTCTCCTCGTGATCTATCAAGAGATTAATCTTATCACAATCTGTTTGATCAATCTCTCGATGGGGCATATCATCCTTACCAGGATATCCCTAAGGCATGTATCAGTTAATCACTTTTTTTCTTTGAAATAATGTGATAGGTTGCATTGTCTCAAAGAGGGGAAAAATGTAGACGCTCAAAAATTTTCCTCATAATTATCCCATTTTTTGTCTATTAATTAAATGGATATTGTTATCTATTTAATTAATTCATTTAATATCTTTCTTCCATTCATTCATTAATTCATTTAAATCATATCAATATTATAAGCATTTATTCATTCAATAATATTATAAGCATTTAACCATTTGCATAATCAACCATTTATCCATAAATCATTTCATATTGCTCCATTTGCACAATCATTAAATTATACATGCATTAAAATCATTAAATCATTTAACCTTTATCCAATTGCATATTTCATTAAACCATTTGCATACATAAATCTATTTAAATCATTCATTAATTCACAAATACGTCTTCATTCTAAGCTTTTAACCTACATTATATAATAAAATCCATCCATTATCTCTCTCTCATTTTAATTAATTTCATTTAATTAAAATATGTATTTTCCCACTTTGATCATTTATCCCACATTCTTCTTAAAATGTGGATCTTTCCCATGAGGACACCTATAAAAGCCCTTGTTCTCACCAAAAAGCATACACATTCAAACATTATCAATCTTTTTTGTCCATTCATCACAGCTTCTTGTTGCACTTGTGCTCATACAAATCTAAGAGCATCAAATGCATAAATCAAGATCATGGTGAAATAGGAAAACAATGGAATTGATTTTCTTTTGAAGGCATTTGCTTTAGTTTTCATTTTGCAGATGTTTTTATTTAAGAAAGGCTTCATTGGAGTTATGTTGGAATTTTGAATTGAGTTTATAGATTAAATCATTTAATTTTCAATTTTCAGTATAAACATATGTGTGTGTGTGTGTATTGACGAAGAGGAAATGTCCATACTAGTATATTAATATATATGTATATATATACACATGCATCAATATGTGAAATATGAGAATATGTATGTATATTCAAATAAAGTATTTTATAAACTTGTAAGTTGAGACACATATACATATATACACATTTTGTGATGTGTATATATATAATATATATATATATATTAAATATATGTGTTAATGATTTCAAATAGTACTGAATTATTTATCAAGTGCATAGCATATTAAACACAACATATTCTATGTAAAATGTGCATCATATACATAAAGTATATTGCGTGGAAATAAAGGAATAGTTCTTAAAGGCTGCACATAAACATTAAGCGATGTATTATGTATTTAAAGTGTTGAGTTATGTGAAACATTAGCAGTGTTGATGTATAGCACATAAAATCAAATGCAAATCAATGTGAAATATATAACAACCAAGACTTAGTCAAACATGAAGGAAAAGAAGGTATGCAACGTATAGGAAACATAGAGCTAGTCTTAAGAAAATAGCGACCCAAAACATAGGGTGCATGATGTTTTGGTGGTGCCAAGTTATGAATAGTTCAAACCAATTAGAAGTCTAAACTGCAAAATGAATTCCAACATATGAAGCCAGTTGAAATATGGGAAATGGTCAAATGAGAAGCTAGCCAAATAAATTAATCTGTAGAAATACATTAACCTTGCATTTTTTATTGTTATTCTTGTTGTCCATTTGAGTGGGTGACTCGTTCTTCATAGTGAAATCTGGCTATGTATGTGTTTACTATGTAATGTTTTTATCAACCACCTTTTCTTTTTCTTGCTGAGTCGAACCTTTTGGATTGAGAAGTGTCATCTTTGATAGCTTATTTTTAGCCTACAATTGCTCACCTTTGTGTATAAATATAGGTGCTTTCTACCTCAATAGGGACGCATATCTACATTCTTGCTATTAATTTTTGAGTTGTTATTTTCGGATTTTCTAAGTTGAGAGAAAGAGTTTGTGAGACATTTTTGTGAGAAGTCTTGAGAGAAATTTTTGAAGGGAAGAAGTGATAGTTGATAAGTTGCAAGCTAGTTTTGGGAGAAGGTTGAGCTAGGAATCTAGTTTTATTGATTGGAGCATTTCATAAATAGGCATGTCGACTTCTACTCTTTTATATGTATTTGAAAAGATTGTGTGACATTGTTTTCCTTGTTTGGGAAATTTGTTTAGTTGTATTAGGGAAAGGTTATTTTCTTCTTTACGTAAAAGTGAAAGATTCTTGTTGTACCTAGTCTATGAATCTTTATTATTTGAGTGTTTGTATATAATCCATATTAAGGAGGGGGTGTTTATTTTAGTACTAAATACTATATAAAGATAGAGCTTATGTAGTTGAAGCTTAATTTGGGAAGTTGGGTTGTAGAATTACTTTGAATTACTTAGTAGAGTGTCTTAGTGAATAAAAAGGGTTATGGGTTATTCCTGGGGTTAAGGTTACTCCATGACATAAGGGGATAGCCTATGCATAGGTTATGAATGATCAATATGAATTGAGATAGGAAAGTGGGTGAATTATATGATGTTCACTCGAAGTACTAGGTGATGAATAATTTGGCCAAAGTAGTGTCAGTTGCCACTATGTGATAGATCTAGATATGTAGGACACAACACCAAGCTTTGGGAAGGTCATTATTATTATGAGGTTACCAAACCAATCTCTTCGTCAAAGGGTAGGGCCATCTACCAAGTTTCATGGATGTGCGGAGGACCGCAATTAGTCCAAGGTTGGCAGAAAAGCACTTGAGTGATTCTTCTCCTCATCAGTAGGCAACCAAGATTTAATCGAGGGCACTTGGACCATTCATACATCTATTTCCAATAAACTCATTGGAGCCTTGTATACATTTTTGTGTCCATTACTATGAAAAGATTATAAAAGAGAAATGTTATCATGTTATCATGTTCTATGTAATCAATATATTGGGAAGCACTTTAATATAATGCAATGGGAAAGTTTGGAATGTTGTTTATTTCAAATGTGCATGTTGTATTTATATTTGAAAATATTTTTTTTATTATTCATTATGGTTAGATGCTTAAACTATTTACTTGAGTTAAAACATAGGACAGTTACTATGTAGAATAAAGGGGCATGTTACATGTGGTATCAGAGCTACCAAGTTTAGCTCTAGAACATATGTGCTTGCTATGTTTTCCCCTCCCACTTTATATGAGTCTAATGTTTGTAAATTATTGTGCCAGGATGGTGCATCTCAAGTTAACTACAAGAAATTCAGTAATCAGAAATGAGTGCTACCTACAGGCCAAGAAGGAAAGAGAAGCCCTTGTTTGTACCATATAGGGAACCAATCATGAAAATTCCATTTGGTTAAGTGATACTTGGATTATCAATCACTCCCTTTCATGAATTAGTCAAGAGAAGAGAGGGATGAGAGATAATTCCAATTTCAACTACTTACCCCATGTGTCTTTGGCCAAGTCATACTCATTACCACTTTCCAGGGATATGCCCTCAAAATGTAGTGTCAGTCCAGTGTTGATATTTAGAAACCCTCGAGTAGTACCTATCTCTGAAGTTATTGTTATAGCCTCTAGTAGTGAATAAGAGGGATACGTTCCTTGAAACTATGTATCAAATAATAAATTTGAGGGTTACTATCCTTTTTGGGATAGAGATGAGCAAAAATCAGAGGGTTGCTTCCCATGTAGTTATGTATCTGAGAGTGAATCCAATGGATACTCTCCTCTTGACTATTTAAATAGTCGTTTTATGTAAAAGGAAGAATAGTGAAATCCTTATTAATAAAATAAAAGTTATGTTTTTATCAAAACTTATGTATGAGAGCCTCAATGAAATTCATATGTGATTATTTGCTCTTGTGAAATGTTTTCTATGCATTTAGTAAACCATGATAGGATCTAATTAAAGATGAACCTCCAAGTATAACTTTACTTGAGACAATGGTTAGGACAGTACTAATCCTAGAGGGATTCAAGAAGTTGGACAAGGTCTAGATAATACCAAAGCCAACTGGGACCATCTTCTGGCAATCATGGATGAAACTAATGCAAGGATAGGAAACCTTGAAAAGAAGTGAGGGGAAAATAAAGAGAGGTAGAAGAAGTCCAACACAATGAGGAATAAATTCCCAACAATCAGGAAGAAGGGGAGGATTCTTGTAATCATAGTAAATATAGTGATCAAGAAAGTGATAGGGCACAATCATATTTTGAGGGAACCAAAAGAAAACAATTGGTAACCAAGTTATCTAGGGATATGAGAAAGATTACTCCTAAATTTGAAGGAAGCACTAGCTGAGAAGAAGTTGAGGCTTGGTTAATTCAAATGGAGAAGTACTTTGAAATAAGGAACTATTCAGAGATCACTAAAGTTGTGTGTGGAGCTTTCCAATTAGCAGGAGAAGCCTCTAACTGGTGGATAAACAAGAAGATGGAACTTGGAATTAGTTCCTTAAAGTTGACCTATAATGAGGACTGTGAGCAACCCTCCTTGTAATTTGAAGGTGTCCAAACAATAATATTTTTCTTGTTGGGGCTTGAAGTCGTGGTCCTCTAGCTAAGGAGATTGCACAAGAGTTGTTATATTTGCATGAAAGAACCTCTTCCTTTAAATTTTTTGTTTTGGGAGGGGGGGTTCTAAAATAATAAACCTAAAAAAAATAATTTTCTAAAGTAATTTTCTCTTTTGACTTGTTTTCACTAGATCAACAACAACTCCCTAATTACACCTATCCCCAACAACGACACCAAAATGATGAGGGTCGTTGCAGTCCTCATCGTTAATTAAAAATATAAAACTAGAGCGATGTCCATGGCAATATGCAAGAGGGAGAAGAAATCATTTTCATAACATTCTTTTTGTACAAACAGAATTGAAAAGCAATGCATGAAAGAAATTGTTGGAATCAAATCTATCCTAAGAAACTTCTAAAGGGAAATACTGGAAATGTAAAGAATTGGAAATAAAATTGTTGGAATCAAATCTATCCTAAGAAACTTGTAAAGGAAAATACTAGAAATGTAAAGAATTGGAAATGAAATTGTTGCTAAGAAATGAAACTACAAACAACTAAAATACTGAACTATATTATTTCATAAAACTCTTCCCACAAAACAAGGTCTGAAAGATGAGCCTTATAGCTATGCAACAGCTTGCTAGAAGATAGAAACATGTGTTTGGGGAAAAAGATAAATCTTTTCTTCATCTTTCAAAGTCAATCTCCTTTGGTCGTCCAAAACAAATATGCCTATTTTGAAGCCCCTAAACAAGCTCCAAAAAGACATTTGAATGTTGAAAAAGCCATGCCTTTACCTTAAGTATCATTAAAACTTATAAAACAACTCCTACATGCTTGCAAAAAGGTTCAAACTGCCCAAAACTACCTTCTAGATATGCTCCATTTGTTTGCACAACCCAACAACCTGCCTTAGATGCTTGAAATTGCCCCTTAGATGCTCTCAATTGTTGTCCCTTAATTTCTCATAGAAGCCCAAACTATTCAACCTCTTCATAAATGCTATCATACCTATCATTCACTTAAATCCTACTTAGCTCAAGAAATTTTGGTGCATGGATTGGTGAAGTTTTCTCTCAAACCACAAACTAGGTTTTTGTGAAATTTAATGAGTTTTTTTGCCTTCATGTTTCCTAATTTTTGTCCAAAAATATCAAGACCCCAAATCGTATATGATGACATATCGACTATTGAAAATCCCTCACTTTCCTCATCATTACTAGAATCATAACCAGAGTGAGCGCTCCGGAATTTCAAGCTCACTGTTTCTCTTTGACTAAAGAAAACACTAATTTAGCAAATAGATGAGACATTTTTTTTGTCTCATCAACCTGGAATGAGTTTTTTGAGATTTTTGAAAGAGGCGGCTACCCCAACTCTTCTTCAATCAAAAACTCATTGATTTCCAAAATTTGAGACATGGAGAGATGTCAACAAATGAATACTAGGAGAAATTCACTCATCTCTTGAGGTAGGTACCAATGTACCAAAAAGATAAGTGATTTTGAATTGAAAAATTCATTATGGGAATGAATGTCCAAATAGGTGGTGAGGTGGATGTACACAAACCAACCATTATGGACCTAGTATATGAGAAGGCAATCAAGCAAGAGAAAAATCTCAAATCCATCTCGATCTATCGAGAAAATAAGAATCAAAAGAAGTTTGGCGGGTCTTAATTTAATCAAGCTCCAAAGAAGTTTATTGAGGGGTAGAAATTTCAAAGGCAAGGGTATAAGGGACCCCATAATAATTGGAATGATTCGAGGAAGGATCGTTGAGGAAACAACTTCAACAATCTCAACAGTGGTAACTATAACAAATTTGGAGGGAATGGTGGTAATTTTGATAGGCCAGTGAAAAAGAGGGGACCAGTGAGAGGATGCTTTACATGTGGTGGGAATCATTTTGCTAATCAGTGTCCCAACAAACCATCAAGTTCACAACCACATGGTAACTTACTTCATCCTCAATGGGTTGTGTTTTAGCAGAGGATCCATGTAGCAGTGGACAACTGACAAGCAGAATACCAAATCACCTTGGTGGAAACTTCAAGTACTTTGTTTGGTTTACCTATTTCCATACTTATTGGTATTGGAGCCACAAATTTTTTTGTTTCACCTAGAGTATCTAATCAAATTTTTAGGAAGATTGGTTTTATGGAAAACTCTTGGGTTGTATAATATGCAAACCAAGCAAGAGCAATAGTGAATCAATGTTTATTTGAGGCAAGGGTTGAACTTCCAAGTTTCTCGACAGAAGTAAACTAGTATGTAGCTCCCTTAGGTTCTTATGATGTCATCTTAGGAATGAATTGGCTATGGAAGCATAGAGCTAAAGTTGATTTCCATGCTAAAATTGTAGAATGCTTAGATGATCTAGGTAACCAAGTGTCTTTGCAAGGAACACCTAGAGAAGTGAATCTACGACAGATCTCAGTTGTGCAAATGCATAGGGCAAAAAAGAAAGTTTTCCAACTTTTTGTAGTTAAAATGGATAAACTAGAAGAATTCAAAGAAGTCAATCTTCAAGATGATGTCATGTTTTGTGAAATGCAATATTCTCAAGATTTTGAGGAAGGAGAAGTGGTGGAATCAAGAGAAATGGATATGGAGAAATATCCCATCTTACAAAAAAATTAGTGGATGTCTTTCCAAAAGAACTACCTAGATTGCCTCCCAAGAGAGTATTTGATTTCTCCATCGACCTAGTACCAAGGTTGGAACCCATATCCAAAGTGCCCTATAGGATGACTACAATGAAATTAATGGAACTTAAGGCATACTTGGAAGAGTTGTTGTCTAAGGGATTGATAAGACCCAATGTTTCACCCTAGGAAGTGGCATCAATCTTCGTGAAGAAGGATGGTACACTATGCTTATGTATAGATTATTGGATGCTTAACAATACTATAATAAATAATAAGTACTTGTTGCCACATATTGATGATCTTTTCCATCAAATGTGAGAAGTGACAGTGTTTTCAAAGATTGATCTGTGATCTAGTTATCATCAACAAAGGATCAAAGATGAAGACAATTTCAAAAATGCTTTCAAGACTAGATTCAAACATTATGAATTCACAATCCTACCATTTGGACTTACAAATGCACTTGCATCATTCATGGACCTAATGAACAATGCATTTAGATATTGCTTGGATAGGTATGTATTAGTTTTCTTGGATGATATCTTAATCTATTCCAATAATGAAGAGGAGCATTGTAAAAATTTAGAGATAGTTCTCGAATGGTTAAGAGAGCATAAGCTATATGGAAAAATCTCTAAGTGTACCTTCTTTTAGAAGGAAGTATAGTACCTGGATCACATAACTTCAGGTAAAGGGATTGTAGTTGATCTAGCTAAGATAAAGGTAGTGCTTGAGTGGCCAATCTCAAGAATGTGCTAGAGGTTAGAAGTTTTATGGGTTTGGCTAGTTACTATAGGAAGTTTTTTGCAAACTTTTCTAGGATAGCTTTTCCTATTACTTAATTGCAGAGGAAAGGTAAGAAGTTTGAGTGGTCAGAAAAGTTTCAAGAAACATTTGACCTACTCAAGGAGAAGTTGACTACCACACCAATATTGAAGGTACTTGATCTAGAGGGAAACTTTATTCTCATAATAGATGCATCAGAAGGGTTAGGAGGAGTTTTGATGCAAGAAGGGCAAGTCATAGTTTATGAATCTAGGAAGTTGAAGCCCTATGAACAAAATTATGCATTGCATGATTTAGAGTTAGCGATAAATTTTTTATGCATTATAGAAGTGGAGACATTATTTGATGGAAAATCCTTTTGAACTAAAGACCGATCATCATGGTCTAGAGTATTTATTTACCCAACACAATCTGAATGCATGAAAAAGGAGATGGTTGGAACTGATATCTAACTATGACTTCAACATTACCTACATTAAGGGAAAAGAAAATTGGGTTGTAGATGCCTTGAGTCGTAGAAGGCATATCACCTCAATGGTAATAATTCAAACAGACTTTAAGGGATGGGTGTTGCAAGAATCCATGGGTGATGAATTTTACAAGCAAGTTAAGCAAGCACTCATAGATAATCCATGAGATGCAAGGTACGAAGGTTTTCACTTTGAACCTAATGGATTACTAAGGTTTAAAGGAAGAGTTTATGTGCCTAATTCAAAGGAGTTAAGGAACTGGGTGTGGAAAGAAGTTCACAATGCACCATACTTTGGACATCCTAGTGTGACAAAGATGTTAGTAGATGTGAAGTTGTTATATTTATGGAAGGGAATAAAGGGGGATGCTGCAAGATTTGTTGCAAGATGCTTAGAGTGTCAAAGGGTAAAATCAGAACATCATCGCCCTACAAGTCTTTTGTATCTACATGATGTTATTGAAAGTAAGTGAAAGTCATTAGCATGGACTTTGTGCAAGGTCTACCTATGCCGAGGAATAAGCACAATTCCATTCTAGTGGTGATGGGTAAGCTAATAGTGCATTTTATCATGGGAAATTTAACTGATGGAGCTCCTGTCATAGCTCAAAAATTTATTCAAGAGGTGTCTAGATTGCATGAGATTCTTGAGAAGATCATTTTGGATAGGGATGCTCGTGTAACATCTAGGTTTTGGAAAACCTTGTTCTCCTCACTGGAAATTAATTTGAACATAAGTTTAGCTTATCATGCATAGACAGATGAAAAAATTGAAAGGGTAACCAAGTGCATGAAGATCTACTAACGACATATTGCATGGATCAACAATACAAGTGGGAAGATTACTTGTCATCGGTTGAGTTTGCATACAACAATTCTATCATTCAGTAATAAATATGGCTCCATTCAAAACATTGTATGGAAAAAAATGTCAAACTCCTATAAGTTGGGATAAGCTAGAGGATAGGATAAGTCTTGGGCCAGAGATGTTATTGAAAATGGAGGATAAATTAGGAATTATTAAGCAAAGGCTAGCAAAAGCCAATGATAGGAAGAAAAACTATGCAGATTCTAAGCAGGTACCAAAAAAATCTTTAGTAGGGGAAAAGGTGTTGTTGAGGGTTAAACCTCATAAGAGTTCCACCAAGTTTGGAAAGTCATCCAAACTAGTTTCGTGATACATAGGTCCTTTCAAAGTTCTTGAGTAAGTAAACTTTGTCGCCTATCGAATTGTGTTGCCATTAGCTCTTGCTAGGATGCACAATGTGTTTCATGTCTCATACCTTAAAAATTATATACCAGGGGATAACCATGTTATTGATTGGAATGCTTTACAGGTATAGGACCTAGGAGTGGTAATGATCAAGCCTCTCAAGGTGCTCAGAACATGTAAGCTTCACTTATGTAATAGAGAGCTTCTGTAATGCAAAGTCTAGTGGGACCAGTATGCAGAGGATTCTACCACTTGGGAAGACTATGCTAAGATTAGGAAAAAGTTTTCTCATGTCTTACATGCTTTTGAGAGTTCTTGAAAAACAATCTTGACATGTTTATGTTTATAGTTTATGTCTATGTTTTCTACTTAAAATCATCGAGGACAATGATTCACAAGGGGGGATATGTTACACCCCATTGTGTTACTACTTATTTAATTTTATGTAGTTGGGTGAAAATGCTTTAAATGAGTGTATTTATGCTTTATGTGTTTTGGAAATATGATGAATAAATGTTTAATTAAATTTTATGTTATGAAATGTTTCTGATTGTGAAATATATGATGTAAATGAATGTATTGTTTTTGGATAGCTGCTGTTGCAATGTACTAAGTTGGATGCAGGAATAGAATCAAGCCTCTGGAAGAGAGGGGAAGTATCACTCAGAAGAAGAACTTGGTTTGCTAACCCTTAATAAGACCTAAATTGATATTTCACACATTCACTTCTAGTATGGTCAAGTTGGGTCAACTGCTTGTGAAATAGTAAGTTACCTTTAGTCTCTTTGTGATGTGTGATTTCTTCTTTATGTGTCTATATTTATGTATATATGTATGTGTCAACGATAAACTCATACGCATGAGTAAATACCTACATGAGTATACATAGATAGAAGTATCTATGCATGCTCATGGACGAATTACCCATATACATGAGAATATTAATCAGACAAGGTAGCATATATCTACATACATATATATATACACTTCGTGTATATATTTTGATCAATATGACTATGAATATATGTGTTTAAATATCAAGGCATGATATATATATATATATATATATCGTCTATGAATATATATATTAACATATGTGTATGTATTGATGAAGAGGAAACACCCATACTAGTATATTAATATTATATATGTATACATATGTATATATATATATATGTATATATATATATATATATATATGTATATATATATATATATGTATGTATATATATATATGTATATATATATATATACGCATGCATCAATATGTCAAATATGAGAATATGTATGTATATTCAAATATCTAATAAAGTATTTTATAAACTTATAAGTTGAGATATATATGTGTGTGTGTTAGTGATTTCAAATAGCACTGAATTATTTATCAAGTGCATAGCATATTAAACACAACATATTCTATGTAAAATGCACATCATATACATAAAGTATATTGTGTAAAAATAAAGGAATAGTGCTTAAAGGTTGCACATAAATATTATGCGATGTATTATGTATTTAAAGTGTTGAGCTATGTGAAACGTTAATAGCGCTAGTGTATAGCGCATAAAATCAAATGTAAACCAATGTGAAATATATAATAGCCAAGACTTAGTCAAACATGAAGGAAAAAGAAGGTATGCAACATACGTGAAACATAGACCAAGTCTTAAGCAAATAGCTACCCAAAAGATAGGGTGTATGATGTTTTGGTGGTGCCAATTTATGAATAGTTTGAACCAATTAGAAGTCTATTGCTTTGATTTTGGTCATCACCCTTGCAAATCTTTGCCCCTACTCTAAATTTTGCTAAGTCTAAGTCCTAATGGTTTTTGATTGATTTTTTCTAACCTTGGCGAGCATCACTCAAGTTATCTTAACTCTTTCTTATATGGCTTTCCTTTTAGACTTATTCATTATCTTATGCAAGTGGTACTTTATTGAGTTTTTTTTGGAATGTAGATGCTTTGTGAAGTCTTGGGTCTTAGGGCTCTTGTTCAAGCAGTTTGTACCTAAAGTTCTATAACTCACATAAAAGTTCGCTGGTGAGTAAAGGATGAGGGTTTTACAAAACTGGCAGGATTTATGATAAGTTCAAAAACCGTTGGTGGTTCTCACTGGGGTTTTGTGATCTCCTTCTTTCGCTAAATCAAAGAGTGTGATTCTAAAATGGGCCAAGGTGGTAAAAGTATAAGTTTTTCTAACTTCAGTGGCTTTCAGGGAAGTTTTTAGAACTATCAAAATGAGTGCTAATAATGTAACAATAACATGGTAAAAATTTTAAGTTCTCATAGAAAAGAAAAACAACATAAGTAAATACCATTATCAGATGCAGATTGAAGCATATAAATATTCAGAAAGGAAAGAACACCCAAGTATCAAAAATCTTATATTCATATAACTGGTGTTTACAAAATTTGATAATATATATTACAAAATTGAGGTTTCCAAAATAAGCATTGTCAGGTACATAAGACAAACATCAACACACATATTCCCTCCACCACCCTCTAGAGACACTCAATTTGGGTCAGTGATAGTAGATTTTCATGAGATTGCAGAAATTGAGTGAACAATCCCATATTGTTCTGCACCAACCTCGCGTGAAGGAGGGTTACTACTTTTTCGATAGCCTCATGTCGGGCATAGTGTCAATATAGATGGCATCCCCCATGAGTTCAACCTTGGGAAAGTGATTGAGCCCTCCAATGGAAACATTCACTCTATGTAGGTACTCAGGCCTAACCAAACACTCTACTACCCTCATTCCCTAGTCATGCCATCTGGAAGTAAAAACCACATTGTAGATAAAGCGCTCCAGGAGTTCATGGTTATACACATGAACCTAGTTCATAAATCTCTCTCCCAGGATACTGTGTATTACTTCTTCCTCTACTTCACTTTGAATGGCAAAGACTTCCCTCAGCTGATCTGATGGAAGCCTAAAGAAAGGGCTACACTTGAATTCTTCAATTCTAACATTTGAATTCATTCATTAAAACACCATCACCCTATGCACTCGCCATTTTCAGGTTGTCGTTTGAGTTGACTATTTCAGGTGAATTTATATAAATAAAGGGAGACAAATTTGAGTTGGTTATCATTGAGACTTGGAAACTAAAAGGACTATGAGGTGGCATGAGATTAATGTTGATGTGATAAGGATTTATTTAAATTTTCAAGTTGTATCTACGTCTTGACAGCCTACGTGTGCACAAGCATGTGCTAACATGGATTGGTTATTTAATACAACACCTAGGAAAGTTGCACCAATGGTGATTCAATTGCCACGGGGCAAGATTCTGATCAAGAAATGTTTGGGTGACTATCGAAGAATGTATTAATAGAAGGTATAATCATAATTACCCCTAACCATTAATGTGATTGGTTTCTAGGGTGGGTGATTAGCTAGCAAGAAACTACCACTACACTTGGTAACTATTTTGATAATTGCCAAGATTATGGAAATGGTTGAACCATATATATGTGAGATAGCAATGAATCTGAAAGGGCCCAAATTTTCTCAAGTGCACTGTGTTGTAACAAAGGAAAAGGAACAACCTCTATTTCTATCTTCCTTCAATTCCTTCAATTCATTCATGTTTGCACATTTTCTATGCAAGGCATCCTCTATTGTATTTTATCCGTTTATTGCATGTGTGATAGCTTTCAATTTCCTTTCCTAATGATCATTAATTGTTTTAGTCTTTGTACTAAATAGTTTGTGGTCTTCTTTTAATTCATTCACATTAACTTCATTTTTATGAGTTAGTGTTAGATTCCTTTCCTACTTTCTGGTTAAAAGCATACCCATAATGAATTAAATCACATGAGGGAGTTGTACCTCTAAAATTCAGAGGAAAGTCACAAATGTAATTGTGGCATTTCTGGATTTGTTAGCAGTTTGGTCCCAATGCACCACGTGTAATAGAGTTGATATTTGAATTATATTTAAAAGGGTCAATCCATTCGCTAACAAAGTCTAAACTACAAAATGAATTACAATCTATAAAGCCAATTGAAATATGGGAAATGGTCAAATGAGAAGTTGGTGAAATAAGCCAACCTGTAGAAAGACATTAACCTTGCATTTCTAATTGTTATTCTTGTTATCCATTTGAGTGGGCGACTCATTCTTCATAGTGAAATATGGTTTTGTATGTGTTTACTATGCAATGATTTTAGCAACCACCTTTTATTTTTCTTGTTGAGTTGAACCTTTTGGATTGAGAAGTGTCATCTTTGATATCTTGTTTTTTATCTTGCAGTTGTTCACCTTTGTGTATAGATAGAGGTGCTTTCTACCTCAATAGGGACACATATCTACATTCTTTCTATTAATTTCTAATTTTATGAGTTGATAGAGAATTTGTAAGAGATTTTTGTGAAAGTATTGAGAAAAAAATTTGAAGGGAAGAAGTGATAGTTGCTAATTTGCAAGCTAATTTTGGGAGAAGGCTAAGCTAGGAATCTAGTTTTATTAATTGGAGCATTTCATAAACAAGCATGTTGATTTCTACTCTTTAATATGTATTTGAAAAGAATGTGTGATATTTTTTTCCTTGTTTCAAGAATTTGTTTAGTTGCTTATTAGGGAAAGGTTATTTTCTTCTTTACGTAAAAGTGAAAGATTCTTGTTGTACCTAGTCTAGGAATCTTATTATTTGAGTGTTTGTATATACTTTGATTAAGGAGGGGGTGTTTATTTTAGTATTAAATACTATATAAAGATAGAACTTATATAGTTGAAGCTTAATTTGGGAAGTTGGGTTATAGAATTACTTTGAATTACTTAGCAGAGTATCTTAGTGAATAAAAAGGGTTATGGGTTATTCTTGGGGTTAAGGTTACTCCATGGCATAAGGGGATAGCCTATGCATAGGTTATGAATGGTCAATACAAATTGAACAAGGAAGGTGGGTGAATTATATGACATCCACTCGAAGTACTAGGTGATGAATACTTTGGCCAAAGTAGTGTAAGTTGCAACTATTTACAATATAAATCACTGTGATCTAGGTTTACATACTAGGCAGGGAATGTCATATGTGTAGGTTGTAGCCACTATGTGACAAATCTAGATATGGAGGACACAACACCAAGCCCAGAGAAGGTCATTATTATTATGAGGTTACCAAACCAATCTCTTCGTCGAAGGGTAGGGCCATCTACCAAGTTTTGTGGATGTACAAGGGACCATAGTTAGTCCAAGGTTGGTGGAAAAGAGCTTGAGTGATGCTTCTCCTCATCAATAGGAAACCAAGATTTGATGGAGGGCACTTGGACCATTCGTACATCTATTTTCAGTAAGCTCATTCGATCCTTGTATGCATTTTTGTATCTATTACATTTCTTAAAGAAAAATCAAAAGCTTTAGACAAGTTTAAAGCAGTTAAGGTTATGGTTGATAATGAAATGAATATGAAATCAAATATTTGAGATTTGATAGAGGTGGTGATTTTATTTCAAATTTAAATTATGAGTTGGTGATGATGACATTTGAGTAAAATTTCCATTGATTGTGACATCTGAGTAAAATTTGTTGTGGATGATTTTGTACTCGAGTGTTGTATAAACATGATTCTTTTCACTGTGAAGTGGTAACATGTGTCACACTGATCTTTCCTTCAGACTATAATGATTGAAAAATATTTGATAAGACATGGCAATGTATTTGATATTTTTTCAATATGTTGTGGAAAAATTATTGTGTGTCCTCTATATTTATATTGGCCACCTCTTACATGTGTAACTTGTACAATTGGACTTACACATACAATTGACATTTCTTCCACTTGTGTAAGGTTTGTTAGTTTAGTTGGTTGGGATCCAAGATTCATATTATTTGTCAATGAGAATCTATTTATTCCTCTCTCTTGTTTACATCATTTGTAAATAGTACCTTCCGAAGTGCAGAGAAATTTGATTCCAATGTAACTTTCTTCACAAATGTAACAAATTGCTAGTGAATGGTAGGAATCGAAGTAATTACAAAATACCAATTGTATTTTTTTGAAATCAGTGGCAAGTAACCCATTTAGATTTTGTGGTATTTTCTTACCCTTTGCTTTCTATATCTAATTCTTTTATTGTTTCTTGTAATCTTTGTCTTGCATTTGTTGCTTTATCTACTTCATTTCTTTTTCTTTTTTGTTCATCTCTTTCTACATCTGTCATCTGTTCCCTTTGTCATTTCCGATATTCTCTTTAGTATTGTCTTAGACATTCTTTCCGTTGTTCCTTAGGTTCAAAGTTTTTGTTTGGTCTACCCATAGCTAGAAATTAAAATAGTATTATTAATCTTAATGAGTAAAATGTATCATCCAATTTTTAAAAATATTGTTTAAGATAAAGAAAATAATTGGCTTAAATGTACATGTCAACACTATTCATAAGTGTATTATAGTAATGTGAAATTAGAAACCTATAATGTATCATAATTGATTTTATATATATATAAATATAAATGATAATTATATTATGATTATAATGATAGTTATTATATGATTATTTAACAAAATTATTTTATAAATTTTATATTTATGTATTTGTTATAGTTATAGTTATATTATTTGATTTAATTTATATTTTATGTATAATATAAAATAATTTAAAAATAGTATTTGCATTTATATTTTATTACCAATGTATATTATTATTTAATGTAGTATAATAGATTTATATTATCTTATACATATATATTTTAGCATGGTTATTACATACTTTATGTTTAGATAATGACCATTTTTTTTTTAAAGTTATATTAAAATTTACTTTTTATTTATTTTATTGTAATGTATTATTATATTAATTATACTATTATAGTATACTTAAAATTAAAATTAAATGAATTAAAGTTAAGTTTAATATAATGTTATAGTGTTGTAGTATATTTAATAGTGTATTTTTTTACAATATGATATTATGTTAGCTTAACTTTTTCTAATATAATATTATTTTATTTTTTATGTCAAAGGTGTATCCTATTTTAATAGGACAAAACTAAAAAGTGTCAATCAATGATTGATATCAACTTGCTTGCCATTAAACAAATCTCAATCGTTCATCACTTTTCGTCAGTTTTGCACGCCACTTTTTTGCTCCTTTCCCTGTTGTTTCTCCAAACTCTGCAGCCTAAAATATCGGCGTAAATGAGACCAGTCTAAAATATCGAACATTATGAGGACAATGAATTTTCTAGTTATAAGTTAATCTCGATCCTTGCATTCCTCGGATGCTTGAGCCGAGAATGTCCTTGTATGCATTGGGAAGAAACTGCCAGCGTGACCTTTGCCTTATCAATCATCCTAAGGAAGTGTATCATGTTTGGCTTCCACCTTGGAGATGGAGCAATGAATGGAGATGATAAGTTTAGAAGGATCAATCTATCCTCAGAGGTTTTATTTGCAGAAATAGAACCATTGATATTAACCCTTGTTGTAATTTCCTCAATTTCTATGGGCACGACTGTTTAGATCATTTCCAGGCCATTATATACACAAATTTTTTTGGATTCATGTGCAGAATAATCAATTTGTCCTATCTAAAAATATCGCTAAAAAATCCCTCAAAATGAGCTTCATATTGTGAAATTTAACCCAGATTTAACTTTCCACACTTCTTCGACATACCCATTGCACACTAAGGTGCAATTGCTACTATTTAAATTATTTCTATATATATTTATATTAGTTTATATTAACATTGTAATTATTATTGTGAATATTAAATTTTATTTATTTAGAGTTTATTTAATATAAAATAATAGTTAGATTTATATTTTATTATAAATGTCTATTATTATTTAATGTAATATAATAAATTTATATTTTATTATACATATTTTTTTAGCATGATTATTATATAAATTATATGTTTACATAATAATCATTTTTTGGTTCTTATCATATATTATATTATGCTTAATTTTTATTTATTTTATTGAAATATATTATTATATTAATTATATTGCTATAGTATAGTTAAAATTTAAATTAATTTAATCAAAGGTGGGTTTAGGTTTCTTAATATAATGATTACATTATATTAAATTATTATATATTTATACTTATATTAGTTATATAAAAATTATAATTATTAGTGTGAATAGAAAAAATAATAATAATAATCTAAAGCTTTTATAGAAAGTTATTCATTTATATTCAATGCACAAAAAAGAATATACATGACAAATATCTACTTTAGAATATTTAAAAATGAACAAAATTCTTCAACTTTTGTACATATGGATTTTTTGTGCAATATCTTTCATTTGTATTTCTTCTTCTACAGTCACAAGAAGGAAGGTTGAATCTTCAAGCTCTTTGATAATCTTTTAAGAATGTTTAGAAATCGATTTTTTTATTTTTTTATTGGGGTTTCAATATACACATTTGACTCCACATAATCATGTGAGATTACAATACTCGACTTGTTACTATATTCTCCCATTGATTTTGTTGAACATTGATATTTTCCATAATCTAAAAGGGAAAACAATAAAACTAATATTCAAAAATTAGCAATATCTATTCCATATTGTTTGACAGAGAAAAAATTTAAATATGTTGAAAAAATAATTTAATTAAACTTGAATTGAGAAAATAAGTATTCATATAAATCATTTTTTATTAATAAAAGCAATAACTACATATAATATCCATAACAAAAAGGAAAAAAATATTTTAATAAAATTATTATAATCTTATATTTAATAATATTTAATTAAAAATAAAAATAACATGATATAAATCAAACAACAATAAAAAAACCTACACTTTATTTAAAGAAAATAATGTGCCAATTGTTACTGAGATAGAAAGGAAACTTGAATTAGGAGAATAGTGATAGGGATGAGATCAGTTCACAAGATGTAGTTATCATAGAAGATAGAGAAAGAATAAGAGAAGAGGTAGAACTCCTTGTAGTGATAGACTTTAGGCCACATTTATTTGAATTGAATCAAGAGACAAGAGTAAGATTTGGAAGAAGATGAGCAATTAAAAGAAATATTGTAAGATAATTATGAATTAGGACATGAATGCTAGCCGAAAAAGAACCCTAGAAGATGTGCGCAGGATCTCCTGGGGCCGCCGGCGATGATGATGCGAAGAGGAAGGCAAAGGGAAAAGGTTGTCTGCATGATGGTGCTGCACAGACAAACGAAAATGGCAAGATTCGGCGCCCTCCTAGCTCGAAACGGGGAGGCCGAAAAGTTGTGTCTGGGGAGGGATGGAAATGGTATGACCTTCACTCTGGGGCATCGCTGGATCCTCCCTCTTCGCCCTCTGCTCGTCCTCCTCCTTCTAAGGGCCTCGACACTGTGGTTGCAAGGTCAGGTGAGGATTTTTCCGGTGCGACTCCTCCCTTTGATGTCGCTAGTTGCAAAAACAAATCGAACCCATATCACAAATGTTTAGAATATTGCCGGGATCATTCCTTGTCTGTTAACCCTAACTCGGCCCGTCCTGAGGTTTCTTCAGATTCGCCTCCACTTCAGAGTCTGGATTCTCAACCCGGAAGCAATCAGTTTTCCTTTGGGGATTCTGAAGTGGTCTTTTCTGAGGAACCTGTGGACTTCAACATTTCTGATGGTTGTATTGATGCAGTTGCTGAGGATTTGGGTGCTCGTTCTATGGTAGTCAGATGTTTGCACAAGCGCCCATCGGTGGCCTCTATTCTCGATTGGATTAACTGTGCTTGGAGTAACTTGCCCACCCCTGCTGTGGAATCTCTTGATTTTGGTTTTTTTCTAATCACTTTCTGTTCGGTGGAGGATTGTAATTTTGTTTTGCAGAATGGGCCATGGTTCTTTGGGCATTCTGGCCTTTTTATCTCCCCATGGTCTCCTTTTTTCGATCCAGCCACCGCTAAGATCACTTGCATTCCTATTTGGATTCGCCTGTACAATCTTCCTTTGGTACTACGTAAGGTGGATTTGCTAAGCTCTCTGATCAACTAGGTGGGATCCTTTGTCAAGCTCGACCCTGCCTCTGTAGCCTCTGATTGCAGATTCTACAGAGTTTGTGCTTTGGTTGATATTTCTAAAACCCTTTCTCACTCCATCAGGATTCACTCTTCTCACGGTGTGTGGACTCAATTTTTAAATTATGAGGGTTTTCCTTTTCGGTGCTTCCATTGCAACAAGTTGGGACACATAATCGATGCTTACCCTCTTCAACGCTCAGCTGGGGCGAGGAATGTCTGCTTGAAAAAGTGGGTTCAGAAGGAGGGCTCTCCGGATACTGAATTTATTTGGCGGAATCATGGAATGTTCTATGAACCTTCTCAGGTTCCAGGGCCGAACCTGGATCAGCCTGTGGCTCCCCCTTCTCCTCCAAGTGTTCCTAATTCAGTGTTGAATCCGGATCACCCTGTGGTTCCTGCTGCCCCTCCTTCTGCTCCTATTGTTGATTGCTCGTCTGTATCTTCTGAGGCAGAAGAAGATGATGGCTCTAATTCAGAGGGCACTTTTCCCTTCATGGACGATATAGAGGATCCTTTTCGGGATTATGATGACGATTTCACTCTGGATCCCCCCCAGAAACTTGGGATCCATCAATCCCTTTGCATCAAATCAAAACCCGATTGTGGCTCCAAGCGCAAGGTTGGAAGAAAATCTGATGCAGAAAAGCTCCGCATTGAAGGTCTGGAAGCGGTGGAGGCGGGTTCTCAAAGAACTTTGGAGGCTCTCCTTCGCACCAAAAGAAGGGTTTAGGGTTTTGGGTTTTGGATCCTGGCTCTGGACTGTTAGTTTTTCTCTTCGTTTGTATCTTGGGTATTGTTTTTTTTGCTTTGTCGTACTCCAGTTCTATGTAGGCTTCTTTAGATTTGTCTTTTCTCTTCTTCTCTTCTGTTATTTCTTATCTGCGTAGCAGATCTTTGTAACTGTGCTTTTAATTTAATAAAGGGAATGGGCCCTCGTCCCATAGCTTACAGATCAAAAAAAAATATTTAATTAAAAATATATTACATATTATAGGCTTGAAATTGTAATTTTTTTGTTTTTTTATTAGTTGTAATGCCATGTTCCTTCGATGTATTTGGGAGACCTCCTTGTGCCTGATATATATATATATATATAATCACTATTATTATATTATATAATACTATTATATTTTTTTAGGTGAACTGCTACCTTAGGAGGTACCTCCCTTTCATTTATCAGAGAAAAAGTACAAACATAAGCACATAGAGTGGAAAACCATACACTTAATCTATGCAAGAGATAATACATCATTGATTTTCATACCTCTAGGATAACTATTTTGTTAGATTTCAAAGAGCACCAATAACTGGCTTCAAAAGGTCTTGCCATATTTTAATACTATTATATTATTACTATTATACTAACATATTATTATTTTATTATCATAATATTATTATTATATTATTACTATTATATTCTTATTTGTATTATATTGATATTATATGATGCCATTATTATATTATTAATAATGTTGTATTTTACTATTTTTATTATTAAAATTACTTGAAATTGGTTTTGCTAGACATATTCTTACATTACTTAGAATTATAAGAGCTCTCATAAAAGTAGAATGCATTTTTTACATAGGAGAATAAATAAATACTATTTAATCACATATTTATGAAAGAAGAATTGTTATATTGGTTTTGTTCTATCATCTAACTTCCATTGCTTAGAGAAATATTTTCATGTTGGTCTGTCGGATTACATGATTATATGTTCATATTTTGAAGTTGTAATGAATTGCACTATAAAATTATGTATACAATTTATGTCTTTAATATTTTTTTTGTTAGGTTCATTGTTATTATAATATAATAATTATTTTTTTAATTATATTAAAATACCAATAAAAATATATCACAACAATATAATACAATATTAATAATAATATAATAAAAATAAAAATTCAATAATATAACAATACAATAAATTAAATAAACATCTTAGAAGATATCTCTCAACTCAATTTATATAGATTATTTTAAAGATATATATGCTATTAATATATTATTAGTTAAATTACATGAGTATTATTGTTAAATAAAACTAATTTAAGTTTGTTTTAAAAATATAAATATTTTGTATAAATTGCATGAACATGATTATTAAAAAATATTAAATTAAATTTAATAAGTTTTACTAAATAAAATCAGTTAAAATTGAAAAAAGATTGCATGGAAATCATGTAATTAGGAAGAAAAAAGAGCCAATTCTAAAAATAAAGAACTATAATCGAACCTATTGCATGAGAAATATTAAAAATGATAAAGAGGAAAGAGAGGTGGATCTTTGGATCATTACGAGGATGATTATTGGAGAAGGAATGACATTGATCAAGGAATAAAGACAACCATATCAATGACTAAGGGATTTTTCCACTGTTCTGCCTATAACATTGTGAGCAAGGAATTATCAAAGTTAGGTTCCCTTTCGTACTCTTTAAGTTACCAAGTTACTATTTTTATCCACACAATATTACTTATTCCTTAGATAAATATATATGTTGTTGCATACATATGGTTGTGCCACCATAATTATGACTAGAATTTTTGGAGACTTCATGAATTAGGCAATCATAGATCACTCGACGATTTTTATGATATTCTTTGTAGCACTAGAACCTCTTGGCCTTCATAGTTTCTATTGTGGGTGTTCTTGTTTGGTTTTTGGGTTAAGAAATTTTATGTGTAAACTTTACTTGTAGGAATAACAATGATCTTTGTTAGAGATATTAGACAATTACCTCATGTTAATGACAAACCACCATATGCAAGCAAAAGATGAGCTAAAATCCTATGGTAAAAATTCAAAATTGTCATTACTTTAGATCATATTTTCAGGCAAGATGGATCAAACAATGAACAACAAATATTTCATCACTTCTTAGAAATATTAAAGATGCAAACACAAGGTTAGATGCACCAACCAATGAAGACTTTGACAATAATGTTCATTTTTTTCAACAAATAACAATGTTCATACCCACAATAGGGAAAAATTATACTCTTTGAAAAATCCAATTGCACAGAGCATGACAATAAAAATTGGAAATGTTAGTGCAATTGAAGGATATACAGATGATGAACTTGATATTGAATTATTGTAAAGAAAAAATGCAAGAGTTATGTTAACATCATACCTATGGATAGAAGTGGTACTTGTCAATGGAGCTCTAGGATATGTTCTAAAAATTGTATATAGACCTAGAACATCACCACCCCAACCACTAGCCTATGTATTGGTAGAATTCAATAATTACTTAGGAATTCCACTCGATGATCAAAATCCTTTCAGTGTTCCAATCATAAAAATTCAAAGGAATAACTCAATATAAATACCATTAAGATTGGCTTTTAACAATACATAAATCGCAAGGGCTTACTCTTAAAAGACCACGATTGATACTAGACCAACAGAAAGAACAGGTTTAACATCTGTCACAATGCCTCATGTCAAGTCTCTAAACATAATACAAAGTATACCACCATTCACATATGACATAATGAAAGCTTAAATAAAGGAAAGCAAATTGCAAATAGAAAAGCAGAAAAAAATAGGCTCAAAGCCTTCAAATATAATTGATGTAAGCTATATACTTTTTCATTCAATACAATTTCCACATCTATAAAAAATATGCATTGTCCTTTGTTTCATTTGTGAGCATACACACAGATATGTCATTGTATTATACACTTGTATAAAATAATCTGACTATATAATTGAAAAAATGAATGCCTAGAAAAGGATATATCCCATTGTTTCTTATATAGATTATTGAATAAGATATATATGATATCTTCTTTTAATGGGTTAACCAGGATGGAACATAGCATAAATGATGTCAAACTTGTACATACATAATTTTTGCAAGGTGTGCACCCTTGGTATCCTTGTGTAGTGCAAAGCAACACTTGGGTTTGTGACATGGCTTAATCACCTCTTATGGATTCATTAACTCTAGCGATTGTATCATGCATTAATAGGTCAATATTTTGGTGCAATGACAACTATCTATGCAACACTAAGAATCACATTTATAATCATTAATTGACTAATATTTTTGGTTCATAATGGAATATCTAACATGCCAACCCTTCTATGCCATTTTTTTTTTCTAAATTTACACCTTGTAAGTAAATAATTAGGTAACAAGCCATTGCAATAAAAAAATTCTCTTTCATTGAGAATATATGAACAAGATGCCATATCATAATATAATATAGATTACATTTCATTACAATAACTTCACAAGTTACAACAATACAAGAATACATACATTTACATACATAGCTCCAATGAGCTTTAGAACAAATACTTGTAAGACGATCTAGGATCCTTCCTTTCAAATCTTGGTTCTTTTGTCATCTTCTGTGGAGGAGAAGCATCACTCAGGTTCTTTTTCGCCAACCACTAACTCTTAATGCGGTCCCCCACACATCTATCATTCGATAGATGGCCCTTCCCTTTGATGAAGAGATTTTTAGAGTAATTGATAACAACAACGAACTAAGCATAGTGTTGTGTCCTACATAACTAGAACTTGTAATCCCACAATCTCAAACTAGCATGTTTAATACTAGATCATGGTGAACTGACAGTGTAGTCTCTGTAGTCACACAATCCATAGTGGAGTCTCAGACATTACACTACTTTGATTAAAGAGTTACATTCAGTAAACATCCTACTGAGATTCATCTATCACATACACTACTCAAGGCCAATTTGACTTGGGGCTATCTTAAACTATGCATAGGTATTGTCCTTCAATGGATATTTTGTCACCCTAGATTAACCTATCACCATTTTAATCTACTTGGAATAAACCTACTTAACAAGTAAGTACACAAGCTCCCTCCCATATTGGATTAACTATCCTAGGAGTAACACAAGCTTTCATAGTTAAATCAATAACTTGTTAAGTGTATCTCAAGTGCCTCTTCTATTCAATCATGCCTAGTATATAATATCTATGATATACACCAAACTACTATCATGGAGGACTTACAAGCACAACATAAAAAAATCATAAAATCTTCAATTTATTTTTCAAAGGCAGTCGAATACCTCTAATTCACACATTGGAAAAGACATTTCAAGCAATCATGAAAAACATATCATTTCAAAGTAAATAACAAAGAAGAAGAGATCAACAATGCAACCCTCTCCAGTAGTAGTTAGCTTGATAATCAACTTCTCAAGAATGTATTAATAACTCTACCTTACAAGTTGATAGCTTACTCCTCTCAAACAACAATGTTTCCTCTCAACACAATAGAATACTCACTATTTCTCACTCACAATATAAGGCAAGTTTGGCTGGAAATAACACATAAAATAATGAGCTACAAAAGACGTGTAATCTCTTGGAAAAGAATGTGTCCTTACTAATGAAATGGTTCAGCTATTTATTGAGGAATCTAGCAACCTCATAGCCTATGGTTTAGGCATGTTAATTGACAACAAGCTCCATGCAAAGCAACACATGAAACATATCAAAAAGGTGGCAATTTCTTAAGCTAATACTCAGCATAATCACCTACGGGTTGACTTGTTTAGTGACAACAATCTGAAGACTTATTCAATATGCATATGCTTAATTGGAACTACCACAAAGAAAAGACATCTACAATAACTTGAATTCAAAGGTGGCGCCATTTCCATAATCTCACCCTCGTATTTGGTGCGGTTTAACTACCAATGAAACACTCAACTTCCATTTTATGACAACAAGTATCCATCAAACTTCTTGGAGGATGAATCGACTTAAGCAAATAAATACGTTTGACAAAGTCAAGGATAGTCTTACTAATGGCGTCGACCAATTCAAGCTTATCATAGACAACAATATCAAACACATTATAACATCTTATATCATGTGTCTTATAGAATGATAATCGGTTTACATAAACAGTCATAAGCTATTTAATCGACTTCATTAAACATTGTCAATAATGACTATTATTGGCCTCCATTATCATAGTCTTCATCAACTATAAACAACCTTAATAAATCAACTTCTATCAAAGTAAGTAAAAAAAACACTCAATATCAACTCCAACTATGTGTGGCATCTCCAAGCTATGGACTAAGTCTAGCTTAATGACATCTAAATGTTGTCAAGACAAGCATCAACCTGCTTTTCCTTAAGAGATCTCCCTTCTCTTATATACGCCTATGTTCAATGTTCTTATAGTGAAGTATTTAAAGGGTTTAGTCAAAGCTATATCAAGAATTCTATAGCATCCAATGCGCTATGAAAATTACAACTCTTTTACTAATAATATGTAAGATGCACACTTATATATGTATATGAATTTCTCTACCATATGCATAAGCAGGCTATCCATGCTTTATAAAGTGTTCCATGACTCACATTCTAAATATTTTCATATATATATATAGCAACCATTTTAGTAATATACGTATTTATAATACATATTATATATAAATATATATACACACCTCTATATAAACATTAACGCTTATGTGTGTATTAGTACATATACATATATATACCAACATATATATATTATTTAGCTACATGATAGACAAGCCTAATACTATAATAATCATTTATATACACATATGCATCTCTATACCTACACATGGATGTATACATGTATATATACATATCTAATATGTACACACACACACACACACACACACACACACACATATATATATCAGGTTACTCCTTCATATATCATATCCTCGTTGATACATGCATTCGTTTAAGTATATATATATATATATATATATATATATATATATAATTGATCCCTTGTGAGAATATGTTTGTAAGTATTTATACTTACACAAACATGCACATGATTATGCTCTCACACATGAATCAATGTATGTATATATTCATATACACGCATACTTTTGATGTAGATATGCATTGAAAAAAATCCCAAAGACATAACATCATAACAAATATTTATATACATATATGCATATCTTATACATATGTCATCATTCTCGTATATTGGACATTCCATTATATCCACCATATGCGTATGCTGACATATGCATATATCCCAATACTCATTCACCCACACAGTTAAGCACAATAAAATAAGGAAGGTCTCGAAAGCTCAAACGAATAAACATCACCAAATAATGCACTCAATAGTAACCAAGACCTTTACTAATGCAGACACATCAACTAAGGATGACTTACCAATTTTCCAAAAACTAACTTAACTCAATCTAATGTGGTGTGTGTATGCTCAAATTGTTTACGTTACTGGTTAACCGACCAAGATCTTCTCCCGAGTGATACTTCCCCCCCCCCCCGCTTGGAGGAATGAACATTTACCTGCAACCATTAGCACATGCCTATGACAGTTAGTTGTTCACAACATATGCAATATGCATAAACATCTCCGAAGTTAGAATAATAATTCAATAACCATCCATTCACATATATGCAATATTTTAGATGAATAACATCAACTAAGATAACATCAAATGAGATAGCATTCATATTGATAACAAGGTACAAGCACAATTTATTCATCTCCATAATTCACATTACATTCATATTTACCCTATGTAGTAATAGTTAATAGTACTACACAATTGGGGTGTAACATACTCCCCCCCTTGTGAATCATCATCCCCAATGATCTATATCACTTTAACATACAGGTCAAGTTTTACTTACCATTCTCAAATTTACGTAAGATTTATAAAACATTCATCCTAGGTAGCATCACTCTTTGCAACCTTATCCTTCTCAGACCTTGCTTTGAGTGCCCTCACTATTGCATAGGGAAAAATTGTATGCCTCACACATACTTACTATCCCAAAGAGCTTCATTATTTTATCCTATTACCTTGTATGTATATCTTGGGTATAATGGTGACTATACATAACCCTAAGACATAGTGATCAGAAAACATTGGCCCATGAATCTATCCTTGGCATAATCCCAATAGAAAAGGAATGTTAGTGCATTGTACACTACACCATGGGTCCCATTCTTCCCCTTTGGTATTTATACTTTCAGAAAACTCAAAAATTGAGTTTGTCTGTCACTTACACATCTATCTTCCTTAACCACAAAGTATTGTTCTTGATTACTTGTCCATTTTGAGCATAACATTGCTCTTGGATTCCTGTCAAATTTTGATATTGCTTCATACTTAGGCTTTGTATCAACAAAGTTTCATTGATCTATTCAATCTATTACTCATTTTTGACAATCTATCAAGTCTATGGTTAACCCTATTTCTAAGCCTATTTCAGCCTAATAGAGTTTCCAACCTACCCTTCCATGTATAGTTCAAACCTCAATGTTAGAAGTTTTAAATCATTCAAGATTTGATTTACCATTTTTGCCTATTTGGCTATAATAATATATTGCACATTCTCTCAATTGAATGTCTCATATTATGATCATGGTTTACACAACCCTATCATTATTTTCTCATTCATAACTGAGATAACCTTCTCAGGAATACTAAGCAACTACTTCTCACAATATATTATTTAGGACCGAAATCCTATAAATCTAGTTTCCAAATAACGTTGGTGATTCTGTCCACTAGAACATTATGTTAGTTTTATCGACATAGACAAATTGATCTATCTTATGTTCTACTACTTTCCCTCTAGATTCTCAAGAGAGTATACATGTCCTACCGATGATGACATCCGGTCTTCATTTACTAACATACTAGACATTATCTTGCCACATTTTGTGCAACCTCTTACTCTATCTTTTCCCAATTTATTGTGGTTTCTCATATGACAGTTCACTTTGTCATTCCAATGTCCTAACTCTAACATTAATTCCCTTGTTTCATTCCTGAATCTTCCAAAATTTTGGGTACATAGGTTCTTTTATATCCAATGATAGTCTATTCTTTGACTAAGCGAAAACCTATTTTATGATCTCACACCTCCTTTAATTCCAAGTATTAATGGTTAGGAGTTTTGCAAAAATAAATCTCCTTTTATCTTAAGATATCCACAACTCGGATTTCTCTTGTCCTTGGATTATTTCCTAAGATGCAATTCATCTTTTAACTCAATCAAATTTTCCCTTTAATATTTGGTACTAGTTTTGAGTATTAATCCTTGTTTAATCATGTTGGTCCCTAGAAGATATCAAATTTAATTGGATACTTAATTACCAATCACGAACGTTTCTCGTTGGTTCCATTGATTTACTTAATCACATATAGGTGAGTCTCAACTTTGATATACCCTAATTCTAGGATAGAGTCATCATTCAATGACTAGTCCGATGTTATAGGTTACTCTAACCCTATATGTTCCAATCCAAACCAATGTACAACCCAACAAAGTAAGTTATTCCCAAACTATTTGTGTTATTTAGTAGTCTAGTACATAGCCCTGGGTTGTTGTGCAGAAGAAGTGGGATGCTAGTGTTGATGAAGACTAGTCCTAGAAGGTGATACTTATGTTGTGTTGGAGACAAAATTTTGTTTTTTCTATGGATCACTATCGAAATAAGTCTTAGTGTTTGTATGCCCCAATTTTGTAGCTATGGGAGCATCTATAGTAGTTGTATGTAGTTTGGCCGAGAAGGGCATATGATGTTTTGGTTCGTAGGTGTCATAGATATTGGTTCTATAGGGTTGTATGGGATGATTCAATTTGAAATGTCACTGTAATGGGGTGGGATGCTATTGAAACATCACAATAACTTTTTTGATGATTAATACAATGGGTGTTGCCCCTTAGTAGCTATTTACCGATCGAAAAATAAAATAAAATGCAACAGACAATTAATATCAAATTAATAATATAAGAGATTTAACAAAAGATTCAATCTATAATAATATAATATAATATCATACAATAAGAATATAATATTTAATATTAATATAGTACTTTTTTTTTTATACATGAGTTTTATTTATTTATATTAAATAAAAATACCAGAATTACAAGCGTCTACCATACAAGAAAGAGGGCGAACAGAAAACCCAAGTAAACAGCCCTCAAGAGCCACCCAAAAAGCCACACCAAGAGCTTAACAAACTACCAAAATACTACTAATTGACTACCACAAACCATAGCTAAAATTATCAAACACTGACCACTATAATGGCAATGAGACTTCCAAAACTACCCTAACCAATACGACCAAAAAACAACCACCACCAAAAAAAACCCCAAGTTATAGAAAATTGTTTAAGACTGCAAAATCTTTGAACTCCTCCTTCCAATCTTCCTTATCCACCGCCATCAACCCAAACTCCTTCTTTATAAAGATAATGGCCATTGCCCCAATTACCCTGTGTCGCATTAGTCTCGGACCTTGCAAATCCAAAAGGAAGGCCCCTGGAAGATTTTCACCGCACGTCCTCCGAGCTCACTCGTTCCATGTCACAGAGACGCAGGCATCCCCTGCCTTCTAACACCACACGAAGCACCTCATCCATGCCTTTCATCAGGTCCTCTCTAAACAACTTCAACAATACTTGTTTTGCCTCCACCTTCGGCTCCAAATTGTCTAACAAAGACGCAAGGAAATGAGAAGAGATATGCAAATTGTCTCTCCTGTACTCTTTGGACTCCAAATGACCAAATCCCAAGACCATCTTCACCGCTACAAGCACCAACAGATCATATTTCACCAAAATTTGTTTCAAATGCTAGTTAGTGATTTCTCTGAAAGAAGCCTATCTCACTGACGAATGCAAGGATATTGGAGTGTCTGCTCTAAAACGAGCAAGGCCCACAACAAAAACCTCCACTATAAATTTTGAAAAATTCACCATCCTCAACCTCCTACCAAAGACACTTGATAGAAGGGAAGGCAAGAAACCCAAAAACACCTCACATCTGAAAGAAATGCATAATGCAAAAGAGAACCAAGCTTTCCATAAATAACCCGGGCTACGAAAACACTGCCATTCAGCTCTAAATGTACCACCTCCCAGAATGCTAGTTGTCACACCATTATTGCGAGCTCGTCTTTCTTAAAAAAAAAATCATCACTTAACAAGGCGGCTAGCAAAAATACTCACACCCTTGTACGACCAACTTAATGACAAAATAAGCCATCGCCACCCCAGTTGTCGAACAACCACCTTAACCAAGGAAACCACCTTCTGACCGCCACCGTGGCAATATGCCACCTCCCTCCGCCATCTTGGAGGGTTGCCCACCCTACCACCCACAATTAATATAGTACATATTAATAATAATATAACAATATAATAAGAATAAAAATATAATAATAAAAAATATTATAATAATATAATATTAAATGAATTAATACAATATTAATAATAATGCAATAAGAATAAGAATGTAATAATAATATTATAATATAATTAAATATAATTTAAATAAATAATAATATTTAACGTAATATTATTGAATATTATTATTAAATATATAATTATACAATATTTTTAAATATATAAAAATAATTATATTAGAGATATGGTTCAATTACAATTAGTGTTCAATTAGGAGAATAATTTAATAAAAGTTAGGGTTCAATTACTACTATGATTTAATAATATAATTTAGTAATAATTACAATAATTTTTTTTTATTTTTTTAGACTGCAGGAATTGGGTAGCACGACCCCATATAAACTGCAGTGCGCCTGGTAAACTTTTTAACGTGACCGGCGACGCTAGCACGACACGCCCCTGGTAAACTTTTTAACGTGAACGGTGGCGCTGGCACGACACGCCCTCTGGTACCACGGGGGTGGGGGAGACTAGACCTCGTGACCAACCTCCTGCAACAGGAAAGATTTAGCTAACTGAGCTAGGGCCCCAACCCGATTACAATAAATTATTATAATAATAATAATTAAATAATTTAATAAATATATAAGATAATAATAATAATAATTTAATATAATATTATAATAATGCCATTTTTTTATATTCAATATATATATATATATATAATTATCAAATTATGAAAACATAATAATACTAATAAGATAATAAGATAATAATGTAATAATAATTACAATATAATAATGATAATATAATAATAACATACTATTAAATAAAAATTAATAAAAATATAATATAATAATAAAAATAAATTTTTAATAATATAATAGTATAATAAATTAAATAGATGTCTAGAATATCTCTCCCCATATTATATATATATATTTTAAGATATATATATTAGTAATAAAATCAATGAATTTTTTTAAGGTCAGAGGCTTGCCTATAATGACATTCATCCATATACATAAAAATCCCAAAATAAATCTCAGGCGAAAAATAAATCCTCACCATAAGAATGAAGCACACGATCCTTTCAAACTTTATGACTGGAATAAAGGCACTTCTACACTACATGTTGAGGAACAATAATGTGCAAATAACCAACCTCTTTTAGCTCATGTTATGGGTGTTGCTATAGTTGGTGGAGGAGAACTTGTGGTTTCAAAGCGGATTCTTAAGGAATTGAAGGATCTTCAGAAGGACCCCCTACTTCATCCAACGTCGGTAGGTATATTGTTTGAATGCCAAACTAAGCCGTCTATTTAGTCCTCTCACAAGTGCTGATAGGTATATCAAAAGCCAAGTGTTTTGCAATAATTTTTTAGTGTAGTTTTACAAGGTTTGGAGCTTTTTGTTTTAATGTGTAGTTATACTTTACAAAGAATAAAAATCTCAATAAAGATCGAGTTTTACCAGTGTAATTTGCAAGACATAGTTTGGGCTTGATTAGCGCTCTTGGTCAAATAATTTTTCTCATTCCTTACTATCTATTATGGGAATTATTTTGGTTCATTTTGGTTAATGGTATGAAGACCTCTATCGTTGTTGCAATAATTGGCTACAACTATGTTTGGCTATTCTAGCAAGGTATTTTTCTATTTTCCATGCTTTATAGTCACTAAAGAAAAGAATATTGTACTTAGTATTTGCATGCATTTTGTATTAATTTCTTTTTGTAGGAATTTTATTCAAACAAAAGTTTGGGTACATAGCCCTAAAATTAAGGATACAAATGTTAAAAAAATTGTTGAAAATAGACTACAAAGAGAATAAGATTTTAATGCACTGGACCATTCCCTTTCAACTTTAACATTGAAATGTGTTCTAAACTGATATATACCAATGGGCTCCTTTGTATGAAGATTTATTCATTGCTTTATATATGGCCGTGTTTGTTATTAGTTCTGCCCATGGCAGAATACTAATGCATTTATTACATTCAATTTTTTTGAGTGATAGTGACAATCCAACCAAGAAACATCTAGAATTAAAAACTTTACCAACAATTTTATATAGTCTATTTTTAATTGTCTATTTCTAAAATTGTTAAAATATTTTTTATCTTTCTTTTTATGGTTCATGTTGTCAACGGTCATTGCAAAAATTAGGATTTTTTTTTCTTTTTTTCTAAATTATGTGCAATGCAATGCATTTAATTCACAAATCAAATTTCAAACCTATTAATGACTTGAATGACATGAGCACTATTACATACATCATCATATAATTACATTGTTGACTTACATATATTATTTTTCATATTTTATTTAATAATTGGTAAGATTTTTAAAACTTATTAAATAAATGTGAGTACATTCAATGCATATTTTATATTTGTTTATCAACTGTATTAAATATCACAATAAAATTTATCTATCTATAATAAATATTAAAAAAATAATTGTGTATCTACAATTAATATTTCAATAAAATCTATTTTAAAAACTATAAATGTAATAATATAATTTAGCAAGGCAAAAATTATATAAATATCACATTATCAAAAGGATAAGAATAAATATATATATATGGAATTATTATAATAATATATTTGTATAATTGCATATTTTTTATTTTTGGAATATTAATTAACTATAATAATAACATTATACAACAACAAAAAATTATATTACACCCCTACTTACTTCTATTAACTAAATGTTTAAAACAACAAAACACACCCATATGAATTTTATTTTTTATTTATGCAGCATTAGTCAACTATCATAATAATATTATACAATAACAAACAATCACATTACACCCCTTACACCCTTAACTGCTTCTATTAACTAAATGTTTAAAACAACAACTACACCCCACAATGGGCAGAACTTGATGCAAATGCGTCTCTTGTTATTCTTTAGTTTCCATTTTATGTTCTGGCTATACTTGATAAGTGGTGTCATTCAAGGCTAGTGTTTTAATTTTTTATTTGATTGACATTGGGGCTAAAATGCTAAGAGTTGATAATTAGGCTGCCCATTTAACGTGAGATTCTCTTGTAGGGAGTACTCACCAACAGATGTACTCTTCAGAAAGGGATATGTGTTGATCTGGCTTTGGGGATTATGCCTAATCATAAGAGTAATCACCCTATCCTTGCATATGACACAATCTTGATATAGATTCAATTGTGTATGTACATAAAGAGGGTTTGCAGTAGCCAATTGGGTTCTGGCTTGAAATGGTGATATTCAAATGCATGTTATTTTGGTATGTATGTTTGAAACGCATCTTGGATAGAGAGTAGGAAATTGATATGTAAAGACACTTGGTGTCATGGAAAACCTACAACTTGGGATATACATATATATCAATAAGTAATAGAATGAAATGATAGGAACATGCATCCATAGGTAGGAAATACACTAAAAACTTAGTAGAAACAAATAAAAAATATTGAAGTTCTACCTCAATGCCTTTTATGAGTTGCAAAAAATGACATTGGAAACAGGTTCAACTCCTCAAAATAATTTCTAGAGTTTGTATCTATTTAAGAGGAAGCTTTTAGTACCTGTAAACATTTTATGTATGCACAAATACATAGTTGGCCTTCTACAAACATGGCTCCCTAGGATTGACAGTGTTCCCTTCATGAAGATGTTTTGGGGATGTCTAGGGGATGTTTCCTTAGCATCTCGAGTACATGGGGATGCTCATACATTAGGCCAACTTCTCGTGCCCAGCACAAAAAATACATAATCTATTTTAGAAACTCCTCTGTTACAAATAATAATTTATTGGTTATGGGGACCATCCATACCCAAAATTTGTTCAATTATTTAGTGTTTGTCTGTATAGTCCAATGTCAGTAGGGGTTACTGCAGTACATTAATATGCTAATTTGATGATTAGCTTTGCAAACACATCCAATAGCCATAATACATATACCACTATTTTTTGTTGGAAATAGGATGCCATTTAATTGCAATCCTAAACATTATTTATTTCATGTATCTCCTGAGTCCTTGGAAAGTGTTCACCAACACTAAGATTAGAAAGAGATTAATATTAAATGAAATAATCATGTCAATTGACATTTGTAATTAATTCTAAATGTTAGGAGCATGTGAGGGTGTCCAATATGAGTTCCTAAATAATAGGGGCACATGGGGTGCCCATATGGAAGGTGACACTCACCTTAAGTTAAGTTAACTATTTGGAGTAAAAGATAACACTTCTGAATGCATGTAAAGATCCAAGGAGTTAGGGATTGATGTTTACATGCATGAAGTTCAGTTCAATTCAGTTCAGTTCATATTAGTTCAGTATAGTTTAGTTCAGTTCAAAATCAATTTAGTTTAGTTTAGTTCAGTTTAGTTATGGTTCAGTTATCTTTAGCTAGTTTTAGTTGAATGCTAGTTGACTTTAGTTAACTTGGAATGCATCACTAATGACTTGAGTTGCATGACAGATAACAGGTGACTACCTTCAATTAACAAGGGATGACCATTCTTGCATGAATGGTGGAGAGATATGTTTTAGTTAATAGAGAATAACTTGGACCCACCTTGGGTGCCCAAGTTGGCTTCTTGAAGTTAACTCTTTTGCATGCTAAGATATTTCAGAATGCTAAGTTAAGTGGGCCCATTCTTGGGCCCCTACTTTGAGGATAAGCCTTGAAGATATTTACGAAATCAAGGTTCAATTGTGACTTCAGCTTGGGATGCCCAAATGGATGAAGCACATGTTTTGGTATTGTTCTTCACAATAGAACTTTGCTTGCAAGAGATAGACGTACCTTTTGTGAGATAGGTATTGAGCTTTGTAATTGTAACTCTTTGGAGTTTACAAAGTTGATTATTGCCTATTTAACTCAAGCAAGTTGAAGAGAGTTATTATTAGTTTTACTACAGGTTGTGAAGAAGATTTGGTGAAGGCAAAAGAAGCATTCTCAAGAAAGGATTGGAATTATTGTAATATACTTCAGAGATTAAATAATACATTGATTTTTGGTGGAGTTTTTTCTCGAAAGGGTTTCTCCACGATATATTATGTGTATCTTCTAATATCATTTCTAATTCTTCTACAACCTTCTATCTTCATTCTACAAATGATAAAATGAATTAATCAGATAATCGCCCACAAAGAATTTGTAACAAAGAATACATATTTAGATCAGCGATCATAAAGTTTTACAAAGTATTAAGCTACATAAACACCTCAATTTTCAACATTTGGTATCAGAGTTGAGGTTGGGTAGAGTTTGGGACGCCTTTCTCTTAAAATTTTGAAGGCTTTTTGGCTGTAGTGGGAGATTTTACTATTGCGTTATTGCTAATTTTGGAAAATTGGTTTGTTACAATGAGTTTTAATTCTCATTTAGATATTGAAAGATTCAATGGATCTAATTATGAGACATGGAAACTAAAAATGGAGGATCTCCTTGAAGAGAGAGATCAGTGGTTAGCTGTTGGTAATGAGACAAAGTCACCTACAACGATGCCAGACGAGGATTGGGCTAAGCTTGATAAGAAGGCAAGAGGGACCATAAGATTATGTCTTACTGATGTTGTTCTCTTGAATGTTTCTAAAGAAACTACTACATATAAGTTGTGGAAGAGAATATGTGATATTTATCAAACTAAGAGTCTTACTAATAAGTTGTATTTGAAAAGACAGTTGTATTCTTGAAGATGAAAGAAGGTGATTCTATTTCAAATCATTTAAATGCTTTTAATTTGATTATAAGTTAGTTAGCATCTATAGATGTAAAGCTAAAAGATGAAGATAAATGCATTTTGTTACTTTGTTCTTTACTAGAGTCTTGGGAAAATCTAATTGTTTCTATCAGTGGTAGTGGTGCAGATTCGAAGATGAACAATATAATTCCTACTCTCCTATCAGAGTAGATGAGGAGGAAGTCTAAAACAGAAATCCAAGATGCCTTGTTTGTAAAAGGTAGGCCTAAGAAAAAAGGAACCTAAGGGAGACAAGGAAGGGAAGGGTAAGTCAGAAGGATGGAGTAAGGTAAAGTATTAGAATTGTGGGAAACTAGGACATGTGAAGAAGGATTGTAAGAACAAGAAAAAGAGTTTTGATTCTTCTACAAAGGAATCCTTGAATGATAATAATGATGCATTGGTTATTTTAGCTAATATTGTTTGTGATAACTCTTTGCTTCATGTTTCAAAGTGATCTTCATAGAGAGGATGGTAGTTGCGATGCCATGTGTGACTCGGTACCATGGTTCAATGGGAGTTGTTGGTAGTGACGTGGATGCATCATTGGTAAGGTTATCTCCATGTGATTGGAGATATGGTTTCTTTGTTTAGAGTGTATTTGTTATGATGTCATGTTATACTCTTGATACTAGTTTAGAGTTTGGCATATTACATGTTCTCTTGAGACCAGGATGTATATATGTTATGGTGCATGTGATCTCCTAGGAGGAGATGGTTAGATCATGGATGTCATGATTATGTTCAATATTGGAGCTTTGACATTGATCTTGTGTAGTTCTCTTATGTATTGGGTACATTAATCATTTACTTGATTACTTCATGATAGTGTTGTGTTGCATTTGGAGTTTGGCACGGATTGGTTGGATACAGGTCCTCGTGGATACTTGGAGACATAGGTGAGGCTTGAGTTCTCTTATGGTTAGAGACATGTGTTGGAATGGTTAGTAGCAAGAAAAGCTTTTTCAACAGAAAAGACATAAGAGCCTACACCTTGGTTGAACATGAGTTCAACACACTCAGCCATTACACATGCATTTGAAGAGGCAGTTTGGTTATAGAGACTTGGGAAAGGTATTGGTTTTAATTGCAAGTAAGTTAAACTTGAATGTGATGGTCAGAGTGCTATGTGTTTAGCCAAAAATACTATGTATCATGCTCGTACTAAGCATGTTGATGTTCAGTATCACTTTGTGCGAGAAATGGTTGAGAGTGGGAAGGTATTCATTGAGAAAGTTGACACTTTAATTAATGTTACAAATTATCTTATGAAACCAGTTCCTACAGATAAGTTCTCTTGGTTTTAATCATTTACTTGGAGCTTCATGATTATGTAGGTTGCATTTGAAGTTGGCATGGATTGGTCAGTTGGTGCGGGAAGGCCATTGGCCTTAAGTCCTGTACTTGATTTATAATGACTCCTTGTTTAGAATAATTGCAATGTATAATGTCAAGTGGGAGAATGTTGGGAATAAGATGTCATTTAATTGCAATCCTAAACATTATTTATTTCATGTATCTCTTAAGTCCTTGGAAAGTGTTCCCCAACATTAGGATTAGAAAGAGATTAATATTAAATGAAACAATCATGTTAATTGACATTTGTAATTAATTATAAATGTTAGGAGCATGTGAGGGCATCCAATATGAGTTCCTAAATAATAGGGGCACATGGGGCACCCACATAGAAGGTGACACTCACCTTAAGTTAAGTTAATTGTTTGGAGTAAAAGATAACACTTCTGAATGCATGTAAAGATCCTAGGAGTTAGGGATTGATGTTTACATGCATGAAGTTTAGTTCAGTTCAATTCAATTCAGTTTAGAATCAGTTTAGTTTAGTTCAATTCAATTCAATTTAGTTTGGTTATGGTTCAGTTATCTTTAGTTAGTTTTAGTTGAATGCTAGTTGACTTCAGTTAACTTGGAATGCATGACTAATGACTTGAGTTGCATGGCAGATAACAGGTGACTAGCTTCAGGTAATAGGGGATGACCATTCTTGCATGAATGGTGGAGAGATATGTTTCAGTTAATAGAGAATGACTTGGACCCACCTTGGGTGCACAAGTTGGCTTCTTGGAGTTAACTCTTTTGCATGTTAAGATATTTTAGAAGGTTGAGTTAAGTGGGCCCATTCTTGGGTGCCTACTTTGAGGATAAGCCTTGAAGATATCTATGGAATCAAGGTTTAGTTGTGACTTCAGTTTGGGATGCCCAAATGGATGAAGCACATATTTTGGACTTGTTCTTCATGGCAGAACTCTACTTGCAAGAGATAGGCATACCTTTTGTGAGATAGGGATTGAGCTTTGTAATTGTAACTCTTTGGGCTTTACAAAGTTGATTAGTGCCTATTTAAGCCAAGCAAGTTGAAGAGAGTTATTATTCAGTTTCATTGCAGGTTGTGAAGAAGATTTGGTGAAGGAAAAATAAGCATTCTCAAGCAAGGATTGGAATTATTGTAATCTACTTCAGAGATTAAATAATACATTGATTCTTGGTGGAGTTTTTCTCAAAAGAGTTTCTCCACAGTATATGTTGTGTATCTTCTAATATCCTATCTAATTCTTCTACAACCTTCTGTCTTCATTCTACAAATGATAAAATGAATTAATCAGATAATCACCCACAAAGAATCTGTAATAAAGAATACATATTTAGATCAACAATCATAAAGTTTTACAAAGTATTAAGATACATAAACACCTCAATTTTCAGCATTTTTCACCATTCTTTTTGAACTTATCACAAATAACATCAATACTTTGACCATTTGATATTTTTTTGCTTAACCTTGAAAGAGTTAAAAGTGAGCAAAAGAAAGTTTAAAATGGAATATTCGATTAACTATGTATACCCTTAAGAAATTTATTCAATTTTCTCTTTTATCTTAAATGTTTTTTTTTGTAATAGTATTCAACTTGTTTTTTATTAGATAGGTAGGGAAAGGGCCCTAATCACATGGTTACAAAGCCAAAACAACAAACAAAGAAATAGGTTGGGAAGAATAACACCAACCCCCACTAGAAAAGAACATCAGAATGGCATGCAGGCCAAGTAACCAAAAATGCAACTACAAAACCATCATTAGCATAATAAAAAACAAAATCCCCAAAATAGTGTGCAAACCATTTATGAGGTTAACCAAAGTCTAGCAGGTATGAAACCATAACATAGCTATCACGAAATAGTAGTTCGAGATAATAAAACTAAGCACCAATAGATTTAAAGCAACCATATAATCAAAGCAAAAAGATAAGACCTAAGGCCACACCCAACATGGCACGATGCATGAGTCCATTGGTTACCTTCATATTATTCCACCACATTCCACCTCATAGCTAACAAGATAGGCCAAACAACCATCCACAACAGAAAAACACAACACCCAATCACCATAACCTCCCCAAAACCAACCCAAAATTCCAACCAATTATTGCATATTTCAAAACATTTTGGTTTCCATTGGTTACCTTCATATTTTTCCACCACAAGATTCCACCTCATAGCTAACAGAACAAGCCAAACAACCATCTATAATGCAACAACACAACACCCAATCCCAATCACCATAACCTCCCCAAAATCAATCCAAAATTTCAACCAATTATTGTAGATTTCAAAACATTTTGAAACCAATAGATCATGAGACAACCATCTCACAACAGTCTTAACTCTTAGAGAACCAAATTAAAATCCAAACACTATGGCAAACCTATCACTTTGAGATCCATAATCAGTGGTAGTACTGGAGGTACAAAGAGCCCCCCTCTTCCAACTCCAAATGCTTACAAAACCAATAACTAAGCCATAAACACATGAAATACTGATGGGACAGAGAAACCCATTCATTCCACTAGCCCCTCCACCTCTATAGGAGAAGTTGCCAAGAAAGACTTGACCACAACAGCAAGGAATGACCATTAGACCCAAACTCCACCTCAAAAGGAGTTGTTTCCACCTTAATAAGAGTTGCAATGGAGAAAACCTGCTAAGAAAGTGTGAGCTACCACCTGCACCCACAAATCCCCTCTCCATCTCTATAGAAGAGGTCTCCACCTCAAAAGGAGCGGCCTCCAACTCAATAAGAAGCTCAAATTGTAGAGACAGGAAGAAAGCAAAAACTCCAACGGAAAGAGTAAACTTAGCAAGAAAGGCTAAGAAAACAAGCCACAAAATCAGCTTATCCTTGAGAGTAAGAAACACAACCCTGACAAGAGCCAATAAAGCCATTGCCCTAGACAGAGCAACCCATAGAAACCTTGAACCCCAAACCAAAAGGGTTAGAGAAGAAAAATTGATAGAGGGAAAGGGAAAAGGAAAAATCAAAACCTAAGAGTCCTCATCACCTCTGAAAACCTTCAATAAACAAGTCACTGAATGAGTAATCGGTCCAACCATAAGAACAACAAAGTCTTCCTTATAGAGAATATTTAGCTTTCCCAAAATAACATCAAGAAAAACTCCACCAAGAGCCAAAACAACCATTTTGTCAGGCAACATAGTCCATAAATTCACTAAACTCCAACCCTCTAGGATTAGAAGAGCAGAAAACCAACAAGACCATAGCCAAACGAAAAAAACTATCAAGTGCACCATACTTGATGGCCTCAGATAAAAAAGTACTAATTTTTGAAATAGGGTAGAGACTCCTCCACACCCAGAAGATCTTGCAAAGAGGACCCTCAAACTTTGCACAAATAGAGATATAAAACAGACCCAAACCTAGCCCTCACTAAGCACATCCAACAGTGCCCACACACCAAAGGGATGGTGGGGGGCATGACAATAACTAAGTGATAATAGATGCTTTTGAAAAGGCCAAAAAAATCAAGGGCCAAGGAAGACTCGTGAAGAGACACCCCAATCACAAAACCTTTCAAACGGTGAAGCAATAGAGGTCCCACAACCTCCACAAAACCAATAGATGAAACAACAATAGATAGAGAGTAGGCTAGCACTAAAACCACAACAAAGACTCCCCCAACACCCACAAGAGTTTGGGGATTAAGGCCACGCTAGGGACTAACAAGAAGACCAAACTTGAAGGGAAAAAAAGCAAGAAAAGAGGTCTATAGCAACACGAACATTCCAACCATAAGAACAAGAAACTCCCCCACGAGGGACAAGCAACAAACCTCGACAGGGCCAAGAAGGATCAGCTTAGACAAATACAATAGAGCTTCAACATAAACAATATTAGAAAAGCTAAGAACAAGACAAGAGAGCCTCCCTCAAAGACCCAACCTAAAGAGATCTAGACGAAGGCCTCCAAAAAATAGAAGGAATTGACATCCTCAACAGAAACTGCAATGTCATCACCATTCTCCTCACAGGAATTCAAAAAATTAGACCCCCTCCCTTTCCTATGCCAGTAAAGGGAAACTAAAACAAACACTTCCAAACTCGACACAGCAAGAGCCGAGACAACCCAAGCAGGTGCAACAACTGCAACAACAGGCTGACAAAAGCAAGGGAAGAAATGTTGAGCCTTCCCTTCAGCACCCAATAGGATAAAACCCCATCCATGCTTCACAATGGGCAAGAAAACACAACCATCCTCATCTAGATCTTCACCTTCATCACCTTATCCTTCATCCAATTTCAAAATTCCAGAGTCGTTTCATTCCCTGCCCAACATCTCAGACCCAACCAACCTCTTGATTGATTGAGTAGAATTAGTCTTCAACTTGTTATCTTTTCTGAAACTTTGGTTTTTAGGCTCTCACTAGATGTGTGAACTAATTAAATATGACCTTAGAAAAATTCTCTGGATGTTATAAGTGCAAAGGATGCTATTTTTTTTCAGTTTTTAGTTTTCAAGAGTAAGGGGTCATTTCTCTATGCATGGATTTGTTCCAAAACTATGGAAACATCCTTGTAAGTTTTTTGTTTCTTTCATTTTGTTATACCAACTCTGATTATTAATAAATTTTCAATCTCACAAATGTACTTATTCATTATTTTATTACGCTGAAGGCATTATCTATTTGAGATGTGCAACCTCCATTTTGTCATCAACGATGTGCAATGCTCAAAAATAGATGCAAGACGGTGAGAAGGATCTTATCCGTTCAACATTTTTTCAATTTTTCTTGGCCACTTTTTCGCATATCACTTAACAAATTCAGCACAAAAATCGCAACCGTGGCCTCATTAATGTCCAGGGGCATATTTAATAGTTTTTCTTCGGTCTTTGAAGTGACAATGCTCTGTATATTTAGTATATGGAGAATGACGATGAACGACTCAAATTTATTTTGACAGTTGCCATCAAACTTTGAGGTTGTAGCACACCTTAACATGACCATGAAAACATAGAGAGCATGCATTTTTTGAGACTCATACAATCTAGTGTAGTTCACCCAATTTATCTTGGTATGCCATTAGAATTGTATGCTTCTCTGCTTTTACATCTGGTTCAAAACTGCCTAAGTTGCAACTCCGTAAACCTCTTTTTTCACATCTCCTTATTTCCCAACATGTGAATAACAAGACCCAATTTTTAATGCAAACAAATACTTCAAACAATGGCAACAATTAGTGTAATAATGGATTGGATTACCTGCATAAATATTTAAGTTACTATAATACTTTTGCATGTATAGACAATGACAATTGTTTAGAGCCTGGAAATGGAATGCCTTAAGATAGAAGAGATCTTGTGAGAAAGTAGAGAACTTGCAAGTTTCATCATGTCTTTGAATCTGCCTCTACCTCTAGGCCATAGTGTGAAGGACAAATCTGACATCTTATACTTGCTTTAATGTGAACAAAAAAGTTATATATAAGCTGTTGTATTTGAAAGTGACGTCATCATCTCCACACAATGGCTTCATTGCTTGTATCAAATGTCCTCTGTTGCTACTATAATCCCCATGATTGGCGATTTGAGTTCATATAAGCAGATATAAAATTATTTCCATGGCTTTTCATAAATTCAAACTTGCCTCTACTTTTGCAAATGGACAACTCTAGAGACCAAACCAAAAGACCATAATTGGTTCAATACTTCAAATATTTTAAATTTTTAGTATGTGTTTCTTATCATCAATTTTGTAATCAATGAGCCGTATGTTATGGTGATATATGATGTGGTAATAGTGCCTGTCAATCAATTTATAAGGCCCTTGGAAATTGGGCATAACTTCTAGGCAAATGTTTCCTTTATCTTTGTTTAACATATTATTTAAAATAATTATATACATGTATTGTATTATATATTTAAAGCATATTATTTATTATATTTATATTAAAATTAAATAATATATAAATAATTTATTTTGTATATTATATTATATTATTTAATATATTTATAATTTTATTATATGTTATGTTATACAATATTGGACAAATACAATATATATATATATATATATATATATAATGATTATATATTATTTATTATATTTGGCATACAAATTCACCACCAACAATTCACTGTAGGAAAATTCACCGCACAAAAAATTAATTGCATGAATTTTTGGCGGTTAATTTTCCATCTGGTGAATTGCTGGTGGCAATGAATTTTCCCGCGGTGAATTGTTGATGGTGAATTTTTGGTCGGTGAATTGTTGATGGTGAATTTTCCTAGAGCCATTATATTTATATTTATATTATACATTAAATTATATAATATATATTATGATATTTAGAATTTAGATTTTATATAATATAATATTATGCAATATAATACTTATTTATATTTTATTATATAATCATATTATATTCATTTAAATTTTACTTAATATTAAATAAGAATTTATAGATTGATTTAATATTTTCTGTAACTATAGAATAATATTTCTTTTAATTAGAGTTAAATTTGTAAATAATGCATAAATATAATATAATTTAAACTTAATATGGTTGTTGGATGGAAAATTAATAATTTATTTTAGGATATGATTATCAACACACAAAACTTAGTATAAGGGTGTGAGGTTCCATGGACCTTAGGAGGACTTAGCCTAAAAAATTATCAACATTCAAAAGCATATAAACAAAATAGTTTCTACACATGTCATACAGTTGTATGTCAAACTATAGCAAATAAAGAATGGGTATAATGAAAATAATGGCATAGTGTAATTTAAGACTCCCAAAAGTGAATAAAGTGTAAACAAGAGAAGTGAAACAAATATATAATGGGTGAATCACAAGGGGTTGAAACCAACAAACATTTTATAGCAGTACATATTGAATGAAATTTCCAAGGGGCTTCATCCCTTGGCCCTCTCTCCTATAGAAATTTCAACTTACCGATTACTACAATTGTGAATGACATGTCAAATGTTATAGTTGCAATTTTTGGTGTAGAAATGAAAATTGAGGGAGAGGGAGAAGGATATATATATAGGGGGGGAGAGAGAGATCCTCTCTCTATAAATATATATCTTTCTCCCCTTGTTTATCTCCCTCTCTCCTTGTTTATATTTCTCTATTCTTCTCTCTATAAATTTATCTCTTTCTCTCTCCATCTATCTCCATCTATCTCCCTCTCTCCCTATTTAATTTCCTTTAAATACATCCCTTTGTCTCTTTCTCTCTTGCCACATCTCTCCTAATTTTCTCTCTTTCCCTCTATATCTCTTCTCTCTCTTCTCCATGCTTTATCTCTCTTTCTATATTCCCATCTCTATGTTGCATTGATTTTACTAATGAGACACCAAAGAAAAATAAAATGTAAAATTTGTAGTTAAGAGGCATTTTCTATTCAAAAGAACAAGTTGGGTCTACTTTCATGGTCATTGCTTTCCTAAAAGTTGCTTTGATATAAGTAAATTCTAATCTTGATAGATAATAATTCTTCCAATACATATGCACTAAGACATTGATAAACTAGAATTTAGCATACTAAAAGCTATAAACATTTCATCTCATTACAAAAAAAGAGCCCATTTCTACCATCACATAATTGTATTAGTACCAAGTTAACATGTATAATACAACATAGCTTACCACTAAATTTTTTTTGGAAAAATTAATTCTATGATATGTATGGTATCCATCATACCTACATATCAGCCTACACTAAGGTCCTTGTCAATGCATCAACTAGAAAGAACTTCACCTATATTTTTTTGGGTAAGAAGTAATGAAGCTTTATACTTGGAGACCAATCAAACAATCCACATTTTCAACTTGAATATAATGGGTGGAACTTGACACCTATAATCAAAGTGATCAAATTCTATCAAAGAAGATTGTTTGGTAAAATTCCCTTTAGATGTGTTGTCATGGCTTTCTACAATCGTAGAACATGCACATAATGGATTTGTTGAACAACCCTTGGAAAGTTTCATGCAAATGCAATCAACATGTATAAAGTCAATCTCAAAAACCTTTGCCTACCTTCTCCTAAATTGTGCCAAAATAGGAGCTCTATAATAGGGTATGACATCTATCACACCATAATAGAAGGTAATTTTGTTAGATGAACATTGTAGATGCAAAATTAACTATTAACCTCTCTTCTCTCAATATTTATTTCCTTTTTATCTCTCTTATCTCTCTCTCCCTATGCCTCTTGGTCTCTATCTCTCTATCTCTCTATTTCTCTTTGTCTCCATCTCTCTCTGTCAATATTTGTGTGTCTCTCTATCTCCCTCTCCCCTCTTTATATATCCATCTCTTTCTTAGGTAATCTTTGTTCATTCTTTATGTCTCATGCAATTTTTTCCTCTATCTCCTTTCCCCCATATCGCTCTCGCTCTTCCCCCTATCTCTCCCTCTTTGTATCCCTATCTCTACCTCTCTCTATATTGCAAACATAACATGAGCATGTTGGTAATGGAGTCTAATTATTTTCCTTATTCAAAAGTTTTTTCTCAATCATTTTGGGATCCTTGTAAGAGGATGCACAGTTGATTTGAAGCTATCACTTCTCTACTAAGACATTTCCTGCACAAACACCATCATTTACTAAATGTCCTACCATTTGACCTCGTGTACTGCACAAATATATGGAAAAAATAGACTGAGTTTTTTCCCTAATTGACCTTCCACACCTATTCGGTGTACCCATTGGATACCATGGTGTGATTGCTAGTTTTTACAACCTCATATTTTTTATACAAAATTAAAATTGAAAAACATACAATACTAAGCCTAAATAAACCCAATCATTAATCTAATAATAATATATAAATTATGTCTAAATATATTTTATTAAGATTAGACTTTAATTTCCAATTTAATAATAAAATATAAATAATAATAATATAATATAATAAATAAATATAACCCTAATGTAATATTTTATTAATCTAATATTTTATTAAATTTTTAATTCATTTATTGTAATAAATAAACAAGTATAATAATTTCGCTAACTTTAAATCTAATATACATATTAACTAGGATACATATATTAAATATTAATATATATAAAATATGTCGAGAGTTATCTTTTCTTGAGGCGCCTATTTTCATCAACTTATTCAAAACAATAGTAAACTACCCATATGTTATCACCGTTTCAATCAATCAAATAATATATGAGCAAAATAAAACAGGCGGATAGACTCAATAGCACATTAGAGGTTAAACACAAAGATGCTTAGCTCTCTTATGAGTTCCCCGTGAAATTTGTATTGACTGATTTTAATTATAATTTGATTTTCAATACATATGTCCAATTTCTTCTTTAAACAAACGTGAAAAAGTTGTCAATTAAGATAAGATCAAATATTAAATTTATGTACTTTCTTCACAAAGATACAAGGTAGCCAAACCCTAGTTTTGATTCTAGCCTGTATTAAGAAAATGTAACCTTGCCAAGTTCCAAACCAAATGAGCCCTAACAAGTCCAACAAACTCAACTTGGGAGACTTTCCATCCCACTCAATAATAAAACAACCACAAATAAAAAACAATAAACCTTAGAGCAGTTGAGTTGTTAAACAAGGACATTGAAAAGCACAATTGAAACATATGATTTAGAGATGTAGAGAACCGAAAGAGATTAAAGCCATCAATCAGAGCAATCCATATATGTCATAAACAATTGACCCAATGAGGAGAGAACATCAAGGAGTAGACGGTTGAGAAAATACCTGGCAAATAATATTGTTGATAGTATTAATTCTTGCTGTAATGCTCGACTCATTGAATCTTGTTTTGTTTTACTGCAACAACATATTATAACAATGCAATTGGTTTCAACTAGACTAAAGCCAAATTTGCAACAACTAAACTCAAGTGAATCCAAAAAATGTAAAGCCAAACCTGTAAGAAATCCAACTCCAGGAGAATAAAGCCAAACCTACAACTGCAAAGTTTTGAAACTGTTATGATTCAACAACCTCTTTTAATAGAGGTCTTCATGATTTCAGAGATAAGAACATCTAAAGAAAGTTGTAAATAAAACAGATTTAAAACAGCTTTAAAAACAAAGCAAAAAACCTATAAACTATTGAAAAATAAATAAAAATAAATAAAATACACTATTGAAAAATAAACAAAAAAAATTATGAACAAATACATTGAAATTTCTTATAATTATATAAAAAAAAGTTGTGTTACTACTATAAATAAATATTCACTCTAAAAACTTAAAAATTTATTACATGACACTAAGTATTTAGTTTTAATTTATTTTAATAGAGGTCTTCATGAATTTGTGAATAAAACAACATTAAAACTACTTAAAGACAAAGTAAAAAAAAGTAAAAACTATTGAAAAGTAAACCAAAAAAAATACATTATTGAAAAATAAACAAATAAATTACAAATAAATACATTGAAATTTTTTATAATTATAAAAAATATATTTTTATGTTACTACTATAAATATATAAAAATAAAAATAATGTATAAATATATATTATAAAATAAAAATAATGTATAAATATATATTTTAAAATAAAAATAATGTATAAAAATATTCATAATGTATAATGTATAAACATTCAAAATAAAAATAATGTATAAATATGACCAACAAAACAACAAGCAACACAAAAGTAAAAATGGCTCGCAAGTGAAGATCTGTTGGCCAAGTAGGATGGACAAATCAACAGAGGAGAGGCGAATGGCAGGGGCAGAGTGGTAGTGGTGGCAGCCAGGTCATCTTAACTGGGACAAATGCAATTCCAGTTGGGAATAAATCTTTAATCGCAGGGCCAAAACTAGTCAAGGGTGATCGAGGTGCAAAAGCAAAGCATCCAACAGTCAGAAAAGGCCTGACTAAACCAGCGACAGAGTGAAGGGAGGATGCAGGCCTGTAAAGGAGAACCCCAGTAAGACTCAGAAACAATGGCATGAGAGGAGAGGGTATGAATCGCTGACAAATCCTCCTTCACAAAAAGGGGGGGATCCGCTGTCAATAGAAAAACCCCACAAAAAACTGTGGAGGAGAACGATCCTCGAAAAAAACATTAGCCACATTCAAAATAGTAATCCCTACTCACTGTCGGATAGAAGAAGTAAACTAATATCGATCTCTGCCTCTTATATCCAATCACATAAGGATCACCTGAAGGAGTGTGCGCTTTTCATTAAATGGACAGGAAAGGATCCTCCAGTGCAACGAATTCTAGATTGGTTTTCGACCATCTTTGTAGATCAGGTAAGCATCAAAACCCTAGATGGAGGTTTCTTCTTTCTTGAGTGCAGAGATAAAAGCTTAAAAATGAGATTTTTGCATGGGGAACCAATTTTGTTTGAAGGTTTTTGTTTTTGTGTAATGGACTGGAAACCGAATTTCAATCCATCGACTCACTGCCCAACTCGGTATCCACATTGGGTAACCTTAACTGATCTCCCTCCAAAGTACTGGAGCACAAAGGTGTTAGATAAAATTGGGAACTCCCTTGGAAAAGTGATTGGATATGATGAAGAATTTTACCTAGGTAGATCAGGGAAGGCCAAGATTCTGGTAGACCTTGATATGAACTTCAGATACTTGGACAATCTGGAAATCCTAACTGATGAGAGCTCATGGTTCCAAAATATTGTTGTAGAATTCACAGGGAACAAATGCATTATTTGTAAGAGTTACATTGCAAGTTGCTCATTGAGCAAAGGGAAGGTAGCAAATAACCCTCGTGGGGAGGATAATCCCAGTAAAACTATGGAGAAGATGAATCTTAATCAAGGTGATAAAAACACGAGTTGTCAATTTGGAAGTGTGTTTGATGTGAGAATGGCATCAAAAATCCAGAACACAAAAGGTCAGAATAATGGTATGTTACAATACCCCGTGCATGAAAAGGAGACCTAGGGCTCTTCGCACAACACTTTGATGGAAAAAAATGAGATGGGGCCTTTTTTTACCCCCATCACTCACAATAAAGGAGGAATCTCCACAACTATAGATAGGTTGCATAGACAAGAATATATGGTAGCCAAGCACCAACTACTTCAATTAAGCCACGAGGTGGAAAACCTGTAGAATGAGATAAACAAGAATTTGGCCTCTATGGATCAAAGGAACCATCAAGAGGTAGCTGAATGGAGTAATAGCCCGCTCTTCACACTTAACCAAGATGGTATGGAGGATTAGCTGGTGAGAGATATGGAAACTGAATCGGGAGAGGAATCAGATGATGAAATTTTAGATGAAGAGTTGAAGGAACTAGAGCGACAAGCCTTGATTCACAAAATAAAGGAGTTGGAAAATCTAAATGATGATGATCAGGAAGAGATAAATACCCAAAACCCAGGCAACAAAAATATTGGTATGGGGCTCAATCAGGAAATGTCTTCTAGGAAAATGCCAGACTATGGCAAGGATATCCCAGGAAAAAGAGGCATAAAGTCTTTTTTAGAGCTTCAAAACTTGGATGGGCAGGCAAAAGGGCAAACAAAGATTACAGCCCTGCTGACGCAGGGGAAGGGATCAACCCTTCCTCAAAAGCTTTGAAAATATTGTCTTGGAATGTCAGAGGTTTAAATGCCCCTAAGAAGCAGTGCTTGGTCAAGCGAAAATGCATAGCAAACCAAAATGATATAATACTCCTTCAGGAAACAAAATTAAGTTCATAGGATGTGGCTAAATTTTCTCTCAGATTGGGTCTATGGTAGGCAAAGGCAGTAAATGCAGATGGTGCATCTGGAGGCTTGGCCATACTCTAGAAGAAATTTTTTTTGAGCTTTGAAATGGTGGAGGCAACAAAGCATTGGCAGGGTGGGTTTGTCAAATCTTTGAATAACAAATTGAAATTTATCCTAATCAATGTTTATGGACCCATTCCCACCATAAGGAAAAGAGGAGTCTAGTTAGAGATTGAAAGGCTCCTAACGAGACTTTTAGATCAACTCATAATTCTAGGAGGAGACTTTAATACAATTCTACACTGCTTTGATAAAAGGGGAGGTTCTCAGATGATTGGTCGATCTCAGGAAGACTTTAGTAATTGGGTTTGCAGGAACAATCTACTAGAAATTGAGATCGAGAGTAATTAATTTACTTGGAATAACCGTAGGCTTGGCTTTAGCCTGATTGTAGAAAAACTAGACAAATTCTTCATAAGAGGGGACCTATCCGCCCTTCCCTATGTCCAAAAAGCATCTATTCAGCCTTGGTCGGGATCTTATTATTTTCCAATTCTACTAGAGATCCTGGGAGATAAGAAACCTAGATGGTCATCCTTTAAGTTCGAGTTTATGTGGTTAAAACATAAAGATTTCCTCACAAATCTAAAGGAATGGTGGAATGAAGAGCATTTCTTAGGGTCTAAGTTCTTTTGCCTAGTGTCCAAGCTAAAAGAAACCAAGCACAAGTTATTACATTGGAATAAGGAGCATTTTAAGAACATATTTTTAGAAAAAAAAGAAGAGAAAATAGAACATGAGATGGAAGCCTTGAATGAGCAAGTTCTCAAGGATGGTATGGACCAGGAGAGCTTTATCCTTGAAAAGAAACTTTTGTAGGATTATGAGGATATTCTATCTAAAGAAGAGATCTATTGGAAGCAAAAGTCCAAGGAATCCTGACTCAAGGATAGAGATAAAAACACAAAAAAAAATCATAACTCAATCAAGCAAAGAAGAGCAGCAAACAAAGTTACAAGAATACAAGTAGAAGATGGAGTGGTCTTGGAAGATCCTACCTTGATTGAAAAGAGTGCAGTGGAGTATTTTAATAACATCCTCAATGATTTGGAGGGTTCAGATTTAGACAACCAGAGAAAATGCTCACTTTTCATTCCCAACTTGGCCTTGGAAGAACATAATATGATGCTCATTGAAAGGATTTCTAGGGATGAAGCTGAAGCAACCCTTTCTCAGTTCCAAATGGACAAGGCCCTAGGCCTGGATGGTTTCTACCAAAAGTGTTGGACCATCATTGGAGATGATGTGGTTGAAGCTATAATGACAACTTAGAAAGCATGGAGATTTTTGAAAGAAATTAATAACACATATTTAGCTCTTATTCCAAAAAAAGAGAATGTCATGAGGTGGGAATAATTTAGAACTACCTCTTTATGCAACATGATCTACAAAATTTTGGCTAAGGTCATGGCCAACAAAGTTAAGAAGGTGCTTCCAAGCATTATATCAGATGAGCAAACTAGTTTTGTCCCAGGCATATCAATTCTAGATGGTATAATCTTAGCCCAAGAAGCAATTCACTCAATCCAAATTCAAAAGAGACTGAGTATGATCATCAAACTAGACATGAAGAAGGCTTATGATAAAGTAGACTGGCCTTTTTCTATGTAAATGCATGGAGGCATTCTGTTTAGCAAAAGATTGATAGATTGGATCTTTTTTTGTATTTCAACTATGAGATTTTTAGTAATTGTTAATGGGACACCTAAAGGTTTTTTTTAGTCCTCTAGAGGATTGAGATAGGGTGACCCTCTATCCCCCTTCTTATTTATAATAATGATTGAGGCTTTGGGAAGGAGCATTTCATAATCAAGAAGACATGGAAAGATTGCAGGTATTCAGATTACGAGTGGAGTGGAGCCTTGCACGCATCAACAATTTGTAGATGATACCCTTTTGACAAGTATGAGAAGTAGAAAGGAAGCAAGGGAGTTCAAGTTGATTTCCAATCAGTATGAGAAAGCTTTTGGTCAAAGGGTAAGTAATGAAAAGTCTAAAATTTTCTTCTTTAATTTGGACTACAGAAAATAAATTTTAATAGCTAATAATTTGTGGTTCAAGATAGGAAAGCTTCCATGCTCTTATATTGGGATTCCTCTTGACAAAGGCATCCTAAATTCAAAACTATGGGAACCCCTCTATGAAAAAATGGAAAAGAGATTATCTGTTTGGAAATGGAAATGGCTCTCCCAGGCTGGAAGAGCTATTCTTCTCCAATCAGTCTTATCAACTTTTCCCATATACACGATGTCCTACTTAGACCTCCTACCAGGGACTAACAAAAGATTAATACATCTCTTGAGAAGATTCTATCGGCAAGGTCTCTAAGAAAAGAAAAAAAAATGCCTTAATATCCTGGGATAAAATCTACAGATCGAAGCAAGATGGGGGTATTGGCCTAAGGAACATGATTTGGCAAAATTAGGCTCTTGGAGCAAAACTAGCTTGGAGAATTTACTCACAGCTAGACCTCAAATGGGTTAGAATCATTCAGATGAAATACCTGAACTATGGAAATAAGGAAGAGATCTTTAGAGTCTCTAATCCTCCGAAAGGATCCAAAATTTGGAATTTCATTATGAAAAGTAGGAGTGTGCTTTTACACCATGTCTCTTGGGATGTATTTGATGGCAGATCTGTTATCTTATAGGAAGACTCATGGGGTAGTCATCCTCCAATAGATAGGTTAATGGATACCAGAGCTTTCAAAGGTCACTTCATCCAAATATGGGGGCCAAACCTATTTAGCTATGTAGAAAGGGATGCCTCCTTCTTGCCTCTTGGATGGAGATGGAAAGATTTTTTAGCTCATATGAGAAAGGATAGTTGGGAAATTCTAAAAAATATTCTAGCATCTAGGACTGTAGTATTTTGTGAAGGTAGTGATAGAATCATTTGGACAGGGTCAAACAATGGGCAATATAATTCTAAAGATGGGTTCCAAGCAATATACAAGGAGGCACAACAATTCAGAGATCTCCTACCCATTTCTCCATGCTGGGATAAGTTATGTCTGCCTAAAGTAGGGGCCTTTGCATGGGCTACCATTCAAAGAAGGATCTTAACGTCTGACTACTTCAAGAAAACTAGCTTTCTAGGCCCTTCATGGTGTGTTTTATGCAAAAAGGTAGAAGAAAATCTTGATCATCTTCTCTTAACATGCCCTTTCTCCCTTCAATGTTGGAATTGGCTCATTGACAAACTAGGTTGGTCAATTGTCATGCCCTCAAGTATCTTGCAATGGATTTTTGCCTAGCCATCACTAAAAAAATCAAGTCTTTTTGGAGCTTTATGGATCAGTAGCCTCTCAATATTGGTCAGGGAGATTTGGAAGGAGAGAAACTAAAGAATATTCAAAGACAAAGAATTATGTGTTGATAAACTGTTTAACAAGATTGAGGTAGCCATAGCAGAAGTAGTAAACAATATAAATTGAAAACATGTTAGGAAAGATTGTAGGTATTCAAAATGGGATAATCTCATGAGGAAGAACTGGCGTGGTCTTTGGATTCCCCCCTTCGTGGGTGACATCAGTAAAGACAAACAAGCAGCAAGGATGCAGTGTGTTTGGCTGGCTCTAAAGTTTGGCTGGCATAAGCTCAACTTCGATGGAGCCTCTAGAGGGAATCCCAGGGTGGTTGGGGCTTGTTGCATCATTCACTCCTAGGAGAAGAAGGTCATTGTCTATAAGTCAATTAGCCTAGGAGTAGCCACCAACGATTTTGTAGAATTTAATGGATTAATTAAAGGTATTTTTCTCTGTAAACAGCTAAGCATATCGAGGATTAAAATTGAAGGGGACTCGACCATTATTGTCAATGTGGTCAGAAAATGAGATATTCCCAATTGGAAGCTCAAGGGTCTCCTGGACCGGGCTTTGGAAATTCTAGACACAATTGAAGACTATACTATTAACCATGTTTATCGGGAGGCCAACATATTAGTTGACAATCTAGCTAATAAAGGTGTGGATGGAGAGGTGTCGGTAATGGTCGACGTGGCTGCCAGCCCAACTCCCATAGCCACATAAGTCAGAGTTTATCCCCCAACTTCTGTTGAAGAGGCATCATGACATACCCACCCAAAGAGACCTGTAGATGGAGGCTATTCAAGCTGCCAAACAAACACTCCTGCTACACGGTGATGGATTTTTGTGCATCGAAGCTCGATGGAGTTGAAAGGCAAAGGAAAGAAGCATGACCAATTGTGTTGGTGCTTTATTGCTGATAAGGATTGGTCTATGTTCCTTTTTGTCTTTGTTTTAGAACTCGAAAGCTTGGAATTTTGTCGTGACTGGTTCCAAGCTATAATCATGATAGAATAGGTCTTTGTTAGTGCCATATAGGGCACCTCTGTTTAGCAAATATGGACATATACAACATGGATTTTGTTAAACTCCATGCTCACCAAGAACATACAATATGTTTCCAACTAGTGGATAGTGCCATATAGTGCACCTAGACTCTAAAGAAAGATTTGGACAGTGTATGCAGAACTCTGTATCTTTTATTTTTAATTATCAATATATTATCGCTACGACTCTGATTTAACAACAAATAAAAATAATGTATAAATATATATTATAAAATAAAAAAATCTTTATAATTATACGAATCATGAAATACTATTGCAATGAGAAAAAATGATGAAAATAAGTGCGTCAACATATTTTATATAAATAATAATGTTATATAAATACTAATTTATTATAATAATTACTATAATTAAATTAATTATAATTATTATTTTTGGTCAATAACAAAGGTTTTTTATTATTAATAAAATTTAAAAAGAAAATACAACAGATTCCTCTAGCACTAGCTAGAGAAGGATTCAAACAATAGATTTCCCCCAAGTAATGAAGCACTATAAACACCACAAAGAAACAATTACAACCATAGGACCTTGAAAAATGAGCATTACACAACACTACATTTTTGACGCACAACTTGTTCTTTCCTTGGTTTGAGGCCGGAGGACCATGGCGAAGTCTCTCTTTCTGGAACACTTGTCTTTCCTCGTTTTAACGACTTGCCAACTGTCCTCTACCTTTGCTGCCTCCTTCTGCCATTCCAAAAAAAATCCTTTTCCTACAAGCCCACCTTCCTCCATGTTTGCCTCTAACTTCTGCCAAATCTCAAATGTGTCCTATTGCATCCATGTTTCCTCATGTTCAAAATTTTCTTGTCCATTTTGACCATCTTCCACACCAATCCTCTCTCCTTTTTCTTGTGACTTCAACATGCCAAATTTCTCCCTACATTCCAAAGTTTTAGCACCACGAAGGTTTTTCTTTGCTTCACCTTCATTAGCTCTCCCTACAATAGCACCATTTGAGATGGGCATCTCAACATGACCTGACCCCCTTGCTGGTTTAAACCCCCAATTGGTTGGGGTAGTTTAGAGTTTCCTTCCGTCTGAGAGTTGTTCTTATTCTGCTCTTCCTTATTCCTAATCTGATTCTCTACTACATAGTGCCTATGTGAGACATCCTGCCACCAAGTTGCTTGTTTAGACCATCTGGGTTTTGCACATTGTGCTCCTATATGTCTAGTTTGGAAGCATCTCCTACACCAAAATAGTACCCCTTCATAATCCAAGAGCTGTACCCAACATCCTTTGGAGGTATTAATTAAGACCTCTTTTGGAAGTGTCTTTGATACTTTCATCTCCACCAAAATCTAGGCATAGGTGAAGTGAAAAAGATGTGAAGAACCCTCATCAACCATCAAGAAATCCCCTAAAGAAATTCCTATAGCCTCTAAGCAAGATTCAAACCAAAAAAGGAGAGGTAAGTTTGAGAGTCTTACCCACAAAGGTACTTTATCAAAAGTCTTTGTTATAGGGTTAAAAGCCGGATGCCAAGGCTTCAAGGATATAGCGAATTTCTCCTTCTAGCTCCAAAAGTAATCACATAACACTTTGTTTCTATCAACCACAGTTTAAAAAACCATAATAAAAAATCCTTTGGCAACAGGGTAGATTTGGATACAACTATCTACAATGGGTTCCCAATGCTTAGTAATCCATTTATTTAAATCACACAGACAGGGCCAAAAACCCTTGAAACATCCTATCAGTCCTAAATGTGAAAACACTTTAACATTGTGCATTACCTCCTCCTTAAGCTCTTCCTGCAAGAAAATCGATGGTTTATTGGCCTTGACATCTTCAATTGATTTTCTCGTCGCTTGGTGGTGAGACTCCGGACGGGATTTCACAACACTTGCTTGACTTTCCCTTGCATTCTTTTTGGAGCTCGACTCGTCATAGCCTTCGCCTAGTTTGGAGCTTTCCCTTGCTTGTTGTCCTGGGTTCTTCCGCCCGGGACTTCTTTCCTCACCCCTGCGTCTTACGTCGCTTGCATTATGGCCTGAAGTTTGCATGCTGCTCCCTGTTCGACCGCACCACGTTTTCAGCACTGTAGACACCGTTGATTTGGAGACCCCCAAGCTTCCCTTGGGATGCCTTCGCCGCTAGGTTCAGTTCAGGGAAAGCCCTAGTCTCTACAGTCCACGACAATTGACCGTTGTCATCCATTGTTTTAAATTAATTATAATTATTAATATTAAATTTTAGTATTAATAATAATAAAAATGAAATCATTATAAAATTGATTATGATATAAAAAATAGAAAGGTTGTTTTTATATTTAAATATTACTTTTAAAATTTATTATAAAACTACAATTAGGAATTGTTAAATTATTTTAAAATGAATATGCATTTTTATTTAATTCATTTGTATAATGAAATTTAAGTTTTGAAAATATTATGGTGATTTAATTATTTATTTACTATATGATTAATTTTTCATATTTTAAAAACAATACAATTTAATTGAACCCAAATAGTTTAATTTTAGAATGAGATTTAATATTTAAAAATATTGTGGTGATCTGTTTATTTATGTGTTATATGATTAGTTATTTAGATTTTAAAAATAATACAATCTAATTGAACCAAAAATGCAAAAGTAGGGATGTATATATTGAGAAGTTAGAATTTAGTGTAATTTTAAAAAATGAAATGATTTTGGTACAAATAAAAAGAAGTATTGTGCTAATAGGATAAAGAGAAATTGACATTTGTAGCTATTTACTGTGTACTAAAATGCTTAAGAATAAAAAGAAAAAATGCTTAATATTAAATTTTAGTATTAATAATAATAAAAATGAAATCATTATAAAATTGATTATGATATAAAAAATAAGTATTTTAGAGTGAATAAGATATCAAATGGATTTAAAACGGTTTTTAAATCTGCTTGAAAAAATGTCTACATACAATGAATGTAGTTATGCTAGCTGCTTGTCATTTGAATGTCAAATTCAAAGTAAAGAGTTTTTCCTTATATTGAATTTTGCTTTTTGATGGATGCCATTGTAATAGGCCTCGTAATTAATTATTTAATAAATATTATAAATATTAGTTATTACGTATATATTATATAAATATATTGATTAATTATTTAATCAATATTACAATAATTAATTATAATATTATATGCTATTAATATTATTACATGATTAATATAAATCAATTTAATACTTGGAAAAGATATATCTTGACTTTATTTATATATATTATTTAAATATAAATAAGCTAGTAATAAAATCAATAATCTTTTTTAACACTTGCTACTTTTTAATAATTTTTTTTTGGCTTTTATGCTGAAAACATTAATTGAATGCTGATAAAGCATCATGATATTCAAAAAGGATTTTACTCGCTATTTATTATTATTATTTATCTATTTAAAGATACCTTCCCGCTGGATTTGGTCACTGCCTGTAATTCCAAAAATAACTCCTTCCATTAACACACAAAACAAGACCTTATCTACGCATCGCCACGCGGCTCCAACTCTGGACCATTCGGGGTTTTACAAAACAACGTATTTAATTTCTATGAATTGAACTCGTTAGAAACAAACGCCCCTTGAATCTCAACCTGCGTGCCCCCCCTGGTCCACCGTTCGAATCTCCAGAGGGCCGCAGATTTAGCCAAACCCTTCAGTCAATTTATAGCTGATCTCGGATTGAAAAATGCTTTGAATTGTAGGGCTGCGGGGCCTAAGGTCACATGGTAGCAGCGGAATAGGAGCGAAGGAAGAAAATAAGAATGGACGAACGCTGGATATGCAATGAGTGCACCGTTGGGAACGATAAGGACATTAGCGCATGTATTGGATGTGGAAACCCTAAGCCGGCGGTTGTTGGAGTTCAGCCCTACGCCGCCGTCATGCCCGCTAGAAATTATGGGGTTGTGAGGGGGGCCGCTCCTGCGCCTTCTCCGCCTCATCATCATTATAATCATAATCAGGTTGAAGAGGGAGGAGGATCTGGTTTCTGCTTTCCAGGTCTTGTCGCCGTTGCGCTTTCTGGAGCTCTTACAGGCGTGTTTGCCTTAGGTACTAAGCGCTTTACCTATTTCTCTGTAGCTGTTTGTTAATTTCTTTGCTTGGTAAATCTTGGGTGAGGTTCTGCGACACCGTTATGGCAAATTATGTAACGAAAGGAGAGTTGCATTCATTCGTGAATAGCTCAACTGATATTCAGAAAGCCCTTTTGGTTTCTCGGATTGAGGAAACATTAAACTTCTCACGACTGAACTGTGCACCCTTATGCTTAAATATACCTTATAATTGTGAGACTACAACATCGGCTTGGAATTGTTACATCGCAACATTGCCGCACGTTTGCTGGATGGCGTGGCTCCTTATTGCCTTGGGAGGACGGTGGAAGAGAACTAACCAATATCGCGTGTTAGAACTGAAGAAGTGCCGGTAACAGCAGAGGACTGGCAGCTCAGTTGTAGATTACCCCTTGAGTCCTAGCTGGTCCTTCCAACATAATAGGATATGAACATGAGTTACACTCTCAAGAATATTCTTAGTTACAATCTGGATGACACTCTCCTTTACTATTCTCTTCATGTTTTGCGAATGTTTTTGATTGATACAACCAAGTTTCATAGATATCAGCATCTCTGCTCTTTAAATAGCTGGTTACAGCTTGCTGATAAGTGTTCTCCTATATCATAAATCTCCTTTGGGTAAGCCGTTACTAGTCACGACAGGGCATCCATTCTGTCAAAGTCGCCAGGAATTTGATTAGTTTATTGTTAGTTTATGATTGGGTGTACAGTTTATTAACGTGGGAGGATTTGAGCCACACTTGCACGTTACTTATTACCATTACACCACTGCCACTTGAGTTTTTCTTACATGTTTTCAGGTAATTGCAATTTGGGTTGCTAACTGAATCTGATTGTTTTATGTTAGGGTTTTGTTTGTAAAGAATATAAATGCTATCTGTATTGCCTCAAGCAAATACTCTGAAGTACATCTATAGTTTACAATGGATATGTTAATACCTCACTATTCTAAGTTGATGCTTAGAAAAACACAGAATTTCATCTGATGACAGAATTTAGGAAACAAACAAAACACATTGCTATAATATTAGGTAGGAAATCTGTAGGAGTGTGTTTACATATTGCTTCCTTACAAATTTCATTAGTGGCAGGCTTCTAATTGTATCCTGTCTCATGTCTTTCTTGACAGCAAGTCCACCTTGCTTCCACTGGCTTCCTCGATCTAACTCAATCAGATAATATATAGAGAGCAATGCCTAAAAGAAGGTAGTTAGGAGAAAAATTCCACCTAACTGTTACTCCTAGTTGTATCAGTGTGATATCATAGGTCGACATAGCTGTACAGATCATTAGGTCATATTATAGACCTGTAACAATGGGGTCCCTTGGAGGGGACAATTGTAAATAGTCTCATGCTGCAGGTAGCCTAGTGGAATATGAGAACATGAGAAAAGCAAAATTTGGCTTGTTTGCTTGTAGTGGCTGGGGTGTAATGCATTGGTTTTTGGGATTGTATCAAATGCTCAATTTTAGTAGTGCCGCTCTATAGTTGAAGAATATCTTCTGTCAAATTTCCTCACTAACTTGAATGTTAATGCAAGGTTAGTAAATGATGCATATGGTTGATGTGATGCTGCACAAGAATAAATCATGGGTGGTTCAACTCCGGAAACAAGGGACAGGAGCATGCTAATGTTAGTCTATTGGTAGTTGGAAATCTTTTTTAGAGTTAATATTTTGCACAAAGCAAGAAAAGCAGACCTTTTCTTAGTCAAGGTGGCATTCTTTGTGGGTTGTCCGAATCTGAGTTATTGAAGGTGATGCACTGCAAATCTGCACAAAAAATATGGGATAAGTGGAAAATATTTATCAAGGAGATGACAAAGTTAAAAAGGCAAAGCTTCAAACTCACAGAGGACAGTTTGAAGGCCTCAAAATGGAAGAAGAAGAAAATATTGCTCAATACCTACTTCGTGTGGATGAGATAGCCAATACCATTAGAGGTCTTGGTGAAGAGATCGAAGAATCCAAAGTTGTGCAAAAGGTTCTAAGGTCCCTCCCTGTGCGATTAGATGCAAAGGTTTCTGCCATTGAAGAAATGAGAGATCTTGACAATCTAACGAAAGATGAGTTGCATGGGATACTAACTGCCTATGAGATGAGAACCATTTATCAAACATCCAAAAAGGAGGCAGCCTTCAAAGCTTCAAGAAAAGGAAAAATTAAGGAGCATGAACCAAGTGACAATGATGATTTAGATGAAGAAGAAGCTCACTTCATGAGAAGACTAAAGAAGGGATCAGGAAAATACAAAGGAAAGTTACTTTTCAAGTGCTTCAGTTGTGGAAGAGTTGGACATTTTGCTTCCAAATGTCCATATGCAAAGAGTGAGGGCAGTGATAATGAGAAAAAACCCCAATACTACAAGAAGGGTTATCAAGAGAAGAAAGGGAATTTTCAAAATTCCAAAAAAAGTTTTTATTCCAAAGATTACATCAGCTCATCAGAAGATAGTGATGGAGAATCTTCAATGAAAAAGAAGAAATACTCTTTATGGCAAAAGAAGAAAAAGATGATCAAAAGGAAGATTAAAAAAAAAGACCAAGGAATAAGATGAAGGTGTAGATCTTGAAGAAGAGCTTTTCTTTGCCTATAATGAGATTGAAAATTTTGAAAGAAAAAATTCAAAACTGAAAGTACAGCTTCAAGAAAACAATGAATCAAAGGATAAAGCATCACAAGCTTTTGAGAAAGCTGAAAAGAAAATTGTAGATCTGAAAATTCAGATCGAAGAGGCCAAAAGAATTGAGGAAGAAGTGAGAAATCAATTGAAGATGAAAGAAGAAAACTGTGAACAACTAGATTCTGAAATTGTTTCTCTAAGGAAGCAATTGGACAAAGCTGTGGCTCAAGCAAACAGGGATTTGAAGAATGAAAAGAGTGCAAAAAATCTGAACAAGATCATCAATTCTCAAAAGTCTACATTTGATAAAAGTGGCATTGGATATGAAGAACGTCAAAGTTCCATAGCAACTAAAACAAATGAAGAAAACCGGAAAAGCTATGTTGATAGTCTCAAAAGTGAAGGAAACAAGGTAAAAGAAAGTCATAAGGCAAGCTCACATTCTGAAGTTAGAAATAATGTCTTTAGAAAACCTCTTCCATTCAAGCAAGCTCAAAGAACTAGGTTTCATAACTCTTTTTATGGCTATTGTTTTTCATGCAATCATTTTGGTCATAAGGCTATGGAATGTATGGTACATGCAAGAAATAATTTCAGTCATAGAGCTAGGGATTATGGAGAATATTGTAAAAATAATCTTGCATGGAACAAGAACAAAAGTCAAGGTTTCAAGAATAAGAATCTGAATTTTTTCCCCCCTTTAATGAATGTTAATGTCATATGCTACAAATGCAATAATTTTGGTCCTACTGCAAAGGTTTGTAAGAGTAATTTTGTAGAGTCTCCTAAACAAAATAAAAAAGAATAAAACTCAAAAATTTTGGAGAAAGAAGAAAACAGAAGAAAAAGAAAATCCTATGATTGTTCAAACAATACCACATGCACGAAATGAAGGTGATCAGTGGTACATTGATAGTGGCTGCTCAAGACATATGACAGGTGACAAAAGCAAATTTCTCACTTTGAAGAGAATGAATGGTGGAACAATAAGGTTTGGAGACAATGCTTCAGCTAAGATTTTAGGTAAAGGCACTCTTGTTCTAGATGATGGAAGGACAAAAATTGAAAATGTTTTATATGTTGAAGGTTTAAAACACAATCTTCTTAGTGTGAGCCAGATGTGTAACCAAGGACACACTCTTACTTTTAATTTTGAAGAATGTGAATTAAGCAAAGAAGGCAGATCCATTGCTGAAGCTAGTAGAGCAAGCAACAATCTCTACATTCTTAATGACCTCAAAAGTGAAAAGTGTTGTATGACTCAAGAAGATGAATGCTAGCTGTGGCATAAGAGATTGGAGTGCCTAAGTTTTGACAACCGTGTTAGGATCAACCGCAAGGAAGCAGTGAGAGATATGCCAAAGCTCTCAAAGCCTTCAAACATAATTTGTAAAGAATGTCAATTTGGGAAGCAAACTAGAGGAAGCTTCAAGTCCAAAGAGTATTCTACATCAAAGCCTCTAGAGCTAATTCATACAGATTTATGCGGGCCAACCAGAACAAGGAGTATGCAAGGTGAAAGATATTTTATGCTATTAATTGATGTTTTGTTTAGAATGACATGGGTTTCTTTCTTGAAGGAAAAAATTGAAGCTCTCGTCAAATTTAAGGCATTCAAAGCCTTAAATGCCTTCAATCAGATAGAGGAGGAGAATTCACTTAAAGTGAATATGAAAATTTCTGTGAAAATCATGGCATAAAAAGACAACTTTAAGCTGCAAGAACACCACAACAAAATGGTGTAGTTGAAAGAAAAAATAGGACAGTTCAAGGGATGGCTAGAAGCATGCTAAATGAGTCCAAGGTTCCTGATTCTTTTTGGAAAGAAGCAGTTCATATTGCTGTTTAAATTCAAAACTGTGGTCTAATCAGACTAAATGGTAGCAAGACTCTGTATGAATTATGGAAAGGTAGGCTAGCGTTTGTGAAGTACTTTAGAGTGTTTGTTTGTCCATGCTATATAAGAAGAGATGAAGACAATCTAGCAAAGTTTGATCCAAGAGCAGATGAAGGAATTTTTCTTGGATACTCTTCAAAGAGTAAAGCCTATAGGTGCTATAATAAAAGGTTGCACAAAGTTGTTGAAAGTGTAAACATGAAAGTTGATGAAGAAAGAAATCTTCCAAAAAAGATACATGAGGTTGCTGATCAAAATGTAGAGTGCAATGAAGACAAAGAAAATGAAAAAGAAAAAGAAGTTGAAACAGTTGAGCAGAAGACAACATCAAAAGCACCAACAAAGATTGTTAGAAATCTGAAATAGATTGAATAACCCAAGGAACTTTTTAAGAAAAAATTAAAGTTACATAAACTGGAAAAACATAAGAATGCAAACTAGGATTCTAAGAGATTATGCAATGTGGATGTGACAATATTGCATTAAGAGCTTCCAAGCTGAAAAGATACAATGCAAAGATGTATGAATGGATGCAAATACAAGCTAGGTAGTGAGTTTATATAGAACTTAGGAGAGGAGGTAGGTGGCAAATCCAACCAATAGGAATCAACCACAAAAAGTGGAGGATGCCACCAAAAGTGGAAAGTGGTTCCACCCTTTAAGGAAGGGGACTACACATCACATATCTCCTAGTTATTAAATAATAAACTCACTTTATTATCCTAAGCAAGCTTAATAAAAGTGTAGGAAAACACCAAGACGAGGGGAAGATATATTTACCCTCTAAGAAAATAAAAACCTACACCAACAAAGACACCATCTAAGTTTATACAAAGGAATCATCCAATAGAAGATGGTAGGACAAGAACAACAAGAAGGATGGTATTCAGAAGATGAAGACGTATCCTTGTTGTCCAAAATTGAACCTAAGAGCTTCAAAGAAGTAGTTGAAGACAAGTATTGGATAGAGGCCATGAAAGAGGAGCTTGATCAAATTGAGAAGAATGAAACTTGGGAACTTGTTCCAAGGCCCAAGGATAAGAATGTAATCGGTACTAAATGGGTGTTCATAAACAAGTTGAATGAAGATGGCCAAGTTGTAAGGAACAAGGCAAGACTTGTATGCAAGGGATATGCTCAAATTGAGGGTATTGATTTCGAAGAGACTTTTGCTCCAATTGCCAGGATGGAAGCCATAAGAATGTTCTTGGCTCTTGCTAGTTTTAAAAATTCCACAATCTATCAAATGGATGTAAAATCAGCCTTTTTGAATGGAAACTTGAGGAAGAAGTTTACATAAAACAGTTTGATGGATTTATCATTTTAGAAAATCAGAACTATGTTTGCAAGCTAAGGAAGGCACTTTATGGGTTGAAACAAGCCCCCAGAGCTTGGTATGCAAGTTTGGACAAATATCTACAACAAACAAAGCTTCAAAAGAGGTATTGTGGACAACAATCTCTATGTCATGAATGAAGGTGATTACATGTTGATTGTTGTTGTTTATGTTGATGATATTATTTTTGGAGGCAATAGTGAAAAGATGTGTCAAGAATTTGACATTAACATTTAGAAGGATTTCAAAATGTCTATGCTTGGTGAGTTGTTTTTCTTTCTTGGTTTGCAAATTTTACAATTAGATAAAGGCATATTTATTTTTCAAACCAAGTACATTAAGGAGATGTTGAAGAAATTCAAGATTGAGCATTGCAAACCTGTGAGTACCCCCATGTTTATAGGATGCAAGTTGAGCAAGGATGATGAATCTCTTGAAACTAATCAAACTTTGTATAGATCTATGATTAGAAGTTTATTGTATGTAATAGCTACACGAATTGATATTATGCAAGCGGTTGGGTATGTGGCTTGATTTCTGGCTGAACCAAAGGACACACATGTAAATGTAGTAAAAAGGATATTCAAATATCTTAAAGGCACTATGGATTTTGGATTGTGGTAACCAAAAGATGAAAATTCCACCCTCACAGCATACACAGATGCAGATTGGGCCGATTGCATTGATGATAGAAAAAAACATGAGTGGAGGTGCATTCTTTCTAGGAGATTATCTTGTTTCATGGTTGAGGAAGAAACAAGCGTCTATTTCTTTGTCTATAGCCGAAGCAGAATACTTTGCTGCAGTTTCTTGTTGCACACAAGTTTTATGGGAAGCAGACTTTGAAGGACATCAAGGTAGAGTATGAACATCCCATCTCTATTCCTTGGACAATACAAGTGCGATTAACATTTCCAAGAATCCAGTCATGTACTCCAGGACAAAGCACATTCCAATTAAGTATCAGTTTTTAAGAGAGCAAGTTGTTGATCAGTAGATAAAGTTGGAGTATGTTTCTACTAATGAACAAATTGCATATATTTTCACCAAGCCACTTCCAAAGGAAACCTTTGAGTACTTGAGGAAGGGGTTGGGAGTGATATCACTCTCCTCCATTCATTGAGAAGAAGTCTAGTTTTAGAGAGAGTTGATGATTGTCATATCATTTAGCTCTGCAAAAAAGAAGTTTCAGAACAATAAATAATTCCTTTGCCATTGATGTCAAAGGGGGAGAATTGAGATAGGGGGAGCTGTGAGACAGGGGCAATTTAGAAAGTTTGAAGTTGCCATTGATGAAAAAGGGGGAGATTGTTAGGATATTGTCATATTGATGTCAAAGGAAATGTGCAATGATATATTAAAAGACATGCAGTGATATATTGCATGAAAAGGTGGAGTTGAATAAATGGATAATTGCATGAAATTGGAGTTGGATAATTGCATGCAAAAAGAAAAAAGTAGGGCCAAGCATAAAATAGCAGAGTAAGTCAAGCATAAAAAAAGTAATGCCAGCATAAAAAAGCAAAAAAGTGGCATACAAAAAAGCAACACTAGCATGCAAAAAGCACATGCAAAAAAATAGCGCCACTTTTGCATGAATAAAAAAGCAACGCCACTTATGAAGCAGTGCCAGTGGAGTTCAGTTAAGTCTTGCATAAAAAAAGGTAGCACCACTCATGCAAAAATTAAAAAAAGCACCTTATAGGTTTAATAAAAGGAGATTGATGCTTTTTTTATAGATAGAAAAAGGGGTGAGTGAAAAAGAAGCAGAGTAGTAGACATGAGATAGCAGGCTGCCATTAGAAGGAGAACAATGGTGTAAAGGGTAGATTTGGACAAGATAAGTGAGTTTTGAAGAAGCTGATTTAAAGAAGGGGTTTGCTTTTATTTGTCTTTCATTGAAAGATATTATAGTTATGCTTGTTAGTGTGTAGGTTGGTGCCTATCAGTTTTGATATGTTGGGTTGTTGATGTTTATGGCAGCGTCGTGGTCTTCTTCTAGTGATCTCCTTTACTACATGTGATAAATTAAATAATACCTGGGGCTATTTAATTTATATGATAGCGATTGGATGAGATGAAGAGGCACGTCCATTCTAAATAATATTTTATTTAATATTAATTATTGTGAAGATTCGAATTATGAAGTGGTGCGATCTTCTAGGGGGCCGACCTCTTGTGTAAGAGGCACAATTTTGGTTAAGGTTGACTTGTTATTTGAAGAGTCACGTCCTTCACTCTCACTTGTATCTATAACCGATGGCATTTCATTGTTGAGCATTCATTGATATACATTCATCCTTCTCAAGTTTGTGTTCTTGGCAAGTGCGAGTTCTTCATTAAGGCAGATCAACATTGTTAGAGGCTGAGATTTTCATCTGTAGTTTGCATCATAGTGTTTCTGTGTTTGCATCAAATTGTGATGCTTATTATTGGCCTTCCTATCGGTCCATTGTAAAGGAGACATTCTTTGTGATATTCAATATAGAAGTGATATATTCTTGTTGGGTTTTTCTCCCTCAAGAGGAGGGTTTTCCCAGGGTATCTATTGTGTTATTGTGTTGAATTTTGAATTAATTTTCTGTGCTCTAATCTGATCATAAAACTAACATGGGTTGGTGCTCAGCTATGAGTTGGTGCTTGCTTTTGTAATTGAAGATTGGTGTCTCTGTAGGTTGGTGCCTGCTTATTAATGAAAGCAAATATTTTGTTGTGGTTTTTTCCCAACAGGGCTTTCCATGTAAAACTGGTTTGCATTTTGCTTGTGGTTCATTTGCACTATAAAGTTTTGATTATTTAGTTTTTAAAAAGTTTAAAATTGTCCTTATACTGATTCACAATCCCCCCCCTCCGCCTAGTATAAGTGTGTGCTCTTCAGGGAGATGTCTGGTATACATGGGTGTCAAGTAATTTGCTTGGGATGTGAGTGTTGTTTTGGTTTCTACTTCATGCATGCCCTTACATTGGTTATTGGTAATGTGCTGCAGGGAAGATTGAGGATTACATGTACTGTTATGCGCACCAATTATTTTGTGCTTAAAAACTATGAATTATTATAGGATTATTTTCTCTTTAATTTGTGATCTTATATTTTAATCACATAGCTTGAATATTTGTTCGTTCTAGGAGTTGTTTGTATGGTTGTTATTTTATTGATGTTTTTCTTCATCATCGTCTAGTAAAATACCATTTTTCGATGAAAAGGTAGCATCACATTGAAATTGATATAAATTTTCCAATATGCGGTCAAGTCTTCCTTTTTAGAGGCAAAGAGTTCATATCCGTGGCTTACTAGACACTACATCTAAAGCCTATTTAAAGGGGGTATTGCTTGGACTCCGATTTGATATTGACTATTTTATGCACTCTTGTGTTATTGAGTTGTATTCTCATAAGGAATGAATTTTAATTTGTTATGCCAAGAGGTATTAGTGGCATCACTGGAGAGTCATGTTGTGACCTTGCATAAAAAAAACTAAAAAACAACTGACTAATATTTAAAAAAAACTAAAATTATAAAATAGCTCCTAAGTAAATAAAGATAAAATAGTTCTAAAGTAAAATAAAATAACTCTTAAGTAAATAAAATAACTTTTAAGTAAATAAAATAGTTCTTCAAATTAAAATTAAGTAAATAAAATAATTTTTAAATAGCTCTAAAGTAAAATAAAATAACTCTTGAGTAAAAAAAAAATCATAAGTAAATAAAAATTGCTAAGCCAACAATATAAATAAAATAAAATAATTCTTAAAATAGTTCGAAAATGAAATAAAATAACTCTTGAGTAAAAAAAAACTAATTAAGTAAATAAAAACAACACTGTATTAAGCAATGTAAATAAAATAAAATAATTCTTAAACAATGTAAATAAAATAGAACAATTCTTAAATATTTGTAAAGTAAAAATAAAATAACTCAAGACTAATACTTCTCGGTGTTTTTTGATAGATGTATGTAAGATATCTATACTAGCATACCTTTCTTTAGAAAAATTATCGTGGAAGATGTCGAGAATTTTCATTCTAGAAGTGCCTATTCCACTTAAATCACATATTCAAAGAAAAAATAGCTGCCTCAAGAGCGATATCTTTTGGCATCTTTTACATAGTTTTTTCTAAAGATATGTATGCTAGTTAATTTTAAGCTGTGATTCCTTAAGGTCTTCAAGACACCCCATTGTTTTGTAATGCCCTATAGAACAATGTAAATAAAATAGAACAATTCTTAAGTATTTGTAAAGTAAAATAAAATAAAATAACTCAAGACTAATATTTCTCGGTGTTTTTTGATAGATGTATGTAAGATATCTATTCTAGCATACCCATCTTTAGAAAAATCATCGTGGAAGATGTAGAGAGTTTTCATTCTAGAAGTGCCTATTCCACTTAAATCACATATTCAAAGAAAAAATAGCTGCCTCAAGAACGATATCTTTTGGCATCTTTTACATAATTTTTTTCTAAAGATATGTATGCTAGTTAATTTTAAGCTGTGATTCCTTAAGGTCGTCAAGACACCCATTGTTTTGTAAAGCCGTATAGATTGAGTTATGTAGAATTCACATATTCATATTTTATTTCCATTTCAGTAAACATGGAATGCCCTTATGCTATAATAAGACGTCTTGATCTCGGTTTCTTTATAGATTTGAGTTCTTGTATCAATCTCGTAGAGGGAAAGGCTTTTCAAAGTGACTGTGAGCATTGAACTCTATAGCACATAACATGAAGGTTTTAGTTGTGCGGACTTGGTTGATATGTAAATCTTTGCAACATTTATTGGAAGTGTGTTTCAGAGGGCAGTGATATGTATTACATGAAGGGTGTTTGCAATTTTAGAACTACAACACTCAAGAATTTCAGTAGTCCTATTCCTAGGAGTTACATATTATTTGGCACATTTGAAGTATTTTAGTCATGAAGGAGTTTGCTGCATAACCTTTTCCTTTACAAATTTGTAGGTCTTCATGTTTGCAGTTGGGCATTGTTTGTTCATTTTTGTCATTTATTTATGTTATCATTCTAAATGATGATAATTTACCAGAGCTGAAGGCCACAAACCTGTGCCTATAAACTATAAAGCATTAGTGTGGATCTTGCTTTGCCGTTGTGGAGTGAGAAAGAATGTAAGAAAATATTGGTTAATAGAGTTCAAGACTAATGACCATTTTTAATGAAATTTCTCATGATGAGAAAGCATATTTAGAAATGACCTCTACCATGGCTGTTGTGTTTCAATAAAGACTATGCCATGTAGACACAAATTTGCTGCTCTTGGAATTCTGGAGACTAGCAGACTGCTATATTGAAATGATTGACTGATATGCGGATTGTTTGAACTATTGGCCTGTATCAAGGAAAGATAAACTCGTCTCAATAAGTGATTTCTACTTGAGGAAGATGGCTCATTGGCTGGAGTCTTGTATCATCCGAGGTCTAGAACATCCCTAACTATTCTTGCAAGATGCTTGCAGCTGCTGCAGTTCATCCCTGATTTGAGATGTAAGCCCTAGGATATGGTGGCATTGGTAAGAAATCTGTCCAATAGTTGCATTCAAACAGAGGCATTTTCAGGGTCTAATTTTGTGAGGATGGAAAACACAACAGACAAAGTTCTAATGGAAAATAACTTTCATACCTAGAGTGTCAAAAGTCAGTCGCACTGTATGCATAATAACTTTTGGGGAACAATCAATGGCCTAACAAAATCCACATAGCCAGAAAATCAATTCAGTTGCAGAATTGGGATGAGGAACAATTTTAGTATGGGGCTTGATCTATCTAATTCTTAACTACATATGTTTGGGATGAATGGATGAGTTGTTTGGGTGGAAAGCACCAAATTAGGAATTGTCATTAGAACAACAGTTTTGGAGGCTTTAAAGTCAAGTAAATGATTAGAAGTTTTCTATGGAACAGTTGCAGAGGTGGTTATAAAACATGAGGTAAATGCTTGGGATCCTCCTTAAATCTATTTACTCCAAGTGCTTAAATTGTGGCTTTTAAACTGGTCAATCGCCTTTGCAGTTCTTGAAAACCATGATTTATTGTAGAGGAAAGTGATTGAGTGAAGAAGAAACTCAACAAAAGATGCAAGCAACAAAAAGCATAGTTTACATACTCGGAATCGGAGAGTACTCGGCAAGCCCAAAAATTTTGACTCGGGAAAAAATCGGGAAAAACTCGGCAAATACTCGGCAAATACTCGGCAAATTAAAAAGCAGCAAAATTTCTCATAAAAACACTTTTTTTTTGCAAAATTCAATTACAAAATGCATCAAATGAGTCTAAAAACCATGAGGGAGTGTTTTATATTAAATTTCATAGTTCAATACATATGGATTACAAAATGGCATCATTATATGAAGCCGCATAGTGAAACTGCTAATAACTAATGAATTTATGATGATTGCATTTGAAAATCATCATCATAAATTTCATATCTAGGCAATTACAATTTCCTCTTCCCCAACCTAGTGAAAAATTGGGAGGTAGAGGGTATGGTCCTTGCACTCGATTCTGGTTCCTTACTTGGCGTAGAAGATTGTGGCAGTGGCTCCACCATGCTGGTAGGTGGTAATGGCTCCTCCTCCACCACATCAATGTCATCCAATCCAATCTCCCCTGCTTCTGCTGTAGGCAAATCCTCCATAGCTTGCCTCTCGAAATCAGCAATCTCATCCTCTGTAAACAAGGAGGCCTCATCATCCTGCACGGTCCAATCACTGTATGGATCAATGTCATCCAAATCAATGAGCTCATCTGTCAATTCTTGCACCTTTTTTGTGCGAAGCCGAAGGTTATACTGCACAAAAACAAGATCATTGAGGCGTTGTTGAGTCAACTTATTACGCTTCTTCGTGTGAATGGCATCAAACAAACTCCAGTTTCTTTCACAGCCAGAAGCACTACAAGGTTGAGACAAAATTCGGAGGGCTACCCTTTGCAAATTTGGGGTTTTTCCACCCCAATCTTCCCACCAAGAACCTGCAAATAAGATATTCAAGGTTTTGTAAATATTAATAAACAATATTATAATTTGTAATAACTAATAAGTAATAATAATTGTAATTCATAACTTGCAAGATAAAGGCTTCACTTTTTCTTACATGGTGTTTGGATCTCTCTTCCTCGTTCACATAATGTGGAAGAAAACAAAGGCCCCCTAGCTGCCTTATATTGTTGCAACTCTAGAAGGATGAGGTCTTTCACTTCAGACTGAAGTGTCATCCTGTCAATACATGTGAATAGGCCCTCCATAACCTCCCCATTAGGATCCGTGAAGCCATCAGAGAAGTAGAATTTGGGGTTGAGAAAGTACCCCGCTGCATGAATGGGTTGGTGGAGTTGATTGTTCCACCTTCGATCAATGATATCCCAAATAGGGTTAAATCTATTTGCATCCCCCATGTAATAGTGTTGGATGGCCTCTTTGGCCCTATCCATTGCCTCATAAAGATATCCCATCACATTTTTCTCACCATCCACCAAGCGCAAGACCCTCACCAATGGCTCAGTCACCTATAAATTACAAAGTAGAACCAAATTTAAATTACACCTTACAATGAAACAAAATACTTATAGAATTCTAAATTAACAAAAAAGGATTCAATCTAAAAATTCATTAGAGTTGAATTACCTTGACAATCTCTAATGCTCTAGTTGCAAATTGACTATCAAAGATTATTGCTTGAATCTTTTCTCCATCAGCCTTCTTTGAGTAAGTTGAGTCTACCCATGGTTGACTCACAAACATCTGCTTCAAGGAAGTCAATAAACTAGTGATACTTTGCAACGTAAGAAAATTAGTTGCAAACCTTGTAGCACCCGATCGCACAAGCTCTTTCCCTTTGGTGTGATCTCTCATCAATTGAAGAACCCATGGGTGATTATATATATATTTTGTTATGTCTCTTGCTTGTTCTACAATTGGTTTCACCCAGTCAATTTTGCCTATGTCCTCCAAAAGAAGGTCAAGGCAATGAGCTGCACAAGGGGTCCAAAAAAGTGTTGGATGCCTTGCTTGAAGCAATCTACCAGCTGCCACATATGCCGCTGCATTGTCAGTAACAACTTGGACAACATTTTTTATGCCCACCTCTAAAACAACCCGCTCCAACATCAAACTCAAATTTTCTGCATTCTTTATTATGTTGGAAGCATCAATTGACTTTAGAAAAACCAACACACCATTTGAAGCCACTATAAAATTGATAAGAGTGCGGTTTCTTCCATCTGTCCAGCCATCTGAAAGAATTGAGCATCCATACTTTTGCCATTGCTTTTTTTGAGCTTCCACAATTCCTTTTGCATCTACAATAGCATCTTCAAGTAACCTGCCACTTATATCTCTTGGACTAGGAGCCTTGTACCCTTTCCCTGCAACTGTCAATGCTGTCACCAAACACTCCCAATACGGACTCCTTGCTACATTGAAGGGAAGGTTGTTATAAAACCAAAAATTGGCACAAGCCTTGTCTGCTTCTTTGTGCACCTCCTTATTCCACCCAGTACCTTCCAATGAAGGTTGTGATCCTTGAACATTTCTAGGGACAAAAAATTGGAATTTGCTTGAAGTGGATGAAGTGGATGGTGTACGTATACGTGGACCACGACTAGAGCCCACAATGCCTTGCATATTTACCTCAGAATCTTCAGTCAAATTAGGAGCAATGGCTGCTTGTATGGCTGCTTGTGTCTTTGCCCTCTCCAATTTTTTTTCATCAAGTGCTGCAAGAAGAGCTTCCATCTCTCGTCTCACCTCTGCAGGGGCTATTGGACATGCCCTTGCATCATGGCAAGGGATACCAGCAAGATGGTATTTGAGGCGATTGATGCCTCCACTAATCTTCTTCTTGCACCAAGTACAAATAACACTTCCTGGTACTGGCCCATAATATCCATGTTTCCAAGTAGGATCACGGCTACCAGGGGGTCTCCTTTCAATGCTCTGGCTTGAGGCAGCTGTGTTCGAACCAGATGCAGAGGCGGATGCCATTGCAATTAAATATTAACCTACAATATCAGATGTTGAATAATGAATATATTAGAAGATGTAACAAATCCAATACAAAGTGAAAGGAACATCAACAATCAACTAATTGTTTAACTTCACCGTTATAATTTCAATCATTATCAAACAGTAAAGTTGTAAACTATCAAAGTGAAAGACTGTAAGACATTTCATTCAGTATACTGTCTTTCTAATTTCAGTTTTTTCATTCTTATATTTTTAATTTTTGTTGGATGCACATTGATTTAATTTACTTGTATGCAAGTTATCTGTGATTCTGTTGTTTCTTGTTTTAGCTTTCACTTATCAGTTTACTGTGATATCATATTAGCATCAATCATTTTAGAAGCTGAAATTTGAGCATGTTTTCATTTTATTCATTAAAGATTAAATCATGTATGACATTGTATGAGTTTGATTCTCGACTTTTGAGCACGTTTTATTTTCAATGCTAAGTATTTTCTACATCAGAATTATTATTATTTTAATTTTTAAATGTAAAATTTCATATATTATTTTATTGTAATAAATCAATAATATCATGGTGAAATTGCAAATAATAATATCATTTTTCTACATCTTATTTAATATTTATTATTATTTTAAATTTTTAATACTAAAATTTTATATATTATTTTATTATAATATATTAATAATATCTTGGCAAATAATAATAAGAAATGTAAAACAATAGTATTATTTGCCATGATATTATTATAAATTATAATAAAATAATATATGAAATTTTTGTTTTAAAATAATAAATTAATAATAATTAATAAATATTAAATATTATGTATAAAAGTGAACATTTTAACTTCCATGATATTATTATAAATTTATAATAAAATAATAAATGAAAACGAAATTTTAATAATAATAAATATTATTTTGATGTAGAAAATAAATGAATTAATATTTTTATTATTTTATACAAAGCATATGTATAAAATAATAAAAATACTAAATCCAATGTAAATCGCATTATTTTAATTAATTCTGGAAAATAAAATGAAATCGCGTCATTTTCTATCAGGGATTTGAAAAAAATAAAATCCAATGTAAATCGCGTCAATGCAAATCGCGTCATTTTCTAAGTTCAGGGATTTGAAAAAACAAAAAATCCAATGCAAATCGCGTCTGAAGTCTGGCGGAATAAACCTAAATCGCGGAATATGATGAAATCGCGTCATTTTTGAAGCGGGCATTTGAAAAAATTTAAGAATTAAACCTAAATCGCGTCATCTGAAGCTCGGGTATTTGAAAAAATAAATAAATATGGAGCACAGTATATGAAACGCAGGAAATATCACTCATTGAAGGCACAGGGTTTTGATCAAAGTTTCAAACTAACCTGGAAATCGCGCCAGAAGTCCAAATCGCCCAGCCAGAAGTCCAAATCGCGTAGCCACCAGTCCAAATCGCGCAACAACCACTGTAAATCGCTCGAAGGTGATTGTAAATGGTAAGAACGAGGGTTTAATAGCACGAAACGCGTCCAAAACGCGGTAAAAATACCCGCGAAAATGAAAACTCACAGAAAAACGCGTCAGAAACGCGTCAAAAAAGCGTTTGGGTTTTTGTGACGATTATTCTGCGAGTAAACAACAGATTACACGGCGATTACTCGGGAAAAAACAGAAAAAAAAATCGGCTAGGGTTTCCTGCGAGTAAAAGTGAAGATTACTCGCCCAGCCAAAAAAAAAACGATTACTCGGCTGCTCGGAGAGTACTCGCCGAGTATGTAATCAGAGACAAAAAGAGTAAAAGGTCAGCAACAAAGGTCAAGAAGGTGTAGCTATTAGTCAACCTGGCTTGTTTTGCCATCATGGAGGGGGAAAAGCTTTAAGAGTATATTAATAATGAGAGTTCAAGATTAATCCAGCAAATAATTTTAATACATTTTTTAATCAAATTTCTCACGACTTTGGAGGAAGCATGCTTATAACTTGATTCTACTGTTGCTTTGTTGTTCCATAAAGACTATGCTTTGTAGATCCAACTTTGCTGCTGTTAAAATTCTGGAGAGTAGTATGCTGCCATATTAAATGATCAAACAATATGTGGCTTGTTTGAACAAATGGCCTTATCAAGGAAAGATAAATTTTCCTCAAAATATAATTTCTTCACAAATGCGTCATGTAGATTTTTTTTGCTATTTGAAGTCTAGGACATCCCTAGCCATTCTTGCAACAGGTTTTAGCTGCCGCAGTTCGTCACTGACTCAAGAATGTAAGCCTTAGCAGATGCTGTTATTGGTAAGAAATTTGTCCAATGCTTGCATACAGAGGCATTTTTTGGGTTTAGTTTTGTAAGGATGTAAACAGCAACAAAAAAAGCTAATGGAAAACAACTTTCATACCTAGAGGGACAAAATGCAGTTGCACCAAGGGCACATGTACTATGGTGAATAATCAAGGGGTTAATGAAATCCATCTAGCAAGAAAAGTCATCAGTGACAGAATAGAGATGACAAGGTCACATCTATTGTTCTTGATCTATCTGACTTTGTTTGGGATAAATTGAATGAGATGTTTGGATAGAAAACACTAAATGCTGAATTTTCATTAGAACAACTTGTTTTACTTTTCTAGGCTTGAAAGTCAAGTAAATGATTAGAGGTCCTTGATGAAATAGTTGCAGAGGTGGTTATAACACATGGGGAAGATGCTCAGACTCCTTCATTAAACATTTAACTCCAAGTTCTTAAATGGTGGTGCTGTGACCTTTTCACACATCACCCCATTCTAAATGGGGACCCCCTAATTTTTGCTCCATTCTGGTCTTTTGGCTTTGGTATTGTCTCTCTCTCTCTCTCTCTCTTTCAGTCTCTTTCTGCTATCTGCTTTTCGGGGATGTGTCGGCCATTGAGCTTGAACGTGAAATTTTGGCTATGTTTGAGAATTAGGGTTTTGAGTTTACTGACCAGTTTGAGGTCAAATGGGTGAATAAGTTGAAATTTGAGTTTGGCAATGAAGTAAGCATGCTTCCAGCAGGTTCCTAGCTAAATTTCATCGAATTCCGACAACTTACTTTTTTTAGTAAGTACCTAATTCAGGGCGTTCTCTCAGCACTTTTGAGATTCCGACCGATACATTGCATCCAGAATATGCCAGGCTACTTGTTTGCAAAATTTGAGCAAGAACTGACAACTTTCTATTTTTAGCAAGTTCACCTTTAGGAGCAGATTTTAGGGTTTATGTGCGAAGTTCTTCAATGCATGTTTGGAGATTCTTTCTGGGTTTTTTGAAACCTACGTAGTGATATAACATGCAAAATGAGACGATGACTTTCAGTATTCAGCCTTCAGAGGCTACTTTTAGGGTTTGCATGTTGAAATTTTCTTTGCATGCTTGAACATTCCTTGTGGGTTTTTCAAGGGCTTCGCAGTGGTATAACATGCAAACTAGGATCAAGACTTTTTGAGGAGCCGTCTTCATAGGCTATTTTTAGGGTTTGCATGTCAGAGTTTTCAGCGCATGTCAAGTGATTCTTTATGGATTTTTCAAGAGCTACACAGTGATGTGACATGCAAGGCGAATGATCACTTTTTAGAGACTTACTATTTTTAGCAGGTCCATTTCGACAGCTGCTCGACACATCAGTATCACGAACAGAGCAAAGTGCAACAAAAACGGAGTCAAACAGAGGTCCTTTGATATACATGCAAGTCAAATTAGGGTTTCCAGCTTTGGGACCCAAAATGAGGAGTAAAATGCCAAAATTTTTGAAAATCGGTGTATCCCACTGTGATTAGTATCTTTCAAGCTATCCATTGGTAAAATTTGAAGGCAATCAAAGCACTTACTATTTATAGTAAGGCGCTCCAGAAACAGGCTATAAATAGTAAGTCAACATCAGGTGCCAGTGTGAATGGGCAAGTCTACCGATGAGGGTCACATCACTCAAATTTCAAGTCAAACGGAGTTGTGGAGGTCATGAAATCAAGCAATTGCTATAAATAGTAAACCACCTTCAAAAACATGCCATAAATAGCAGGTCAGCTTTGGATGATAGTGTGAACAGATCAATTAAGTCATGAAGATCCTGTGGCGCGAATTCCAAATCAATCCGAGCTTCATAAGTGTGAAAATCAAAGGACTTACTATATATAGTAAGGCATGAGTTGGCTGGTGAAGATGAGAAAAACGCCTAAGTCTGAAGAACATCCTGCTTGACCCTTGAAATGCGCCCATGGCTGGTGAAGGTTGAAAACGCCTAAGTCTGAAGTCTATCCACCTCCACCCCTCAAATGCGCCCTCATCTCAGCTGGCAGAAGGTTGAAGTTTGCTAAGTCTGAATCTCGTCCTGCTTGACCCCCAAAATGCGCCCAACTTGCCTTGGAAGGTTGGAAAAATTCTAAGTGTTGGAGTTAAGTCCAACAGGACCACCTAAATGCGCCCTCATCCAGCATGTGATTGAAAAAAAAATTCTAAGTGTTGAAAATATCCTTCACCACCCCCTAAATGCGCCCATCTCTAGCATGAGCTCCATGAAAATTTCTAAGGCATTCCTAAATCCACCTCCACCCTCAAAATGCGCCCAAGGAGAAATAGGGTGATGAAAGTTTCTAAGGCATGAAGTTTATCCTCCTCCATACCCCAAATGCGCCCATCTCAAGATGAAGGTAAGGAAAAGACAAAGACATGGCGTTAAATCCTACTACACATGTGAAATGCGCCCATCTTGAAGATCAAATGAAGAAGTCTTAAGGCGTTAAAGTTAATTCCTTCACCATGTGCCAAATGCACCCATATGGGCTAGGAAAAGGACAAAAGAGTTGACTTCCTCCTTGACCCTTTGAATGCGCCCAAGATGAAAGTGAAATGGGGTAAAGTGGCAAAGGCGTGGTTAAGTCCACCTCACTATGCAAAATGCGCCCATGTTGGAAGCAAGGTCAGGACATATGCTAGGCGTTGGTGTTAAATCCTCTTCCATATGCTAAATGCGCCCAAGTCTAAAGTGGCTAAGGAAGGTTTCTAAGTGTTACCTATATGCGCCATGACTAGAGAAGGATAAATGGAGAAAAAATTTCTAAGGCAAGATTGAAAATCCTCCTAGAACCCTTGTATGCGCCCATGTTGGTGATGCGCCCATGCTGGTGATGAAACTTGAAAGTTTTTCTAAGTGTTGAAATTTATTCCACCTCCAGATAAGTATGCCTAAGCTTGCAGGGGATGATGAAATTTGTTAAGACATGGATAAAATTGGCGAGGAGTCAGAATTTGCCAGCTTCATGAGATTGATGAAAATTTTCAAGGCAGAGTAAAGAAAACACGCCCAGATGTGAAGAATAAAGAATAAATTTAATGGAAAAATATTTTTCTAAGGTTTAAAATTCAAAAACTAAATGTGCCCCTTCATTTGTAGACACACGAATTCGACGCATTCTAAAGGGAATTTTCTTCTAGGTATCAAACATCTTCGACAAGGAATGGATTTTAAAGTCTTCCACAGCTCGCCATGGATTTTAAGATGAAAATTTTGATTGACACTTGAATAATGAATTTCCTAAGGAAATTTTAAATTTTTTTCTAAGGCAGGAAGAATAAAATATGTTGTTAAGATAAAATGCCTCAGACGATGAATTTGAAGTTGATTGCCTAGGTGAAGTTGATTGAATTCTTCGTGAAAATAATCTTCTTGGGCGAGAGATGGATGAAATCAAGTGTTAGAGCCTTAGCTGGTGGAATAAATTTCTTAAGAGGATGCAGTTGGAGTTAATATTTTAAAAAATGATTTAAAAATGCTAAGTACGCCTTGACCAGTAAAGTGAATCTTTTGGAAATTCTAGAAGGTCAAATATTCTGGACACCAAATGACAAGTGTTGTAGCCGCCTGAGGAGGGAAATTCAAAAACTGACTAACGATAGCTTCTTCTAGAATTCGACTCAGCTATTTGAGCTGTGAAGTTGTTTCACTTTTCTCCATCAGTTGAAGAAGTACGACTTGAGCTCTGAAGTGAGGATTGCAGTGCAAGCTAAAACTTGGTGAAGAAGTTCAACTTGAAGTAAAAGAGGATTGTTGAAGCTAAACTTTGAAGAGGGCGAAGTTGGAATAGTCTAAGTGCTGAGAGGTGGTTGAAGTGAAGTTGGCCGATTCTTTCTAAGTGCTGAAGTTGCTGAGGCTAGCTTGGAAAACTTTCTAAGTCTTGAAAGTTCGAAATTGCTAAAGGAGTGTTGAGGTTTGAAGATGGAATTTAGTGCTGAAGCTCCTCATTTTTCAAAAGTCGACTGGCAGCCCCAATGTGATTTTATTTTCTAAGTTAAATTGCTAATGACTATTTGCTATTTTTGCAGATGGCTGAGGTAAGAGCAATTGGCAGAGATAATAATGCTGAGTCTAGCAAAGCAAATGCATCTAGGCAGGATGTTATTAAGAAGCTGAGCAAGTCATTCTAGCCGGAGTCAAAATTCTTTTCGAAGTTGGGCAAGTTGGCTGATACGAATTTGGGCTCTTTCAACACGGAGGCTTTCAAAAGTCGAATGATGGGAGTTGGAAGCCATTGTCCTTCAATCACTTCGCACAATATCGTCAGGAGTGGACTGTATGCAGCTGTTGGTTTTGCACCAGCAATTCAGTGTCCAAAGTTGATTATGGAATGTGCTAACTGTTACAATTCAAACCGGAGAACCATCACTTCACCTGATGGCAAGTTGTTTGCCAACCTCACGCCTGCAGCTATTGGCGAAGCATTTGGAATCCCATCACATGAGAAGATGATTTATAAGACAAGAGAACGTGTTGAGCGGATGTATGCTTCGACATTCGAAAGATGTGTTGATATGATTAATGCTCGCTGGATGAACAAGCCCAAGCCCTCTCGCACGAAGCTGCCGAAGCAGATAATATCAGATGATTTGAAGCAGGAATATTGTGATCTAATCATGATGCTCAACAGAGTTGGAGGCTATCCTCAAGCATTTATCTTTGAGCCTTGGATGTTCTATTACATCAACCTCGTGCTAGAAGGGAAAGAGCATATTAAGTGGGCAGTGATGATTAGTGATAAGTTGCACGAGCAGCTCCGGAGTTTGAGGAGGACAAAGACATTTTACATGGGATCATACATTGTTTACATGTTGGCTCGTATGACGAAATACAGGGGAATATCCTACAAGAATCCAATTGGATGTGGCTCTCATCAGTTCAAAATTCATGAGGCTTGTCCGCAGCTGCACCTGACAAGCACGTCCCATTACAAGCGAGTCAATGATGCCTTCACCATGCATATAACGAGATCACTTAAGCAAAGGACTCATCATAGGATCTCGAAGGAAGTTCAAGAATTAATAGAAAGGTATGGGTGCTAGTTTATTCAGTTTCCGAAATTTACTTATATCAGGTTGCAAGGTTTTTCTTCATACCCGTATAGATTGCCCAAGTACCCTACAAATAGGATTTTGATGTTAGAGATATCTAGGCAACTCATCGCCTATGATAAGATTTAGAAGAAAAAGAAGAAGGGAGGACTTGATTTCCCAATCATCATGGGGAATTCAGACGAAGTGTGTCCGTCACTACAGGCAGCCAGGGAAGCTGAGAATGAGCTTCAGTTTTTCCACTTTTCTTATCACACCAACAGGCAGCATTATGACCCCCACAACAAAATCAGATGGATACTGTCGGAAGAATTCAAGCATAAGGCAAATATTGAGGATTACTGGGCTAATGCATTGGATGAAGCTGAAGTCAGGAAAAGGATGTTCTCGAGGTTGCCGTTGAGCATGATTAGGGAGTGTGAGATTATTCCAGTACCGGACCAGGTGGATGAGGACATGAATGTCCTTCATCCAGATTATGAGGTAGTGAGATACACACCACTTCCACTCCCAGATTGGTCGGAGCCAAAGATTGCAGATTTGGACACACTTTGTATTCCAGTGCTGACATTCACCAGGGGATGGGTTGAGCGGCATGTAAACACGCTGAAGAGTAGGTCAATTCCCTTGACTTACAACTTGATGGGAGATCATAGGACGCCAACTGCCACCAAGAAGAAGCAGGTTGCCCGAGCTCGAGAGTCTCAAAGGAAAAAGCTAGTTCAGCCGGAGCCTCCAAGAATTGTGGTAGAGTCACCTATGCCATTGGAGACACGTTCTCCAAGTATACAGGAGGTTTCACTATTTGCTGATCAAAGAAATGCATTGAATCAGGAGTAGGAATTACATGAGGCAAATCAGCCACCGCGAAGATAATCAATTGGCCAGAGTGTCAATGCACCCACTAGAGATAATCAGTAGGAAGAAGATGAGGAAACTGCTACTGATACACACTTCCAGCGCGAGCTTGAGGCTGCTCTGGAGGATGATGCAGTTACAAGACAGGAGGCCCAAGTTTCAGGAGATACTCAGCCCGTAGAAGCCAATGAGCCTCGCCAGAATGAAGTTAGAGAAGAAGTTCGTGAAGAAGAAACTAGGGATGAGCAACCGTTTTTTATACAAGTAGTACCAAATTGGCTCAGAGATAGGATGAGGAGGAGCCCTAGTGAAGAGGCTGATCCAGCTGTAAAGATGGAGGAATTCTTAAGTAGGATCAGTGCACCTCCGATGAAGAAGAGAGCTAGGAAGTTTTCGAAGATCTCAACAGATGAGGATGGCTCTCGCACCCTTCACGTGGCTGTGCCAAGAGTTGATTGTGATCAAGATGAGGCTGTGCCAGAAAATTACATGATCACCACCATGGAGTTGGGTCGCCCCACAGGAGCACAGATCATTGAGGAGTGTGATAACTCCTAACAAGCGCCCGAGTTGTCTAGGGAATCAGTTAGTGGCTTGGAGGATTTGAGGAAGATGGCACAGGAGGCAGATAAGTGGGTGGCCAACGTTCGTGATGAAACCGAAAAGTTTATGGAAGATCTTGCTCATGCTTACTAGCAAGCTTCCGACATTATGGCACAAATGGAGGTGGTTGAGGCCTGGGGTGATGCTCATGTCTATCAGAGCAAGGTTATTCAACGTCTGGAGGCCTTGATGCATACTCCCTTGCAGATGTTGATTGATGGAGGAGTGATTTAGGAGGGTGATAGGTACGATTTTGCCGGCTGGTACTCTTCAGTAATCACAGGCCGAGGATTCTTTGATGTAGCTCAGACAGATTCGACCAGGGTCAGAAAGGCTATGATGAACATTATTGAAGGACTCTTGAACACTTTGGAGGCTATCTTTGCTAGGAGGCTGAATTCCGATGAGGTGACTACGGATAGTTTGAAGAATAGGTTGCCACCTTTCTTTTCAGAGGTGAAGACTTTTGTTCAGAATGACTTTGAGAACACCTCCACTTTCTCCAGTATTATTCAAAATACACAGGATGCTTTAGTTGCCTGGAGAAAGTCTTGTACACGACATGGACAGGCAGTTACAGTGTTAGAGTTTCAGCTCGATCACATTCCGTCGATCTCGATTTAGGAGGTTGAGGTTGTGCTCGCCAGATTCATTGATTTTGTAGCCAGGGAGAAGGAAAACGAAAATGCTTTTCTGGATGATGACATTCTAGATGATTGATTGTGTGCATTAATTGCCTTTGCTATTTTGGGAGTGAGTGGGAATCTTGTGATTCATTTATTGTACCACTCCCCATTTTGGCAGTTTTTAGGGTTAGGGTTGAGGTGGCTTAATCTGAGCCATTCATTTGATTGTAATTTGAGCCGTCCATTGGATTGGGCTATCTATAAAAGGGGCATCCCCCCCCTCATTTGTATCTCATTAGATTAGATCAGATCATCAGACTAGAGAATAGAGCAGAGAGATAGCTTAGTATAGCTTGTTAGCATAGCATAGTTTGGAGGAGAAGGAAAGTTTTCCCTTGAAAACTTTGTAAGAGATTGTTGTGAAAACTATCATAATAAAAAGAAGCTTTCGTTGATGGTGAATTCGTCTTTGTTATGAGTAGCTAGCAAGATTTCTTCACCCCTTCTACTTCAAGTAGTTTAGATACTTTTCATTTTCATGCAAGTAGATGTTAGTTGTGGATTTGTGGTGTTGATCAAGGTAGCTTCATTTTAATCCATACCACTAGCAGCTTGCTGACGACAAGTTTGCCTTGTGTGGTCAACTGGAAAATATTACAAGCTTAACTTCGATTGTGATTCACGTGTTTGTATGCGTCGTCTTGATGGTACTTGCATGTTGAGTTGTAATCTGAATACCTTTCACTGCTCCTTTGAAGATTGCATCGGCTTTGTGTAGGCTGTCCAATGCGAGGTGAAGTAGAGTCTGGTTGAAGTCTGCTGAAATCGATTCCACATCCCGTCCTTAGATAGAACTTAGATCTTCTAAACCCTACACTCTTTTAAATTTAGTACAATTGCTGGTTAGTTTTAAGAAAATTCATACCTCATTGCCAAATCATTCGCAACGCACAAAATCCCCTTCCAATCGTTAACTTGTTCTTAGCTGCAAACCTTTTGAACAATTGTGTAAGCCCCCTCGTGTAAATAGCAAATCACAATTAACCGACTGAAGGTATTCCATCGCATTTTCGGAACCTTGGAGTTGAACGTACGAACTTTCTTGCAATCTTAGTGTACGGAATACTTTGATCAAGAGAGAATGGAGTAGCCTTCAGACACTTTGTTCTGCTGATTGGTGTGGTCACAAAAATCACATCAACAGGTGGCTTTTACGTTGCTCACCTTGGAAACCATGACTTTTGCTTATATTACAGAGGAAAAATGAAGAAGAAGGCAACAAGATATATTGTTTGTCAAAAGCAAAGCAAGCAACAAAAATGATAAAAGGTCAACAACAAAGGTCAGGAGGTGCATTGCTGTCATTGTGCGAAAGCCAAGCCACATAGCCTAAAATGGCAAGGATAGAGCAGCTAGTATCCAAAAAGGTAAGGTAAAGGAAAATAAAGAAGAAAGAAAAGCATATTACCATTGATAACTCAATCGAGATCATATGGTATGGGAAGATTGGCATAGATAAGAACAAATCACAAGAATTCTTATTTTGATTGGATATTATCATATTGCTAACAAATTGGTTAGTCACCACAAGAGGGGAACAAGCTACATTTGCATACTGGGGAATGGGGGAGAGGATGACAAAGGAACCTCCTTGACTCAATTGCACTTCTGTTTTCTTCAACTTCCCTGCATCCATGGGTTGCTTGATAGATGCTTCTACTGGAGATCTATTTGATTCATCAATAGTACTAGGCACCATTCTTTTAACTGATAAATAAGAAAAGCATACAACCTTCTACTAGATTGCTTGCCTTGGATTTTTTGATTTACTCAATGGGCAATCCACAATTACATGACCCACCTTTAAAGCATCTTTTGCATTTAAATGCTATATATTCATAGTGTAGGATTTGTTTCCACGCTTTGTCTTCCACGTGAAGCCATATCTCATCCGGTAGAAGTTTGGAGATATCCATCTCCACTTGAGTTTGTGCAGATGTAGAATAAATTAAACCATTCATTTTAGGGTCTAATGTCAAAAATTTGCTCAACATGTTTCCAATACATGCATCAACCTAGAATTGAAGTGGGAGGTATGATAATCACACCCAAACTAGCATTACAAAAAAAGTTTCCATCATAGTGTTAAGTGCAAGGAACCATGATTTTACCAACAACATATGTTTATTCTATAAACACAGGCCTTTATCCAAATATGAAAGATCTATCATTAGTTGCTTGACATAATAGCTCAAAAAATCCTTCAGCACTGTGTTAAATTTCTCTAGAGTCCTTAATGTTCTTAAGTGAGATTTTAAAATTCCATGCATGTAGATTAGAACGACTTGGCCTTAATTAGCTAAATTTACATAACCCTCATTTAGAAAATTTGACCTTCTCCCACATTGCTTCTTTGCCAAGCCTTAGCATTGGATGGATGCTTGTGAATGGGATGATTGTAGACTTTTGAGAACCCAATGATGCTAAAGGTAGCTTACATAGAGAAATATGTGCAATTAAAGGGGCAAAGGCACTTGAGGTATTCCTCCTCCTGTATTTTTTTTGCAGCTTCAAGTTTTGAACACCTCATGACACCTTGTTTGCAAGGGCTGATTAGTGTTGTCGATGCTGTTACCTTGGATTGAAAAGGATCCAAAATATCTTTACTCAATCTAGCACTGACACTCGCTGCATAATAGGCAACCTCTTTATTGGTGGAAATTGCATGTGATCCATTAACCATTGTAAGAATACTCTTCACCCATTTGCCCTTGCCATTATTACTAGGGTTTGCAAGGGAGGTGGTGGGAAAGTCCTTTGTCTTGCATGACAATCTAGGATCAACCTATATTGTCTTATGAATGTCCTTTTCTCTCCATTTTTTTGTCTATCAATCTGAGGGCTGCATTTATCTCTTGTACAACCTTTGACTCAATGTTTAGACAATTTGATGTCATGGCCAACAATCCTAGCAAGGTTGATATTTGAGGCGATTGATGTCTCCACTCATCTTCAACTCACAATATTTACAAATGATTGATCCCATGGTTGGTTTAGGTATGGCATGCTTCCAAGTGACATCCTTGTCACCAATGCTTCCACTTCCACTTTCTAATGCCATTGGATACAAAGTGCAGAACTTGGCATTAAAAAAATAAGAAACAAATTTAATTGTTGCAAATCATAGTGTTGAAAGAAAGAATTGTAGAACCTTGGCTTTGAAAAAATAAAATAAAAATTTAAATGTGGAAATCTTAATTGGCATAGATTAATTCAAATGCATGTGAAACTGAATGAACATTTAAGGGAAGCATTTAGAAATGTAAAACAAATTTGAAGAAACTTGGGGAAAAAAAACCTGAAAGTTACTAAAAAATTTCCAAAATCTCGTTTCCACAATCACCTAAAATTGCCACAAGAAGAGCACCAAGGAGATAAATTGTTGTGGAAGTGAGAAGGGAGGGCAAACAAACTTTAAAAAGGGATAATTTCTGTTTTTTTTCACATTTCTGCTACAGACCATGGTGTAGACTTGGAGGTGAGTCACATACATAGACTCATCAAGTACTTGATTGTACTCACAACGAGTTCAAACCGAATTGGCCACAATTTTGCAGACAAGTTCCTTGCTTGTGACTGCAACTTAGGAGTTCTTGGGAAGTTTTCAAATGATGGGCAGGGACAAGATCGCAAATCAAATGTATAAGATTTTTTCTAAAAATTGGGATTTAATGGGGGAAACAATGGGGGAACAATCGGATTTTAAAAATAATCAGTGTTCCACGGGCCTGGGGGACGGGGAAACGGGGGGACGGGGAAACGCGTTTCGGAGACGGGGGGACAAAGGGCCTAAGTTTGGGGACGGCGGGGAGACGGCGGGGGGACGGCGGCGGCGGGGTGGTGGGGTGGTGGTGCTGATATAGTTATAAATATACTTATAGTACTTGAAAAACTAGTTTTGAAAGGATGTATAACAATATAACAATATAAGAATTACATTTCAAATGAAACTATAGGAAATTACTCAAATTACTAATTAGTAAAATTATAACATAGCAAAATTTGAAATACTAAATCTAAATACGAAGATATCTTGAATGCTAATTGCTAAATAAAATTTGACAAATGAAATTGTTTTTGTAAAATTGAAGGTAACTAGTGGAGAGTACCTAGAAAATCAAATGAATTCAATGGGAGTTTGTGGGCAATGCCCCTAATGGGTTTGAGGGTTAGCGCCCTTAGTGGGGTCAAGGGGCAGTGCCCCTTGCGGGGGTCTGGGGGCAACGCCCCCAGCGGGGTCAAGGGGCGGGGCCGCCCAGATCAGGGGTCTGGGGGCAGCGCCCCCAGCGGCTCAGGGGTTTTAGGGGCGCAGGGTCCCCTAAAGCGAATGGGCGCATCAGGTCGGATATGTCGGGGTCGAGGGGCGAAGCCCCCGCCGCCAAGCCCAAATTAAGACCTCCAAACCCACACAAACCTTCATGGTGTACATCATTTTGCATTAACAATAAAACCCAAATTAAGACCATCAAAGCCAGACAAACCTTCATGGAACACATCTCCTAGTCTCCCAGGAAACTCCTGGGCGTCTCCCAAGAAACTCTTGGGCGTCTCCTAGTCTCCCAGGAAACTCCTGGGCGTCTCCCAAGAAACTCCTGGGCGTCTCCTAGTCTCCCAGGAAACTCCTGGGCGTCTCCCAAAGGAGACTTGGAGACTTGGAGACGTCTCCTAAGGAAACTTGGAGACGTCTCCCCGTCTCCCCGTCTCCGGCGGCGCTTTGGTGGCGGTGGCGGGACGGCGGGGGACGCCAAGTACCCGTCCCCCCGTCCCCGGGACGTCCCCGTTTCCGAAACGGGTCATATTTTGGGGGGGAACGCGTCCCCGTGGTTCACTGAAAATAATAGAAGCGTTTTTTAAATTTAAAGGCATTTTAATAACATAGAGATATAGAGAGCAAATCAAAATGAGAGTTTAGACCATGAATTGGGGAATACAATTTTTTTTTTCATTTGTGTGTATAATGCCGATTACATTTACTTGCATGATGCCTATTGCATAGTGCATAAAAAACAACTAATTACTAATAGTTTTCAAGTTTTCAATTACAATCTATTTTGTACAAAGTCAAACCTACAAATTAAGTACAATTAGTTTCAAATAAAATCAGATGTAGCCAATGATTCTTGCCACTCAAAGAGAGCTACACTAGAGGGCTGCAGGTCCTAATGATGATTTAATCGATGGGCATATTTTTAAAATTATAAACTATCTTTTAGAAGTAAAAATGATCGTTAACAGAACTTCAAATTTTATAATAAAATTGGTATTTGATTGTTAAGGGACCAATACCACCTTTGATACTTTGAGCTTTGTTCTCTTAATTAACGTTTTGATAATTAAGTGGTTTGAGCAGTAAAAATGATTCATATTCCTCAATGTGATACTTGCCACGAGTATTCAATAGACAGTTTAATGTTAAAAATAATCACAAATATACATGTTTAGTTGAGGGTTTAAGTTAAAAATAGCTGCAAATATTGCTTCTTGATCTATTCTTTGTTAATAGTCACACACTCAAAATAGCTAAAGTCTGAACCTGCAGTCTGATTGAGCCAAGCAAGGAGTAGTCGTGAACCAAAGTTGTGAGGAGCAGTTGTTGAAGTTGTCATTGTTGCATTCCAAACAAATGTGAAAATGACATGATAACCAATCAAACTTAAGTTGCCGGTTTAGGCTCAAGTTCAAGCAATACATATATATACAATTTTATAATATAACATTATATTAAAAATATATAAATAATGTGTATAAATCTAAAACTTATAATATTTAAAATATATAAAAATATTCATAATTTATACAAGAAAAAAAATTATGAATAAGGCAATATAATTTAAAATAAAATAAAAGAAGAACCCAATAAAGAATAGTGCACAAGTTATTTAAAAGGGTGATTTTGTGATGTAGACAAGGAAGAACAATGACTTGCAGATAATGTAGCTGTAACATCTTGTTTTCATTCATCCACTCTCCTTGCGAGCATAAATAGGGCACGAACATGGCTAGAAATTGGCATATTAACCTACTATTACATAGAATCAAACAACTGAAATAAATGTGTTCAAAACCCTATTTTGTCCAAAAATTTGCCCAATGAAGTTAAAATCAGTGAAAAATGGTTAAAAATTGGCATAATCTGCAATTACACATGATTCAGGCATTTAAATTGCAATTAGTTGGGAAAGAATCTGCAACAAATTGTTACCTACGAGTTCTTCATAAAACTGTGGTTTTTTGGAGGAAAAATTTACCAGACTTGGTGATTCATGTATACTTGCATTTTTTTGCAGATCTTTGCTTCTTTGGGAACCACCCAATACCTGTGAAAATTTGTAATATCATTTTCAGTTATAATGGTACTACTACATATTGTATCCACTGGGGTAAAATTCAGCAAAGATCATTTGAAGAGGTGAAAAGAAAGGTTAGTCAAGCACTAGGCTTAACCTTAAGTAATTTAAAATAAACTTTTGAGGTTGAAATGAATGTAAAGTGGGTATACCATGAGAGAAGTCCTCACGGAAGGAGGTAAACTGGTAATCTATCATGCCAAAATGTTCAATGCGGCTGTTTTAAATTATCCTCACACATGACAAAGAAATCTGGATGCTCGTGCAAGTAGTTAAAATGTTGAAGCATTTTTTGTTGGGGAAAGAGACAATTATCTTTACCGATCATAAGCCTCTCTATTATTTATAAACTCAAAGTAGATCTAATGAAGCAAGGTATTTCATATGGAGGGTATTCTTGCAACAATTACTTTTAGTAATTTATATAAGAAGTGCAATACAAAAAAAAGGTATGATATGTTGTCAAGCCCACCCACAACAATGAGTCTGTTAGACATGCACCATTTTGCAAGTTCTACCTCTTACCCATGAGGTTTGTAGAAAGGAATATGCCAAGGATGCTAGTTTTGGGAAATTGATTCAACAATTACAAAAACTAAGGATGTTGTTTTGGAGTAAAGATCATTATCACATTAAGTAAAGACTACAAGTTGGACAAGTTGGGTGTACTTAGGATGAAGAAGACAACTCATAAGGTTGGCCCACACTTCCAAGGTTGGTAGTCTTTTTGGCTTGGAGAATGCACTCTATATTGTACAAGAAAAATAATCAGTGGTAAATATGGGCATTATACTCCATTGCCGATTCCTTCTAGGCTATGGGAATCATCTTTGATAAGGTCATGTCTCTCACTTCATGGTATTCAGTAAATTTAGAAAAGGTGTATGCTTCCATGCCATGTAAGAAGATAATCAAAGGCCACAAATTAGTAAATTTGTTCTATGCACATGTTTGGGTTCTCTAGACTTCCTAGAAGCATTATTTCAAATAGAGATCAAAGATTTCTAAACCCATTTTTAACCATATTGTTAAGAAAGATGGGCATTGAGTTGAAGAGGAGAGGCCTATTGCTTTCCATCCACAAATAGATGGCTTAACCAAAGCATTGAATAGGATCCAATGGTTCAACTCTTGAGAGGTGGTAAATGGAAGTGTCTTAGATCTTGGGATGGAATCTTTGACATTCAATATTAACAAAAGCATCCTAAGATTTGGGATGGGAATCTTAACTTTCACCTCTAATACCATAGGGATGTCCATTTTTTTGGAATAAGTTTGTCATTGATGTCAAGGTTGAGCTGTGTGCTTAAGTGCTTGAGCTGCTTGAACTGCTTGAGCTGTCCATCTGCTTGCTTCAGCTACCTAGTTGTCTGCATCCGCAGCATATGTGTTGAGTCATCTTGATATGTCAGTTAGCCAAGTCAGCATTTTGAAAAGTTTTTCATTACCTTTTATGAGGTTTGTTTCTTTATTTGAAAGGCCTTGTGAATATTCTTATGGCAGCTAATATTGATGTGGTTGAATATTCTTTGGCTACATGGACTCCATTCTCTTATCAAGTTTAACGGCAACTGTCAAAAAATGATATGCTGTTTGAGTGCTTTGACATCCTTTGAATTTTCAAAGGACTCTTAATGTGGCAAGATATATTTTATTGGAATTTTACTAAGTGCCACAAATTGGCTAAAAGCCTAAAGGTGTCAATCTTCCTTTGAGTTGCAATTTGTTGCCTGCCATAGTTATGCTATTTGTTTTCTAGTGATATCGACCTCTTTTAGATAACGACTTTCAGAGTAGTGAATTCTTTGTTGATGAGGCAGCTTAGGAAGCTTCATTCGTTACAATGTTATGTTGGCAGTTCTCTTCATTATTTATGATAGTTGGTGTCTTGATTCCTGGCTCTATTCTCTTCACTCCTGGCAACGACAGCTAAATAAAATTTGTGTCTTCTTTATGCCAATTTTGGCCAACTCTAGGCAGCAATGATATTCCATTTTCTGAAGACATATGTAGCTTTATTGAAGTAGATGAGATGGTTATGAAGTATGGACTGTCATGATTGTGAAGATGATTTTGGGACTCTCCAAAGTACGTTTTTGGTGTATCGTTCCTCCTTATGATGACGGCTTATTCATTCAAAGCCATATAATTTGACTTCAGGTGTTGGAGTGACATTCATTTATGTGCTTAGAGGACGTGCTTTCTATGATTCAGTGAATCAACTCATTTGAAACAAACCATTATGACTGCCAACGCGTATTCTTCAGGGGAGTAAATACTTGGCAGATTTTGGAGTTTCTTTTTTGAAGATGTGTTACGTGGAAGGATTATTATTAAGACGTGTCTTAGCAAATTCTGGGCGATTCCTTCTGACAAGTCTTCCCTTGATTGCAACCGTTTTTGAAAATGGGAGTGGTCTTTGTGAAATGTATATTAATTCAAATGATATTTGAGTCATTATTTTTGTTCTTTAGAGTGGCTAGATTAATTACTTCAAAGAATATATTCAAGCGACTTTATGAATAGCATGAAAATTAAAGTTTGACGGTTTCACATATTATTTCTAAGTGGGTGGCTCTTTTTGTTAGAAGTTTCTAACTTTTGGGCGGCTTCTTGTTATTGGCGACAAAGGCAAAGTCATATATTGGAGGACGACTTTTCTATTTGTTAGTAATGGCTTCAGGCTTTTCATGAGACGACAACCGATTGAAATCTCTATGAAGTGTTACCTGACTTGGTAATGACTTCAGTTATCTAAGGCGACTGCTTGCTAAGTTTGGCGATTTCTGTATTGGTGATGGCTGGAGAAGTTGAGGCATTTTCATTTAAAAATATGGTATGCGTGGGGAGGTAGGTGTGATGGGAGTTGAACAGTATGAAAGATAGAGGGGTCAGGTGTCTTTGCTAGCTATGTTAGCTTTTCTTTTAATGGTAGTTTCAACAGGGATGAAATGAAATGAAAGATATGGGCTGTGTTTTTAGCGCTTAGAATATTTTGATATCGTGGACTGTAAGAGGTGTTGGGTATTTTATTACTGGCGGCTTCAGTAATTTTGGCTAGATGACTTCTTTTGGGAACATATATAATCTTCTTATGTGACCACGACTTGGAGTTTTTTGGTCTGTTTTTTGATTGAGTGAATGGAATGTATTGAGCTAGTGGTGAAAGTAAATTCATGAAGGCATGAATTGATATGATGTGAGTAGCAAATTATACTGTTGCTAAAAAGGTGGTTGAAGTTTTGGAATTATGCTAAGTATAGTGAGTGTAGGGCCTTTAGATTTATGATGAATCGATTTTTTTTGTAAGGAGGTTTATGATCAAAAGTGTAAGGGAAGTGTGTAGGAGCTGCTTCAAAGAGTGATTATTTAGTCTGATGACATGAAGGTTTTTATGGTTTAAAATTTATATAGTGATGTTTAGAAGTGAATAGTAAAGATTGCTCATTTGACATAAGACATGGCCAGATATATGATTTCATATCCTCATCAAATTTGTTTGAAGTTGTAGTTTGTCTGTGTGTATTCAGGGTGCTTTGATCACTTTTTGATGCTCTATCAAATTTGAGGGGTGATGTTTCTTGCTTCACATTAGCTCTACAAACTTCTTTTGAGTATGGTGTAATGTGTGATTCTAGCTACAAAGTGCAGTAGAGAGTTGTTTGAAATTTCCAAGTGCAGTTAATTGTTTTGCAAATCATATTAGAAGTATTGTACATGGTGTTTGTATTTGAGCCCAGTTATGAGAGTGTAAAGCTGTGTTGGATTGAAGAAGTGCATGTGTTTGAAGAGCCTCACAGTTCATGTGGTGGCATTGATTGAAACAGTGTTTTGCAGCCTTGTATTTGAAGTTTGGAGTTGGTGCTCTCGGTGGGTTGGTGCTCACTAAATGAAATTGAAGTTGGTGCTTCTAGTGAGTTGGTGCTCACTTATGTAACAGGGTTGGTGCCCTTTGGAGATAAATAAAAGCAATATTTTGCCGTGGTTTTTTACCCGAAAGGGTTTTCCACGTAATCTTGGTGTTTATCTCGTTTATGGTGTTTGTTAATGCTCTCAATGTTCTGATTTGTGATTTACTTGATTAATCTAGTTTAAAGTTGTAAAAAGTTTTGAAATATTGATTCACCCCCACCCCAGCCCCCTTTCCCCCCCTCTTAGTTTTTCTTGTGTGCTCTTCACATTTTTCAATACAAAAGTATCTATTTGAGACTCGTTTTGGCTATTTGTCAATGCCACCTATGCTTCTTGATCTTGTGTGTGAAATCAAGGGGATAGGGAAAATGCATCAATAAAGCAAATAGAACTAAAAAAATCATCATTAGGTTTAGGAAATCCATTTAAAAGTTCAATAGAGGTCGGAATAATTTAAAGTAAAGCATGAGTCAAGGCATGATCGACATTGGAAAACAGGAAATTTGATGTCGGAGTTAGATATGAATGTTAACAAGGAAAGGTCCTACATACAAGCGGGAAATCTAAATAAGAAATGGATCATTTAGGGTTGTTGGCAATGTTGTCATTGATGTCAAAGATGCATACAGATGTTGTCATTGAGATTAAGAAAATAGTCATGAACAAACGAGACTATCAAAACATGTTATCATTGATGTCAAAGATTCATATAGATGTTGTCATTGAGATTAAGAAAATATTCATGAACAAATGAGAGTATAAGAACATGTTAATATTGATGTCAAGAAGGTGCATGAACAAGAAATGGTGTCACTAATGTCAAAGACATAAGACCGAGATTGTTGGCAAGATTAACGTCTAAAAGATGTTGTGTGGAGATTGATTGGATTGATTGTACAAGATATATGGACAAAATTGTCGAAGATTGTCATTGGTGTTGTCAAAGAAGTATGAATGAGATTGATGTCAAAGGCACTGTCATGTTCCTGAAGTAGAACACTAAAGTATAAAAATAACCAAGCATTTGGAATGCAAATAAACGAATAGAATAAATAATAAAGTACATATTAAAAAATATATACAAGTATTAACAATTATCATAATATAATATTATAAAATATATTTATAAAACTAATATAAAATAAAATAACCATATATATATTAAATTAAGAATTATATTACAATCCCATTTTAGCCAGCGCTCATAACTAATCTGCAGTGATTTCATGTTATGAAAGGCTGCAGTGATTCCTAGAGATGTTGATGGCAGCGATTAAGAAATATGGGGATAAAAAAGGAGAAGTGGAGGACAGCAAGGGGGAGATATGGAAGAGCAGCGAATATGTTTGTAAAAAAGGAAGAAATGGAAGTGCCTGAAAAGGCAGTGATCAGGTGTATAAAAGGATATGAATTAGTTTAGAGCAGCAATGGATATAAAAAGGTTGCTAAATAAATAGTCATGTCTTTATAAAGGTTGTGTTTCTTAGAGATGCACCATTTCATGGAAATTAAAGATATAAGATGATTAGGAATAGAGGGGGGAATGATTATTAGGAATCGGGATAAATCAGGTAGAGATTAAGACAGCAGATTTCTATTCATAAGGAGAGATAGAGCAATATGCAGATCTAAAGAGATATATACAGATCTAAAAGAGGCTGATGCAGATTTTAAGAGGTATAAAAGGAAGGGATTACTTCTGATAAAAAGAGGAGATATATGTGACTAGGGAAAGGTCTCAATGAGAGGCATATGAAGATAAATGATAAATCAATAAGGGAAGTAAGTTGAATATATATATATATTTATGATTAAGCAATAATAATGATTGCAGCAATTATCAAGCCTTACAAGTAATTATGGTACTTTAATATGAATGATAGATTCTTATCTGCTTGATCTACACTAACGATATACTCTGAGTGTTAAGAACAGATCATTGATCAAGGGGATGAAACATACAGACCCAAAAACAAACAAGAATTAGTCTAGTTCATCACCATAGATTGCTGTTACCTTATATACCCTATAGTCAAGTGTATTTTTCTGCAAATCATTGTTTACACATGTATGCATATTGCCTATATGATAATAAGAATATTTAATGAATGATTTTGTGTGATAGAATAGGTGACGTGCTTGATTGTTTGAAACCCATCTTGTAGGATGGCCTTGGGTGGAGTGGTAGATAGGCTAAGTAAGGACGCTTACGCAGATAGCCGACAGAGCCCACTTACAACCCTCGCCTAATTCCACAAGATGGCAAGTGTCTTCCTACAGTTGAGACATTGATGTGGAAAGCAGGTACAAGTCGCCAAGGGGGAGTGCTGTGGTATACACCCTCTTAGGCTTTGTATATGGCTTTAGGTAGACCCATCATGGCCCTTCTCCCAAAATTTAATATGTTTGCATTGTTGATAATCATGGATGTGATGTAATTGTCTAACTTTCATAAGTATATATATATGTATATATTTGCATATCTTGTTCATATGGTGTTTGCAAAATTCAAACCTGAGATTGCATTATTAAAGAGATATTTTAATTGGTAAGACGAATCCTAACCCTAGTTGTTGCAATTTATGTTCAGTAGGCAAATTCTAGGGCAAATTAGGGTAGGGGACAATACAATGGCATCAAAGCATCTTTCTTGCCATCCTATGTATATTTCATATATTATGTGTATTCATTTGCATGCTTCATGCTTCTTGCATATACTTCATGGATTATGTGTGGTCATGTCTATGCTTCATGGTTCCTGCGTATACTTCATGTATTACGTGTATTCACGTGTATGCTTTGTGCTTCCTGCGTATACTTCATGTATTATGTGTATTCATGTGTATGCTTCATGCTTCCTATGTATACTTCATGTATTATGTGTATTCATGTGTATACTTAATGTATTACGTGTGTTCATGTGTATGCTTTACATGTATTCACATGTATACTTTATGTATTACGTGTATTCATGTGAATACTTTGCATACCTTGTATTCAAGTGTATACCTTGTGGCTTACGTGTATTCAAGTGTATACTTTGTGGCTTATGTGTATTCAAGTGTATACCTTCTGGCTTACATGTATTCAAGTGTATACTTTGTGATTTATGTGTAATCATGTGTATACCTTGTGTCTTGTATTCATGTGTATATCTTGCGACTTACGTGCATTCACACTTTGCAACTTATATGTATTTATGGTTATACTTTGTGACCCGCATGTATTCTGGCATATACTTCATGACTTACGTGTATTTATGTGCGTGCTTCATATATTTTATGTATTTATGTGTCTTTCACATGCATGCTACATGTATCAAGTATATCCATGTGTTTGCTTCATACCAAAGGCATCTTCAATAAAGGTGTTTATGATTATCTTATGAAAATGTTAAAACTTTGTCTGTCAAAATGCTTCTTGAGTGAGAAACACTAACAAATTAACTTATCTAAAACTGAATTATTATTAGTATCCAAATGCAATAATGAAGAGTTGTAACTATTGAAATGAAAAGGTGTGTCTCCCTGAAACTTGCGATATAAAAGGGAGAGCACTTCATCCATACCAACATTTGAAGGATCCAATTAAGGATAGAACCTTAAGTAATTTTGCAAGAGACTTAAATTAGGTGAAGATGGGTGAAAAGGTGAAAAGTTGTGACCCTTCAAATATGAAAGACTATGACTCCCTCAACAATAAGATATAAAAAAAGGGGAATCACCTACTTGTAAAGAAACCATTAATAGGAAATACATCTAATAATCAACTTGGAAGTAAAGTATTGATATCAAGGGCAGCCATGAAGGGTGGTGATTCATTAACTATGAAGGGAGGTGACTTCTTCAAGGAATGAATATAAGAGATGAACCAATTCTTTGACATTCAATAAGTAATCATCACCCATCTATCCCTCAAATAATCAAGCAATCATCGCTTATCAAGGACTCAAGTCATCAAAATATCAAAAGGTTTCCCAAAGCAAGAACACAACTACTCTAATAAAGAGTAAGTTGTTTTGAACAAGATTAAATGTACAATCAACCTACCTTGTAACCTTCAAATTGATCTAGTGAACTTTGCCTTGTGGACCAAATTCACCCCTATGTTTAATATCTAGGGTAGATCATTTCATCCAAGGGTCTTCTTCTCCTAAGCTCTTCTCCTCGAGGAGCTCTACATTCATACAAATCAAACTACAACAAAAATATTACCCAAACCCATGGTGAGTTACATTATGGGTCCATAACCAACAAATCCCAGGATCATTCTACCTTTCAAAAACTGTTTAGATGAATCCGGTGAAATAAAACAATATTCCCCAAGATATGAAAAGGAGTGATATACTCCAATTGTTTGGAAGATGGGACAAGAACAAGATATTAGGGTAAACCTGTAAATCTACGTCTTTCTATTGTTTACGAGGAATGCTTATACAAAACGAAACACACCTTATCTAAGGGAAATGTAATGTCCATAATGCATCCTAGATAGAAAGAATATTATTGCATTGCGCACTACACCATGGGTCCTATCTTTCTCTTGGTCTTCTACATCATTGAGCCAGGGGACGAGGATTCGATGCATCTCATACTACATCGTGGGTCCATCCTCAACCCCACAAGGCTAAGTATACAGTTTGACAACTGAGAAGGGGATTCGGTGCATCCCATACTACACCGTAGGTCTGTCCGCCATCCCAAGGTCACCCAGTACACATGAGCACACAATATACACTTGAAGTCACAAAGTATATGTAAGGTATACACATAGTTGCATAAATACATGTAGGGCACAAAGTATACACATGAAAGGTACACACATATAGAGATACATTAACACAGGCTGGCAAGAACATGCTCTAATACCACTTGTAATGTCCCCTTTTTGGGAGAACCCTAAATCTGCCCTAATTTATCAATTTCAAATAATCAATTCGGGTTTGGGAATATCTATGACTTGGTTACATCCTTGCAAGACAAAATTAGAAAATATTTACAGGATAATATTAATTGGAATACATATAAGGAAATAAAGAGAATATGGTTAGGGATACAACTACCTGTTTAGACCTGCAAATATGTTTGTAGACATTTATAAATAAAGACAACATCATATTATAAGTATATTGAATTTTCTTTAGATTTTCTAATTCATTCTTCCTTGAACATAATGGTCTGATAGGGTGCCCAAGAAACCCTCTACCCTAGGCCCAAGAGCAGTACACCCCTCTTGGCCCCATGTGGCCCTTGCCATCCATATGGGGTGGTGTGCCTACCATTGTTCCTCTGTACCAGAACCATTATTGCTTAATCATATTGAGAGGTTGAGGGTGCAACTACAACAGGGTGTCCTAGATAGTCATTCCCTCTAAGCCCAAGAGCAGTACACCCCTCTTGGCCCACATGTGGCATGCCTCAGCCATCCATCATGGGGTGGTGTACTTAGAGGGCGACCCCAACGCTGTTTCCCTGAAATAATCCCCTTACAATTTTTTCAAAATTTTCCACAACACTTCACTCGTTAGCATTAGCAAATCTAATAAAACTAGCTGAAGGGAACCCTTTCACTTTCTGATCACCTAGATCCCAGTGTGGGCAAGGTGAGAGCATACGGTAGAAAGGGGATCGTTAGCATATAAATCTGAAACTACCGGAAAAGTACAATGCAAATGCAACTCAACCACTTGTTCAACGGGAGTAGTTTGATAGCTCAGCTGATCGACATGATGATGAATTACAAAGTACTGAAAGTAAAGTATGGGCGGCTTGTTGACCCCTTTTGCTTGTTCAACGGGCAATACAGAAAAGTAAATGCTGAAAATAAATGAACGGTAAGGCCTATCCCTTCCACTAAATTTGGGAATTACAAAGTAAAGAGCAGAAATATAAAGTGACTGAATCAGTACTACTGATTTCAGCCTTAATGAGAATAGTCTGCAAGTTACAAAGAGTTATAGTTGTCCAATCCACCGCAAAATGATATTAGATGATTTTCCAAACTTCTCAAGCTTCTCAACTATGAAAAACAAGCCAAAATCAGAACTTCTAACAATCTGATATGAAAGACTGGAGTACAGAAAACTCAAACCAGCAAGCATAAAACACACTAAAATGCTCATAACTCGATGTAGACTCCTCCGAATGACATGAGATCAAGTGCAAACAAATCTTTGGAGGTAGGCGACCAGGTACAAGCCACAAAACATCAACAAATTGCCTTGAAATAATAAACACGCTTCGCAATGCACCATAGGACAAGGTACGATTTTCAAGGAGAAGGGTGACCAGCTTATAAAATCAACCCCTTCATATTAAAATTTGGAAACTTGTAGAAAGGGGCGTCCAAGGTAAAAGAAAGCATTGGAAGAATACCCAGAACCACCAAAAAATCATTCAAGGAGATACGAGCCAAAACATGCTACAACTAGCAACAAATCAGCACACAAAAAACTGATAAAAACTAACCAAAACTCAGAAAACATCAATAATAAACTTCTCCATTATGCTCAATCTGTTCTTTAGTGTTCTTTATAGTCTAAGGCTTAGCTAGGTGCTATCTTGCAAGCACGAAACTAAGTTTGCTAGGAGGTATGCATTCCTCGAAGTGAGTGAGTAGCAATTTCGGCAGCACTTTGTTATAATTTTCAATGGATACCAACAATGAAGCCCAACACTCTTATTTATTACTTCTCCACAAATTCAAAATGCTTTTCCCTCTAATTAGGGTGCCCAAACTAAAATTCACATTCACCTCATGAAAATGTATTTGCATTTCATTTGAAACTTCATTAGCCACCTAGACATGGCGTCCAAATAAAAGGGAGAGATGACTTTGTTAAAAATTAAAAATGCAAATAAAGCTTAAGTTGGCGTCCCACTTTATTAAGTGAAAAATACATTAGAAGTAACTTAAATATCTCCCTTATGAAGTCCATTTTAGCATAGGAAATATTTTTCACTTAAACATTATCTCTTCAAATATTAAGCTTGCCAAATTAAATACCTCAAATGTTGGAGACCAAACTGCTCAACAAACCTGCCAAAAATAGCCTCTAAACTGAATTGTTGAAACCTTGCCAAAAATAGCATTGCCAAAAATAACACTTACTATAAATAGCATACTGCTAAAAATAGTAAGTGTGTCCAAATGCATTTTAACCACATTTTGAGCAGCCATCGCTACTTACTAAAATTAGTAAGTCTGGAAAAGTTGCCTGTTTCAATTGCGTGTCACACCACTGCGAAGCTCTTTGAAAACCTAGAAGTTATCTAGAATCCAAACTGCAAAACTTCAACATGCAAACCCCCAAAACTGCCAAAACATCCTCCTAGAAAATAGGAAACCCTAATTTTTGCTTCTGACTAGCCTATGGGCCTCCGGGATAGGCTAACGGTCAACTACACTGATTACTGTTGAGAAGGGGACATTACAGTCCCCTCCTCGCATGCCCACAACTCCCTTATCACTACAATTGGATTATCAAAGTGTAGCCCATACTTTATCCTTACATATTGAATCAGTGAAACAGATCAATAGTATATCCATTATGTCATATTTAGCAATATATGATAACTCAGACTTATGCAAATATATAGAGCTGTTATTATCATGACTAATAAATAAAATCGTATTGTGCAACTCAAAATAAACATATCAGCAATGCTATAGGAATAAACAGTAGCATGTATAACTTTATTATTCCAAATGACATCAATAGAAATAAATAACATTACTAGAATTAGCATTCATATGTGTATGTTATTATTATGCTATTATTTAAGACTAATTTCATAATGCATCAAACTTATTATTATTTTAATTCATAAAGTATTTGCTAAATGTCTTTATTTAAATCCTTAATGTATTTATCAATCTGATTATTTGAATTCATGAAATACTTACCTATCATTTAAATTTATAGATTACTTTCTTACTATTTAAATTCATAAAATACTTTTTATTATTTAAATTTATAAATACCTTACTTATTATTTGAATTCATAAAATACTTACCTATTATTTAAAATTTATAAAATGCTTACCACACTAACTGCTGATTGGTCTGCAGATACGTCTCCTTCTTTACCAGCCACGATATATATTCCTGTTGCTGCCTGAGAAATATATTTCTGACTCCTAATGCATTTCTTCCAATCTGATTTTGTTGCTTTTCCAGATTTCTCCCTAATCCCTATTTTTCTGCCTTCTCTCCATAATTTCTTTCTTCTTTTATATCCCTATATCTACATGATTAGAGGCACCCTTCTTGAAAGGTGATGACTTTTTCAAACGGGTGTGACTTCCCTTAATTAGTTGTTTGACCTCCTCATGAACTGTAGTTGCCTTAATTTCTCTGGTTAGTTAATTATAATAGTCACCTTCTTGGCTGGGCTTTGTTAATCAAGACATCGATCTCTTTTGATAGTTAATCTTTGGCCTTAAAAACTTATATTGCTGCCCTTGTGACTAATAGATGCCTTCCTTAGTCACTACATTTGGTATAATTATTGTTTTCTATGCTTAATCCACTATTCCTCCAGGCTCCAACTGGTAAGAGAATAGATGTAATTTTTGCCCTTAAATCTAAATCGCTGCTTGTTATTTATGTATATATATATACATATTTATTCTCATATTAGTATTATATGTATATTTATATTATTATAATAATATTAAATTGTGAATATATTTATATGTGTATTTTTAACATTTGTATGGCTGTTTATTTGTTTATCAATTTGTTTGTGTTTCCAATCTCGGGACATGACAGGAAATTATCATTCAAACATCTAGGCCATTTACATAAATGCAAAAGTGACGTGGCACAAAGGAATGAGATTTTGATATTCACAATCATGATTTTTGAAATGAAGGGTTTATGTCATTCCCTAGATGAGATGAAAGAAAATTTGTCTTCAGTAACAAGTGTTGACTTCTGGTTTTGTGGTTGAGAGATATTGGGAAATAGCAGTACACAAGACAATTAAATTGTCCTCATCCCTTAAAGGATGATATTAACCTTATTTGCAGTATACTCCTCAAGAATATAATATCACAACAAAAGCTAATCACATCCCCAAAACAAGAGTGATACAGATATACAAGGTTGATTAGAGATCTTGGTAACTTCAGGAGCATTCTAGAATGTCATCGCTTGAGGACAAGTTATTTTTGGGAAGGGCGGACTGTCATGTCCCTGAAGTAGAACACTAAAGTATAAAAATAACCAATCATTTGAAATGCATATAAATGAATTAAATAAATAACAAAGTACATATTAAAAAATATATATAAGTATTAACAATTATCATAATATAATATTATAAATATTATAAAATATATTTATAAAGCTAATGTAAAATAAAATAAACATATATATATTAAATAAAGAACTATATTACAGTCCCATTTTAGCCAGCGCTCATAACTAATCTGCAGCGATTTCATGTTATGAAAGGCTGCAGTGATTCCTAGAGATGTTGAGGGCAGCGATTAAGAAATATGGGGATAAAAAAGGAGAAGCGGAGGACAGCAAGGGGGAGATATGGAAGAGCAGTGAATATGTTTGTGAGAAGGAAGAAATGGAAGTGCCTGAAAAGGCAGCGATCAGTTGTATAAAAGGAAATGAATTAGCTTAGAGCAGCAATGGATATAAAAAGGTTGCTAAATAAATAGTCATGTCTTTACAAAGGTTGTGTCTCTTAGAGATGCATCATTTCATGGAAAATAAAGATATAAGATGATTATGAATAGAGGGGGGGATGATTATGAGGAATTGGTATAAATCAGGCAGAGAATAAGACAGCAGATTACTATTCATAAGGAGAGATAGAGCAATATGCAGATCTAAAAAGATATATACAGATCTAAAAGAGGCTGATGCAGATTTAAAGAGGTATAAAAGGAAGGGCTTACTTCTGATAAAAAGAGCAGATATCAAGAGGAGATATATGTGACTAGGGAAAGGTCTCAATGAGAGGTATATGAAGATAAATGATAAATTAATAAGGGATGTAAGTTGAATATATATATTATATATGATTAAGCAATAATAATGCTTGCAGCAATTATTGAGCCTTATAAGTAATTATGGTACTTTAATATGAATGATAGATTCTTACTTGATCTACACTAACAATATACTCTGAGTGTTAAGAATAGATCATCGATCAAGGGGAAGAAACATATAGACCTGGAAACAAACAAGAATCAATCTAGTTCATCACCACAAATTGCTGTTACCATATACACCCTATATTCAAGTGTATTTTTCTGCAAATCATTGTTTACACATGTATGCATATCGCCTATATGATAATAAGAATATTTAATGAATGATTTCTTGTGATAGAATAGGTGATGTGCTTGATTGTCTGAAACCCATCTTGTAGGATGGGCTTGGGGTGGAGTGGTAGATAGGCTAAGTAAGGACGCTTATGCAGAGAGCTAATAGAGCCCACTTATGACCCTCGCTCAATTCCACAAGATGGCAAGTGTCTTCCGAGAGTTGAGACATTGATGGGGAAAGCAAGTACAAGTTGCCAAGGGGGAGGGTTGTGGTATACACCCTCTTAGGATTGGTATATGGCTTTGTGTGGAACCATAATGCCCCTTCTCCCAAATTTAATATGTTTGCAGTGTTGATAATCTATGGATGTGATGTAATTGTCTAACTTTCATAAATATATATATGTATATATTTGCATATCTTGTTCATATGGTGTTTGTAGGATTCAAACCCAAGATTTCATTATTAAAGAGATATTTTAATTGGTAAGATGAATCCTAACCCTAGTTGCTGCAATTTGTGTTCAGTAGGAAAATTCTAGGGCAAATTAGGGTAGGGGACAATACATGCACTAAGTACTTAATGGGCTCATTGATGTCAAGGCAAGTAAGAGTTGCCTATTATAAGAGTGGCCTGATATAATAAGAGTTGTCTGTTGGAGAGCAAAGCAAACTTGAGTATATCTGTTACACGTTACCATTGGAGAGCGTATGTTTAAATTAAAGATTTGAACATTTGAGATATATATGTGTTTGGGTCGACATAGAATGGAGTTCAAATTTAATCCAAGGTGGTCGACTTGTGAAAGAGAAAAAATTAATTTAAAGATAATGTAGAAGAGTAATGCATCAATTTGGTTTTAGAAAGGATAATAAACATGTAATATGGGCCAACCCATATCCTTTTGTCACCTAAAGCAAAAGATTTAAAATTAATTTAAATCGCTCTTGAGATGATCAACTTCCCAATATAGGCCAACTTCTTGCAAGTTATATGGCTGACATCACATATATGAGTAGTGCCAAGCAAAAGGATTACATACATATTAAGAGGAGCGCTCATTAGCAACTACATATAAGATGCGGTTATGATGAATATATTAAGAGGTGCAATCTGCTTATAAGGAGAAGCAATTATATTGTAATGGCATGCGATTTATGTTATACAAGCAGCAAATTGAATTGAATTAAAAGGCAGCAATTTACATTGTGTTTAGAGCAGAGATTATCTATGAAGGGGCAATGATTAGGTTCAAAAGTTGCATCCATTGTGAAAGGTGGTAAATATTGTCAAAAGGTATGTCCTTTACCCTTATTGAAAAGATATAAAAGGAGAGAGTTAGAGGATGTTGAAAGCAAGAATCCAATGGTATTTCTGATTATTGAAGCAGATTTGAAAAAAGAGAAGGGCAGAAAATGAAGTTTAATTCTGATTTGTTCTAAGAGAAAGAATGTGTGACTAAACGTAGAGAATATGAGCAAATTACATGAAGTATAAATGCAGAATTATATGAAGGATATGAGAAAGATATTGCCATGTTATGATCAATTTTATGTAAAGAAGTTGTCAATGAGTTAGATCAGTTTTGGTGAGGAAAGAAAGTGTGTGATCAGATTTGTGAGAGAAGAAAGTATTTGTGTGTGTGAACCTGATTTGAAAAGAAAAGACTTACATTATACAAAATCAGAAATAGTGATCAAATTGTGAGAAAAGGTAATTGTGTGGATTGTGAACAGATTTGGAAGGTTATTGTGTGGATAGCGATCAGATTTGAAAGAAGGCTATTGTATGAGCTGTAATCAGATTTGAGAAAGGAAGATTCTGTGAAGAAGCATACTATATCAGCTATTGAAGTATTAATAGGTTGGATCCTCTTGCTGGGTTAGAGCTCAGTTTGTGTGGGGGTTGGCGCCTATCAATTAGAGGTTGGAGCCTTTTGCTGGGTTGGAGCTTAGTTTGTGTGGGGGTTGGAGCCTCCAATAGGTTGGTGCCCATTGCCTATAATTATGTCAAGTGGAGATTGGAGTCTTTGGTAGGTTGGAGCCTACAAGAAGAAGAAGAAGAAGAAGGAAGAAGGAGGAAGAAGAAGATTAATCTATAATACATAAGCAATATTTTGCTGTGGTTTTTTTCTCGAAAGGGTTTCCACATAAATCGTGTGTTCTCATTGTGTTCTTAATTGCTAGATCTTGCATATGTGTAGTTGATGTGATTGATTGAGCTTATAACCACGTACTCATCAAGGGTGAGAAAATGCTGTTGCCCACAAGCTCAACAAGCTCAAGCCCTCTCCCTACATGAGGATATACTTAGTTTTGAATGTAGATAGCTTGTGTCTCCACGACCTTTGCATGCTTGATGAAAAGGAAAAAGAGGGGCAAGTGCTTCCTTCAATTAAAGAGGACTCATATGAACTAGAGTCAAAGGACAATGTTCTACAAAAGATTAGATCAACCTTGGTGGATTTTTTGAATATAACTTTAGATATAGTGCTAAGTCCATTCTCATGGCCTGTTGTAATGTCAATTATGGTGTTTGGTATTGTTGAACACTCTCTTGAGGTTTGTAGTGCTTTAAACACCATAAATCCATCTCCATTAGGCGCCACACATAATGTTTCTAGTTGCATGAGACAATTGGGAAGATAACACATTATACCATCGAAGTGCATAGCAAACCTTTTGTTCTTCATTATCGACTTTTTCAAGGTTCTACACATGTACAAAACAAAATACTAAGGTGTATTCGCAATGCACAGTATTGACACAATTGTTGCCTTTGTCCTTAAAGTGGTGGAACAACCTAGAAGCCAGATTTGGATATTACATCTAACACCATTCAACCTGATTTTAGAAGGTGAAGAGTCACTTGGAAGCTCAACTGCTTACTTCCATAATGGTTCTTTGGCCTTTGCAGAATTGGAAGATTATGCATTTGTGTCTATATAAGTATATTTAAGATGCTAGATAGTAAATAACATTGCATAGACGTAGGTAGTGGAAGATAGACAACAATACAAAAACAATACAATAACAATACAATTCCCTTGAGAGTGTGCCATGAATAGAATATATACATTAGTAAATTTTTTGTATTCTAGTTCAATTATCTTTCCCGTTGTCCTCCTTTGGTCAATATTTATAATTTTGATTAATTGTTAATGCTGCTTATGCATAGAATATTTAGATTCTGACAATTTAGAGTGTTGTCCCTTTTTGTTAGATTTTTATGATCAGATATAAAAGCAGAAATTTAATTTAAAATCAGACACATAGACACAACATATACCCTGGGAAAACCCTCCACTTGAGGGAAAAAAAACCGAGCAACAAAGATCTCTCTTATATATATAATAGTGACAACAATTCACTTTACAATGAGGCCAATCACAAGGCCAATATCCAGCACCAACTCTAGATGCAATGACAGATAATAATCTGCACTTCCTTGATATCTAAATTTGCACTTAGAGAAATTTGCAATCTGCTCTTTGATGAAATTCGCACTTGAATGAAGGAATGAATCAAACTTGCTTGATGTCAAATGGATGGGAATGACCTTGTATAAATAGAATTTGTGGGAGAGGTCGCACCTCTTCAAGAACAAGGTCGGCCACAATAGTAGAAATATAATTACAATTAAATGATGCGAATTACAAGGAAGTTTGGCCCAATTAGGATTTATATTATTGCCAAGTGAAGCGCCTCTTCACTTTAATTATCTCAATAAAATAAATAGCCGATAGGCTATATGAAATTTTATGTCTTGAATAGAGGCTGGAAGGATGAGCCTGAAGCTGCTATAACATCAACACTCCCTCTCAGCTAGGGAGGAATACTTCCAGCCGTAGAAGACACATCACCTCATCGTGATGTCAACCACCATGGCTACTCCCATATGTGGAAAAGGAACATATCACCTCATCGTGATATTGACTATCATGGCTGCTCCCATGTATGGCATATGTACACAAGTGCCCATCGCGGAATCACTCAATGTGATGTCGTCACCTCATCGTGACGTTCACCATGGCTACTCCCAGAGGGTGAAAAGCAAAAGTACAAGAAAATCATCACGGACTCTCTCACGTGATGTTATGGAGTCACACACATGACATCCACCATGGCTACTCCCAGAGGGTGGAAACAAGGGCTTTCATCTCAAATTTCTCTCACAGAGAAAGATGCATTAAAGAAGGGCTTACACCTCAAATCTCTCTCACAGAGAGAAATGCATTAAAGCAAATTAGAAGATCACTGATACTGAGACTCCTCAGTTAGGGCTTCATTATCCACAATACCAAGCTTGTCTCGAAAGTACACAAACTTTACTTTGGCAAGAGGCTTGGTGAGAATATCTACTGTCTGCTCATCAGTGCTAATATACTTCAACTGGATTGCTCTCCTCAATACCATATCTTTGATATAGTGGTATTTGATCTTAACATGTTTAGTTCTGTCATGAAACACTGGATTGACAGAAAGCTTCGCACAACTTTGATTATCACAATGAATGACAGTTGGCTCCAACGATTGTCCAAACAATCCTGCAAGGAGCTTTTGAAGCCACATTGCTTCTCGAGCTTCCACACAAGCTGCAATATACCCGGCCTCTGTGGTGCTCAATGCCACGGAAGACTGCTTCTTGCTACACAAGGAGATCATCGCACACCCCAAACTAAAACAACATCCGGAGGTGCTCTTTCGATCAGTGACACACCCTACCCAATCGGAATTAGTATATCCATGCAGCTTCAAGTCCACACTAGAAGAATATCTCAAGCCATACCCAACTATGCCACACAAGTATCTCAGGATATGCTTCGCTGCAACTAGATGTATTTGCCTTGGTTCACACATGAATTGACTAATTGCACTCATTGCATAACAAATATCTGGTCTAGTATTGACTAGATACATCAACGATCTAGTCAACTATCTGTACATAGTAGGATCCACCAGATCTAAACTAGCTGCAGCTTCCTTAATCTTTTGAAAATTGGTTTCCATAGGTGTAGACATGGATTTGCAATCCATCATACCAAATCTCTTCAAGATGTCTATAGTATACTTTCCTTGACTTAGAATGAACTCATCCGGCTTCTGCCATACTTCTAAGCCAAGAAAGTAGTGCATGAGACCAAGATCCTTCATTTCAAATTCAAAAGCTAACTCCTTGCATTTGATAATGAGGTGATCTTCTCCAGTAAGGATTAAATCATCAACATAGAGAACCAAGATTAATGCTTCGCCATCAATTACCTTGAAGTAAAGGTTTGAATCAGCATCATTCTTGGAGAAACCCAAGCTCATCATGTATCGATCAATTCTTTTTGTACCAAGCACGAGGAGCTTGCTTAAGGCCGTACAAAGCCTTCTTTAGCCTGCAAACATGAGACTTCTTCCCATGAACCTCAAAGCCATCAGGTTGCTCAATACATACCTCTTCCTCGATTACACCATTCAGAAATGCTGTCTTCACGTCCATCTGGTGTATTTTCCATCCCTTAGATGCTGCAATAGCAATGATGGTCCTGATGGATGTATAACGAGCAACTGGAGCAAAGGTTTCCTCATAGTCTACTCCCTCTTTCTGAGAGAATCCTCTAGCCACAAACCTAGCCTTGTACTTCTCGATGCTCCCATCAGCTGCATACTTGATCTTAAAGAGCCACTTAGAAGATACAACAAATTTACCTTCAGGTCTAGGTACGATGTCCCAAACATCATTCTTGAGGATGGATTGATACTCCTCAAACATAGCATCTTTCCATACTTGTTGACTAGTAGCTTCCTCAATACTAGAAGGCTCAAACTCAATGATTTGACTCATCAATGCAACATAGCTTGAAAACTTGTCAAGCCTTTTGCTTTCTCTGAATGTTCCTCTCGGGGCTGCAAACCTTTCTACCTCTTGCATTGTTTACCTGGCCCAAAGAGGTCTCTTACGACCAATCACAATGTCTGAAGGCCCATCAGTAGGTTCCAAAGGCTCAGCTGGATCATCATCTTCTTTAGGATCAGTAGCCTCCCTCTGAATCTCAGGAGTATGGTCAACTTCCATATCCCGAGGAGACTCATGGTCTTCATTGTCTATCTCCATATGAGTGCTCATAGATCTCTTACATGCAACATCTTCTTCAAATGTAACATCCTTGTTGATCTCAATCAACTTTTGACCTGGAATGTACAGTTTGTAGGCTTTTGAAGACTCACTGTAGCCCACAAAGATTCCTTTCTTTCCAGATGGTTCCAACTTTGTCCTTTTATCTTTAGGTACATGAACATACACTGGACAACCAAAGATCCTCAAATGACTTACTTTCGGCTTCACCCCTATGAATGCTGCTGCTTAGGTTTGGTTGGGCAATCCTTTGCATAGTGACCAAACTTGTCACATTTAAAACATTGATCGCGAGATAGGTCCTTCTTCTTCTTAAATGCAGGGGCACCATCTGACCCTTTATCTCTATTCCTCTTGAAGTAACCTTTCTTTCCTTCTTTTCCTTTCTTCTTTGAGGATTGAGCAGCAAAAACATGAATGTCTTCATTTGTAGAGCTTTGATCAATGCCTCTCGTAGCCAACCTTGATTCTTCTTGAATACAAACTGCTCTCAATCGATCAAACTTAGGAAGTTTTGATCTCGTATTGATTCCTTGAATGAATGACTCCCAAGATGGGGGAAGACCATTGAGAGCCAACATAGTCAAATCCTTGCTATCAACAATATGCCCAATGGTAGAGAGCCGATCTCTCAACTCGGAGATCTTCATGAAGAATGAGATGACAGATTCTCCTTTCGCCATCTTGATATGATGAAGTTGCTGCTTTAATGCAAGAGCTCAACTTGTGTTGTTGATCTCATACATCTCCTCCAAAGTCTTGAACATATCTCTTGCTGTTTTCAACTTGGAGATGATTGGCACAATGTGATCTTTCACGGAATCAACCAACATCTTTTTCACCTTAGTGCCATTTCTTCTCCATTGAGGCTTCTCATTCTCATTGGTTGGTTTGGGAACTTCGCCCTCCATGAACTCAACTAACTCATTTTCCTCCAAAGTGAACATCACTCTAAACTTCCAAGATGTGAAGTTTGATGCGCCCTCAAGTCTATCTTCGATCTTGAGCTCGTTCACCATCTTGACGATAAGATAGATGCAAGAGAATGAGAATAAGAGAGGATGATAGCGCTGCTATATAACTCTGATCATGATCTTCTTAAACCCGCTTTGATACCATGTTAGATTTTTATGATCAGATATAAAAGCAAAAATTTAATTTAAAATTAGACACATAGACACAACATATACCCTGGGAAAACCCTCCACTTGAGGGAGAAAAACCCAGCAACAAAGACCTCTCTTATATATATAATAATGGCAACAATTCACTTTACAATGAGGCCAATCACAAGGCCAATATCCAACACCAACTCTAGATGCAATGACAGATAATAATCTGCACTTCCTTGATATCTAAATCTGCACTTAGAGAAATTTGCAATCTGCTCTTTGATGAAATTTGCACTTGAATGAAGCAAAGAATCAAACTTGCTTGATGTCAAATGGATGGAAATGACCTTGTATAAATAGAATTTGTGGGAGAGGTCGCACCTCTTCAAGAACAAGGTCGGCCACAATAGGAGAAATATAATTACAATTAAATGATGCGAATTACAAGGAAGGTTGGCCCAATTAGGAATTATATTATTGCCAAGTGAAGCGCCTCTTCACTTTAATTATCTCAATAAAATAAATAGCCAATAGGCTATATGCAATTTTATGTCTTGAATAGAGGCTGGAAGGATGAGCCCGAAGCTGCTATAACATCAACACTTTTATATTTCTTGGGTGGTCTTGATCATCAATATCAATATCGATATTGTTTTATGCTCTCCCAAGTTTTTGGGATGGGAATGGCAAAGGGGCAATGGGATGTGTTTTTGGTATATAAATTTTTTTGCCATTTTTTAGGGGACAATAGGGGATGAATATGAAAAAAAAGGATTTTTAAAAAAAATATAAGGAAATTTCAAATATTCATATGATAACATTGATAAAGCATTCATCATAGACATTATATAACCTTAATACATAACACGATACTTGAATTGAGATTTCACATTAGAATTGACAAACAAATAAACGAAATTTAAATGCTTTCATTGTCAATATGCATATAAAATATATAAGAATTACAACAAAATGCCCAAAGATTGCAAATTTCAACCACAAAATGACAAAAACATAGAAAACATATAGCTGTCCCTAATTAGCATATGCATTTGGTAGGTTTGCATCAAAATAAAATTCGAGTCCGAGTCACTGCCACTATAAGGGGCTGCCTCAAGCAATGAAACCCTAACCAATCCCTCATGTGCCTCCTTCTCATCAACCTATATACCATCTTTAGGATCAACATCCCAACTTGATGTTGGAGTTTGGTGATACTTAGGATTTTGTCAATCGTGTAGCTGCAATGCACCACTATGTACAACCACCAACTTTTTTGATCATCTAGAGTTAAGGTTGTTCCTTTTGATAGATTGGATGAAGCTATATGTGGACCAATTCCTCTTTTCAGCAGAGGAACTAACAACTTGTGAAAGTTGGTGAGTGGCTAGTATCCTCAACTTTGATGAATCCTTTCCATGCCACATCCACCATCCAATAGGGTTTGTTTGAGCTAATTTAGCTCTATTTGTCCTCACCTTTGGTTTGCTAAAGGTTGGACTAAGGAGATTGAAAAATGCAAGCCACTATATGCGAAGTAAAGAAGATTCATCATTAGTATACATTTTTCGAAGGGCCTTCATGACCCCTTCTTTCACCTCTTCATCATGAGACAAAGGCATTCTTCTAAGCCTAGCTACATACCATTTAGGATTTAGAGCATAGGCTGCCATATGAAGTGGGGTGTTCAATGTGTTCCATCGTCGTGTCACAATGGGTCTAGGATATTCATAAAATCCCAAAGTAGGATTCCTACTTTAAATGACTTGCTTAATTTACCCAAGCATGCTATCAAAGGTCTCATAAATCTCTCCAAGGCTAGGAGAGTCTATACTAGCATATCTTATGACTTCCACAACAAGCTCAATGAAGGAGCAAACATATCTACAAGTGCAAACAAGTTACAAAAATTAAAATTTTAAAAATGATTAAGAATTTAAGACTCAAATGATAGAGTGAATGTTATTGCAAAGAATGAAAATAATTTACAAGTTAAAAACATTAATAAATTAACTATTTAAAAATTTAATAATAAAACCACGATTTCTTATCATTGTGGACCACCAATTATCATCAAGGATTTTTTGTTTAACATTTATTCTTTCAGATGTGCTTTCCTATGACCATCAACTCCACTTTGAATTAACTACCATTAACTGTAAAGCCTCTTGGACCTCAATCATCCTCTCTAACAAAATGAAGTAGTTGGCATATCTAGTATCCACGGGCTTAAGGATTTCTTTCCTTGCAAAAGTCTTGAACAAAGCAAGTGAAGTGTAATGGTTGCAAATGAATATCTGTACATCTCTAGCCTCTAAGACCATTGCCTTCACCCAATCTATCTTTCAAATATCCTTCAATGCATTGTTCAATTTATGAACACAATATGGGGTCCAAAAAAATTGCTTGTAAGCACCCTACACCATCAAGCAAACTAACTTATACACATGGGCTAAATCGGTCACCACTTGTATAACATTAGAGGTTGGAAGTTGCATCCGTTCTCTTCCTTGAACAATCAATAGGTCTAAGAAAATAAGAGCCAACTAAATTTGTGACAATAATATTGATGAGTGGGTGATGTTTTATATTGTTCCACCTAACCATGATGATGAAGCATCCGTCTTTTATCCAAGCTTGTCTCATTTCTTCCATCAACACTTTCACCTTAGAATATTCTATATCATGGAGGGTGGTGCATAGCTTATGTCCCCCAAGTGGGGCAAATGAAGGATCAACAACTATCACATCTTTGAACATTTGTTTAAAATAAGAAGAACGTGCCACATGAAATGGTATGTCATGAGCATTAAAAGACTAAGTAATATAAGACTCTGCCTAACCATGATGATGAAGCATCCGTCTTTTATCCAAGCTTGTCTCATTTCTTCCATCAACACTTTCACCTTAGAATATTCTATATCATGGAGGGTGGTGCATAGCTTATGTCCCCCAAGTGGGGCAAATGAAGGATCAACAACTATCACATCTTTGAACATTTGTTTAAAATAAGAAGAACGTGCCACATGAAATGGTATGGCATGAGCATTAAAAGACTTAGTAATATAAGACTCTACCACCTCTCGTGATTGTATGTTAAATATCCATGCAACACTAGTAGTTCTTTTATTTCCCCTGGTAGAAGTAGAACATTCTCCCCTTTGAATTTCAACATCCATGTCTCCCATAGGCAATTGCACACTAGGTTGCATACTCTCCAATGGAATTCCCTTATTTTTTGCCTTCTCCATATGCAATTTAGTTACATCAGCTTTCTTAGCTGGAGTTATAGTTTCACAACCTTTAACCCCTTGTCTGTTAATTTTATGTGAACAGATTAAATGCACAGAAAATAATTCAAAATCAGACAAAATAACACAGCATATACCCTGGGAAAACCCTCCTCTTGAGGGAGAAAAACCCAGCAACAAAGATCTCTCTTATATTTGATGTAACAGTGGCAATTTTACACATTACAATGAGGTCTAACACAAGACCGATATACAACACCTAGCAATATGGAATGACAGATGACAACCTGCTAAATCACACCTGGCAATGACTGAACACAGATTTGGCAATGTTTGCTTTGCACTGGATGGTCTTCAATCTGTGTTAGCTCAACACTGTGTAATATTCACACTGAGTAAAGTCTTGGTGCTGAATGTGTTCGCCCTGTATCTTGAATTCGCACCTTGCTTATTAGATAAATTCGCACTTGAACATCAGATAAATTCGCACTTGATGAACTGATATATTCGCACTTGATGAACTGATATATTTGCACTTGATGTGAATAACCGAACTCTGCTAGATGGATTACAATGGACGAATCAAGGTGTATATATACAAATTAACGGAGAGACAAATCCTTTATGTCGGCCTCTTAAGAAATCGCTTATCTTCTTAATGAAAGTCGGCTTTGAAATATATTAAATATCCTCTCATAAAGATCAATTCGAATTCTTTCATGTCGGCCATAATATGAAATGAGTATAAAACAAAACAATGAATATAAATTGAATAGCCAACGGCTATCATTCAATTTATGTCTCCACGAAAGAGCTGAGTTGGAAGGAACTACTGAAGTTGCTATAACATTAACACTCCCTCTCAGCTAGGGAGAGAACTTCCAGCTGCATAATACGAATCTTCTCCATATGAGGTTCATCTGCCATCATTGCCTGCAATCAGATATAAAGAGAGAAATATCACCTCAACGTGATATTTGATATCGTCTCGATATCAACCATCAAATGGTAAGTACTAGTGTTCATCACTTGCGTGATGTTGTCACCTCAACGTGACTTTCACCATGGCTCTCCCAGAGGGTGAAACACAAGTACACGAAGATCATCACGGACTCTCTCACGTGATGTCATGGAGTCACACACATGACATCCACCATGACTCAGCTCAGAGGGTGGAAACAAGGGCTTTCACCTCAAATTCTTCCGTCATAGAAGAAAGTGCAATAGTAAGTACAAGTGTTCATCACTTGCGTGATGTTGTCACCTCAACGTGACTTTCACCATGACTCTCTTAGAGGGTGAAACACAAGTACAACATATGTCATGGAGTCGCACACATGACATCCACCATGACTCAGCTCAGAGGGTGGAAACAAGGGCTTTCACCTCAAATTCTTCCGTCACAGAAGAAAATGCATTAAGAAGGCTCACTGATACTGAGACTCATACTCAGTCAAGGCCGATTCTCCACCATACCAAGCTTATCTCGAAGTATACAAACTTTATCCCGGGCGTAGGCTTGGTGAGAATATCTCGCCCGCCATCAAGCATGTAATTTCAATCAACAGCTTCTCCGCAGCACTATGTCTCTCGATATAGTGGTACTTGATCTCAACATGCTTGATCTTATGAAACACGTGATTGACAGAAGCTTCACACAACTCTGATTATCACAATGAATAATGGTAGGCTCCTTTGATTGTCCAAACAATCCTGCAAGGAGCTTACGAAGCCACACTGCTTCCCGAGTTGCCATGCAAGCTGCAATGTACTCAGCCTCTGCTGTACTCAATGCTACAGAAGACTGCTTCCTGCTGCACCAGGAAATCATAGCAGAACCCAAACTGAAGCAACAGACAGAGGTGCTCTTCCGATCTGTGACACAACCTGCCCAATCAGAATCAGTGAAACCAAGTAACTCCAAGTGCTGCATGAAGTATACTTCAACCCATATCCAACTACCCAGCGCAAGTATCTCAGGATATGTTTAGCTGCAACAAGATGTATCTCTCTCGGATCACACATAAACTGGCTAAGTGCACTCACTGCATAGCAAATATCGGGTCTAGTGTTAACTAGATACATCAAGGATCCAATCAGTTTGTCAACGTAGGATCCACCAAATCTGAACTAGCTGCAGCCTCCTTCAATTTATGAAGATTGGTCTCCATAGGAGTAGACATGGATTTGCAATCCATCATGCCAAATCTCTTAAGTATATCAATGGTGTACTTCCCTTGATTTAAAATCATACCATCTGATTTCTGCCAGACTTCTAAACCAAGGAAGTAATGCATGAGCCCAAGGTCTTCATCTCAAATTCAGAAGTTAAATCCTTCTTACATTCAAGAATCAGGTGATCTTCTCCAGTGAGGATTAGATCATCAACATATAAAACCAAAATTAATGCATCACCATTGATTACCTTGAAGTAGAGATTTGAATCAGCATCATTCTTCAAGAAACCCAGGCTTGATAGATACTGATCAATCCTTTCGTACCATGCACGAGGAGCCTGCTTAAGACCATACAAGGCCTTCTTCAGCTTGCAAACATGAGACTCCTTCCATGAATCTCAAATCCATCAGGTTGCTCTATGTAAACCTCTTCCTCAATCACTCCATTGAGAAAGGCTGTCTTCACATCCATCTGGTGAATCTTCCATCCTCTAGATGCAGCAATAGCAATGATGGTTCTGAAGTGTAGCGAGCAATAGGAGCAAAAGTCTCATCATAATCAACTCCCTCTTTCTGAGAAAACCCACGAGCCACAAATCTTGCCTTGTACTTCTCAATGCTTCCATCTGCAGCATGCTTAATCTTGAATAGCCATTTAGAAGATACCACAGACTTGCCCTCGGGTCTAGGAACGATATCCCAAACATCATTTTTAAGAATTGACTGATACTCCTCTGTCATAGCATCTCTCCAAACTTGAAGACTAGATGCTTCCTCAACACAGGAAGGCTCAGATTCTATAATCTGACTCATCAAGGCAACATAACTGGAGAACTTATGTGGCCTTTTGCTTTCTCTGAATGTGCCTCTAGGAGCTGCAAAGCTTTCAGCCTCTTGCATAGTGCGACTAGCCCATAGAGGTCTCTTTCTCCCAATAACAATGTCAGTAGGCCCATCAGTAGGTTCCAAGGGTTCAACTGGATCAAGATCTTCCTTTGGTTCCATTGTCTCCCTCTGAATCTCAGGAGTATGGTCAACTTCCATGTCCTGAGGAGACTCTTCATTATCAATCTCCATATGAATCCCTCTGGATCTCCTGAATGCAACATCTTCCTCGAATGTGACATCCCTACTGATTTCTATCAACTTCTGACCTGGAATGTAAATTCTGTAAGCTTTTGATGTCTCACTGTAGCCCACAAATATTCCCTTCTTGCCAGAAGGCTCCAGCTTGGTTCTCTTTTCTTTGGGAACATGAACATAGACGGGACAACCAAAGATCCTCAAGTGACTGACTTCAGGCTTCTTCCCTGTAAAAGCTTCTTCTAGAGTCATATTCTCCAAGATCTTATGAGGACTTCTGTTCTGAACATATACAGCTGTCCTGGAAGCTTCTGCCCATAAGAAAGTTTGCAAATCTTGATCATGGATCATGGCCTTTGCTGCTTCCACAATCGTTCTGTTCTTCCTTTCTGCAACACCATTTTGTTGAGGATTATAGGGAACACAGAGCTCCCTCTTAATCCCTGCATCAATACAAAAGTTTCGAAAACTACCAGAGGTGTATTCTCCACCATTGTCAGATCTGAGGACCTTAATTCGTTTACCAGAAAGATTTTCTACTAAAGCTTTAAATTCTTTAAACCTATCCAGTACTTCCTCAGATTCTTTAGATTTCAAAAAATAAATCCAAGTCTTCCTAGAGTGATCATCAATGAAAAGAACATAATACAAAAAACCACTCGAAGAAGGAACAGACATAGGACCACATAAATCAGAATGAATTAGATCTAAAATACACTTAGATCTATTTTCTCTACTATGAAAAGGGGCTTTTATATTCTTACCTAATGCGCAGCCCTTGCATGTACCTTCGTGCTCCTGGTTGAATTTAGGAAGGCCCATCACCATCTTCTCCATAATAGGTAGGGCTCGGAAGTGTAAGTGAGCCAATCTCCGATGCCAAAGATCACAAAGACTAGAAGAGTCATGAACCAACGCTTGAAGAGGATGTGAGCAAACCTTGTAGAGGTTATCATATCTAACTCCAATTACTTGAGCATCCTTGAAGCTAGAGTTCTGCATCCACACTAGAACTTTGCCTTTGGAGAAGGCAACTTGATATCCTTTATCTTCCAAGGCTGAAATAGAAATAAGATTACGCTTGATTCCGGGAACATAAAGAACATTACCCAATTGAAACGATATGCTGGAATCCAAGTGAAGTGTGGAGGTCCCAATTCCTTTTACGGAGTAGCTGGCATCATCTCCAATGATGACTTGTTCAGAAGATTCCTTTTCCACCAAACTCGATAAGTGCTCCTTGAAGCCGGTTATGTGACGAGAGGCACCACTGTCGATTATCCAAGTGTTGGTGTCGGAAGGTACACAGCTTGATAATGCTGAATGAGACAGATATTCACTTGAATCCTCAACCTTCAAATCATACACCATCTTGACAAACTGAACAAATGAGATAATCTGAGTGCAATAATCTGATCACGATCCTCAAACCCGCTCTGATACCATGTTAATTTTATGTGAACAGATTAAATGCACAAAAAATAATTCAAAATCAGACAAAATAACACAGCATATACCCTGGGAAAACCCTCCTCTTGAGGGAGAAAAACCCAGCAACAAAGATCTCTCTTATATTTGATGTAACAGTGGCAATTTTACACATTACAATGAGGTCTAACACAAGACCGATATACAACACCTGGCAATATGGAATGACAGATGACAACCTGCTAAATCACACCTGGCAATGACTGAACACAGATCTGGCAATGTTCGCTTTGCACTGGATGGTCTTCAATCTGTGTTAGCTCAACACTGTGTAATATTCACACTGAGTAAAGTCTTGGCGCTGAATGTGTTCGCCCTGTATCTTGAATTCGCACCTTGCTTATTAGATAAATTCGCACTTGAACATCAGATAAATTCGCACTTGATGAACTGATATATTCGCACTTGATGTGATATATTTGCACCGAACTCTGCTAGATGGATTACAATGGACGAATCAAGGTGTATATATACAAATTAATGGAGAGACAAATCCTTTATGTCGGCCTCTTAAGAAATCGCTTATCTTAATGAAAGTCGGCTTTGAAATATATTAAATATCCTCTAATAAAGATCAATTCAAATTCTTTCATGTCGGCCATAATATGAAATGAGTATAAAACAAAACAATGAATATAAATTGAATAGCCAACGGCTATCATTCAATTTATGTCTCCACGAAAGAGCTGAGTTGGAAGGAACTACCGAAGCTGCTATAACATTAACATTCTCCACCTATGCCCAAAGGATGAGAATAAACTCTCATATAGCTGCCCCTATACTTTTTGTTGCACAAATGACAAAGCCATACTCTAGTCCTGCCTGATTTTTTTTTGGTCTTTGTCTATTTCTGATGCAAATTATAAGAGAGGTTTTTTGGGGTTAAACGGGCCTTTTGCATGGTTTTTGAGGGGTTTGGAAGGGCATTCAAATGAGTTAGTTGACCTTACTTTCCCTGCTACACACCCACTCCTAGAAGAACCCCAATGGTAGCCATACTTCTATGACTTCTAGTTGAGGTTCTTTGTTGCATTTGAACTTCAATCTCTTCATTCTCACTACTCTCATTACTGCTCATTGTTTGTATTTGTTAAGAATTTAAAACACAATTGCAAGTTCAAATAAAAGAGAAAAGATAAACAAAATGCCCTCCTTATGTGTTTGGAAATTTAAAAAAACCTTAAAATGAAGTTGCTTTTTGTTTTTATTTTTTTGAGGGTTGTATCATACTATCAGGTATAGGTATGGATTAAAAGGGTGGGCAGGTCCTTGTGGGCTTGCCCATTTGTTTTTGAAAAAAATTAAAATGTGTTTTTTGAAAAAATCAATTGGAAAAGTTGTTGGCCATCCCTTGTCTTTTTTGGCATCCCTAGGATGTTTCCTTTTTTTTTTCATGCATGGGGGTTGAAGAGGGACGCTTCCTATGCATCTTTGTGTACTCAAAAAATCCCCTATAGGGGACGAGGGCATTTTGGTAGGGGATGCATCCTTGGGGAGCAGTGATTTCGTATGTTTTATATTTGAGGTTGAAATATTTGAAGCTCTGCATCAAACGACAAGACCTTTTAGGCTATGCGTTGTTTCACTACAAGAAAGATGAGATGGCAGGAGAAAATAAATAAGAAGGTGCAATCCAAGTGACGAGTGATAAGAAAATTAGAAAATCACTTCATAGACACAAGATGCTTTTTTCAACCAATTCACCCAAATCCTCTAATAGGTGTTTCTATTGTCTCAATTCTTCGGTAAATTAATTGGAGGTTGAGTTTCCCCTAAGTTCCAAGTAAATTTAGATGTTCTTGTGTTTGATGCCGAAATAAATGGAGATGTTAATAAATTCTTAAAATAACTTCTCTAAGGAAGAAATGGTTGGGATTGCATATCCGAGGGTATCTTCACTCTTCAAAAAGTTCTGATAGACCCCTTCTTTGTAGGACATAGATCAAATGGGGGAATCCAAAACATGGGGAAAATTCCTAGAAGCCTTAAATAATGAATTTAACCCTAAAACCGTTTGATGATTGCTACATTGAGTGGCTTTACTTGTGTTAAAGAAATGATCCACTAGCGCAAGACTAATTGATGTCTTACACGACCTTTGTGAAACTTGAGTTATTTGAGTTAGACTATCTTAAAATTATCAATTATTGTAGCAGCCTCCAACCATTCATTTAGACCACACTGAAGTTGATTAAAGGTTAAGATGTTTGGAGATGCTTATCATCATGCAACAACCATTGAGGAAGAGGCAAAACAAGACAAAACTTCAACGCTAAAGAAAACGCCTTTAGATAAAAAACCACATTTGTCTAAAATAGGTAAATAATGCACTAAGCACAAAACAATCCACTTGAATGTGAAGTGTTGTCATGCTTAGAATACATTGGATATGCACATAGAAATAGTCAAGCGCTCTAGTGGAACTCATTTAGAACCTAGAAGCAACAATATTTTAGTAGGTGAAGAAATCAATCTTAATTGGGAAATTAATTAATCTTAATTGGGAAATTAATTCCTAACCTATGCTTTGAAGAGAGATATTGATGTACAAAGAAGAGTGTTTTACAGGATTTGTTAAAGTTCAACTTGCGTCAACACACTTTAGTAGTTGATCAAGTGAGCTTTGAATCAACATACTTTAATATGATTGAATGTGTGAAATTAGATGAACCACTTATCCCAATTAGCAATAATCTCGATTCCTTGGTTGGACAACCTCTTTCCCACATCATGTTCAAGAAGCTTGATTACAAAATAGTGAAATACACAAAAGTGTTGATACAATGTTTGTAATTCTTCACGCCCTCTTGAATTTCTTAAGATTTTTCAAGAAGAATCTGATTGTATGATATTCATTACTAAAAAGAATCTTTAATTTGTTTATGAGGTAGCCATGGTCACACCTGTTTCAAGATTCGAGTTTGCCTGTAAGATATACTATTCTCTGAATACTTTTGGGAATTATTCAAGTTCAGGAGATATTAAGTAGGGTTTTTATGTTATGATTAGGTTTAGTAGTGTTTTTGCAAACATAATTCCTTACAGTAATAGGCTTTTGCTTAATCATAAATATTTGACTGAATGTAAACAAAAAACTAAAGCTGTCTTATGCATTTTCAGTTGTTTTAACTGTTCTAACTGAACAAATGATATGAATTGAAAACTAACATGTCTAATTTGATTTCTATAATTGTGAAGCAAGTCTCGTTTCTATTCAAACCCCATTGGTATATTTTGAATTGTTGGTGAACTTTCATAATTGTATTATATTGTGTCAAATAAACATTGGAATTCTAGATACTATTCTGAAATCTATAGTTTATCTCCATTTACAGCAGGAGCTTTTACTGGAGCTGTCACGGGTGCATTAGCAGGCCGAGCCTCTGACAGTGGCCTTATTCGTGGAGCTGGATTGGGAGCTGTGGCTGGTGCTGTTCTATCTGTTGAGGTGTTGGAAGCATCTCGGGCTTATTGGTATTCAGAGCGGTCCAGATCCAGGAGCTCATCGTCAATGGTAAGTAAAGGTAAAGGTTGTGTCTTAGGTCACAACCAAGCCTGGCACAGTTTGGTGTATTTCCCACGGCAGAAACCAACTTGGGGATCTTTCCATTTAACTTGCATATTGTTCAAACTTTTTATCCCTGAGATTTGGCCTCATGACTAAGCTTGGGAGTAGATTATCTTGCAAACCTACCTACACCTAGAGTAACGGCTGGTATGGTTTCTTGGTGCATTTTGGGGAAGAAAACAGAGGCAGGCAAATTTTGAGCATAGTGGTATTCCTTTTGTGTAGCTCAACTTGGGAAAATAACTACCCTAACCGGTTGAAATAGAGAAGATATTCAGAGACGATCTAATTATCAGATCTTTCCATTTACTGTACATATTAATCAAATTTTGTACAAAGGGTTTGACGTAGTGCTTGGGACTAAATTGAACCTTATGAGTCCACCTACTTTTGTAGTATGGAGTACCAGAGCTTTATCATCCAGATGGTATGGTTTCTTAATACATATTGGGGAAAAATGCAGAGGCAGCCAAATGTTGGACATAATGATTATATTGCTGTCGTGTAGCTTCACTTAGTAAAATAACTTACTGTAATAGGCTGAAATAGAGCAGATATACACAGAGGGCCTGCTAATTGGACTTAGTGTTAGGCAACTTTAAAACCTTTCAATAAGAAAATGAAAGAACTTTGAAATACATGATTTCTAGCATGTTTCCTTGTAATTTCTACCTTTCTGTTATTTGGGATGTTTTTGGAAGTAGTTCCTTTAATATGTTTCATAGCCTCTTCATTATTTGTGTTCTGATGCTTCTCGAAAATGTAGCTTCAATTTTGGAACAGGTTCTTTCTTTTTAATTCCTTATTTTGCTATTATAACTTTGTATTGCCAGGACCCTGTTGTGACCTATTTCACACATCGCCCCATTGCAAATGGGGACCCTCACTGGTTTGCTCTTAGGGTTTAGCTTTGAGTAGCAATTTCATAGTCTCTGTTGCTCTGGGAAATTTCATGCCAAAGTCTGGAGTCATCACCCAAGCCAAGTTGGGAATTTGGGCCTGAAACTGAACGTGAACGTCATATAAGTGCTTAGAAGACCCGACAGACGAGGATCGCCTGTGCTTTCGCTCAATTCTAACACTAACTATTTTTTAGGGATTCTGCTTTTTTGCTTTTTTGCTTTTTTCGTTTTTGGCATTTCTGGGCCAATTTGGAATTTACTATTTTTAGAAAGTTGCTTTTTGCTTTTATCTATTTTTAGTAAGTTTCTATTTTTAGAAAGTGCTAGGTCTCACTGGCAGTGGAGTCAAAAGTTTCCACTTTTGGAATAAAAAAGCAGGCAAAAATAAAGCAAAAATCGAAAAAATCATGAGAAAAGCAAAGAAAAGCGCATGCAAAGATGAGAAAAGCAAGACAAAGCACATGCAAAAGCTGGAAAATCAATTGAAAAATCGCACCTTCAAGAGAGAAAATCATCAAAAAATCAAGTAAAAAGCAAGGAAAATCATGGTGAAATTCGCCTAAGGCTGGAGAGGTGCGCCTATGAGGAAATCCAGTTCAATCTTTAAAAAATCCATTTGGAAATCCAATTAAATCTTGAAAAAATCCAGTTGGATAATTCGAAATTCCAGTTGGAGAAATGATAAAATTGGCTAAGGCAAGTAAAAAATTCAAATTGGACTTCAAGAATTCCAAGATAAAGGAAATCCAGTTGGATGATTAAAAAATTCCAGTTAGAAGTCGAATTTCCAAGAAGGGAATTGGAATTTTTTCTAAGGCAAGAGTCACCTTGGTAAGAGGAAAAACAAAAATCCAGTTGAAAAGTGGATTAGTCCACTTAGAAGTCAATTTTTTCTAAAGGCAAAAGAGAAATAAAATAACTTAAGTTTTTATTTAAAAATATTGACTTAGTTAGCAAGCAAGAAGGGATGCCTTGGAAAAGTCAAAGAAAGAAGATAAGATTGCTTTTTTCGTTTTAAAGCAAAAGCACCCAATCAAGGAAGAGATCGACCCTGGAAAATAAGGAAACTTTTTATTATAAAAGAAGTGCTTGTGAATTTATTTTTCATTGTTCACAGGTTAAGTTTTTCACAGGCAAACTTCTTTCAGCCAAGGGTGTCCTTTTTCTTCTTATTTTCTTCTTGAGCTGCAAGTTACATTGATTCCAGAGTACAAGGTTGGACATTTTTCTTCTATTTTCAAATTTCTCAATCATCTGCAGAGTCATAATTGGCAAATTTGAAGAAGAAAAAAAGATTTTTATCTTGGATTTGCACAAAAACTTCTGATTTCCACTTAAAAGTCCAGTAAATTGTTTAAAAAATTCTTTGAATATTCTTTTAAAAGATTAAGGCTAGTTAAACTTCATTTTATTAAGATTTATTCTCCAACCAGCCTAGGCAGTCGAAGTCTAGAATTTTTTAATTAATTTATTTAAATACTCTCCAGCCATAAAATCGCCTTTTTTACAAATTTGTTAAAATATTCAAACTCCGAGCTTCGTACAGGCACAATGTCTACTTCGAAGAACGTAGGAGGTGGAGTTAGAAAGATCCAGGTAAAGGAAGTTCTCAAGGAGTTCTATCCAGAATCCCAACTATCGTCAAAATGGAAAAAGGTAGCAGATACCAACTTTGAGCAGTTCAATGCGATTCAACACAAGAAAAGGATGTTTAGTACTCAACATGAAATGCCTACACCCATTGCAACTAACATCGTCAAGTGCGGACTTCATCAAGCAGCAGGATTTCCACCTGCAGTTCAGTGCAGTGAGCTGATGGTTGAATGCGCCAACATATACAATCCACAAACAAGATCCATTAAAGCATCTAACGGGATCACTTTGGCATACTTTACAGAAGATTCAGTCCGAGAAGTGTTTGGAATTCCTCGTCGCCATAAAATGTTGAACAGGACTCGAAAAGAATCACAGGCTATGTTTGATCAAGCCAAAGAGTCTTGTATGGACATAGTTAATTCCAATTGGATCAAAGAACCAAAAAGGCATCGCTCTAAGTTGCCAAAAAGATTAATTTGCACAGATTTTAAACCAGAATACAGTGACATGATTCATATGCTGAACAGGATTATGGGTACTTCTCAAGGAGCTTTCTTCGAAGTATGGATGTTTTCATATGTGGAAGAGGTCGTATTAGGAGTGGAAGCAATAAATTGGGCAAAATTGATAAGTGATAACATTGATTTCTAGTTAAGAAACTTGGAGAGGACCAAGACCTTCTATATGAGTTCCTACGTAGTTTATATCTTGGCGCGGTTTACTAAGTATAGAGGACTGATTTGCAAAGGGGAAGTTGGACTTCAAAATAGCCAATTCAAAGCATCTGAGTGTTACCCACAATTACAGTTGCATTATAAAGACAATTATAAGATAGCTAATGACGCTTTCCTCATGTATATCACTCGATTGCTCCAAGGAGGAATTCAGAAAAGGTTGTCTAAAGAGGCTATGGTATTGCTTGATAAATTCGGATCTTGGTTCATCCAATTTCCGACTTTTACATACATAAGAGTTCATGGGTTCCCGGGTGCTCCGTATCAACTCCCTCGGTATCCAACAGACAAGATTATTATGCTTGAAGTTGCAAGGCAGTTGGCACATGTGGATTCCATTCAGGGGAAGAAGAACAAACAAGGAGTGGATTTTCCTGTTACAATTGGGAAAATGCTAGAAGTTTGCCCCTCATTGCAATCAGCTAAGGCAGCGAAGTTAGAGTTACAGTTTTATAAGTTTTCCACTTATAAACCAAGGTCTGATTACGATCCATATTTGAGAGTTCACGGGAAGAAATCCCCTCATGTTATGCAGATTGAAGATTATTGGTCTAACCTGGTGGATGAATATGGAGTCAGGAAGATGTGGTCTAGAATTCCAATAGACCTTGTGAAAAAGTGTGACTTATTTCCCGCCTCTGACCAGATAAAGGACAATGGAGACTACGTGCATCCTCAATTTGAACAGGAAAAGAACAAGCCTATCTTGTTGCCTAACTGGACACATCCTGAGTTGACTGATTTGGATGTATTGATGAAGGATATTGCAGCATACTCAAGGGAATGGGTAGATAGTCAGATCAGCAAATTGAGAAAAGAAGGAATTTCCCTTACTTATGCCACGCTGAACAATGAAGAAAGTCAAGGGGAAGCAGTTGGAGAAGGTCCTGATGAATTCCCATGTGCAAGCAAGAGGAAAGCAATGATCGAAGACCTTCAGACGAAAGAAAAGGAAGCAGCTAGCAAAGAATTGGAGAGTAAGAAGCAAAAGGTGAGTGAAATTCCATCATCCTCAAGTACTTTATCTATCAGAGTAGTAGAAGAAGTGTCCATTGTTGGGATTGAACCAAACCATGAACAAGAGGTTGAATTTCAAGAGTTGGAACCGCTGGATTTTGTCCAAGAGCAAACCTTCACTGAGTGTTTGGAAGGAGATGATACTCTGATGATTGAAGGCATGGGAGATACTGAGATCCTTGAAAACAATGAGGAGTTGGGAGATGAAATAATTTCTGCCTTAAAGGAGTGTGATGATGATGTTCAATTGGAAGATGGGATGGAATTATCCACTATCCCAGCTTGGTTATCTAAGAGTTTGATGAAGAAGTCTAAACCACTAGATGAAGTTCAACCAGTTGAAAGCATGCAGGACTTCTTAGAAAGGATTGGCAAAGCTAAAACGCCAAAGAAGCCTAAGAAATACTCTCAAATTATCAGGAATGATGCAGGATCCAGGGTTTTACAAGTTGCAATCCCAAAAGTTGACAAGCCTAGAGATCAGATTACTCTTATGGAGTATGATGTTACAACATTGGACATTGGGCCAACCACGATAGATCAGGATTTCCATGAGTTAGCAGACACTTCCAAGGCCATCAAGGAGAAATTCGACAAAACAGAGGAGAAGAAGGAAAGACTAGAGTTAGAAAATTTAAGGCTAATGGAGATTCATTCAGCAGCTAACAGCCCCTTTGCGCCAAGAAAGTGAAGCTTTTATTCCACCATCATCCCTTCCTTCGGAATCCATTGACACTCTTGAAGCTATGAGGATCACAAGCCAAGCGACCAGGAGTTGGATCAACAATATCTCAAAGCAGATGGAGCAATTCTTGGAGAAATGTGCTCAGACTTATGACAGATCTGCCTTGCTTATGACAGAAATTGGTCCAAATTGGAGATAATTGGGAAGACTTCCAGTACGTAAATGACAAAGTAATACCTCGTTTGAAGGTTTTAAAGGAAGTATCCCTGCAAATATTGATCCAAGAAGGTGTTATTGAGGAAGGAGCCTCATATGATTTCAGCAGATGGTATCATTCCTTGTTGGCTAAAAAGAAGATATATGATGGAATGAAAGAAGAGTGTGCTGTTATACAGAATGCACTTGGAAAAATTCAGTTTAAAATCCTCACTTCTCTTGAAGGATTAACAGGGCAGGAGCATCATAATGCAGATGGCTTGGATTTGGAAGGATTGAAGAAAAATGTGATGAATATTTACTTTAAGGAAGTGCAAATTGTTACAGAAAATCAGCTTGATGATATGTCGTCTCTTTTGACCTTTATGGACAGCTTTCGAAAACAGGACGATAGATGGGAAAGCACTTTCACTCAATGCCTTGAAACCTTGGACATAATGGGAGTACAACTGGATTCTATGCCAAGCATATCAATGGAGGAGCTCGATTTGGTGTTAACAAAATTTCTTGCATTTGCAGCCAGGGAGCAGGCCAAAGGGAATTGTATTTTGGATTCCCATTTGCTCGAGTAATTTGCAAGGTGTCATTATTTCCACACTCCAAGTGGCTCGTCCTACTTGTGCCATGTGTCCATTGGGTTGGTTATGCTTTTTAGGGTTAGGGTTTCTTGAAATAATCTTGGCCATTGATCTCAAATCAATCTGGGCCGTTGCTTTGTAATTGGGGTGCCTATATAAACCCCACGCATTTCATTCATTCAGGGAGAGACTTATGAAATTGTTGCTACTAGTGCTATTCAAATAATAATTTGATTCAGAGTTGAGCATTTGTTATTTTGAGAGCTTGCATGGTTTCATAATTTCTTCAATAAAGTAAATTAGTTTTAGCATTTTGATGAATGAAAGATTGATAGTGTTGGAAATAGTGAAATTAGTTCATACCTTTTTCAATTGAATGATTTTCAATTTGATGTGCAAGGTTAGTCTGAACGTTGAAACTGTTTAACTTGGATTCTATTGCTCATATACATTGTTCGAATTGATGGTGGTATTGTGTAATAGGACATCATTCGTAAATCCATTGAAGATTGCATCATCTTTGTCTAGTTGTAGTCATTGTGCTTGGCAAAACAAAGATTGGTTTAAATTTCATTGTCCAACATTTGTCTCTTAAGTTCATAAGAGTAGTTTGGCATAAATTTAGTTCCTAAACCCTCACCCCTTTTCCTTTTATTTTATCTCAAAGTCGAAAATCCCAAAAATATAAGAACGTTCAACATCAAATCAATCTAAATTCCTACTTTTGAATAGTTCATTATCCAAGGTCCCTTTGTGAAATCAGCATATCACATCATCCATTGAGCTTGTCCATCCCCAAACTTATTAAACATTGGAATTACCGTATGATCTTTTAGCAATCTTAGCATACGAGGTAGTTTTTCAAGAGAGGATAGAGCGTCTTTGGACTATTCTAAAGTGCTTGGTGAGTTATAAAACACGCATCAACAGAACCCTTTTATATAGACGAATTTAAATTGAAGGTTGAATAATGAGGGAGGGGAGCTTAAATTAATTTTTTTTGGTAAAATTCCTAGTTAATCCTCAACGGCCACAATTATTTGTCATAATGTGTAATATTTTGAAATCTTTTGAGTTATCTATTATTGGTCTAATATCATAACAATATTTCCTATAATACTGTGTTGCGACCTATATTATTGGGGGTCTTATTCTACTCTTAACGCTAGGTAGTTATGGCCAGGGCATTATGATTTGCATTGCTCATGGTTAATGTATATGCCAATTGTTTGAAGAGATTAATTAGACAATTATGATATGTCAAGTTTGAGGGCTTGGTCTAATAGTTGTACACGCATTCATGTATTTTGTGTTGGTTCGCTTTTATTAGCACTTTACTGTCAGTGTTATCATTTTATATTTGAAGGTTGTATAACCAAGGATATGATTACTGTTAGTTTCAGGATCAGATTTAACAGAAAACAGAAAATAGAAAAAACACAAAGATCAAGAACACATCATTTTACCCTGGGAAAACCCTCTTACTCGAGGGAGAAAAACCCAGCAAAAATATATCACTTATATATATACATCAGATGAATAAGAGCAGAAATCTGCTTTACAATCAGACCCTTCTCAAGGGCGAACTTGATACGATAAATGATGAGAGTCTCTTCTTAATACAACTGAGTATAAAACTCCTTGCAATCTGATGTGCTTCTAAAGGATGGCCATCTGCTGCTGGAAGATCGAACTGCTTCTTGAAGGTGCAAATGAAGATGAGAATAACTTGATGATAGAATGAAATAGCATGACCTTGTATATATACCAGCCTAGGCAACCCTTCATCTAGGTCGGCCCTTTTGATAAATGGCAAATAAACAATATGATTTTGTAATAAGGCCGACTTGCCTTAATAATCATTTATTATTTTAAATTAGAAGAAAATATCTCCCTAAGCTACAAACACTAACACTCCCTCTTAGCTAGGGAGGTATTTTTCAGATATCCTCATCATGGAGTCTCTCAACATGACGCCCACAATGGCTACACCCATTTGTGGGAAAGCTCAGCAGTTCATCCAGTCTCTCCAGCATTGATGTATGAAGTCTCTCAACATGATGTCCACCATGGCTACTCCCATGTGTGGAAAAAAGCTTACAAATTACAAATAAAAGGTTCATCCGCAGGTCTCCAGCGTGATATTAGGTCATGGAAGTCTCTTAGCAGTCTCATCTCGATCTAGAGATGAACAGAGCTCACCTGTTCTCCATCTCGGAGAAATATACACAGAAACTTTCACCTCCTTCCAGTTTTCTCACCTCCACTTGAATATATACTACAAGGGCTTTCACCTCACTTTTCAGTCATACAATATACGCTGGAGCTTTCACCTCATACTTCTCCGTCATAGAGAAATATACACTACAAGGGCTTTCACCTCATACTTCTCCGTCACAGAGAAATATACACTACAAGGGCTTTCACCTCATACTTCTTTGTCACAAAGAAATATACACTACAAGGGCTTTCACCTCATACTTCTCTGTCATAGAGAAATATACATTGCAATAGATCTTCATGATGATGTGACTCCCTCTGAAGCTCCAAGTTCTTGCATCAACCTCCTGACCTCCTCGTCCAAGGTTGCCTCTGTTGGTTTTTCAGACTCCCTCTGAATGTTAATTCCTCCTCTTTGAAGAAACTGATCGGAATGACAATCTGAATAGATTCTTCCTCTTTGAGAGATGTCTCCAGTTATGTGCCACCAACTCAGTCCCAAGGCAGCAAACTGTGTCTCCATTCTTTAGCCTACATGACTTCCTCACAGGATGCAACAAGCTCTTCCTCCCTTGAATGCAATCTCTCATCATCCTTTTGCTCCTCGATCTGTCATGGAAGCATTTTTTAGAGAGATTACTAATAGTTCATAGAATCAAACCATCCCAAAGAGAAATACCAATGCTAGAAGCATACATGATTCACTATTCCAATGCATGAAACTACATAAAAGATTCATGAACATTATTCAAGGGTATGAAATACTTATCTCTTTATTGATTATGTTGCAGCCATTTTACTCTTCTTGACAACCATCATCTTTGCTCGATGATGTATTGTAGAAGATAAAATACTTTTATTGTAAACTGTTATTAGACCACTTCAAATTTGCATAGCCATAAACAGAAAAATCACACCCACTTCCTTAAGCGACATCAACACCCACAAAGAAAGACACGTCTCCGTACTCTCATTCAAACACTTTTCTTTACTCAACACATAGGCACAAAAATATCTCTCACGGCTAATACATAAAAAAAAAGCCCGTTCTCAGAGTATGTAGACAATGTAACATCTACACTGCTTATAGTACAGTCCATCAATACACATTTCTCTGTCTAGACATTCGAACAATCATACAATCGATATGAACACCCACTCAAGACGCATACATGGCCTGTCTTTGTCAAAAAAAAATCTTACACTGAGCCATACACACTGAATGCAGACTATTCATGCTATACAATTTCTAAGCGCATCCACCAAATTCATGACAACATCACAGTATATTTCTGTTGGAAATAGGATGCCATTTAATTGCAATCCTAAACATTATTTATTTCATGTATCTCCTAAGTCCTTGGAATGTGTTCATTAACACTAGGATTAGGAAGAGATTAATATTTGATGAAATAATCATGTTAATCGACATTTGTAATTAATTCTAAATGTTAGGAGCATGTGAGGGCATTCATTATGAGTTCCTAAATAAGAGGGGCACATGGGGCACCCACATGGTAGGTGACACTCACCTTGAGTTTAGTTAACTATTCGGAGTAAAAGAACACTTCTGAATGCATGTAAAGATCCTAGGAGTTAGGGTTTGATGTTTGCATGCATGAAGTTCAGTTCAGTTCAGTTCAGAATCAGTTTAGTTTAGTTTAGCTCAGTTTAGTTCAGTTTAGTTCAGTTCAGTTCAGTTCTGGTTCAGTTATCTTCAGTTAGTTTTAGTTGAATGCTAGTTGACTTCAGTTAACTTGGAATGCATGGCTAATGACTTGAGTTGCATGACAGATAATACGGACTACCTCTAGTTAACAGGGGATGACCATTCTTGCATGAATGGTGTTGAGAAATGTTTCAGTTAACAAGAAATGACTTGGACCCAACTTGGGCACCCAAGTTGGCTTCTTGGAATTAACTCCTTTGCATGTTGAGATATTTCAGAAGGCTCAGTTAAGTTGGACCACTTTTGGGTGCCTACTTTGAGGATGAAGCTTTGAAGATATTTACAGAATAGAGGTTGAGTTGCTACTTCAGTTTGGGATGCCCAAATGCATGAAGATGAGGATTTGACATTGTTTTTCATGGCATAACTCTATTTGCATGAGATAGGCGTACCTTTTGGGGATAGGGCTTGAGCATTGTAATTATAACTCTTGTGGAGTTTACAAAGTTGATTAAAGCCTATATATCTCAAGCAAGTTGAAGAGAGTTGGTATCAGTTTTTATTGCAGGTGTGAAGAAGTTTTGGTGAAGAAAGAAGAAGCATTCTCAAGCAAGAATTGGAGCTATTGTAATTCAAAGATTGAATAATAGAATAATTCTTGGCGGAGTTTTTTCCCGAAAGGGTTTCTCCATGTTACATCTTGTATAATATTTCTAATATCCTGTCTACTTCTTCTATCAACTTTTGTCTACATTCTATAATAGTAAAATGAATTAATCAGATAATCACCCACAAAGAATCTGTAACAAAAGAAAAAGCTTATTTAGATCAGCAATATTAAGGTTTTACAAAGTATTAAGCTAAGAAAACACCTCAATTTTCAGCAATTTCTATCACATTTGAATTGCATAATCCGCCAAACAAAGAATCACACTTCACCCAAAGAACAACCCAAAATAAAATGCTCAAGCGTTTCTGTTACTAGCGACAAAGACATACATGCGATCACATCTTTCTTAGAGAGCACATTTTTTTTTTAAAAACAACAAAGGCCCGAAAAACTCTCATGGCATTATACAACCGACACCTAGGATAAAGAGATAGTGATAGCAATAACATACACATCGTCTCCCTTATGTTTGCACGCAAAAAGAATAATCACATCCTTACAAGTCTTTAATGCGCTACATCAAAAGAATTGCTTTGCACCTACACACAATATCCTTCCACACTGCCTTAGCTAGAGATAAATGGAAGCAATCAATTGAATGCTTATGACTTCCACCATTGATCACGACATTTCACAAAGAACTATTAATATTTCAATTTCCAGAATGATGCTCGAAGAGTTGTCTTGACTGCTCACCCAAATCTGATCAGATTCTTTCCTAAACCCGCTCTGATACCATGTTAGTTTCAGGATCAGATTTAACAGAAAGCAGAAAATAGAAAAAACACAGAGATCAAGAACACATCATTTTACCTTGGGAAAACCCTCCTACTTGAGGGAGAAAAATCCAACAAAAATATATCACATATATATATATATACATCAGATGAATAAGAGCAGAAATCTGCTTTACAATCAGACCCTTCTCAAGGGCGAACTTGATACAATAAATGATGAGAGTCTCTTCTTAATACAACTGAGTATAAAACTCCTTGCAATCTGATTTGCTTCTAAAGGATGGCCATCTGCGGCTGGAAGATCGAATTGCTTCTTGAAGGTGCAAATGAAGATGAAAATAACTTGATGATAGAATGAAATAACATGACCTTGTATATATACCAGCCTAGGCGACCCTTCGTCTAGGTCGGCCCTTTTGATAAATAGCAAATAAACAATATGATTTTGTAATAAGGTCGACTTGCCTTAATAATCATTTATTATTTTAACTTAGGAGAAAATATCTCCCTAAGCTACAAACACTAACACTCCCTCTTAGCTAGGGAGGTATTTTTCAGATATCCTCGTCATGGAGTCTCTGAACATGACGCCCACAATGGCTACACCCATTTGTGGAAAGCTCAAAGGTTCATCATGGAGTCTCTCACCGTGATGTCGTCATGGAGTCTCTCAACATGACGTCCACCATGGCTACTCCCATGTGTGGAAAGAAACACATATACAAGTGTCCATCACAGAGTCTCTCAACGTGATGTCATTATGGAGTCTCTCAACATGATGTCCACCATGGCTACTCCCATGTGTGGAAAAAACACAAGTACAAAGTAAGGTTGGTTAATTCTTTGGGACTCGGGATTTAACTATAGCTGGTTTTGATCAACTAACAAGAGTGGGCAACTCTTCTACACTTCTGGCTCTGTAAGGCCAAGGAGGGTATTACTAGAGATCTAAATAGGGCAATTAAAGATAAATGAAAAATAGAATGGTCACATGGCATAGCTACATTTTGTGTACAAGGATACCCTAAAAATTTGTCACTAAGCACCCCTTATACTTGGTCACTAGTCTTATAAACTAAATATTCCTGAACAAAGTAAATTACAATTAGGTTACACACACAACTAAAGATGCAAAACTAATTTATATCCCCAAATGAAAAACCCTTATGATTTTTTACTTAATATATAGTGTCTAAGATTCTAGAACATTCATAACTCTTTGAAGATAGAAAAACAATTCAAAGCTCTCTAAATATATGGCAAAGGTGAGTACCACTGAATTTATGCATATTGGTTAGACATAACTTGCAATAATTTACATGAAACAAAACATATATCAATATAGAGAAAAAGCAATTTACCAAAATGAGGACCGACACCTTAATCTATTGGTAACATAATCAACATGAATACATGGGTAGACATTTCTATAAATTTGAGCGTGAGAGCTAGATATGAATCAGCATAAAATATAGAACCAACAATACATTCATTATCACATCAGTCTAGATGCAATTTCACTTAAATTTAATTCACATACTCTAGAAATTTCATATAACCAAATCTGCTTTAACAATCCATAACTAGTCAAAGAAATCATATATACTGTATTGAAAAACTTTTACATCTGGTGCAACAAAAGACAAATTAAAATCAATAATGAACTAACAAATGTGGCCCTAGAGATGAATTGCTCATCCCCTTGAAAATCTTGTCCAATTTTGCAGACATCCAGATCATGGAATGTATTTTTGTTTGTAAACACCTTCATTAAATTTATAAAACAATTACTCATACAAGACTATCATAATTGAACTTAAAATTTGACACCAGAGAACATATGGACCAGAGGACACCCTATACTAAATTGGCAAAATGATCCTTTCTCCTAAGTGAAAACTTGTAAATATAGCAAAATTTTTTAACCAAAATTTTCTTTTGGCTGACTCTTGTAAATATGCATCATTGAACATGCTCCAACAAGAAGGATTTCAAAGTCTATTATAGGCATTTGCAATTCTATTCATCTTAATGATTAACAAAAAAATTGATTGCACGCAAGCCCTGAAAGTTATGATCTTATCTTCTTGCACAAGGCTTCTATTCTTGCACCCCACTCAAGTAAAATTAGTTCATTAAATTTGTTACAACAACTTTAAACATAAAATGTGCCAAAGCACTCAATACAAAGTAACCCTAAAATAACGGCAAATTCCTATAACTCTGTTTAACATTATTGATGTTGCTCAAGTTCTAATTGCTTTAATTTCCACAAACATAAGGCCATTGCTTGCTTCCCATTTACTTCCATAGTTACCATCTCCTCGAGCAACAACTTGATTACCAAATCATAACCACCTCTACAAGTGCTCAAAATTTACCAATTGGGTAAATCAATGCTTGGGCCAAATTATATCAGATTTTGTCCTTGCTTCAAGCTACTTAGAATTTATTACCCTTGTTATTGATCCTACAAACCCTAGTCTTCACAGCTTTTCATTTGAGATCTTGGAATTTGCCTTGCCACTTAAAAGGTTTGAAGTTTACCTTTGATCAATGACTGGTTAATCTCCCCTTGGATCAATAGTCAATATATTGGTGGACCCTTAAGATACTTATTGTTTGATGAGCCATTCCTTGCAACAATCAGAAAGTGCCAAGCATCTATCTTCTATTCATTTGAGCCCTCCCTAGCACTTTTACTTTAGTTGCTGTGTACCCACAAGAATAAGTGGTTGAGATCTGACGTTCTTGATATTGGTGGCTTTGGTGTATTGGTGGATTGCCAAGGTGGTAGGTGGAACAATCTGTCAAATTGCTTTCTTCCACCACAATTCACCACATCATGCCACATCTTATCAAAATCAATGGTAATCGGGCATCCCCTAAGCATTTTGCTTTAGCTGCTAAGTTAATACATTGATCAATGATTGAGCCTTGTGGCAAATGACTCACCAGATCAACAATTAATTAGATTACCAAACTCTAGGCAGCATGGTGAATGGTCTATGACTCTATTGAAGTGCAAACATTTACTAAAGTTCAGCGAATTATGCCACATGACCATGTTAGAACCACCAGATTTAACTATTTAGTAAATTTAATCTATCATCCTTGATAGATCCTAACTTTGCTTACAATTCAAAGGCCCAAATTTGCTTGTATCTAGGATCAATGGCTTCAGCAGTTTGCTATAGCCTAAGGTAGTGTGATTTGTTGATAAGCCACAATACTCAAGAAACTGCCACATTGCCTTAGCCACAGTACCAAAATGGGACAACTTTATTTTGCCACTTGTATTTCATAACTTGGATTAGTTGCTCCATTGACCATGCTAAACATACTTATGGGTGACAACATAAAGGTGTGTGCCACTTTGTTCTTAGCGGGACATGCAAATCAACATTTTAAACTTTTTTTCATTTTTCTCTCAATTATATGTACCAAACCTTAAAGAACTTGAATATAAATTAATGATTTATGATATTTCCTTTGCAGATTTAATTTCTATTTTTTTTAATCTCTGATGTTTCAAATATTTGTTAATAAAATGTTTTTTCCACTTTCTATTATTTTTAATGAGTAATATATTATTGTAATGCATAACTTGAGCTAGAAATAAAATATATAAATAATTTTTGAACATAGCTGAAAAGAAACCCTTTGATTAGAATAATTTTTTACATATGATGGGCTCTGTCCTCCATTATTGGTCAAAAGCCTAACAAATTTACATATTATTGCCCAATTAAGGATTAGAGGTATGTCATATGTAATCTTAATATATGGTTCTTGAATCATGAGGTTTTTATTCTCAGCAGTTTGGTCTTCCATGATTGGGCTATTCCACAGAGTTTCTATAGACCCGTTCAAATCTAGGTCAAATTTCAATTCAATAGCTCACTCATAAGAGAGCTCAAGGATTTTGGCTGCTTTGTCTTGGGAAATGGGGCTTTCCTATTTTATTGGGGCATTGGAGAGACAAATAGGTATTGTAGCTCTCCTTTAGTCCTCCCCTCTAACTTGCCAACATGTTGTAACAGTTCTGTTGCCTTATCTTTGTTTTCCACTCTGCCTGCCCTTGCTTCCATTGCTCCTTTCTCTGACTCATTCGATTGGGCCCACCTTCCTTTTGTTCGGTGCATGATGGTTTCCTCTTCCCACCTTCCTCTGTGCTCTGCTGGCTTGTCATGCTTGCTGCTAGGAAGTGTCTTTTCATTTTTGTGGCTTCATGATATAGGATTAATTTTATTTCTGTTTGTTAATTTGTGGTAACTTCGTTTTGTGGCCAGGAAGTGTCTTTTCATTTTTGGGCCTTCACGGGCTATGATTAATTTCATTTCTACTTGTTAGTTTTGTGGTAATGTTGAAATACTAGATCCCTTAAATAATTAAGCAAAGGGTCATGCACAAAGTTATAAGTATTATAGACCTTAATATATACATGGGTTTATGTTGAGAAATAAAGTGCCCCTTGTGTAATAAGAGGTACCTAGGAAAACATTTAAAGGGGCCATCTCTAGCAAATTTTATTGTATTGATGAAGCGGATTTTTAGAAATGATGGGGTATGATCAAAAGCAAACTCCTGCCATGGAGTGGCAGAGCAGGTACATGTAAGAAATTTGTCACATTAGAACCCAAAATCATACACGAATTTAGGGTATTAATGTCTCTGTGTTAGTTAATTTGCTATGAGCTGGGATGTCAGATGCAGGAGTCAATAAATTGTCAAAATTTAATAAATTTAATAACGTGATTATGAGTCGGGATGTCAGGTACAGAAGTTGATAAATTGTCATAAATTAATATTTAATGATTAATCCCAGCATAAGGGGGTGTGGGTTTCTGCAAGGGAGTGGTCGTTTATGAGGAATTACAAGTTGACTTTCAAGACAACATGGAAGCTATTTTAGGAGAATCCTGCCAGAGTTAATAAATATGATTTGATTGGGTTATGGAGCATTATGTTTTGGTTGATGCTGTGATATAGTGAAGTGCTTGGTTGCTTTGAAAGCACAGCCAATTTTCCATATAATTTCTGCTACAGCTTGAGCCATGTGTTCAACTATCAGTTCAAGGAGGAAAAACCTTGGATGTGGGAGTATAGAGGACGAAAACCCTCCAATTTTGTCAAGGCAATCTCATCTAGATGTAATTTGTGCTGAATGTTATGTTTTTCCATTCTAGCAAGTATTTGTATGCTGTTTATTTGAAATATTCTAGTATATATCTATATGAATAATGATGTTCAGTTCCAGCACTGTTTGTGAATATTTTTATGATTTATTTAATCTATTGCCAAATAATTTACCTACAGGCCATCACAGTGGCATCAGAGCCATGATCTTTCTAGCTTAAGGATAAAGATTGTGATGTTATCAAATAAAAGAGAAATAAAGTATTTGGCAGAGAACAAAGGAAGCTGCAACAAACCCCTATGCCATCACAGAATACAGAAGAAACGGGTATAGAAGATAAATAAGGAGCATTCTTCAAAACCATGGAGTCTTTGAAGGAGCGACAACAGCAACTCATCAAATTTTTCATCCAAGCCTTCAAGACTCATAAGGATATCCAACATTGGTTAGGAAGACACATAGTTTCTTCATTTGATAGGTCCAACAATGTTCGGCCTATGCTTGGATCCAAAAGTTAAGCACTTACATCTCTTTGAGTTTGATGTATGAGGAGGAGGCTATCAAATTTGCTATGCTTCCCTTCAAAGGAATGGCCCATGAATGGTGGTACCATGGCCTAATCACCCAAGGTTGTAGTCTTATCACTACCTATGAAGGGTTTAGTGAAAGATTGATGGATAGGCCAAGAGGCAAGATTCTGAGATCCATTGTAGAGAGTTGGCATAGTTGAAGCACAACAGTGTAGTAGGCAACTATGTGGCAGATTTTCAGAGGATTGCAATAATGGTACTTGATGCTTCCATAAAAGAATCACTTTCCTCTTTATTGAAGGTTTATTTGAAGCCCTCAAGGGCCTAGTGAAGGCTTTGCTCTTTCATCTCTCCAAGAAGCTATTAATAGGGTTTTAATACTTGAGTCATTTGTGCTATAAAACAAGTTTTCATCTCAGCAAAAACCACCCATCGTTGGATCACAGATGGGCAATTTTCAGAAAGGGGGATTCAACTTACACCCCAAAAGAGCTACATCACAACCATTTGCAGCCAAAAGATTGGATGATCCCACTAAAAATGAACATAGAAGAAATGTCATGGTTCTCTTGCAAAGAACCATGGGAACTTGGTCATCGATGCCTTGACAAAGGCTATGTCCGTTATATTAAGATAACATCTGATGGTGACTCAAATCATGAAGGACATGAGCTACAACAAGTCACAAAAGAGTAAACCATCGAGCATGAACTAAAGAAATTGGATGTTGGTAGGGACACAAATAAATGCTACAATTGCAACTTTTTCAAGATCACTTCAATATCATCCGTTTAGAGTTCATGGGGTGCTATTCAGACAGTGGATCATGACGCTTGTTGATTGTGGGGCTATTCACAACTTAATTGATGAAGTCTTAGTTGTTAAAAGAGGATTGAGAATTGAAGTCTTTGTGGGATTTAATGCCATTGTTGTATTCACCATTCTATGCACCAAGATAATCCAACAACTCAAATTATCCCTTGTTGATCACAAGGCGTATGATTATTTTTATATTGTGGGATTGGGAGAGATTAAATTGGTTTGAGTACAGTGGTTGCATTCCCTTGGAGAATTTTCACAGAATTATCGAACTATTGAATTAAAGTTCAAATTAGAAGGGGAAATGTGGTGCTTAGATGCTCAACCATGTGGTGCTACAGTTTAAATCATATAATTTCTGCTACAGTTTAAATCATGCATTCAACTATTGGTTCAAAGATGAAAACATTTGGATGTCGGAGATTGTAGGATGAAAACTCTCTGATTTTGTGAAGGCAATCTCATCCAGAAGTTGTAATTTGTGCTGAAGTCTTCTGCCATTCTATCAAGCATTTGTATGCTGTTTATTTGAAATATTCCAGTATATTTGAATAATGATATTCAGTTCTTTAACTGTTCGTGAATATTTTTATTGTTTATTATGCAATCTATTGTCAAATTATTTAGCTACAGGTAATCACATAATTACATTCGTTAAGATTGACAAATCTACCAGTTGATGGAAATTGCAACAAATGCCAGGGGAAGTGCGACTGTCAACACACTGATCAAGAGGCAGACTCTGTTATCTTCTTTTGGAAGATCAATCTACTTAGCCACACTTTCTTAAGTTGACATGGTTGAAAATAAACATAATTCTGTAAAAAATACTATAAAACTTTCATGAACCCTGCTACACTGGCAAAAATGTGTCGTGCAAGGGAATGCAAATTTTCAAAATTCGATTCATTGCAGTTAGATTTGAGGTCTACATTAGCTGAATCAAATATTTCATCTTGCTTAAAACTGTAGTGTTTGGCTGCCTATCCTCCACGCTCATCATGATTGCAACCTAACTCATGCTCATCATGCCTGCAACTTGACAATATGTTTCACAGGTTAAATATAGAATCTTGTTTGAAGATTCTGGGATTTTACTGGTCACTGTGGTTCTAAAACAACTGTATAAAATTGAATTCCTTGATTATTTGCATGAAATAATCTACCATGCAGACTATAGTGGTGCCATTGAACAAATTTGAAATCTAGTTTAATTTTGGAAGACAAACCTCCCCATAAAAGTCAATCTGATGTTGTCGAAGACCCTGCTGTTATGTTTTTCAGGTGTCATATGCTCATTCTTCAATGGCTAATCAATAATGAACTAAGTCACCATATTCGCCGAATCTGAAGCTTCAAATTCGAAATTCGGCAAATCCTTAAAAAATGCATGAAATTCGTTGATATTCGAGCAAATTCGTATGGAAAATTCAAACAGATGGATTGGGGGTGAATAGAGAAGCCAGGGCGTTGTCCTCGGGGCCACCATGGCCGTGGGCTTCGCTAATGTCGGATGTTGTTGTAGTTGCAACGACCCTAGTAGACATGCATGCAGTATATGAAAGCGTAGCCTTTGCTTGTTAATCATTTGACAAAATCCCTCAAAGAGATGTTATTGCATGGAACGAAATAACTACAGAATGTGTGCAAAAACAGATTCATGGACAAGCTTCAGAAGCTTTCGAGCAAGTGTAATGGGTAGGTGTTGGACCGAATTCCACGACCTTCACCAGCATTTTCCCTGTTCCTGAAATGCATGTAATACATGGGAACATAATAGGGCACGCGGAATGGTTGATCAAATGTCGTAAAGAAATTTGATCTTATGAAATGCAATTGGCAGATGTAAAGCCAAATTCCAAAACCTTTACGAACATCCTCTCAGCCCATGAGAAAATGAAAGCATTTGGAGAGGCGTGAGGACTGTGCTGAGTAAGATGTGTCGAAGAAATGTGGTCTCAGGGCTTGTTATGATTGCAGAATATGCCCAAAATGGAATTGTTGAAAAGGCGTAAGAAACTCTTGATGCACCCTGACATCGTCGGCATGCCTCCTCATCGTAGCCTCCATAGTCGGCAAGCTCCAAACCACAATTGAATGGCGGGTTCCGACTCGCGTGATGAGTGATAAATCGTCGGCCCCAATTACTTTGTTTATTTATGTCCTATTAAAAATTTTATTTGTCTTATTAAAAAATTTAAATCATGTATATTTTTATTAATTTTGTATTAAAAAATTAACATTTAATATATTTAAATTTAATAGTATTTAACTTAATATAAATGTTTTGATATATTTTAATATTATTTTATATGTAATAAATTATTTTTACATATATTACATCATATATATTTTTAGTATATATAATATTTACTAGTTTTTATATACTATTAAATTATTAATAGTATTTATTTATTTATAAAAATAAATTACATAAGGCGAATTTAATCCAAAATTTTTACTTTTCGAATTTTTTCTTTGTTGAATTTCATTTGAATTTCAATGGTGCCGAACTCAAATTCGAATTCGAACCTGGTGACTTAGATAATGAATACCTAATTGAAGTCTCCTTGTCAGTTGCTGACCCAGTTTTTGATGTTTCGTATGTTCTCTATTGACGTAGACCATCCGACTGTAATCCGAGCATCTGAGCATGGACATCATTATTTAATGAAGCATGATCTTCTGCGTTTTCATTTCCCAGTAATAGACTTGTCTGAGTTAGGACTCTGCAAAGTTAAGACCAGCAAGTAAAAACTGGCATGGTTTTTGTAATATACAGGTGTTGTTTGTTGCAAGTTACCATCAGACAATTAGAAAGTAGGGGTAGCCTTGGTCTGGGCCATGGGTTGGTTAGTTAATAAATACCTATGGATGTTAAGCATATGTTACTTGTGTGATTCTTGTTGCTTTCTTTTAGGTCTTCTGTTACATTGCCATTGGAAGTTGTATCACGAGGGATGCATTTCCAGCCCCATCAAGATGCAGTTCAAACTCTAGAACTACTTATAATGTAATTTGGATGTAATTTTGCATGATGCTTTTCTCAGAATTATGTGAGATTTTTTCTTTTGTTTTTTGTTCATAAATTTTAATGTTTAAGCTGTAGTAATAAAAATCTTTCTCGAGAATACAAACCAGAAGATAAAAGAGTTTTTCAATTGGGGAAAACTTGTGAAACAATCAGCCACATTAAACAACACAAACTTTAAAAAATGAGATAAAACAAAAAAATATAAATAAAAGAACACAAAAAAGTCTAAAGGTTCAAAAATTTGGGGCGCACAGATTTTTTGCGATTAATCATAAGTCTCAATTTTTGAGTTTGATCAATTAATTTAAAAAATTTAGAAAACCAATGATTAAAAAATCAGTAACAGGGATGAGTTCTGCTTAGTCATGATTTTTTGACGATGTCTGCAACTATGGTTTTGGCAATATTATACATATTGATTCACTCAATTTTAATTCTATTGTTTGATGGTATGATACGTAATTATGTAGGCAGATTTCATTGAAGAACTCCTTAATGGAAGGTTTGTACAAGAACAGGTTGGCTCAGCAACACTAACTGCATATCATTGGCAGGTTTTTTCCTTATCTTGGGTCATAAATAATTATTAATTACAAATATTTTCAAATGTCGTCAGCTGAAGTGAGCATCCTCCATTTTGTTGTCTTATATTGTTTTCATGGATAACAGGGGGATATTTGCTTAACAGGTTAGAATTGCAGGGTCGAGCCATGAAGAGATTTATGACATATTTGGAGAAGATGGAATGCAAGGGTTATCTGGGGATTCCCTAGAGAAACTTCCTCGGCATCTAATCACTGAAGAAAATAAAAAGGATGTTTGTGGGGAAAACATTTGTTGCACTATTTGTTTGCAGGTTTGTCTTATATAGTTCATTTAACCTTTGTTCTAACTTATTAATTCTTAGATTTTTGATGGAAATGCATGTACCGTGTTACTACCATTCTTAGAAATGACAAATTTTATATTTTGTTTTATTTCTTTTTTGTTGTGCTTAGGACCTTCAACAAGGAGAAACTGCTAGGAGCCTGCCCTTATGCCATCATACATTTCACATGTCCTGTGTAGATAAATGGCTTATGAGACATGGATCCTGCCCTGTCTGTAGGCAAGATATTTAGCGGTGTAACTGGTAGAAAGTGCATGCATTGATGCCCGTAAAATCACAATGTCAACTGTTTTTTTTTGTTGTATATATATATATATTATGTTTACACTCAAGAGTCTGTAGCCATAGAACATAAGTTGAACAAATCAACATTTTATAAAAAGCCCATTCTTTCATTATTAGGGGGATTCACATTTAGTGGAAGCACAGCTGTATTGCTATTGAGGTTGTTAAGTCAGCCGGATCAGGTACAGAATTCGTTTTTTTGGACTTTGGCTTTTCTAGAGTTTGCCTCAAAATATCTGTACATATGGTACAATCTAGAAGGGAAAGGCGAGGCATTACAAAATAATAAAATAGATCTGTTCTTAACGGCTAGAAAATGTTACATTCATTGATTGTTTGAGTCCCTGCCTTGTGAAACTTTCTATTATTCTATACCTTGTGGTCATTTCTGTGATGTCCATAGCAGCCTATTCTCAAAATGGTATTGTTTCATATTAGTTTTTTTTATCATGTTCTCGCTATAAATTATATCATACATATCTAGAATCCTTCAATATTACAAAATTATTTGATACATGCAAATTGGCTGTTTAACTAGTTCTCATCAAATAAATTTGTAAGTCTTTAACACATTTTGGTAAAGAAACACAAGTGAGTCTATTTACATTTGGTGTATAGCCCCAATAGACAAAAGACCATCCATCTGAAGGAAGGGAATTGGAGAGCCTAAAGGGAAGTTGATTGAATTACTTCAAAGAAGATCAAACATATCCTACCAAAAACAAATGTATTTTAAGGACTACTTATGGTCAAAGATATTTGATCTAGGTTTAGATGGGCTTCTGCTTGTAACACGTATTTTCATCTCTTGAGCATATAGAATATGAACTTGCTTGAATTGAACACCAAAACATTTAAAACACCATGTTACGTATGAATGGATACACCATCCTATCAACTCTTAATCATATCAATTCCAACAACATAATAGATGGAAAGATTTAGTATGTTTCTTAATCTACTTTTTTAAGTTGCAATAACTTCTGTTGGCCATTTTTTGAATGCTTTTTATTTTCATTTAGAGAACACGAGACCAGAGTTTTGGGGCACGTTGAGTTCTCACTGGATGAACCTATTTTGTCATAATATAAGTATTAATAGACAGAAACATCGATCAAGAGACAAATAAGTGATAAGATCAAACCAGTTAGTTCATTATAAAACAGGCACAAAACAAAAGCTGAACAATACTTTTGATTGTTTCATGTAAATGGTATATATTCAAATATTTTTATATTAATTATGTCCGCATCCTTTAAGCTATATATTATAAAGAAGCAAAATAACATATACTCTTCAAACAGAACTCAACTTTTGGTTCCATATCCACCTTTTACATTACCTGTAAACTCTAGCATCTTTTTTTTTGTCTTATTTGATTTGGATCATATTGCAATGTGTTTCGAAAATCCCAGGACATTCTTTGCATGGAAATTATTATGTAGGTATTTATAAGATAAAGCAATCCCAATTTACCAGTTTTTTCTGAAAGTCATTTTAAATTTTATGTTGAATTGTTGTTAGATCTGTATCTTCATGAATTCTAATCCTTAAATTAATGAGCTGGCCCTGATTGTGGTATTGTTGTCTTGTAATTAGGAATCTTGCTATTAAAATATTCAATATAAGTATTAAATTGATACAAAAAGGATTTTTGAATCTTCACCTCTTGGAGAGGCTTTCTTATAATGGATCTTTGTTCAAATATTGTCGAGGACTGATATGAGCTTGTACAGGATTGTATCTTCAGTGTTTTCTAAGTTGGATGATCGAACATATTACTAAGGATTAAGTGGTTGAGATGATTAATCTCTGCCTTGTTATGTTAGCTGTCTAATAGTACACACTAGTGTCAAGCATTCTCATTCTCAATTGCATATATTAAGAAGATGATTTTTAGTTCTCTTTTCATAGAATGATGTACCCTGTGTTACCTCATGAAGATTGGCTTTACCGAGAAGTGCACTTTAGTTCCTTTAGCTATAATAAGCATTATGAATGCATAAGAATACTACTAAGTGTTCCATTTGTTTTAGAAGTATCTATAGTACTCATAGTTGGAACCTCACTAAGTAATTGAAGGCATTCAGTCTAAATTGACTCATCTCTTTCGGAAAAACTGTAACCTATCTATATTCAGGTTACGATATCTTCTTGTATTAGTTAAAGTGAAGCATAACCTTTCCCATCAGCATCTTTGTGAAGATTTTGTAATATGATGATAGCAGTCTACCTATAGCTGTGTACATATGTGAACGATTTGGTTTTGGATATGATCGTGTAGGTTAGATGAACTTAGGTTGATCTTGTTGGCATCTTTTACTGGCAATTGATCTCTCTCTCTCTCTCTCTCTCTCTCTCTCTATAAAATTTTATGCCATTTCCATGTGGTTGCCATTGAATTACCAAAACAATGGCTTACAAAGTAACCGTTAGATTGATCTTAGAAAGTAAGTGTATTTGGCATTGGTAAGAAAACCCTTGTTATGATTTGGATGACAATATATTCAATGTTAATGCTTCTTATGTAAACAATGACACAAAGATCTAAGAGGTCAAGCTTGCTTAGGGTCAGTGTTCCACGGGGACACGTCCCCCCAGAAAAACCACCCGTTTCCGAGACAGGGAGACTCCTAGGAAATGTCCCTCCGCCATCTCCATGTTTCTCTACCATCCCCCCGAAGTCTCCTTTTGGGAGACTCGAGGGATACTTCTGGGAGACTCCAGGGAAACTTCTAGGAGACTTCCAGAGACATCAGGCCATTAGCTTGGAGCCATTTACTATTAGTATTTACTACTTTGTACTATGTTTTTGAAGTTTGAAGTTTGAACATTGATGATACAGTGATACTTGATTGTAATTATGATTCATGAATCATGATTATGAAACATCTAGTTCTAGTTGCATTTTCCAATGTCTATATTTTCATTTTGATTTTCAATGTTCAATGGTTCACTAGTTCAATGAAATGATATATCATTGCAGTGTGTTATTGTGTTTAAACTTTAAACTTTTAAGTTTTAAGTTTTGTTTTTATGTGTTAACTTTACTTATTCCTTAGGCTTCTACAATTATATAATTATATTGTTATACATCTTTTATAACTAATTTTTCAAGTACTATATGTATTTCAGTGCCGCCCAGTTATATAATTATATTGTTATACATCTTTTATAACTAATTTTTCAAGTACTATATGTATTTCAGTGCCGCCCCCCGCCACCGTCCCCCTACCGTCCCCAAACTTAGGTCCCCCGTCTCCCATCTCGGAAATGCGTCCCCCACCGTCCCTCGATCCTTGTCCCTGAAACTCCGTGGAACACTGCTTAGGGTTAAAACTTGGATCATTCGAATCTATGGATGGCATTGTCCATAATGTGTGGTGAGCACACCAGTGAACTTTATATGAAAATCATCATTGCAGTTGCCTAAAACTAAATTTAATTGCATCTGATCCTTGTAGACATAAAGGACTATCCTAGATTTGTGAGGGATTTTCCTAATGTAATAGGATCACCATTGAAGATGTTGACTATAAGCATAGAATTCGTTTGATTTTTTAACGTGACTATATAAAAATGTAAAGGTTTTGCTGATTTCCTTGAGTAGCTTTGAGGTTATGATCATCCTTGTAACTGATTTTTTTGATTATATCACTCACTATATTCTTGTTAAAATTTCAAAGATGAAGCACACACTTAAAGCTAGGTGATAGCTTATGTAATTCATTTGGATTGATGATCTAGTGCAATGAAAGCTTGAATGATACGATGAATCTCGTATTAAGCTCTCTATGTAGGGTGTCTTGTAAAAAAAGAGCGATGCAAGACACCCTATTTAGGTGGCTCGTCCAAGCAAACTTTAGGCGACTTATGATTCCCGAAAGAATATTGCTAGCATTTGGTCAACTTAAGTGGGCTACTATTGGCATAGAAGCAAAGTTATTGTACTTGCAATTGATAGACCAAGGGTTAGTGCTAAGAAGGAACAATTGCCCTAGTTTAAGCTCCATTGTTTTTGTTACGAATAATACATCTCTAATACTATGGGTATGTAACAACACATTTTTTGGGTGAATTATGATGCATTGAACAACTCATAAATGCTACTTTAATTTTTCTCAACAATTTACAAATTTGTTTGGTAAAGATTTTTCCTTCCTCATTGGTTTCTTCCTACAGAGGTTTAATTTTGTCTTGACTTTGATGGTATGTACATGAAATCAATTGCAAAGAAAACACAATTAACATATTCCTAAAGAGGTCTAAAAGGTAGGCTAAAAACATGTTGTACCCTAACTTTAAATTTTAAATAGTAGAAATCTCAAATCATTAGTATAACAAGTTCAACTCACATATTGAGTGTGTAAATGGAAGTTTATAGGAGAAAACAACATATTTATATTGTTGAGGCATGCAAAAGCTACATGTGCAATTTTTCGCTCCAAGTGAGACTTTGAGAAATGTTTGGGTTTAGTGTAGAGCACTTGGAATATTGATTGCACTACTATATAGCATGTTATATTGATTTAATGTTGCACAATCATTTTAGATCTTCATAATTACCAACTGAAAATAGATTTGTTTAATTATAATTATTGATCCATAATCTTGGGGTAGTTATGCCACACTTATTAGTATATCATGTGGATTTAAAAATGAGATGCACTTAGACTACCTTTATGTACATTAAACCACTTATAAATACTACCATTCTCCATGACATATGCATTAAATGACTACACAAAAAAATATCTCAAATGAAGAAAGCAAGCTTGCATCACACACAAATGTGCAACACAATAACTTCCTCTTTTTCTTCTCAAACTTTTTGCTGCTTCCAACCACACTCCACATAGCATTCCATCCCTATTGGACAATTCCAAATGGCAACATTTTCCCTTTTCCATTTGGACATACAGGTAGGATTACTGTAGGATTCAATAAACCTTGGGTCACGCCTATAACATTCTTGTAAGCAATACTATCAAACCGCTACATGTGTTCTTATTGGTAAATGGATGCAAAGACAACTCTTGGGTGAATCCTATCTCTTCCAATGTTGTTGTAGGTGACTTTGTAGAAATATGGATGCTTGTCATTTTCTATAGGTGAACATGCAACCCTACAAAGCCTTTGTAAACTAGTGGATGTGACTTGTAGCTTTGATGTAGGTGTTAATTAGCTTGCTATAATTGCTCTTCCATCTTGCTACAAAAGTCTTGCAACTTAAAATTGCTTATCCATCAAAAAATGATCAACTTATGGATAAATTATGGAGGAAAAATCCCAAGACATCCAAGCATAAGGGGTCTATGAAGATACATTAATAGTAATCTCTTATATTTGAGATCTATTATAGATAAACTGACCACACTATAACCTACACTTAGAATTCTAGCACACATTTTCTCAAAATTGAGGAGGAATAAATGCTTCTCATTTGTATTCTATTACCAATCTTCACAATGTTCACAAAAAATAAATTAATCACCTTATATAGTTCACCTTGCTTCAACCAATAATTGGCAAATAGATAATCAAATAGAATTTCAAGTTTTTTATATTCTCTCGAACTTATATATATAAAGCCTACATCCACAAGTTGATACATAATCATTCTCTTCATTAAACTAGACATACAACTAAATTGCTAGTGTAAACTAACCTTCTTAACAATCATTTAACCCTGAAAATAACAAGATAATAAATAATTAATAATGAAATTTACTTATTACTTAGAGAATATTTTTTCCATGGCTAGAGACCATTGGAATTGAAATGGTATCAAATAAAAGTAAGACTAGATAGCAATAATCAATGCACCAAAGCACCAATAACCAATGCACCCAAGTACATCTCCATGGTGGGAACCCAAGTTTGACTCTAGGACCAAGAGTCATTACAACTTTCAATACAACCTAGGTGATCTCTCCAATTCAAGCATCCAAAATGACTTTTTTTTTCATGTGACTACATTAAATAATTTTTACAAGACATTTAATAATTGAATGCGTTTCCTCAACATAAACATATTCACTCCTTTAAAAGCAATATCATCTTAATTCATATCTACATATTTCATTCATCTAGTAAACATATTAGTCACGATTTGCATTAGAATATTCACTCCTTTATGAGTGTTGATAAATGCAAATCGTGACTTTAATATGTTTACTAGATGAATAAAATATGTAGATATGGATTAAGATGATATTGCTTTTAAAGGAGTGAATATTCTAATGCTTTGTCGATGCAAATGTTATATGATGCAAATGATTGCATTGTCAACGTCTAACTACCTTGGTGTTGCACTAAGTTGAATGTAGGAACAACTCGAGCCTCTAGAAGAGAGGGGAAGTATCACTTAGGAGAGGGGCTTGGTCTGGTAACCTTTGATAGGACCTAAACTGAGCTTTCACACACACACTTCTAGTTTGGTCAAGTTGGCTTAATAGCTTGGGAAATAGTAAGTCTCCTTTAGTCTTGTTTGTGGTTATGTTTGTGAAGATTCTTGTTTAGAGGTTAATAGTATTGAGTTTCTTGTGTGGTTTGAAGTTCTTCTTTATGTGTTAATGCTTAATTGATATAATATATATACATAATATGTATATGTATGTATATATATGTGTGTGTGTGTGTCTACGATAAACTCATACACATGAGTTAATGCACACATGGGTATATGCAGATACACGTATCTAGATGCATGTTCATGAACAAATTACCCATATGCATGAGAATATCGTTTGGATAGGATGACATATATACACACACACATTCAGTGTATATATATATATATATACATACATACATTCCATGTATATATATGGCAATCGATATGGCTGAGGATATATGTGTTTAAATATCAAGGTATGATATATGTATTATATATAGTATACAAGTATATATATATATATATATATACTTTACATGTGAAATATAAGGATACATATGTGCATTTATATATTGAATAATACAACTCTATTTACTTGTGAATTACGCGTGTGTATATATATATATATTAAAGTTTACCAAAGCGCGTAGCATTTAAACATAGCTTATGCTAAGAATAGAGCGCAACATTATATCAATGGTAGTAGTGCTAAAAGTTAGTAGCGCATACATTAATTAAATGATACGTAGAGTGTATGAAATGCAAAGTAATATGGACAGAGCCATATAAGCGCATAGTATCCAAATAATTTCCAACGTGTAAACATAGTTGCGAAGAATTTTTCAAAAGCAAAGCCAATAGTAAATGATCATATGCTGAATATAAGTTGACCGAGTCAATAGCAAACAACGACCCATGAAAATGGTGTGAATAGCACAATGTGGCACCAACTGAGAAATTGTATGAATCAAATAGAAGTCTGTTTTGCAAATTGAATTCTAGTTTTTAAAGCAAGTGTAAAATATATGAATAGGTTAAGCACGTAGTTGTGGTAAGTAAGTTGATCTTTAGGAAGCAATAGCCTTGCATTGCTGATCATCTTTCTTGCCGTCTAACTCAGTATCGACTCATTCACCTTGGCAGTGTATGTGTTTGCAGTGCAATGAATTTAGTTGCCACCTTTTATTTATCATGCCGAGTCAAATCATTCGAGCTGAGAAGTATCAATCCTCATGCCTTATTCCTAGCCTTTAGTTGCTGATCATTAGTTGCTGATCATTGTATATAAATAGAGGAGCTAGTTACCTCATTTGGGACACACATCTATATACTTGCTGTGATTTTTTGAGTTATTGTATTTTGGATAATTGACTTGTGAGAGAGTTTTCTTGAGAGTTGAGAGAGGATTTTGAGAGGAAGTCATTAGAGAAGGGGAGAGAGTTATCTGGGAGTTGCTTATTGTTTGGAAGGTAGTGTTGGGAAACTGGATCATTTAATTGGGGCATTGCAAAATCAGGCATGTTGTCTCCTACTCTCTTATTCTTTGTTTTAAGTATTTGAAAAGATTGTTTGTTTTGTTTGGAAAGTTAGTTCTATTCTTTAATAGCAAAATATTATCTTATTCTTTTGTGAAAGAGAAAGGAAGCCTTTTGTGCTTAGTGGAACTATCTATATTGCTTGATATGTTTGCACATATTCCATATTAAGGAATGGGTGGATATAGTGGGAATAAATACTATATTAGGGATGTAGCTTACATAGCTAATGTTTAAACTAGTGGAGTTATGGATTTACTTAGTGGAAATATCATCATTACGTTGTGGTGCAAACCTTGATTGATAATCTTACTTGATTAATTACTCATGATCTCCTTGAGATGGCAAGAGAATCTTATACCTAATGCAGGGTATAAACTTGGAGGATATAACAATATTCAACAATAAGGTGAAGAGTTGTACTTACTAGATATGCTATTTTGAATTAGAGTTGATGGGACTCTAAAGGAGGATACATGTTTCGGTAACCCAAAACTATAATGTGAAAGGACTATGGGAGTAGATGCACCAACTCCTCACAAGTGATAAAGTCCTCTAGTTGATATACAATTGTAGTAATCATGAGAATATTTGAGATATATTGAAAGAGAGGCTTTTATGATGGTCACTTGAACATTACACTACCTTTTGTTAGAAACCCTAGGTTGGGGATAACCTATTATGTAGGGTTGCCTATGTGATTATTGATTGAAGAAAATAAGTTGGGATTAACCTATATGATCTAATTGATCATTTGATTGTTGATTTTATTTTCAATTGGAGTCGATTTATTGTTGAGACCATACTTTTGAGTGAGTCCTTTATTGATGAAATTATAATTTGATTGAAGTCATTTATTGTTACTTTTAAATTGAGGTCATTTATTGATAAGTTTATACTTTTGAAGGGAGTCCTTTAATATTAAGATAAACCCTTGATTTGAGACTTTTATAGTTGGGATTGTACCTTTGGTACTAGAGTCATTTAATTTTGTGATGTCATGCTAATCCCTAGGGTTAATTGGTAAGTAAGAGTTACTTTGAATTATTTAAGTAGAAGTGTCATAGTAAACATAAGAGGGAAATAGGTTATTCCTAGGGTTAAGGTTACTCCATGGCGTAAGGGGATAGCCTATGCATAGGTTATGAATGGTCAATACAAATTAGGCTAGGAAGGTGGGTGAAGTTTTATGACAACCACTCATCTATTAACGGGTGGCGAGTACTTTGGCCAAAGTAGTGTAAGTTGCCACTATTTACACTGTCAGTCCACTGTGATCCAAATTTACGTACTAGGCAGGGGATGTCATATCAGTAGGTTGTAGCCATTGTATGATGAACCTAGAAACGTTTAGGACACACCACTAGCTCAGGGAAGGTCATTATTATTGAGGTTACCATACCAATGTTGAGATAAACCCTTGATTGGAGACCTTTAGGCCGTTTAATGTTGAGATAAACCTTTGATTGGAGACTTTTATAGTTGGGATTGTACCTTTGGTACTAGTCATTTAATGTTGTGACGTCATGCTAATCCGTAGGGTTAATTGGTAAGTAAGAGTTACTTTGAATTATTTAAGTAGAAGTGTCATAGTAAATATAAGAGGGAAATAGGTTATTCTTGGGGTTAAGGTTACTCCATGGTGTAAGGGGATAGCCTATGCATAGGTTATGAATGGTCAATACAAATCAGGCTAGGAAGGTGGGTGAAGTTTTATGACAACCACTCATCTATTAACAGGTGGGGAGTACTTTGGCCAAAGTAGTGTAAGTTGCCACTATTTACACTGTTAGTCCACTGTGATCAAAATTTACATACTAGGTAGGGAATGTCATATCAGTAGGTTGTAGCCATTATATGATAGACCTAGAAACGTTTAGGACACACCACCAACTCAGGGAAGGTCATTACTATTATGAAGTTACCATACCAATGTCTTCGTCAAAGGGAGGGCCATCTTACCATATGTGATAGATGTGTGGGGGACCGTAATAAGTCTGTGGTTGGCAGAAAAGTGCTTGAGTGAGCTTCTCATCAGTTGGCGACAAAGATTTGATGGAGGACACCTGGACCATTCATATACCTAGTCTTGGAAAGCTCATGGAAGTTATGTAAGTATTATGTATCCATTACTATGGAAAGATTGTAATAGTGAAATGTTATTATTCATTATGAAATCAATATATTGGAAAGTTGTAAATATTTGAAAATAATGCAATGGGAAAAGTTAGGAATGATGTTTATTTCAAATATGCATATTATTCTTGTATATGAAAAGAAATTTTTTATTGCTAATTGTTTGCATCATGATTTTATTTACTTGAGGCTAAAAGCATAATAAAATTGTTTGGTAGAACAATGGGCATGTTACACGTGGTATCAGAGCTACCGGGTTCATCTCTGGAATCTATGGGCTCATTATGAAAGTAAAATGTAAACCTTATTGGAAATTAATGGTTGAAGAGTTCTTATGCCAAAGATGGCAAGAGGAAAAGAACGAAGGGGAAACAAAAGAGAAGATAAAATTCCTAAATATTGTTTGCATTTGGGACTAGAAAAGAATTGTCCTTGGAATCGAAAACTTCTAAATCAACAACTTATTAGGATATGCCTCTGGATTGCAAAAGATTATGCAACCAAGTTCTATAGGAAGATTATGAAGGATTACTACTAAGTACCTTCACCTTATAGAATACTTTAAATGACTACAGGATAGAAAAGATTGAAGTAATTTCCCCTATTGGTAGCAACCTATAGTTGCAAAGAGTTTAGGATTTTGGAATTAGAAAAAATATTATGAATCTATGTGTATGCTTTGGAAACTTTAGTCAGAATAGGAAGTCAATGTTTTGAGAATCAAAATCATCTAGAAAGGTATCCAAAAGGTTGGATAACCCATGAAAAATCTTATTTAGTACAATAATAAGATCTTGCATATTAATTAAGGAGTGAAAATTTGATACCTTAGAATAGGGTTAGAGATCAAATTGGTCGGTAAAGGGAAACAACTTAAAAAGGAGAAGATGAAAGCTGACATGATTCCACCAACCAGAATAGGAAAGGTCAAATTGGAATTTTGATTAAGGTAGGAAAAAGAAACCAATCAATTTTGGAGTGTTTAAGGTTATGTGAAAATAAAGTTACCAAAAATTGGGACAAAATCACTTGGAAAGATGATTGTAAGTTAGAAACTTGAAAAGTAAATTGGTCTAGTCCAACAAAGGTTTGGATAGAACATAGTTTGTATGAAGTTTAGATTGAACTCACTAACTAGTCAACAAAAGTAAACATATGTTTAGGGATTCCAAAAGGAAATTGGATATGGAGGGAGACTATGTGTCAAATCGAAAGAATAAATTGGGAACAACTCACAAATATGAGGACACAAATGACATAGGGATCCTTAGGCAAGCTCGTTATCACATCAACAAAAGGGGCTTTGCAGAGGTGGGATAATATTCTTTTATGGTTAAAAAGGCTATTAGTATACATGGAAAATAAAATTAGAATACTAGAGTACCTCTTAGCTTGTAAATTTGTTGATTATTCATTAGATATCATTATGGTGGATCCAACTGTTGATTCTGAGAGATTAGAAGGTGATGATGAATCTAAATTTGGGAATGAAAAAGTATATTCAATCCATACCATGGAGGATAAGAAAGGCAAGTAATAGTCAATCAACTATCAAAAGCCAACTAGGAATGATAAATCAATTCAATTTGGGGAAAGCAAATGATCGCTAAGAGTTAAACTTTAAGATCAAATATCATGGAAACACTAAGGAGGGAAGAAGGAGAGTAGATAGACTTAGATAAAGTACCCCATACAATGAAGTTTATTAATGTATTTTCAATATGGAAGAACTTTTGACTTCTCCGTAAGTCATGATTCAAAGACCTACAATCGAAGACCTACAACCAAAGTATTGTATGATCACAACAAGGTTGGTAAAGTTAAAAGGATAAGGTATTAGAATTATTGGGGAAAGGTAGAGGGAAGGCCAAGGTTTATGACCAATAAGAAAGAAATATTTATAACACAAATTCTATATGAAATTGTTTCAGAAGAACAAATTGATAATATCATCGATACTTTGGAGAAAGATAGGCAGTATACTTGTTCATGTAAGGCAAAAATTATCACCTGCGCTATCAAAAAGGGGAGATTCATGAACTCATGAATGTGAGTTACAGAGAAAATGTTCATGCTTGGTGATAAATTGTTGGCATCTTTTGGAAGATAATATCAAACCAGTATGATGAAATGAGGATCAATACTCAACTAATATAAAATGCTCATTGGAAGAAATAGATTGAGCTAAAAAATTGGATTATAACCTTGGAAATAATCAAAGGACAAAAGAAGTCCAGGGTATGGATGACCTAGGATGAAGGATTTTCATCTCCGCAACAATATTTAATCATTATACTTGAGAATCGGATATGGCATAAGTCCATGAAAGAGGTTTCAGTTAGTCAAAATGGACTATTATGAATCAAAAAGAACCTATGTACCCAATATTATGGAAGATTAAGGAATAAGATGAGGTGAATTGATGTCGTACTTAGGACATGACAAAATTATTTGACAAATAGGAAACCAGTATAATCTGGAAATGGATAGAGTAAGATGTTGCAAGGTATGTAGCAAGTTGTCGACCAGTATGCCAGAGGATGAGGACATGATGCCATCATCGGTAGGACTTGTATACTCTTATGAAATTCTAGTGAGGAAGTGGTATATCATTAGAACAATTTGATCTTTCTATGTCGAAGGAATTGACATAATGTTAAGGTGAATAGACTCACCTAGATAACCAATTTCGATTGGGAAATTTGATTTAGGATATTAGTCCTAAAAAATATATTGTGTGAAGCAATTGCTTAGTGTTCCCAAGAAGGTTATCTTAGATGGGAAATAAGCAAGTAATGAGAAGGTTTTATGAAAACTATGATTATCTTATGAGAAATTCAATTGAATGAATGTTCAATTTATTACTTTAAGTTAGCCATTTAGGCAATAGGGATAAACCCAATCTTTGAGGATTTGTAGAATACTTATATTACAATAAACTTTTATCGTTAAAGTTAGGTCCATTATATGGGAAGAAGGATTGAATCTCTATAAAGCTGAGATAAGCTAAGAAATAGGGTTAACCTTAAACTAGAAAGGTTGTCAAATGGAATAGTAGATCAAAAGGATCAAGGAAAACTTGTTGATACAAGCTAAAAAATTATGAAGCAGTATAATTATGCTTAAGGTGATGGTGGTGTCGGTGATGGATGGTCTCGACTTTTGAGTTGTTTGATGACGTAAACACCAAAAGAAAGGATGGGACCCACATGTAGTGTACAATACACCGACATTCCTTATCTATTTGGGTTACACAAAGGAAAAATTAATTAGCCAGTGAGAACGTGCTTTCCAATCACTAGGGTATAGGTGTCATATAGGATATGGTCACTATTGTGCTTACAAATTACAAGGGAGTTAATATGATTATGAAGCATAGTTATTTAAAGGGAAGGTATGTGTGAAGCACACAAGTTCTCCCTCTATGTCAGTTTAGACCCTCAATGCAAAGTATAGCATGAACAAGATTGGAAAAGGTCATGCTTTAAGGGAAGAGTGTTATGTTATTAATAGAATATGCTTATTTCTTACATGATGAGAAAATGGAAGGTGAACCTTTATTTGAATTTATGAATAGTGCTTTAAATCATCGGGGATGATGATTCACAAGGGGGGAAGTATGTTGCACCCTATTTCCTAGTCACCGAGTTACTTTTACCTTCATGTGTGAAAGTGTTGATAAATACAAATTGTGACTTTAATATGTTTACTAGATGAATGAAATATGTAGATATGAATTAAGATGATATTGCTTTTAAAGGAGTGAATATGTTTATGTTGAAGAAATGTGATGAAAAGATATGTATTGCAATGTGAATATTCTAATGGTTTGTCGATGCAAATGTTATATGATGCAAATGATTGTATTGTGAACGTCTAACTACCTTAGTGTTGCACTAAGTTGAATGCAAGAATAAGTCGAGCCTTTGGAATAGAGGGGAGGTATCACTCAAGAGAGGGGATTGGTATGGTAACCTTTGATAAGACATAAACAGAGCTTTCACACAAACACTTCTAGTTTGGTCAAGTTGGGTTAATAGCTTGGGAAATAGTATGTCTCCTTTAGTCTTGTTTGTCGTTATGTTTGTGAACATTCTTGTTTAGAGGTTAATAGTTTTGATTTTCTTGTGTGGTGTGAAGTTCTTTATGTGTTAGTGCTTAATCGATAGAATATATATACATAAAATGTATATGTATGTATATATATGTGTGTCAACAATAAACTCATACACACGAGTTAATGCACACGTGGGCATACACAGATACATGTATCTATGCATGCTCATGAAAAAATTACCCATATGCATGGGAATATCGTTTGGATAGGATGACACACACACATATATACATTCTGTGTATCCAACCACACCAAGGCTCCAGGTCACGGAGAGCCGAAAGCAGAAGGCTGCCCTAATCTACATCAAGTTGGACAAGCATTTAAGGTCAAGGATAGAGAATGAAGAACACTCTTAGTGCCTCTGTCACTCTACTAACCCGAGAGTTTTGGTGGGGCTGAACAAGCAAGTTTTTGGAGCCCAAACTATACCTCGAACAACTATCTGCTAGAGGACAACAATGCAAGTCAGGGACAATAGTACATCACACTGGCATCTCACAAGTGTGTTAGCGTTCGCACGAAAAAAAAGTGCAAAAGGACAATGAAAGGTATAATGAACCTACTGATAGCTTAGTGGTTGACCTTCTGATAGCTTAGAAATGACAAGAATGAAGGTATAATTCCCTCACTGAATCTACTTTAATGAACCTACTGATAGCTTAGAAATGACAAGAATGAAGGTGGTGGAAATGAACTCACAAAGGGTCAAGTTCGCTAGCAAGATCCACATGAACATGCACCTACACACAACCAAGAGAGGAAAAATGTTGGGACTGTATAGGGGTTTTCCATAGTCAAACCCTCGCTTTGGTGTTTCCACCTCCACAAACAACCAGATAGATAAATATGTAGAAATATGATAAAGAAAACAATGTTGGAACATAAATGAAACCAAATGCTACGAGAGACACTATGCTACTCAAATCCAACAACAAAATAGTAATAAGGAAGCATTACCACCCTCGACCAAAGGAGCTCAAGGCCAATGAGAGAGGAATGCAAGTCCACAACTATGGCAGAGTCGACGTAGCCACAACAACGTCGAAAGCAATCTCACAAGACACCAAGTTGCAACTTTTGTGGTAGATATGAGGAATGTTGTGATTGTTGGAATCGTGAAGCAAATAGTGCAACAAGTAGCAAGAGTATGGAGCAAAACGTGAAGCTAGAGCAAATGAATGTGTAGAGAATGTGTGTAGAAGCGTGAAGATGGGTTGAAAGTGAAAGATAGCCATTTGAAGAAGGTTTGGGAGGGAAACAACCATTCAAAGGTCGATAGGAAGGCGCATGGGCATTATACTTCGTCACCAATGTAGAATGTAACGCCTTTGCAAATTCTAGAGGAAATAATCTTGTCAGAATGGTAGCACACTACATAGATGTTCACGCGCTGACGCACATCCCCGAAAAAAATTCCCTCACTGAAACTAAAAACAAGCACTAAGTGGATGGGGTATGGAATGAGGATGCAAAATTATTTGGCTGGATTTGATTTTCCTAAAGTGAGGGATGTAAAAAGAGAATTTGTAAGAGGGGTGCAAATTCACTCCTATACATTTTTCCTCTACTTTAGCAAACACGAGTGTTAATGAGTGTTCAGTAAAGTAGATTGAAAGAGTTTAGAAATGTATACTTGAATCGTCAAGGAAGCATAACACAATCTGGTGAGCTTGAAAGCGTAGGGAAGGAAAATGGCTCCCAAGGTATTCTCTCCTGAGGAGGATTGAACAAAGTGCATTGAAGGTATGTAGACCAACAATGGACGAATCTCACAGGATGCAAGTGCTTCATAGGTCCTTTGGCCTGCAAAGAAGGCGCCCTCAAATACTCTCTCCTTAAGGAAGCCTGATGTGAGGGGACTCTGCAAAGTCGAATTAGAAAGCAACTTTACAAGCACACCTACAAAGCAACATGTTAATCCATAGACAAAACATGTTAGAAAACAAAAAGCAGCCATATAGGTAGACAAGCAAGAAAAAAGTCATGCAGATAGTCGAAAATTGAAGGAGAATGTTTCACGGGGGTCCCTTGGAAACCCTTCAAAAGGGGGGTCCTCTCAAGGGATGCTTAGTTTGAAAGTGATAACAATATTTTGTGTAAATCAATTCAAAATCAAGAAATCCTTTTGAAATATTTTTACTTCATCAAGGAATTCAAAAGGAAGAAGGCCCCCTTGCAAGGGGAAGGTCAAAACTTCACATGCAGGAGAAGGTGATCCCTCCTCGGAGGAAATTTTTTCAAGTTTTTTCTTTATGAACCCATGATGAAGGAAAATTTTTCTACTAGGGGTCCTTGTTGAGGAATGCAATTTTTGAAAAAAAAAAGTTTTTAAGAGATTTTCAAGAATAGATTTGTTGGCCACCAAATGCATTTTCTGAAAATCAAAGCAATATGATAGCCCCCCCTTACGATGGTGCGTGTCAAGCACAAAAGGCACGCGACATCCTAAGGAGAGAAAAACAAGAATGAAAAAGTGATGTTGTGACCCGCATAACATAACAAGATGTAACTATGGTAATGTTGTTGCACACCCAAGGGACAAAACATTAGCACCACAACATCACAAAGCAAGCACGAAAGATAAGCACACAAAAAGAAGAGACAATAACATTATGAACAAGGGATAGGGGTGATCTAATATTTTAGGGTCAAAGCTGCTCATAAATATAAATAAATAGATATAATAGTATATAAATGAACTGTCATCAACCCCCTAGTATATTAGACCATATGAAGAAAGGCACATGAAGACAAAATGAAAATAAAAAATTGGGTCAACATGGAAGGGAAGCCTAAATGTCCCCAACACTTTGTATCATCCCCAATTGTTGAAAATCAATACACAACAAAGAAAGAATGATGTGACAAATAGAGGAATTTTTATGATGCAAAAACACTCCTGTATCCAAGCACCTACAAGGGTGACAAGGTTCATCTAGGAACACATAACACAAGCATGGGGGAACACAATACACATACACACACAATCTAATCTATAGATAAAGAAGAGGTGCCCACTAGTCCTCATCAACCAAGAGGTCATTGTTCGCCCAGTCTAGATCATCATAAGGGGAGGTCAGACGAGCCTACAAGGGAAAAATATCAAGGGGGAAACCCTCTGACCCTCCTACAACAAGAGCCAAGGAAGAAGGTCCCTCGAGGTGTTCTCCACTCAATTCGTGTGAGGTAAATGCCAACCACTTCGCCAAAATCATCGATAGGGCCAAGACCTCATCCTCAAAGTTAAACATGCACTTTATAGGAGTGCCATGTGTTAACTCAAAGGGCGAGGGAGGCGACGCTTGAGATTCACTACTAAGCTCACTGAATGATTAAGAAGCGGTGAAAAACTCTAGGGACATTGGGGCTTCCTTCGTCATAAGGATGGCACAAGCCAACACAAAATCACCCTTTGAAGAAGGTGAACCCTTCTTCCAACCCCCATTGCTAGCACAGTCATCCTCCAACTTTCACTTCATCGAGGGATTCAAAATCCCCATAGATGAAGCAAAGGGTGTGAAGGAAGAGGAGAAAACCGCAATGGACACCACCGAGGTATTCAACATGTCCACAGGTTTTGAAAATGGTGGGATGTATGGAAGGGACATTAGAAGGCGTAACTCAACCGAAAGGGCAATAAACACCTACACCCTCTCCAGGTGAGGATCGTTCATGCTCACGGTGGGAGTCAGAAGCAAGATTGAAGCTAAAGGAATTAAGTAGAGAGGAGGGAAGATGAGTACACAACAAAAGGTGTCGAAGTAGGAGTTGCTGACTCCTCTTCCTTCTTTTGTAAGGTAGTCTTCTCAGTGGCTAGATCCTTTCTTCGATGCTTGCACTCATGTGCAAGGCATTTTCTACAACTCCCATAGGCTGAGAAGAGATGAAAGACTCCTATTCGACCATTAGAGTATCCATCATGATTGCTTCCAACGGAGGGAGGGACTCTTGGACAGGAACATGAAGAGGAGATGGAGAGGATGACAAAGCAACAACAAGGGGAGTAACACCTCAACGACGGGCCTCTTCCCATTCACTACATTAGAGGCAAGAGCAGTAGGAGGCCGTGAAGGCTAAGACATAGAAGATGCTCCACAAGGACCCTTCCCCTTACCGTATCAAATAGGTCGAGGCACTGTGGGTAAGGTAGGAAGTTCAAACATTAGACGCTTGGGATTTCGCCAAGCGAGCACCATTAGGCTCTCCAGCAAATGCCTAAGAGCAAGAGATAATTGCACCACAACAGGGCAAAGAAGCAATAGGAAGAACAACAGAAGAAGGAGAAGGGCATTGGGCATGCTTCTCTTCTTCCCTTTTTCGAGCCAAGGTGGCCTCACTGTCTGTCTTGAGACAAGCTCTATGCAAAATGGCATAGGGAGAAGGAGGATACCTTACCTTAGGCATTATGCCCCCACTCTTGTACCTCACATAATTTTGGTACAAGAGGTCTATCCTAGGAGGAAGCAGACCAATAGGCTCAAGCCATAAGTGATCTAGTGAGTAGCCCCCACATGCAATTGGCAGTTTATAGCTAGTGTCATGGACGACATGCACCATAACCTCATGGGAAAACTTCACACACTTGTGAACTACTGAGAGAATTTCATTCATAGCGACCAACCAGGGGATACCTAGTTTCACTCTGAAGAGCTCACACCTTGGGATTATGTCAAAGAGTGCATTTATGGTTCCAGGCCCAACTAGGATCGACAAGGTGATGTGACCAATGGGAGGAATGGAAATTCGATCATGTGTATGAATAATGCTCCTAGATTTGTCATACCCATCCTTGTGTAAGAAATTAATCAACATAATCTCCTCAGTGATGACATTTACCTGACACATAGGGTCAACAAGAACACCCATTACAATGTTTCCATTGATACATGCAAATATGTATAAGGGAGATGGCTCTCTATTAGAATTCACAGACAAGTCATGCAAGGTAAAAGTTATGGCAGGAGATCCACTCGTAGGTTGCATAGATGGGACAAGTAGATGTAAAAGGGAGGCCATTTCTATGTGCACTAGACAAGACTTTCACAAGAGCCCCCAATGGTTTCCTAACTAGAGGGTGACCCACTCAAGGTTTCATTCCACAATGCTTAAATAACCTTCCAACTACACCACTAGGGTTCATAGGTTGGCTTACAAGGCTAGACGCCTTGCAAAAATCACACCCACTACACTCCTAGGATACGAGGAAAGGGTCTTTCAACACTGCCAAACAAAACCAAAATGGTTCACATCAAGTTCACCAAAATGTAGAGGAGGAGGACCCCACACACCAAGGCTCTAGGTCACGGAGAGTCGAGAGTAGAAGGCTGCCCTAATCTACCTCAAGTTGGACAAGCATTTAAGGTCAAGGATACAGAATGAAGAGCACTCTCAGTGCCTCTGTCACTCTTCTAGCTCAAGAATTTTGGTGGGGCTAAACGAGTAAGTTTTTGGAACTCAAACTGTACCTCGAACAACTCTTTTCTAGAGGACAACAACGTAGGTCAGGGACAATAGCACGACACACTAGCATCTCACAGGTGTGCTGGTGTCTATACGAAAAAAAAGTGCAAAAGGACAGTGAAAGGTATAATGAAACTATTGACGACTTAGTAGATGAGGTTTGAAGTGCTAACCAAAATGATAAATAATAGAATGACTAAAATGATAGAAAAGATGATATAGAAACAACAAGAATGAAGGTGGTGGGAATGAACTCACGAAGGGTCCAGTTCGCCAACAAGCTCCACACGAATGCGTACCCTACACACAACCAAGAGAGGAAAAATGTTGGGGTTGTATAGGGGTTTTCCACAATCAAACCCCCACTTTAGTGTTTCCACCTCCACAGATAGCCAGATAGATAGATATGTAGAAATATGATAAAGAAAACAGTGTTGGAACCAACAAAATAGTAATTAGGAAGAGTTACCACCCTCAACCAAAGGAACTCAAGGCCAATGAGAGAGGAATACAAGTCCACAACTATGGAGGAGTCGACATACCCACAACAATGCTGAAAGCAATCTTACAAGATACCAAGTTGTAGCTTCTGTGGTAGATGTGAGGAATGTTGTGATTGTTGGAATTGTGAAGCCAATATTGCAGTAAGTAGCAAGAGTATGGAGAAAAATGTGAATCTAAAGCAAATCAAATGTGTGTAGAAAATTGAATTAGTGTGTAGAAGCGTGAAGAAGATGGGTTGAAAGTGAAAGATAGCCATTTGAAGAAGGTTTGGGAGGGAAAGAAAAGTTCAAAGGTTGGTAGGAAGGCGTAGGGGCATTACGTTTCGTCGCCAATGGAGAACGTAACACCTCTACTGATTCCAGAGGAAGGAATCCTGTCAGGATGGCAGTGTGCTGTGCAAATGTCTATGTGTCGTGCATGCATCCCCAATAGAAATTCCCCCATTGACACTAAAAACAAGCGCCAAGTGGATGGGGTACAGAATGAGGATGCAAAATTATTTGGTCGGATTTGATTTTTCTAAAGTGAGGGATGTAAAAGGGGAATTTGCAAGAGGGGTGCAAATTCACTCCTACACAATACGTATATATGTATATATACACATACTTTATATATGAAATATAAGGATACATATGTGTATTCATATATTGAATAATACAACTCTATTTACTTGTGAATTATATATATATATATACATGTATATATATTCGCGATGTATATAAATATAATATATATAGTAATGTTTACCATAGCGCTAAAAGTTAGCAACACATACATATATTAAATAATACTTAAAGCATATGAAATGCAAAGTAATATGGACAACGCCATAAAGCGCGTAGTATCCAAATAGTTTCCAACGTGTAAATATAGTTGTGAAGATTTTGTCAAAAGAAAATTCAACAGTAAATGATCATATGCTAAATATAAGTCGATCGATTCAATAGCAAACATCAACCCATGAAAATGGTGTGAATAGCACAATGTGGCACCAATTGAGAAATTGTATGAATCAAATAGAAGTCTATTTTGCAAATCAAATTCTAGTTTTTGAAGCAAGTGTAAAATATATGAATTGGTCAAGCATGTAGTTGTGCCAAGTAAGTCGATCTTTAGGAAGCAATAACCTTGCATTTCTGATCATCTTTCTTTCTATCTAACTCAATATTGACTCATTCACCTTGGCAATGTATGTGTTTGCAATGCAATAAATTTAGTTGCCACCTTTTATTTATCATGCTGAGTTGAATCATTTGAGCTGAGAAGTATCAATCCTCATGCCTTATTCCTAGCCTTTAGTTTTTGATCATTGTATATAAACAGAGGAGCTAATTACCTCATTTGGGACACACATATGCATACTTCTTGTGATTTTATGAGTTATTGTATTCTGAATACTTGAGTTGCAAGAGATTTTTTGAGAAAGTTGAGAGAGGATTTTGAGAGGAAGTAATTAGATAAGGGGAGAGAATTATTTGGGAGTTGATTATTGTTTGGAAGGTAGTGTTGGGAAACCATATCGTTCAATTGGAGCATTGCAAAATTGGGCATGTTGTCTCCTACTCTTTTATTCTTTGTTTTAAGTATTTCAAAAGATTGTTTGTTTTGTTTGGGAAGTTAGTTCTATTCTTTAATAGCAAAATATTATCTTATTCTTTTGTGAAAGAGAAAGGAAGCTTGTTGTGCTTAGTGTAACTATCTATATTGCTTGATGTGTTTGTACATATTCCATATTAAGGAATGGGTGGATATAGTGGGAATAAATACTATATTAGGGATATAGCTTACATAGCTAATGTTTAAACTAGTGGAGTTATGGATTTGCTTAGTGGAAATATTATCATTACATTGTGGTGCAAACCTTGATTGATAATCTTACTTGATTCATTACTCATGATCTCCTTGAGATGGGAAGATAGTCTTATCCCTAGTGTAGGGTATAAACTTGGAGGATATAACAATATTCAACAATAGGGTGAAGAGTTGTACTTACTAGATATGCTATTTTGAATTAGAGTCGATGGGACTCTAAAGGAGGATACATGTTTCGGTAACCCAAAAATATAATGTGAAAGGACTATGGGAGTAGATGCATCAACTCCTCACAAGTTGATAAAGTCCTCCAATTGATATAGAATTGTAGTAATCATGAGAATATTTGAGATATATTGAAAGAGAGGCTTTTATGATGGTCACTTGAGCGTTACAATACCTTTTCTTGGAAACCCTAGGTTGGGGATAACCTATTATGTAGGTTTGCCTATGTGATTATTGATTGAAGCAAATAAGTTGGGATTAACTTATATGATCTAATTGATCATTTGATTGTTGATTATATTTTCAATTGGATTCAATTTATTGTTGAGACCATACTTTTGAGTGAGTCCTTTATTGATGAAATTATACTTTGATTGAAGTCATTTATTGCTATACTTTTGAAATGAGGTCATTTATTGATAAATTTATACTTTTGAAGGGAGTTGTTTAATGTTGAGATAAACCCTTGATTGGGGACTTTTATAGTTGGGATTGTACCTTTGGTACTAGAGTCATTTAATGTTGTGACATCATGCTAATCCACAGGGTAAATTGGTAAGAGTTACTTTGAATTATTTAGGTAGAAGTGTCATAGTAAGCATAAGAGGGAAATAGGTTATTCCTAGGGTTAAGGTTACTCCATGGCATAAGGGGATAGCCTATGCATAGGTTATGCATGGTCAATACAAATTAGGCTAGGAAGGTGGGTGAAGTTTTATGACAACCACTCCTCTATTAATGGGTGGGGAATACTTTGGCCAAAGTAGTGTAAGTTGCCACTGTTTACACTATCAATTTACTGTGATCCAAATTTATGTAGCAGGCAGGGAATATCATATGAGTAGGTTGTACCCATTGTATGATGGACCTAGAAACGTTTAGGACACACCACCAGCTCAGGGAAGGTCATTATTATTATGAGGTTACCATACCAATATCTTTGTTGAAGGGAGGGCCATCTTACCATATGTGGTAGATGTGCGAGGGACCACAATAATTCCATGGTTGGCGAAAGAGCGCTTGAGTGATGCTTCTCCTCATTAGTTGGTGACCAAGATTTGATAGAGGACACCTGGACCATTCATAAACCTAGTGCCGGAAAGCTCATGGAAGTTATGTAAGTATTTATGTATCCATTACTATGGAAAGATTGTAATAGTGAAATGTTATTATTCATTATGAAATCAATATATTGGAAAGGTTTAATTCTTTGAAAATAATGCAATTGGAAAAGTTTGGAATGCTGTTTATTTCAAATGTGTATATTATTCTTGTATATGAAAAGAAACATTTTATTGCTAAGTGTTGGCATTGTGATTTTATTTACTTGAGGCTAAAAGCATAGTAAAATTGTTGGGTAGAACAATTGGCATGTAGCAATGAGCATATTAAAGAATGTGCTCACTAAAGCATGACTCCTAATATTAAATATATTTCTCCAATGTGTCACCCATATTAAATGCATTTACAATGTCACACACAATCACCACCTAAGGAAAATATTACAACTTCAAAGCACAATTCCTCGTTTTGAGATGAACCCTAACTTAATAAGATATTCGATATTTCTATGAGTAAGGTATACAACACCTTTTCCAACAAATATGTATATCTCTCAGGATTTTACACGTAGTTCATGTAGAAAGTACATAATAACTAAGTATTAAAATTATAGTGAGGAATGCATTATATTTAGAATCTTGACAGTTTCTTCTAGAAACCCTTTTCATTTTATTAAATTTAAATTTAAAAAATAATTTGTTAGCTTTGAAGGTGAAGTTGAGGGAACTCCAAGAACTCTTAGCTTGCTATTTCTTGGAACTTTATGTGTTATTTATGTAAAGAGATTTTTTGGGTGAGAGAATATGTTGGATTGTTTAGGATCTTATTAAGTTTTTGATCTTATATTAGTATAAAGTATCAAAAGCTTATACAAAAATAATATGGCGGAGTTAGATGTTGTAGTATGACATGGAGGTTTCTTATAACACATTGTTTCTATTGTAAGAACTACAATATTTTTGATAAAACAATTGTCATGAACCGAGTGAGTTGCTAACACATGTAGGTAGTGAGAGTGCACATGCAACTCTGCTATAGTGCATATGAATATTGATAAGGACTTGTTGATGTTCTAGAGGCTGGTCAAAGGTACTATAGATGGTTAAAATCAATCATTAGTTTTTATATGCTAACACAAGCCATAGTTTGGTTTTGGATACATTGTAATAAGGTATGTACACAATTTAGGTGTTTTGGTTAATATCCTTTGAATAAATACAAGATTATGTGGTGGTTATACATTTGGAGAATCTATGTTTGGTATGTTGACACCATGGTATGGTTGTGTGATGGTTGTAATTCCATGTGTAGTTAGAATATCAAGACAATTGAGGTTCTAAGGAAGTTTTAAGATTATCTTGCCCATGGTACAAATGGAATAGATTGATGATGTGTTATTTCCTAAAGGTGTGGTGATGGGATGAAGTGTGATTGTAGAGATTGTATGCTATTGTTTGAAAATTTAGATACATGTAAAGATAATACAAGTATATTTATAGTTTGTTTCAGAATATTATAATTGTAAGTCCTTTTGTTGGTGAGTTTTTATTGTAATGTTTTCCCACAAATTATTGTGTCTCATGTCTATGTTGTTTACATATGATTTCATTTCCTAATTGTTTTAAAATTAATTGATACAACAAATGCAATTGTATTTTGATCACACAATCTAAAGGTTTCTAATATCCTTGATTATAATTTATATCGAGGACTAATTTTTAAACATTTCATATTAGAGATTTATTGTTTAGATGGGGCCACATAATTTGGTGCAAAGATCATACTCATTTGTTGGTGAAACCCTAACATAATTTTTTTCCATATGTATGTAACTAGATATATTGAAACTTTTGGAATATTTTATGAGAATATAGACATGAGATTGAGGGATTCAATGGTTAGAATTTTGAGTTATGAAAGTTGAAAGTAGAATACCTCCTATTAGAAAGAGATTTGTGGACAATGGCATCTTATTTAGTAAAACATACACGTATGTTTCATGTGGAATAAACTAGAAGAAAGCTACAAGTACAATTCATTGACATGTTTTAAATTATATATTATTGAATGTGTAGTAAGTTATATATTATCATGAGAGATGGGTTCTTGTGAACCACTACTCATGAAACATGGGTCAATGAGTTTGAATTGAAAACTACATGGTTGAATCCTGATAGCAATACCATAATTTGGCATGTTGTGGAAAATACCTCCTACTTATCTATTATTGAATGGGTTAGAAGAGCTAGTTGCATATATGTTGTTGAATAAGGTAGAAAACCTGTATTAGTCTAAGAGTGTGTTTAATAAAGTGTTATTGAAAAGAGAGTAATACACTTTGAAAATGAAATAGGGAAAGTTTGAAAGTAATCATATTAATCCTTTCAATCTAATTTTAAGTCAATTAGTGTCAATTGGAGTCAAGTTGGAAGAAGAGGATCAGTGCATAGTATTACTTTATTCCTTGATATATATGAGAATTTGATTATGGAATCTAGAGGTAACTATTCTTCATCAAAATTAGAGGACATTGTAGGTATTTTGGTAAGTGAAGAAATTAGAAGAAAATTGATAGATGAATCCTCTAGGAATGCCTTGATTTTAAGGGGTAGGCCAAAAGATAGAGGGGGTAAGAAGAAGGGTGGAGATAGAAAGTTCAAGGGAAAGGACAAGTCTAAATCTCTTGTTAAACTCAAAGTGTTCTAGAATTATGATAGGATCTAGGTCACATAAAAAATAAATATTAGTTTAAGAAGAAATATGATTCCTCCAATAAATCCATAAATAATGACGACTTCAAGAGTGATACTTTTATCTTTGGTAATATTAATGGGTGTTTGAATTAGGTGCATCATATTACATGACTTTTCATAGGGAGTGGTATGCCAATTACGAGTGATAAATTATAGGTTTTCCTTGGAAATAATATTATAGGATTATTAATTATGGAATTCATGTTAACTTTGAGAAGAAGGGTTGTTAGTTGGATAGAGTAAATTCGGTGTTGGATAAACGTATTCGACATGGAACATTCTTTATGTTGGAGGCATCATAATTATGTATCTTAGTCAATGTAGTTGAATTTGAATTAGGTATTTTTGTGCATAGGTTAGGTCATGGAGGAGATTTAAAAAAAATGGTAAGTATGAATATTTTAAAAGGTATTTTAGTTTGTTTTATTGAGTTTAATATTTGTCAACATTGTGTGTTTGGAAAGAAGAATAAGGAATGTTTTTTTTAGGAAGCACTAGAGAAAGAGATATTTAGAAGTGATCCATAATAACATGTTTAGTTTGGATGCATACTCCATTAGTAAGTCTTATTATTTCTCCTTTATGGATGATTATTTTAGATGTGCTTGGGTGTATTTTCTTAAGAAGTATGAAGTTTTCCAAAAAATTAAGGAGTTTATGATACTTGTATAGACTAATAATAGTAAGAAAATAAAGTGTTAATGTCATATAATGGTGGAGAGTATTGATATAAGGAGAGTGAGGAATTATGTAAACATGCTAGAAATGTTAGGCATATGAACTCCCTACACATCACTAAAAGAGTAGCTAAAATGTTGACTTAAATATTGTTGGATTAAGCCAAAGGCATACAAATGAATGTAGTATGCAATACAAGTTTTGGGATGACACAATTAAAATTATTTTTTAGTTGAAAAATAGGTTTCTCATATGATATATATGGATAAGTAAGAAGATCGTTGTTACACATTTTAAAGTATCTGGCTATGAGATATTTGTTCATATTAAACAAAAAAGATCCGAGTTAGATTTTAAGGTTAAAGAATGTATTTTCATAGGTTATGGTGAAATGTAAAAGGGTATAAGCTTTGAAATATAGTGACATTGCAAGTTCTCTACTCAAGGGATTTCATATTTAGGGAACTTAAATTTTTATCCAAGAAAGAACAACCAAGAGACATGTTTTGAACATAAAATAGAGCATGGAATGCATATGGAAATGAATGAATTAATAGAGGGTGCTATCATAATAGTGGTTTACAATTCCTGAGAGGACTAAATTTTAGCTGAAATCACATATTTTTAGAAAATATAATGATTTAAGCCTTAAAAAGTTCCATTTTAAGGATTCCAATTGAAGAGGGTTTGATCAAATCACCTTAGATCAAACCCCCTTGGATAGAACCTCGCTAGTTTTAAACCATACCTATAAATGCGTCTCCTTTACACCTATCAAAATGCTGATAAAAAATCACTTTTGATTTATATTTTGGGGGATCAAATGAATTCATTTAAAATTTATTTCAAATGATTATGGTATTCCTCAGAACAAGCTATCCAATGAATATAATTTTAATATGTTTTGGTTTTGTTATGTATTTGTTTTTTAAGTTTTATTAAATATAGGTTTTTCATCGAAAATGAATTTCTTTGTTCTTCACATGTGGAAAAATAGAATATTATCAAAATTTTTGAAAAATATGAGTGCACCAGATATTGAAGTCCTCGATCCAACAAAAAAAAAAATAAAATTTTGACATATACAAAAAAAGTTAAGTTATACATGATTGTGTCTGAATTGTAATTTTTGACTTTGAAACTTGATTAAGGAAAAAATATTCAATAAAAAACTATCTAACAAAGTGGAAGCACTAGATATCAAGAGTTAAAAATCTAAATTTGAAAGAATTAGAATTTTATCCTTCATGGAAAAAAAGTTATGCGTTATATGGTGTGCATCACTTTTTAAAAATGTTGTTTTCTGAAAAAATCTATTTTCGTGGGAGATGGAAAAAGAAGTGCAATTTGATTCCAAAAATTTTGAAAAAAATATTTTTAGAATCTACAGACAAAATTTGATGAGACTCTAGTTTGCACCATCTTCAAATTCCTCACAGTTTAGCCGCTATAGGTGCCCGAATGTGAAGATTTAGTTAAAAATAATAATTTTAGTGTCCAGTTTGGCAAAAAATTGTAAACCACTATTATGGGATCACCTTAGAAAAACTAGTTTTTATGGAGAGGAAGAATGTACACTAGGAAAAAAAATTAAGAACATAATTTTGGAAGTTGTCAAGATCTCTAAATGTAATTGTGAGAAGGTCTACAAGGTAATGCAAATTCCCTAAGTGGTTGTACACTCAATTTCTATTATATTTTTTCTCTAACTTTTACTAATGATGAGATAAAGTATTTAGAAGAATATCTCTCTTTAAAGGAAATAAATTCTTGGAGAAATGTCATGAAAGACGAGATGACATTGTGATAGTGTAAGACTTGAAATTTTTCTAATCTATCTAATGAAAGGAAGGCCATTGGTTGCAAGTGGGTGTTTAATAAGTTTAGTGAAACTGATACACTTGAAAAGTACAAAGAGGCATTCCTTGGTTGAATGAATAGAATTTAGGACCAATATTTTTCTCGTGTAGCTAAGTTAAGTTCCATTGGAATGTTGTTATTTGTAGATGTGGCATGTGGATTTGGAGTAAAATAGACAGATGATGATATTTAATTCTTAGGTGGATATTTAGAGGAGGAAATTGATATGAGTCAACCTAAATCATTTAAATTCAAAGGAAAAAAGATATATTTTGTGTAAACTAAAAAGGCATCCATTTGTGTTAAAGCAATCACTACATATGTGGTATTAAAATTTTGATGCATATGTACTAGAACTTGGTTTGACAAGAAGTAATGTTGATAACTATGTACTACAAAAAGGTTGAAAATCATGTTCTAACTATTATTTTATATAATGGTGGTATGGCAATAACTAGAAAGAATAAGATATTATTAAGGAACTGAAGGATTGGTTGTTTAGGAAGTTTGAGATGGACTTATATGTTGTAAGGTTCATACTTGGTATGTAGATTCAAAGAGATAAGGTTAATAGGAAGTTATGGTTGAAATAGAGGAAGTATCTTAAAAATAATTTTTAATAGTTTGACATGTATGATAGTAAATATGCAAGTATCCCTTTATTACTAAGCACTAACTTGAGTTTGAAACATTGTCCTAAGTTTGTAGAACCTTTTGAGGATATGTACAATGTTCCATATGTATGGAAAGGATCCTTATGTTTAAAATAATCTTTGCAAGGCCAAATGTTGATCAAATAGTGGGAGTTCTAAGTAGGTTATTGTCAAAGACTATTAGAGAACACTAGAATCAAGTGTTAGAATGAAAATAATTGGTGTGATATTCACTTTTAGAGATTTCTTGGGTGAGAGAAGATGTTCGATTATTCATGATCTTATTAAAGTGTTAGAATCTTATGGGGTTAGATGTTTCAATGTGGCATGAAGGTATCTTATGAATTTGTGTTTCTATTGTAGGAATTGTAAGACATTTTGTGAAGAACTCACTAAAACATCATGAATTGAGTGAGTTTCTAGAGCATGTATAGTAATAAAGGTGCACATGTGAGAGCAGAGTGCATGTTGTGATATATGAGGACATAAAAATGTCCTAGAAGGTGCTCAAAGGTACCATAGGTTGTTACAATCAATCTAGAATTTGCATTTTCTACTGTAACCATACTTAAGTTTTTGGTTGTAGTGTGGGATATGTACATGACTTAGGTGCTTTAGTCAACAACCATTGACTAGGCACATTTGGTAGTATCAAATCATATACAATTGTTATTCATTTAGATGAGTCACATTTGATATTATGTGTAGTATATTGTTGTCATGGTGTGATAATGATATGGTCTTGTCATGGTTGGTGGGTCAGTGTAGCATCATGGGGGGCCAAACTTGGCCCCTAAGTGGCAATAAAAATTCAGAAAGATAGAGTTACACAACTTGACATAAAAAATTGAATAGGCTATTAACATAATTTAAAAAATATGTAGGAAAATAATTTGTATCAAATTGAATGTAGTTTCTAAGCTATTAGTCCTTTTTTGGAAAAAAATAAATCTATTTGGTGAAAATTTGAAATTTCATTGCAGTAGTACTAAATTTTCAGGAAAAAAAAAAAAACAAGTGTTTGTCCAGCCACCTTAATGGGGAGAACAAAAAAAAAATTATTCTAAATATTTCAATATAAGTAGAGAACACATTCTTGGATGTGACATTTTTTTGTAATTTATTTGCAAGTAAATATTTAGTTATGAATTTTTTAGTAGGAATTTTTAAAAATATTAAAAACCATTTGTCTGGCTAGCCTAACTTGGTAAAAAATTTAAGAAATTTAATTTTTCCTTTTTTTTAAAACTATAGTTTGTGAAGCATAGTTTGTGATGCATCTTTTGGATTAAAAAAATGTTTAACCCCTTAAAAGTTATAGATATTTTTCAATTAGCCTATCAATCAGGACTTTAGTCAGAATGTGTGTAGAAAATCAATAATAATGATCTATTTAATTCTAAATAAGACATATCTTATATTTTTGGAAAGTTGACAATTTTCTCTATAAACCTTTTTTGTTTCATCAAATTTGGATTAAAAAAAGTTGTCAATCACTTTTATATCATAACGCCATTGTTCCGCCCCATGATCCTACAATGACCTTGGTATTCCATGAGTGGTTAGAATATTGAGATGGTTGGGATTCCAAAGAAATCTCAAGATTATTTTTTGTCCATGACACAAATGGAATAGATATGTGATGTATTATTTCCCAAAGGTGTGGTGATGTTGTGAAACATAATTGAAATGATTGTTTTTTATAATTTGTAAATTAAGATACATGTATTTAGAGACTAATTATATTTGGAGTGTATTTTTGATTAATGCATTCATAATAGTTTGGTTATTGTTGAGTTTTTCTTGTAAAGGTTTCCCATGTAAATCCTTTTGTCTAATGTATATGCATTTTTCCTATGATTTTTTGTTCTTTTTAATTATTTCTAAATGAATTGATATAAAAAGATATCTCTGAATCACATAATATTAAGGTTTCCAATATTCCAAACTCTTAGTTGTATTTATAATCAATCTCAACATGATTTGCATGTAAATTGAAGGTTTTGGGTTACCAATCTCAATTCCAAAGAAATTTAAAGGTACATTTAGTGGGAACTAATCTTTCAAGAAAAAAATGGATAACTATTATGGTTTCATACAAAATATTATTGTTGAGGCTCCCAACAGCCTCAAAAACATTCTCCAATTGGAATATATATAATTTTACATAGTTATAAACATATATTTATATTTTCTATCATTAAATTATAGACAATGGTAATATTATTCAATTATAGTAGACATTGAATTATGTTTTTTTCATAATTATGGATGATCCACTCACTAAGCTAAAGTAAAGAGGATGGAAAATTTGATAGAGGAGATTGAAGCAATCTAATAAAAAGTTACTGAAAGGAAAAGGTTGGAAGAAGAATATATGACTAGTACAAATGAAGGTAAAGGTTCAAACAAATTGAATCTATCACTTGGTTCAAGCATCAAATGATTTTATTAAATGTAATGAATGCTTGATGAAAATGAAATAAAATATAACATAAAAAATGAAAATGTTAAAATTTGTATTGAATATAAATGTAAAAATCAAAATAAAAATTATGATTTATGAAATGCGACAGGCTTCTTTGTTCGGGGTTCCATCTTAAGCTTTACCAAATGTAAAGTATGCAAATAATAAGAAGGAAGAGCAACGCTTGACCCCCGAAACAAAGTTAGAGGAAAGTTAGCCAACAACGTACAAGTAACTTCATAACTAAAGTTGGTGATAATCCTCATTAGGTAAACCTGTTTGGTAGCTGGGTAGTAGGATATATTATCATGTAAATCTTCCAACTTGATCAAAAGCATAAATTAGGACCTCTTAGGCACTTTTGTAATTACTTACTATTATTATTAATATAATATATAGGCTATTAGTCTTTTGCCAAAAAAAAATAAAAAATAAAATGAGCATGCAAATAAAAAATGGTAAACTTCGTCATGAAACACCTAATGATAAGAGAAATGTCATAAATAAAAAGAATAAACATAAAAAATACTTGAAGAAGCTAGATATGAATTAAACGAAATTAAATGTATTCTTTCACTCTGAAGACTAATAATATTAATGAAATTGATAACACCACTATAATTGAAATCAATGTATCTCCAAATTATATGTATATGAAGGACCTTCATTGAAATCCCACATTCACCATCTTTGAATGACCTTAATAAAATTATAAAAACATAAGAACCCATAAATGGTTAGTTTAAATTGACAAATATATAATGGAAAAAATGAAGGGAAGATGCCCTCACATGCACTATTTAGTTTTAGACTTCTAAAATTTTCAATGAATACTTTATAAATAACATGTTCTCAAAACGAAGCCAACTTTTTATAAAATTTCTAACAATGTATAAAATGAAATAAATAAGTCAAAGATTAGGGTAAAAAAAGTATTTGATTGTAATAAATTACTATTATAAATATTCTAAATGCATTTAATTATATTGGAAGGACAACCAAGGATAAAAATAAAAGATGGGCCCATTACGTAACAACCTTAATATTAAGTAAAATCTCAATAAAGTCTTGATTATTGAGGCAAGCCTATCTTGAATTTAACCTAAATTACAAAAATTAAAAAAATAACTCTAGCATTAAGATCAAGATTCTATATTTTTTTCTAAATGATACTTGAGATTTTAGTTGTAGACTTCAAAAAATTGATATGAAGATAGATGATACCACAAAATATGTAATCAAACAATTTTGACACTTTAATATTAAAGTATCACCTAATGTAAAATATTATTAAAAATTAAGACAAGAATCAAGACTACGAATCATGTCCTAAATATTACCTACAATATATCCAAACAACATTATATAAGCAATTTTATGAGGTATGTATCGAGGTTTGACAACCACGCAAAGAACAATTTTAGAATCTTCTAAGCCCTTTTATTATGCACCTCTTGAATTTGTAGTTCATGCTATTGAAAACACTAAGTTTTTTATGTGTCAAGAACTATTAGTTTATACTCATTCTATTTCACACAAATGAAAGAACATTGAGGTGTGGTATAATTAAATTTCTAGTCTTATATGTTTATGTGAAAGATATGCTAATTTATTTTACTATAAAAATAATTATTTAAATGAAAAGTATATAAAGTGTATCAGGTTGTCAAATTTTAAATGTATTCATGAGGAAAATGAATACAATTTTAAAAATAAAATGGTTTATGAGTTAGTGAAATATAATTTGAAGAGTGGGGAGGAAGGTTCCAAATGTGAGTTAGCTGCTATAGAAGTAACTATTGCTACTTTTATTTTTTCTTTTAGGAAAAATCTATTTTACAAGTATTCTAGAAACAACCACATGTCTCCATGGTTATATCAATAGTTTAGGCTGCGTAAATATTTCTTCTTGGTTGGACTACTATCTTTATAATTGGATTTGTAGAAAACTATAGGTTATAGTTTTAAAATGTAATATATTTGAAATATTATAATTCAATATGGACTTTAATTCTCATTCAAATCATATATACATGCCTCTAGGAGTATGAAAGTGAAGAGGGAGATTGTTAGAGAGTATAATTTTTTCATGGTTGATTATTAATGTCACTCATTAGATTTTGTGCAATGTTACTTTCAATGATATTATGATTTCTTGTAGTCCAAGAAGACATCAAAATGGTTTGTTTTATTTGGTGTTACACTAGTCAATTCAATACTGCATATAAGCTTTATTAGTTAAGAAGGATACACTGATAGAAGGGTAAATCTTGAATTTTTGTGTTTTTTCTAGGAATGGAAAATGAGAGCACAATTGAGTGGTCACATGTGAAAATAGAGATCTAGTTAAAGAAAACTTAAATATTCAAAATATTTCTATGTTTAGTGGTGCAAATTTTATTCTTAAATTATGTAACTATACACTATCACAAGGAGGGGCATTTGATTTATAAGTACACATTATTTTTATTGGTTGATGAGGGGAAAATGAGCTAGAGATTTAACTATGAGAAAATTGTGACTAATCAAAGGTGCATCCATTTTGAAGTTCTAAAATAGGTACATGGACTATTTGGACACACAAGTTAGCTTGATTTTATCAAAATTTTATTAGAATGTGATTGAAATCATTGTGATTCAAGTGAGTGGGTAGATACATGTTTATGCTATTGTTGTATGCCATATGTGTTGGGATTAAGGTGTCTCAACCTTGAGTCTTAGCATTAATTTATTGATTATTAGGTGCATATTAATTTATCCTAATGCATTAAACTTTTCAAGTTTCCATTCACTTTGTGGTTCCTATTATTGAGATGGCATCCTACATGGTAGGTGATGAGATATTACAAGATCCCTATTTTTTAGGAAGTTGGCACCCACTCTAGGAGGTCCTATTTTTTAGGAGGATGATGTCACATGTTTCCATATTAGTGATAAACTATTTTGGCAACTTCCTATGTTGACTTGAGAGTCCCTATTAGTAGTTTCTATATCAAAATTGAAGAGGAATAAATCAACTTTTAGCTTTATCTTCTTTAGGCGCCCAATATATGGATAATATGTTTTTCTTCAATATGGACACCCAAATGGGCTTGGAGTTCTTGAAAGTATTCTTCCTTTGGTTGGTTTTACTCACATGTCTTAGTTTTATGTTGATTGGATTTGAGGATTTTTCGTTCAAAATCTATGGTTATGCATATTCATGTTATTCCATTGTTCTAGTTTAACTATTGTGGTGTTTTTTAGACTTTTGGGTCTTTCAAATGATAAGTGGATATGGATTTACATGTGTCCGTAATCACAATGGTTTTACAATTTTTTACATTATTAATCAAAGCTTATGGTTTTGTAGGTCTACAGATGAACTATTGTTCAAATTATGTTTCCCTTGGGGTATTTATGAATGTAATATATAGTTGCAGTTTTGCATGTATGCTTTGTGCACGATGTGAGGAGGTTTATAGCTTTCTTTGTGAGGAAATATTGGTATATATTTTACCATTGGTGATTTGTGGGTTGTGAAGGTATATTTCATTTTTTATAATCTTCTAGACAAATTATTTCCTCTAGAAAGGGTTTATAGTTTTCCTATCTTCTAAGAAGATGTGGGTTTGTGTAGATCTGGGAAAGTCCATTATTTTAGATGAAATATGAGATGATTTTGTAGGTTTGACATGTTAATAAAAATATGTGGTTTGTATATTTGTGGAGAGATTGTGTTCAAACTCTTGGAGTTTTCTAGATGATAACAATTTCAGATTTACAAGAATAATTGATTAGACTATGATACTTAGTTGTGGATTTGTTTGGAAAATTTATGTTTGTTAGTGATCTCATGTTTGAGTCTTGAAATCTACATGTTATCTTCTTTGATATCTCAGTTTTGTATGTTACTAATGTAGTTTGTGGATTAGCTACCCATTGACTATAGTGTGATGAATCGGATGTGGATTGTCTATATTTATGAGATTGATTCAATGTTGATGCAAACTTTATTAGTAGGCCTTGTCTATGGTCATTTATGCATTGGTATGTTACATTGAGATAAGAGGATGGATGATGTTGAGTATATTGATAGTCAGTTATGGGACTTGTAGTATGTTGTTTATCTTCTTGACTTGGAGATCTTGGTTCTACATATTATTTTGTGTTGTTGATATTACAAGTGACATATTTGATTGTATTAGAGACATGGAGAATCTTGAGACCATCTTTCTTTGAGGCATTTTCCCAAACAGTTCACTGCCTTGTCTATGTTTCTTTCTATATAATGATACATAAAGATTTATTCACTTTCTTCTTCAAAAATCATGGTATGCAATCAAGAGTTTTAAAAGAAAGAGTTTTAGAATATGGGAAATTTTGTTTTTAGGTCCATCTTTGAACCCTTAATTCTACCCTATGTAACGCTTTAGCCAATTATATGTTAAGGTGGTTAGAATTTTAAAATATCTCTACTTAGATGTGAAATTTTATTCCTCAAGTCCTCAAATCTTTATGTAATGTGTTGCAAGTGGAAGAAACAAGATCTACTCTTCCCCATCTTAACTCTAGGGTTTTTATATCTCTCAAATATGATGAGCGTATTCTACATATTTTGTGCTTTCAATTGAGTGATAATCAAACTAAACATGATATTGAAGTTTTGAGAGGTTTGAATGCTTGTTTTCTATGTAAAATGGATGGTCATCAAAGAAGGCATGGCCCAAAAATTCTTAAGAATATTAATAGACTTGTAGCTAATAGAATTTCATCCTTGATTGTGTAGGAAATAATAAAATAGACAATAGAAAAATTTACGAGAATGAATTTGATACTTTAGATGAGATTCTTGACAAATTGGAGGACTCTCATTCTAGTGAGGCATATGTTGGTATCCTTGAATATATGCCTTTTGTCAACAATGAGCTTGCTCTTCTTGTTTTTTTCAAGGATAATTCTAGGTAATAAAAAAATTCCCAAGAGCTTGCCTTAGAAAGATTGAAAGAGTTTAAGTTGTTTGTTAGTTTGGCTACACCTCCCATTGCTCCCCAAGCTCTACAAAACATTGAGTCTATGATTTCCAAAGACCTTTCCCATACACTTTTCATGAGTAAATCTAAGAGTAAAGATTCAATTTTATTAATTATCTATTCCAAGATGAAGCTACCGTCTAGGGGGATTTTGTCCCTAGGTCAAGTGTTGATGTGGATGGATGAAAAAAGAGAAAGCAAACCGACTCATGTGTTAATAATCACAAGAGTGGAAAAAATGGAGAGGAAAAATAACCCAAATATTTTGATAGGTTGTACTATAAATGAAAATAGGATGCACCAATTGGAATGTTAGAGTTTGGAATCTTTTGGAAAGAATGCATTTTACGATCCTCTTACAATAATAGGCTTAAAATGGATTGCTTTCTCTTTCAAGAAACTAAAGCTATGAGATTTGAGCTAGAATGTACTCTTAAATTTGTTTGGAGAGAGTTTAACTTTTTTCACTAATCATATTTGGGGAAAGGTGGTGCAACTATTCTAGTTGGGCTAGTATGGGATCCCATTAATAGTGATTCTATGTGTTCTCCTTGCAATAGGGTAGCTTGTGTGATTGTGAAAAAGGATGATGTCTAGTTTGGGGCCCAAATGTCGTAGCATAGACAAGGCGGTGAACTGTGATTCTCACTTGCAAACAACAGACATGCATTCCAACTTGTGATTCTCATAAGCAAACAACAGAGTCACCAATGATGGAGTTGCAAAGTGATTGAAAGTACTGAGTTATGGTTTGTCCCACTGGCATTGAAGACAAATATACAAAATACAATCACAAAGAGTAATATTCACAAACCAAACCAAATCAAAAACCCTATAGTACTTTGATTCATAAATTTCAGATGAAATATACAAACCATTTTGGTGATAGACGGGATGCAGAGGCCTTCACGAAAAAAAAAATCACAAAAATTCCATTTTTTGCATCCAAGCAAGCTTGATTTGTGGCTTCCTGCAACCTTCCCTCCGCCGGAACGTGACTCACTTCTCCAATTTGATGAGCTAGGTTTTTAAATTATGTCAATTAAAATGAAAATTGTGGCGCCATGTATAATAATTATAATATATATTAATATAATATATAATATTATAATATAATATTAATATATTATAATATTAATATAATATTATAATTATTATAATATAATTAATATAATTATCTCTCTATATCTCCCACTATCTATGTCACTCCCTCTTCCCCCCTCTATCTATTGAGCTATCTCTCCCTCTCCCCTCTTCTCTATCTCTCCTCTACCTATCAATATCCCTTTCTCTTCCTCCCCCTCTCAGCTATCTCCCAACCCCCTCTCTATCTCTCACCATCTCTCCCTCCCTATCCCCCCTATCCATCGACACTCTATCTCCACCTCTCTTCTTTTCTCTTCCCATATATCTCCATCTCTCTTTCTCTTCCCATATATCTCTACCTCTCTCTCTTACCATCCCCCTCTATCTCTCTATATCACCCCCTTTCTATGTCTCTTCCTCTCTCCCCTATCTTCTTTTCTCTCTCCCTTTCTACATATCGCTCTCCCTCTCCCCCTCTTCTTTCTCTCCCTTTTCTACCTATCTATCTCCATCTCTTCTCTCTCTTCCTCTTCAACCTATCTCTCCCTCTCTCCCCCTCTTCTCTATCTCTTCTCCTCTACCTATCAATATCCCTTTCTCTCCCTCCCCCTCTCAGCTATCTCCAAGTTCCCTCTCTATCTCTCACCATCTCTCCCTCCCTATCCCCCCTATCCATCGACTCTCTATCTCCACCTCTATTCCTTTCTCTTCCCATATATCTCCATCTCTTTTTCTCTTTCCATATATCTCTATCTCTCTCTCTCTCACCATCCCCCTCTATCTCTCTATATCACCCCCTTTCTATGTCTCTCCCTCTCCCTCTCTCCCCTATCTTCTTCTATCTCTCCCTTTCTACATATCCCTTTCCCTTGTCTCCCCCTCTTCTTTCTCTCCCTTTTCTATGTCCTATCTATCTTCATCTCTTCTCTCTCCCTCTCTCTCCCTCTTCTCTATCTCTCTAATGTCTAATAATAGTGTTTTATTAAACTATAAGTAGATTATTGTCACCACTCTTCATTCCACATGAAATGCCAAATGTGGCAATTGTTTTGTTGCTTTTGTCAAGTTTCATTGTAAAACCCTTCCATTTTGGCTCTTTGATCGGCATTGTTCTTCCCTGTTATGATTGTGTTTGATTATGCTTTGACTTTGGAGCTTGGTTGCTTTTGATCGCAATTGTTAAACAATGTGAATGTTATATTTTGATGTGATGTTATTTTATTCTAATGTTGTCTTTAAGACATGTTTTGGATTAACTTAGAAGATATTTGATTTAATGATGTTTTATGCGGTTGATCATATCATTGATGTTAGAATCGTTAGTTAGTAATTGTGTATTGGTGAAGGGGACAGGATTGTATCACTGGCTTGTGAGTGCCCTATGATTCTGAGATTTCCTCTTCACGGTGTGTTGATCATATTATATATATATGCATGTTCGATGTACTCTTTGTTGCAGGTTGACAGGTACATGACATCGACTCCACCTGGTTCATAGGGTTGAGTGTGTCCACTAACCAGCAGAAATCAATTGGGAGATAGTAGTTAGGTTTTCCATGCCAGGTCGTCACCCTAGTCATAGTGTGTCGTCGGGTTTGAGTCGGATTAAGTTGCTTTTTTGTTATTCTCTCTCCTTGTTCTCATTTAAATTTCAAGTGAAAAAGGTAGACAAGTGGTGTTATGTATTTAAAGTCGTTTATTAAATTTATCTGGTTATAATGTTATAAATGTTGCTTAATTTATTCATTAATTTAATTTAATTAATAAAATGATCTAATATGATATTAGATTTATTTTATTGATTAATTAAATTAATTGTGTTGAAATAAGTCAAGTTATTCTTTTAGAAATTATAAAGTTAAATTCTTTTGAAAATTATGAATTAAAGTCCTTTGGGAATAAATTGTTAAAAGCATTTAAATGCATATGAAATGGAAATTTCAAAATAGGTAATAAAGTCTTGTTGAAAACAATTTTGTTTTAAATGTAAAAATGAAAATATCCTCAAAATGTTATAAAAATAAACTTAGTGAGTGGGATTTTTAGGGTTTTTGACCAATTTGGGGAAAAACCCTATTTTAGAAAATGGAATCTCATCTAAATTTCAATTTTTCAATTTGGGGGAGAAATTTTCTTGGTTGTGGCTTTGCTGGGGTTTGTGAAGAAGATGGAGACTCTTGCTTGAGCTGGATTTAAAAGAGGAATTGGAAAACACCATTGTTGAAGGCTTCAAGCTTTGGAGGAAAAATCAGGTTCCTCTTTGTTCTTGCTTTGTTTCATTTTGAAAAGAGTTTAAATCCTTGATATGCTGGTTGGAAATCCTTGAAATAAAGTTTAAATTTAATGAAAACCCAAGGGAATTTGTTTTAAAAATAGCAATAGAACTTGGAAGGGATTCAAATGAAAAGCTTTAACTTCTCTGTCAATTTGGAGAATACCCAGAAATTTACATCATATTACTGTGTTCAAAATCCTCCTTAGTTTTTCCCTTAGGAAAATTTGCCCAATCTGTGTATAAAATGGAAAAAAATATAAATATGTATGTATATATATATATATATATACTGTTAATGTTTGGGAATTAATTTTCTTTCTGTTAAAAGCTCTGTGAAATTTATAAAATGAAAAAAAAAAATGAAAAATTTCCTGTAGCAAGGAGTATTTTCTGTTTTAAATTTAAATAAAATTAAAATTAAAATTAAAATTTACTTTTTGTGGGGGCTGCCCACAACCACCCCCCATCCATGGAGGCGCTGGCTATGCAGCGCTCCCCATGGTTGGGGAGGGGCTGCGTCCCCTGTTGGGGGTTGCGCTGCAGCCAAAGTATTTTGCCTTTGTTTTTTTTCTAATATAATTTAGTTTTATTAAAAATTTTAGTTTTAATTTAATTTAATTTTATATTATAATATATATATATATTATATATTAATTTTATATTATATATAGAGTATATATATATATATATATATATATTTAATATATATGTATTATATATATTTAATGTATATATTTAAAGTTTTCTTTTCTTTACATTAAGTGGTAATATAGAATTTTAAATTGGTTGTTTTTAAATAGATATATTTAAAGAATAATTATATATTTAATATATGTTCTATTTAAATATAATTTATTTATGGAGTTTATTTTATCTTCAAAGTTGAAATAAATTGATTCTTTCTTTTAATCAATCGACTTTATTTAAAATTTTGTTTTGATTATTATGAATAATCAGGAAATCTTAGAATATAAAAATAATGTTTTAGGGGCATATGTTTAAATGATGTTGTAATATTTAAAATAAGAACTTTGAAATGTTTATCTCATTTGTATAGATGAAATGAAATTTATGTATGATCAAACGTTTTTATTTAAAATATTGATTTTGATTAATTGTAACATTGAACAAATGAAATTAAATCGTAGTTCTTAAATCTTTTAATGTTGCCAATGTGATTTAATTTATTATGAGTATGAACAAATAGTGCTAATTATTTAAATTAATTTCATGTACTACTTCATTGTTTGGAGTGGGTTTAGGAAACCCTAATATTAGATATTGAGTTGCTTGGAATGCTTTTATATCATGTTTCTTTCGTTCTCAATTTTTGGAAAATGGGGTTAGTTGTCTAGTAAGTCTTCCAGAGGAGTTCGCTAGGATGGGATGTTTTATGTAATGGTTCCAATTTGTGAATCGCCGTGGGAATTGTGTAGAGTTGTACTATGTTGTTGTACCTGGTTTTCTCGAACGGGGTTGATTTGTGTCTCCTTGAGAATAGGAGAGGGTAATGTGGTTTGTACCTCCTTTGGAAGGAGTGGGTTTTGTATTTTGGTCTCCTCCAGCGTTTGGAGAGGGTTTTGACCTTGTTGCCTCCAGTGTTTGGAGTGAGTTTCCTTGATTGTTTCCTCCTTGGGTTGGAGAGGTCGTATTATCTAGTTACCTATTGTGGTTTTCACTGTGTGTGTGTTGTCGATAGGAGAGTGGCTCTTTGTGGGGGTCTGGCACACAAAGGGGCGCCAGGGTAACTCACCTAGGGTTTAATCAAGTGATAATTTTAAAAAATTAATGGGGGTCTTTCACACTAATAAAGATAATGAATACCTCTCTCGTGAAGCAAGTGAATGTTAAGGCTCAAGATGAGATGAGACGCATAGTTTTGCATGAGGGTCTGGCGGCCGATAAAGGCAAGCCAGGGTAACTCAAGATGGGGGTCCGATAGCCTAGGAAGGTTGAGCTAGGGTAACTCATTGCAATTTATGTATGACACTTTTCCTACATCAACAGTTAGTCAGTAATTGTGTGGTGTACAAATGATGTACATGATCATTGTTCTCTGGAAGCATTGTAACCTTTGTGTACGTGATGTTGTACTTGTATCCTTTTCTGTTCAGTTATGTTTTAGCCTGTCTAGTGGTAGATGGTCTTGTGTAGGAATTCCTTGTTACTATCTCCTAGCACGGGGGGTGAGCCTTCGGGTATCACATGGTTGGGTGGAACGTGCACCTTAATCCGTTGGGTTGGCTTCTTGTTCATGTGGATGAGATTTCCAGTTGGAGAGCTCATGGGATCCAATTTCTTTCCTTGTTTTATTCATTTAGTTGATCTTATATTTTTATTACCCCTCATTTGTTATCGAGGTGGAATTTGTATTAAGTAATCATAATTATTGGATTTACCTCATTTGGGGAATGAGTGTTGTAATCATGTTGTAAATTATATTATTGGAATCAAGTGGTATCTCATATTCTTGATGTAAGTTATTATGTATGGAATGTATGTGAACTTTAAATGTTGTGTAATTAAATGGTATGGTATTAATTCATGTTTCTTGTCTGGGTTTATGTAACTTAGTTTCGTAACCTTAGGGGATTGGTTGGCAATGGTTAGTGAACTTGCATGTTAATTGTTTTTATTCATTATAAAAAAAATAGTTCGTTTGTGTTGTAAATTGCAACTTCCCCTAGGGTTGCGTGGCGGTTTGCTACATTCATTAACCAAGATATTTAGTGGGTTGAATAAAGTTGTCTTATGACCCTTTTTAAAATAATTAGACAATATTAGGGAGATCAGGAAGGGGAGAAAAATAAACTCCTTCAAAATAGGGGTAGTTGTGGGTTTGTTCATTTTCTTTATATACTATATACTTAGTTTCTCTAGGATAAATAAGTCACTGTATAAATGAAAGATGTTTGATTATCTACCTAATATTGTTTGTGTTTTTGAAATTATTAGACTATTTAGATTATATTCTTAGTTGTGTATCCTAACTAATATAGAGTAAGCTTTTTCATTTTAATTGACTACTACATAATAGTTTATGTGTTGAAAGAATTGTTTTCATTTTTTGTAGTTTTTACATTGGAATACAAATCATATTTAATTTCACCCCAATACATTTCTTTCATAAATCATATTTGTTTAATATCTTAAAAGATGTTAGTTAAACTGGAAAAGTTGTTTGAGTTAATTACTAAATTTGATCTAAAAATGATCAACACTTTAGATATATTCAATTAGATATATATAGTTAAATTGGAGGTGTCATTTGAGTTAATAATTAAATAACATAATAATCAATTAAAGCAAATAATATAATTTTAGATGTGTTTGAATTTAATAAATTACAAATTAAAATAGACATAAATTACTTGAAATAAGTGCTTCGTAACCCATCTAATCAAATCATAACCTATCAAAAAGGCAATAGGAATTTTCTAAAGAAAATAACACTTAACCCAATCATAAGTGTATGGCCTTCATAGAAAGAAGTGATCCACCTTAGCAATAGCAAGTACCCCATCCAAAATTTTATCACATTACACAGCCACAATGTTCCTCCAAGATAAGCCAATCAAATCCAACCTTATGTGTCCTAGTAATCAAATTGGGGATGATCCTAAAAATGACATTGTGAAGGGTGATTGGTCTAAAAAATCTAAACGACGTTGCAATTATTTCACTACTACGATCAATGTGTCATCTTTCATGAAATTTACCAAAACACTATTCATTATGATCATATGGAAATTTCTAGGAGAACTACAATAGTTGTAACATCATGAATTAAAATTAAACATTAAAAATACATCATGAATTAATTATGTAATGGCATAAAAATTAAAAACATCATGAATTAATTATGTAACCACATAAGTCAAATATAATTCTATCAAGAAATGAATATCAAATAGATAATACAATCACATAACTCATACATTTCAATGTCATTGATCTTCTTCTTCATCAAACTTTTTGTTTGATGTATCATCCCATCCAGATTCAACATTGTAATGATTGGTCATATCATCATCATCGTCATTGATATCAGTTTCGATAATGTCATCATCCACATGGATATCATCTTCATAAACATTAACTGCTACATCATCATGATCTAGTTCTTCCTCTTTGACATCTTCGTCGGTCACATCATCAACTAATTGTTGACCTTGATCATCATTAACATCATCTTCTAATTCTTCGATATCTTCTTCTTCCACCACATTATACTTTATCGGCCTTCCTCTTGGATCATGTCTAAGAACAAATGACCAACCCAGTTTACCTTGAACCTCTGAGTAAAATACCTGCTCACATTGGCTTGAAAGAACATATGGCTCATTTTCAGCTCACTTGATCAACCTTGTATTAACCATGGTAAATCCATTATCATGTTCAATAACAGTTCTCTCAGGAACATTTTCATTCAATCATAGCCTATACCATAGGACAACGAACAAAACTAATTTAAAGTCACACTCAAGTATATCATCCAAAATTCTATAGTATCGATTTTCTGAGACTTCTAGATGTATGTTGCTTCTAGATGAAACATTAGTCACCTGAAACACTGCAGTTATCCCAGAATCACAAGTTTTCTTTGTGTCATCCAACTTTTTGATTCGAAATTTATGACCATTGCACCACATAGCCTTATGTTGTTTCACCTGCAATATGTCAAACATGAAAAAATTATTGCAATATCATCAGTTGATAAACATATTTATTCTTGGCCGAATGTATGTAAAGAAAAAAATCTCAACATATATATACATCACTATAATTGAAAATAATTAAATAATATGGGTGATTAATATATTTATATTTAATTATTTATTTATTAAACCATATGCTAAATCAATTTCCCTTTGTGTAACATTGGAATCTCCATTACGATGAGCTTCTTTAACCAATGAAGCCACACCTTCCCATGTTAATGCACGGCCAGATTGTTGACATCGTTCAATCCATATCATCCAATCAAGATTGTTTGCGACTTACAAATGTAGTGCATCCCACTCTCAACCAACTGTATAAAAAAATTTGAAATTCACAAATAACATTAACAAATTTAAAAAAATAAAACATTTCAATAATAGTGTTAACAACCTTAAAATTAGTGTGTTTTATGTTTCATGTAATCATAAAAGATTAAAAAGTCAGTTATAGAGGTGGTTGTTCGGTAGTTGAGGTGTAAAGACATTTAAAAAGCATAAAGTGGTCATTGTAAACCCTCATAGGACGAAAAATAAAGAAGGTATAGCTGTTGTCCTCAAGAGTTTTGTGAGGAAAAACATGTGAAATGAGAGGTTCAAGCCTACATTTCAACAAAATATGTATGAGAGATCTGACTTTATGAATTTTTACCCATGTGCAGACCTAATGGGTTGTTTCAGAGTTGTTTTTGAGGTTTGGGAGGTCGTGGAAGTATGAGATTGAATAAACCCTCATGATTTTGACCTAAAACAAGAGTTTTTGGGTTTGGCAAAAATCTGGTCATACAAGTGGAATCTTTTTGTGGATTCAGAGGTTTTGAGGTATAAAAATTGCTGCCCCAAGATTTCATGGGAATATGACAAGTTTAAAGACTAGTTGCTTTGTAAAATAGGCCTAATCAGCCTAATCAGCACAACCTAGAAAATGTGATTTTGGTGATTTGTTCCAAAGGACTTGTACTTTCCCTTGAAGTATGTTTAATAACACTAAAATAGGTGTCTAAAACCATCAAGGGTTTGTTTGGTGTTTTGGGAAAGTTTTGAGTTATTGGGATAAACTAGGTTTGTGCTACTACAAGGATTCAAGGAGTCAAAGTGTGAAATTTGACTTCTGTTGTTTGTCAGACTTTGAGAGTTGTTTGGATTGTTTAAAGTGATCATTCTAAACTTGTTGGAAGCCTTGTAAAGGCAGATTGATAAGTTGGTTGAGTTGAGTCTCCCAGATTTACATCAATTAGTTAATTACCAAGGTATACGACCTTAATTTATAATTGATGTATATTGAAGATTAATAATTAAATAAATACAATATACATAAAAACCAAATGTAAAATGTATTATAATTACCTCACTTTCCTCAATCTACATTTCCCCATCAAATACTTCCCTTCAAATTTGTTAATGGAGTTGAAATCTCAAAGGTGATTTACATAGATTTTTGCTGCAAACTTAGGAAAATATTCAACAATATACACCATGGTCTAGTATACCATATATCTCTCCACCATAGAACCCTTAGGATGTGCTCTTTGTCTAACCAAAGCCTTAAAAAATTTCAAGTCTCTCAACCATCCACATTGACCTTGTGTGTACAGTTCCAAACAATTCAATCTCTTCAACTTGGTGTATGAGGTAGTGTTCTTATGCATTGAAAAATGTCAAAGGTAGACATTTTTGCATTTCACACATTAGACGAGAAATTTTTCTATTCCAATAATTTATATCTTCTTTATGGATTTCTTTAGATGATAGCCATCTATAAGTGATTCAAGATGCAAATATATTAACGAAATTTAACAACAATATACAATATATTACATAACAGGTAAAACAAATGAAAATTATAAGATCTATACAACGAATTGAACAAATATCGTTACTTACCTCATGTATTTTCCAAAATTGTATATAATTTGTTTGACATTGTTGTTGAAGTTGTCTGAGAGAGATAGAGGTAGAATGTACTGCAACAATTATAAAATCATTTTTTTCATTATTTTTTCAAAAGTAGTAAACATAATACACTGAAAAATACATATACAAATATATATAATATACCAGAATAATTAATTTAGTGAAGGTATGTCAATCTTGCGTTTTCATCTCTGACCCAAATTCACCTTTCTTTGTAATGATATTGTTTATGTTCGCAACAAATCATGTGAAAAATCGAATTTTTCGTATGACTTTTTTTATAGCATTGTTTTGTTGCTTCGTTAATAACCAAGGAAAAGCGCTTATATTAATTTGGTCTCCATTGCTATTTAATTGAATGATATTTTTCATTGTATAATTGGCTTCTTGAATGTCACTACAAATTTTGACAAATTTTTTTTGTCATGTCTTCCATCCAATATTTTTCATAACGTTTATGTTATATTCTTTCTTATATGCATTGTATCAAACAAATGCACAATTTGTAGTTGTTCATAGTAGGGCAACCTACTAAATTGTCTGGGATAAATTTTCATTCCCTATGGAAGTCGACCATTAATTCCTTGATGACCTTCATGAAACATATAAGTTAAATAAATTAACAATCATTGTCAATTGTAGCATGAGCAAACAAAACACAATATAAAAATATAAATTCCAAACATATCATATATGATAGATAAATAATTTGATTTGATGTATAACCTTGACGATTAATTCTATTATATTCCAACTTCTATAGTGGGGTGTCATTCTTCATGGTTTTGATGTAGTCTCTTCTTTCCCATTGAAAAGATGTTTTTCAGTAGCTCAATACTTATGATTTCTGTGGAAGAAGTGTCTATACTCATCAAACACTTGCTTTCTTAAACTTGTTGAATGACGAGATTTCATCTTTGGACCACAAATTGGACATGCAAATTTTCCTTTTGTTTGAAAACCTGCAAGATCATATATAATTGGATTAAATATGTCAATTTTTATAATTATATATAATGAATAGATTATTTAAAAAACATGCATGATATCTACTTCATAAAATTAAATATCATTTAAGTGCAGTCGAACGTTATAACATACCACAAAATGTGTTAGCCCTAGGGTATTATGAATTGTCCATACAAGCATTGCATGGAATTGAAATTGTATTTGTTTTATTGATCTAAAGATGTCATACATAGTGACGCCATTCCATAACTTTAGTAACTTGTCGATAAGAGGCTCAATATATACATTTATATATTTAACTTGACACTTACTTAGTTGAATGAACATAAACATTATACTGCAATATATATAAATTAATATACATGACTATAAATGAAAAAAATATGAGTCATTATGCAACAAATAAGACAAATGAGATGCTACTATGTTAAAGAAAATTGATGTAAACAAATACCTGGAACAATCATTGCCAACATTATGTGCTCCCTCTTTATTGACATCTATGGAAAAATGTTATTGTTGATAACAAAAATAGGTCATACCAAGTAAATAGATCTCAGCTCTCCGAATGGATTGACACCGTCCGCTGCCAATGAAAGGTTGAGATTAAAAATTTATTATTTAAAGTGTGGTCATTTTTCCTCCATGTCCTTAAATGCAAAACCATCTACAGACATTCGAAGAATGTCATCTCCACTTCTATTCTGTGCATGGTAATCCATAAATTGCGCTAAAACTTTCACACCTAAATAATCGTTGCATACGTGGAATAATAAGAATGTAACGAAGAACCTTGAGAGACACCTTTTTTGTTAGTTGATCTGTATGACATTCTGGGCATTCTGTTGCAAATTCATATTGTTTATGATATATAATATGATCATTGAAACATGCATTTATTGCTTGATACTCCAATCCAATATATTTCATAATGGCAGATAAATCTCAGTATGAGCGAGGTAAAATATTTGATGGTGGTAACAAAAATTCACCAATCAATCTACAACAATTTTTTTTTGTTAATATAAAGAATATTAATGGTACATATTTCATTTTTTATTTACTAATGATGAACAACAATTAAAATAGATAAAAAAAGATGGCATATATGACATACCTTAACATCCGTGACATTGCTATGTTGGATAAACCATTCATAACCTTCAAGTTCACCAACAACAATACAATAGAGAGAAGAGTTGTTTCAGAGCCTTCATAAAGGGGTTCGTATGCCTTCTCAAGTATAGGTAAATCATGAACATCATCAAAATTATCTCGATCATCATGATCAGCTACGCCACTAAATGTGTCATGAATCAATGTATTTGTACCATCATCTTCAACTGCGTTTTCTAGCGCATGATCATCTTCTTTCAAAGGATCATTAACTTCATTTTCGATATTCACAGCTTCATGTTCCTCCGCTTGCTAAACCACATTCTTCGGGGCGTGATAATCCATATCTTGTGCCCTAGGGCACCCCACCTTTATAATAATGATCGACACAAATAAACCATGATCATGATCAAGTGATTTTTTATATATATAGAAATGTTAAAACGATATAAACATTTACAAATTCAATCAATATAAAGACATATAATGAACAACTTACCAATGGACGATAATCATGCCCCTCTTCAACGTGACCATGTTGTCTATAATGTTTCTCAACTGTTGTGATTAAAAATCTTCTCGTCTTTAAGCCTTTGTAAGGACTAACATTTCTCATCACCCTTTCTTTTCAATCTAACCCATATTCTAACAATTGTTTGTTCATTTTGTTCTGCACTAATATTATCTGACATGATTTTTTTTTACCAAGCTTGAATATTTAGATCTTAAAAAAGTATCAAACTCAAACTCTAATAATTTTTAATCATAGACAGATAACAAAATCTAACAATTTTGATATTTTGCACCCAAAAAAATCGGCATGCAACCACCCATGCAAAAGAGAAGATGGTTTGAAGTTAATGAACCCAAAAAACACTTTAAAATGCTAATTCCAGAACTTATTAAATTCTAATTTTACTATGATTTCTAATCGTTAGACTCCTAAAATCAGAATATTGAACTTGCACAACAAAATCTAAAAATGAAATTCTCAAAATGCACAAGTCTAAAAATGAAATCTAATGAGATGTTCCTTTAAAATATGATTTTCAAACTTGGAAGTACAAATCTGACTTCACAAATGAATTATGAAAAAAGACAATGACTACCCTCAACCTGACGATATCTCCTTGAATTTTTTCTGATTTTTCCCAAGAAAATCGTCCTTAGTTTTCCACAAACTGTCACAAGTAGAGCAAATTCACAAGTATAGCAAAACACTGTCGCAATAAATAGGCGAAATCACTTTTATTTATGTCGGCCATAATTTGATTTTTTTTTTTCCATATTTGTCGAAATTTTGACGAAACGATTCGTCAAAATTTCAATGAACGTAGGGGATAAAATTTTAAAAAAATGAAAATTACACATTAAATATCACAAGTACCCGACAATACATCAAATTATACATCTTTCGTCGGAAATTTTCATCGAATTTTACAGTCAAATGAGCTAGTGAAATCCTCCACAAAATACCATCAACCCTATCCAAGCTACTCATGAACCCCACACCTATCAAATGGGTTCTTCCACTTTCATCAAATCTAGTTTCCTCCAAGAATATATCATCCCTTCCATGTCATATCCCCCTCAAAATTGACTCCCATCTTGCTTCCAAAACAACAATTATCCCATTGGAAAAAGGATTTGTCAAACTATGCATTATCAAGGTAAAGGGTTAGGCCTCCACGAGCAAAGCATACTAGAACCCATTCATATCAATTCAAATCCAAATTCTCATGGCCTTGGATACCAAACTCAAGATGTTGGTGCATCTTTCATCCATCCCAAAACCCACATCTCTCCACTTAAGTCCAAACATACATATCCTCCATCCTCCAAATCTATTTTGGGCCCTTATGTTCCAAAGTCCAAACCTTCATCCTGTCCATCTATTTTGGGTGCCTATGTCCCAAAACCAATTCCTTCATCCCTTACATCCATCTTGGGTATTTATATTCCTCCATCCATCCTATTCCAAAATAAATTTATCCTATTTATCCATCATCTCAAATCCCAAATCAAGATCAACCAAGACACACATCCTTGAAACTCTTCAACATAGTACATACATTAAACCATCCATAATACATCTACATCATTCATCTCCATCCACCAATACCATTACTATTGGAAGAAAGTTGGATGCTCAATCTAAAATGCATAAATCCAAAAATCCACATGCATACAAGGATCAACATGTCCCCTCAAAAAACATGCAAAAACAAAGAAATTTTTGATCCAAAATCAAAAATCTAAATCCAAAAGACCACAAAGGCCCATGAAGTCAAATACAAAAACCATGTGGATTCCTTAACTACTCATAGAAGCCATGCATCTCCAAGAAAAATCAAAATTGCAATCCAAATTTTCTAATCCAATTGTTTCTTCCACTATCCTAAGTCTTTCATCGTCTCCTTATTCTATTTTGGGCCCCTATGTCCCAAAATCCACATCTACTCCTCCATCTAAATCTCCAAATTCAAAATCCACATCTCCACAACTCCACCACCCTTCAAGGTGTGTTCCAATGTTGATCTTTCCAAAATTTCCATCTACTCATCGACAAGTCTTCCAATCCCTCATCCATTATCCAAAATTCATCCCCATTTAATCCAATCCTTTGCATAATCCATTTCACCCCTTTACCATCATTCTACCAACGTCTATGAGAATACCTCCAATTTCCATGGTCTAATGAAGCACATCTTCAATAGATACCATCCCTAGAACTGGACGCTTGAGTCCTTCCTCCATCCCTATCATCCATCCACTATCTTCCAAATCCACCTATCCACATCGTTATCCTCATCCTTCTCCACACTTTTTATTCTAAAATTCTAAAAATGTAAAAAAAATAAATAGAAATAATTATTTCAATGGTGAAAACCACTTCTTGTGACAATTTGGGCAAGTATCATGATGAAAAGCTGGAAAATGGGTGTCGTGTAATCCATCATCCTCTTGAACTCTACACTTGGTGCAAACTTTGTCCATGCTACCTACCACTCCCATCCACGTCTTTTACTATCCTTCATCACCTATCTATTATCTTATCTAAGTCCATCCTCCCATTTCCACTTTTGATCTTGACAAGGCTAAGGATCTACATGAGCATCACATATACTACCTAACTTATGCCATCCATATCATTCATCCTATCTAAGCCCATCCTCCCCTTTCTACCTTTGATCTTAATAAGGTCAAGGATCTACATGAGCATCGCATATCCTACCTTCCTTACGTTATCCACATCATTCATCCTATCCAAATCCATCCTTCCTATATTTGATCTTGTTGAGGAGCCTAGGGGTCAAATATCCATGCATCGATATCTTATCCACTTGATTTTGATCATCCTATCCATATGATTTGTTGGGAAAATGTGTCTCAACCTTGCAATTACATAAGTTACTATTGATACATAAGGTATTGTTCATCTGATGATGATGGGGGGTGTGGAGGGGTCTCCCCCCATAAGGGGTCCAGGGGGATCATCCCCCCGGCTGGAGTCTAGGGGCAGCGCACCCTAGCTAGGGCTCAGGGGCAACGCCCTCGAAAGGGAAATTTTAATTTATATTTTATTATTAATCTAGACCATTCATCATTATGTCTTAGATCTAACGACCGATATTTTTAGTCCGACTTGCCCTAGAAGGAAACCCTATTTTATGAGGGCATTGTATTATAGCTATGTATTGTGATGTATTCTGAGAGTTTAATAGTGGTCGTGTTGCCTCTAGATCTTTGGTTGGTGATACTCCTGTGAGAGACTTACTTTGCAAGTATATTGTAATATTTGTGGATTTCTGAATAATATATTGAGCAACTTTTGGCGTGTAGGGTTTTTCTCTCGAAAGGGTTTTCCCCATGTAAATCATTGTGTTGTGGTATGCACGTTATATTTGTTTATTTCTATTTAAGTTTTTGTAATTGTTGAAGATCTATAAAAAAATTGCATTATTCTCCTCTCAAGATTAGTGTAGGAAGTTGTTTCACTACCTTAACTTCATTACAAGTGGTATCAAAGCCTGATCACCTTTGGTTTTAGTTGTGGGTTGTTGGGTTTTTTGAACTAATCCATATTTGAGTGGGAGCTTGTGTAGAAGATACTTTGCGATCTTGTTGCAAGAATTTTTATATGGCACATTCATCAGGGAGAATAGAGGTGGATATTTTTTTTGGAAATAATTTTAAAATGTGGAAGCTGAAGATGGATGATCTGTTGATAGATCGAGATTTGTGGGATGCTATTGATGAGAATGTTTCAAGGCTTGTAGATCCTACTCAAGCTACTCAATATGATTTTATGGACCATAAAGCCAAGGGTCTAATCAAATTGTGCTTGGCATACTTTGTTTTAATCAATGTCCATGAAGAGACCGCTACATAGAAACTATGGAAGAATCTTGTTGAGATGTATCAAGCCAAATCTTTAGTGAACAAGATTTTCTTGAGGAAGATGTCTTCCTTGAGAATAGAAGAGGGTGGACGAATCACATACCACCTGGAAGCATTCAATATGTTGGTGGCTCAATTGAAATCAGTTGGCGTCAAAATGAATGAGGAAGAGAAATGTTAGATCTTGCTTTGTTCTTTGACTGATTTGTGGGATTCTTTCATTATAGCTATTAAGAATACTATTATATTGAAGATTGAAGATGTGGGTTCTTTGCTTTCTAAAAAGATGAGGAAGGTATCCATCAGTTCCAAGGAGGCCTTGAATGTTCGTGGAAGACCTAAGCAAAAATACAAGAAGAATGAGAAGCGTAAAAAATCCAAGTCCAAGGGGAGATCTAAGTCTCCTGAAAAGTCCAAAGTTATTTGCTTGAACTATGGTAAGCTTGGACATGTTCGTAAAGATTGCAAAGAAGAAAAAAAGAAGAAAGAAGAAATTTGATTTTGATTCCAAGTTCGAGAAGGAAGATGGTGATGCATTCATTGCAGCTTTAGCAACTCATGCAGGTAATGATGCATGGTTAATTGATTCAGGTGCATCTTTCCATATGACCTTTAATAGAGATTGATTTTTTGAATATAAAGAATTTGATGGAGGTAAGGTGTACTTGGGTGATGATTCTTATTTAAATATTATTTCCCGTGGTAAAGCTAAAATTAGGTTTTTTGATGGTATAATAAAAATGATTAATGGTGTGTTGCATATCCCTAGATTAGCACAAATTTTTTTATCTATGAGAAAACTAATAGATACAGGTGTGCAGGTAGTATTTTTTGATACATGATGCAAGATGGTCAGAAGTTCTACGGTGATTGCTAGAGGTGTCAGATATGGCACATTGAATAAGCCTGATGCATACACTATTGAGTGCAATAGTACTTCTATGAAAAGCAAGTTTGTGGAAAAAGTGAGGGTTTCACCTTCAATAGATGGTCATGGCTTTTGGGCACCTAAGGGTGCTCTTTCTTCTAAATCAAAGTTACCTACAGAGAAAAATAAGTTATGACACCAAATACTTGGCCACATTGGAGAAAATGGTCTAAGAACCTTGAAAAATAAAAACCTTGTTGAAGGTCTATCTTATTGTAATCTTGAATTTGATATTTGTGAGCATTGCATCCATGGAAAATAAAACCACGTTCAGTTTTACTCGAGTTCTCATAAATCTTGTGGTGTATTGGATCTTATTCATTTTGATGTGTTTGGTCCTATAGATGTTCCTTCAATTGGTAAATTCACATATTATGTTTCATTTATTGATGATTATAGTAGGACATGGGTATACTTTCTGAAAAGTAAATATGAATTTTTCAGTCAATTTAAAGAATTTAAAAAATTGGTTGAATTGCAAACTAGAAAGAAAATAAAATGTTTAAGAACTAATAATGGCATGCAATTTTGCTCTAATGATTGTGATAGATTTTGTAAATATTGTGGTATTCGTGGATAGAAGAAAACTTTGTATTCTCCATAGTAGAATGGAGTTGTAGAAAGAATGAACATGACACTGAAGGAGAAGGCTAGGAGTGTTGAGTGGTGTTAGTTTATAACAAATGTTTTGGGTTGAAGTTGTTGCCACTGCTTGTTACCTGATTAACAAATCTCTTACATCAGCTCTTGTTGATAAGACACCTATAGAGGCATGGTCAGGCCACAAGCCTTCATTAAGACATCTTAGAGCTTTTGGTTGAGAGGCATTGCACATGTTCAACAGAAGTGAAAAAAGTTGGAGAACAAGGTTGTGAAATGTATCTTTACCAGATACAGTTATGGTGTGAAAGGATACAAGCTTTGGGATCCTAGTGCACATAAGGTAATACCTAGTAGAAGTGTTATTTTTAGAGAAACTAATCCTTCTTGTGTTACATTGCAGCTAAAACAAAGTAAATAGGAAGATGTGATTCAATTTCCTTCTACACCTAAGAAAGTTGAATCAAGGCCCATGGATAGACAAGAATTTGAGGAGAGCTCATCCAACTCAGAATCTTCAAAAGAGGAGGAAGAACCTCCAACTCAACTTGTTCATAGGTCTGCAAGGCATAGACAACCACCTGAAAGGAATTCACCTGATGATTGGAGATACATTTTTTGTTTTGAATAAACATGGATGAACCCAGATCAGTAGAAGAGGCATTAGGTATGAATGATGCAAAATCCTGAAAGATTGTTATGGATGAAGAAATGGCAACTTTGAAAAAGAATGATACATGGGATTGTGTACCATTTCATAAAGGAAGAAAACTTGTTGATTGCAAATGGGTATTCAAGAAAAATATTGGTTCAAATGGATGTATTGAAAAGCACAAAGCAAGGTTGTTTGCAAAAAGTTACTCTCAAGTTGGGGGTGTTGATTATGGTGAGATATTTTCTCTTGTTGCAAAAATGACATCCATTAGATTTTTGCTTTCTATTGTTGCTACTTATGATTTAAAGGTTGAGCAAATGGATGTGAAAAATTATTTCCTTCATGGTGACTTGGAAGAGGATATTTATATGACACAACCAAAACAATACATGGTGAAAGATAAAAAGTAATTTGGTTTGCAAATTGAAGCAATCTTTGTATGGCTTAAAATAGTCATAGGATGTGGTACCAGAAATTTGATACATATGTGTTGAGTTTGGGATTTGAGCATTCTAAATCAGATCATTGTGTTTATTATAAAACTGATGGTGATCATTTCTTGTTTATTACATTATAAGTTGATATGTTATTTATTGGTAGATGGAAAGGTATAATTTCAGAACTGAAATCTCAACTTGCTGCTAAATTTGAAATGAAAAATCTTGGTGTAGCTAAATACATTCTTGGGATGGAAATTAAAAGAGATGGAGTGATCAGAAAGCTATGGCTTGGCCAAAGTAAGTATGTCAACTCAATTTTATAGAGGTTTGATATGCAGTATTGTAGACTACTACATGTTCTTATTTCAGTTGGAACAAAGTTATCTATTTCAGATTGTCCAAGATCTCCATTAGAGATGGAAGACATGAGTAGAGTGTCTTACTAGAGTGTAGTTGGAAGTTTGATGTATGCTATGGTTTGTACTAGACTAGACATTTCCCAAGCAACAAGAGTTCTTTCGAGATATATGTCTAATCCTGATAGAGTTCATTGGGATGCAATTAAAAGAGTTATTTTTGTGGTACCTTAGATTATTCATTATGTTATCACAGTAACATGACTGAAGACGAGATTTCCCTTGATATTCATGGTTATGTGGATTCAGATTGGGCAAGTGATGTTGATAGAAGACGATCCACCATTGCTTATTTGTTTACTTTATTTGGTGATACGATTAGTTGGATGAGTAAGCAACAGGTTGTGGTTGCTTTGTTCACTACTAAAGCAGAGTGTATGATAGCTACTCATGCTTGTAAAGAAGCCATTTGGCTTAAGATACCGTGTTCAGCTATTGGAATAAAACAAGGTCCAGTGAAAATTTATTGTGCCAATTAGAGTGTGATATGTCTAGCCAAGAACCTGACATTTCATGTCAGGACCAAGCACATTGATGTACAATACCATTTTGTTAGAGTTATGGTCAAAGATGGTAGGGTAAAGTTGGTTAAGGTAGAGACTTTGATGAATGTTGTGGACTCTTCAACTAAACCTGTGAGCACAAAGAAGTTCAAATGGTGTTCGGAGACTATGGGCCTTTCAACCCCTAACAATTAAGAGATGATGTTTATTCACCCCCTCGTTGCTTTTGCAAGGTGTTCAAAAAGTGAGATTTGTTAGGAAAATATGTCTCAACCTTGCATTTATATAAGTTATTGTTGATACATAAGGTATTGTTCATTCAACAACAGCGGGGGTTGCAGGGGGTCTTCCCCCGTGAGGGGTCTAGGGGAATCATCCCCCCAACTAGGGTCTAGGGATAGTGCACCCTGGTGGGGGCTCGGGGGCAACGCCCCTAAAAGGAAAATTTTATTTATATTTTATTATTAATCTAGACCATTCATCATTATGTCTTACATTTGACAGTTGATATTTCATTAGCTTGACTTGCCCTAGAAGGCAACCCTATTTTATGAGGGCATTGTATTATGACTATGTATTGTGATGTATTTTGAGAGTCTAATAGTGGTCATGTTGCCTCTGGATCTTTGGTTAGTGATGCTCATGTGAGAAGCTCACTCTGCAAGTATATTGTAATCTTTGTGATTTCTAAATAATATATTGGACAGTTTTTGGAGTGTAGGATTTTTCTCCCGAAAGGGTTTTCTCCACCTAAATTGTTGTGTTGTGGTATGCATGATATATGTGTATTTTTGTTTAAGTTTTTGTAACTATTAAAGATCTGTAAAAATTTTGCATTATTCTCCTCGCAAGATTAGTGTAGGAAGTTGTTTTGCTACCTTAGCTTCCTTTCATCATTTTCATCATCTTTGTCCCCCAATCCTATCCAATTTACCCTCTTTTCACCCTTGATCTTGATAAGGCTAGGGTCAAAATATGCATGCATGCTTTGAACAATGAAAGCCTTACTTCCTCTACCATTCATATCCTTATGCATTATCCTTCCTTAAAATGCGTCTTTTTCCACCATCTTTCATCCTTAATTTGACTACCCCTAGTGTGGGGCATCTTTCTCCTTTACAAAATAGTCCTTGGAGCTTCATCCTCCTATCCTTCATCCACCATCGTCTTATCTCCCATCACCTATCTTCCATCCAATTAATCCATCAATCTTCTATCTAAGAAATCCCTCCACCCATCTTTTACCAAGCCTTGGTTATCCCTTGCCATTGATTCCCATCTAATCCCTTTACCCTCCATCTATCCTTCCAATTCAACCATCCATATCCAACCCATTTAATGCAATCAATCCTAATGTATGCAATCCAATATTACAATCTAGCCCATCATCCATAAGCAATCTACAGTCTTAATCCAAATCATTTGAAATCAATTGATCCTTTAATCAAATTACCATCATGGGGATGTATCCTTCCCAATCCACGTGTTGTTATTATCATTAACAAGACAACCCTTGGGGGTATGCATTGTTCTTATCATCAACTTTTCTATCCTCATCATCATCAATCAATTTTTAGCTTGACTTGGAGCATAGTCCTTGTTTGCTTTTGGTTTGTTGTATATGCTTGCTTGTTGCTTGTGTGTATTTTCATTGTTTAAATTTATCATGGTCTTTGCATCCTATTTCCCCAAGGGCATTATAGTATTCCATATCATGGTGTTATAAGGCATATGTTTGCACTTGACTTTTTTATCACGTACTTGGCACATTGTCATTCTAGTTCCTTATACCTTGGTGCATAATGTCAAGTACAATATCAAATCTAGGCTACTCATATCATTGTAGCATGATGATCATCCATCTTCCCTCTCCATTCATCATTTTCCTCTAGATCTTATTATCCTTCATCCTCTATTCCTCTCATCCATTTCGAGAGAACACCCATATTCTTTGAACCTGCATGTCCTCTCGAGGGGGCATAACACTATCTCTTTTTCATCCTTCCTGATTCTCACTAGTAATTGGGGCATCATGCCACTAGTCCTTATCCCTTGCCTACCCACTATATTTTATTCTTCTTTGAAATGATATTACTTCTCTTAGTCGCAACATCATCTCAAAGGGAGGCAAAATATAGACACCTAAAATGTGACATTAACCTAACCACACTTGATTTCACATATCCTAATATTTAATTAAATCAATATTTATTATTTAATTAATTAATTTAACCTTTTCCCTTATCCATCACCTCTAATTAAATAAATTTCACATTTATTTAATTAATTATACCACTTATCCCCAAATCTTCGAAGTAAATTAATTAATTGATTTAGGCTAATTAATTCTCATTACCTTTTCCTTCATTATTTAATTCACCTTTATCCTTTATCATTATCTATTTAATCATAACCATCAATCTTGTTCACATGGATCACACTCTAAACTTGTCATCACGTGACAAGTGTCCCTTTCACATGTCTAACTAACTCCTTGTCTAGATTCATTGAACCTAGACACTTCCCAAAAGTTAGACTAACTTTTTATCTCATTCACTCATCTCATTTAACCTCTTAATCATATCCAACCACATGAGGATGTTTCCCTAATCTTAATCCTAAATCTATCACTTATCCCTCATGTGACACTTGTCACATGACTACAACCTTTGATCCAAACCCTAATCCTCAATCAATCCTAGCCATCCTTCACTCAATCTATCCTGGCCCTTGATTTCTCTCATGAAAATTCTATAAATGAAAGGTCTTCCATCCCATTTGCATCAATCTCTTATGCTATTGTTATGCTGCCCAAATTTCTATTGAATTATCATACTATCATGCTGCAAAAATCATGAGTAACCCCATCCAAGCTATCAACACATCAACATACTAAACTTGATCTTTTTGAGGTGTGCATGTATTTGGTTTGATCTAGGCTAGATTTGATGTATATTTCATTTAATATCATTTGCATACAATACAGAGTTAGCTAAATAGCAAGTTCTTGTGTAAAATATTGATTCCACACAGGATCACGATCATAATCTTGGTTGTCTACATGGCTCTCAACATATGTACATTAGAATAGACTTCATTATCATTGGCTTGGGTAGTTCTAGTAGCAGTAAGATGAGTACTTCTTCTAAAAGGAAGATTAATGTCTAAGTATGCAATATAAAGCACTCTCAAATTTAAAAATAAAAAATTAGCTGTATTGTTGGGAATATTACATCATTCATGTTTGTTAGTACAAAAATTAGTAATTGTGAATTGTTTGTTTGTTTTGTTAAAAGAACTCTTCTACAAAAGAAAGTTGTTATAGAAGGTTTCCTAAAATATAGGAGATGGAACTCTTATAAATATGTCATATAGTTAAACCAATAAATGAAAGAAAATATAATATTATTTTGTTTGTTAAATCTTCTCATAATTCTCTCATGGTATCAAATCTATTCTTCCCTCCATCACTAATCTGATGCATTTCTCAATCCTTAAATACATCATCTGTGGCATTCCTGGTACCTACAGCAGTGAGAATAAGTCAACAATCACGTCCCTTTGTTCCATTTTTTCCTACTATGGAATAGCTATGTGAGTCCATGGCAGTGAGCTGATGAAAAGCTTCTCAAGTGACGATCTTGTTGCTTCCACAATCTCAAGGAGTAAGAAAAATATTCCGTGATGGTTGTTCCTACTAACTATTAGTTCTCTTCAAATTAACAAATTAGATTGGTGTGTGATGCATCAGAGAAATACTTCAGTGAGAATGGGTTTGTGCTGAGCGATCAAGAATTTAGTCTGTAATCAGCACCATCTAAAAGACAAGGCCATCAGTCAAAATTGAGCCCTCATTAAGACAAAAAAGTTTATCCGAAGGCTGCAAAAGTCACAGCGTCATATGGAAAGACACTCAATGGTCGGTTAAAATGAGTTGCAGTTAGTTTGTAAGTGTGCTTGTTGCCATTGACCCTTCTACCTTAGCGTATTGTGCTGCAGTATATTGTCATGACTTTGTATGTGCAAGAGCAGGTCAACATTGACAGTGGGCCACTAGGATCAAAGGTGGCATGGTTCAAGTCTTCGCGTAGTGAACCACGGTTTATTAATACAATGACCATTGAGTCTTCTATTGACTAGCACTTGCGCCTGGAAGGGGTGCAAGGAATACGCCAATAGTATTATATAATTACCTGAGAATTATTGACCGTTTCTTTGCAGAAGATTTGCTGTTGAATACCCACCTTTGTACGTATCCTCGTTTTTTCACATTTCCGGACAGTTGTACACAGCAGTTAATCGTCTGTACACAATCCTCTGTATACATAGTTTGTCATTATGTGCACACAAACTACATGTAAGCTTTCAAATTACAGCTCTTGGCAGTTGCACACAGCAGTGTCTTAGTAATCCTTGTCAAACCAAGCAAGTAAGTTAATAGAAGGGAGTCATCACATTGTATTTTAGAGTTATTTTGTTTCTGCACATTGGAAGACAGCATGATTAGTGTATAATAAGGAGGTTAAAAACATAGTTTATTGGATTACAGGGGTAGTGGATAAGGAAGAGGTGGAATGCAATTACAAATATAAAACATAGTTTATTACAATGGTAATCCTCTGTACACATTGATTTCTTTATGAAACAAATTACAAATATAAAATATAGACGCAATGGTCACAAAAGTGGAAATTTACAAGCAACAACATAAAGTCCAATTAAATTATAGGAGAATAAGCAATTCTGTTTTTGTGAAAACAATGCCACGATGAATATCTTCTATTAGATTAAAACTTAGTTCAAGAAATCATAACCAACCAAAAGTAGGTATTTTCAAACTCCTAACAATGCAAAGCATTACAGAGACCAACCAATTCCTTTCATGATCATAGTTCTCACACAATAGATGGTGTAATTTTCATTTCATTAAGTACTCAAATATCTTTTTTGAGACATGAAGACCAAATCCTTGAAGGTCCTCCAAAATCTCTAGAGGTTCCCCTATCATGGTACTGGCTCAGTTGAGTTTATGAAAACCCTTTCTAGTGCAATCACAGTTTTGGAAATAATGGCATTGAACCTATCAATGCTTACCGCATCATTATCCTCACCGCCTTATTCTTATAAAATATGCTCTTCCTTCTATAATCTTTTCTTATTGTGTACTCTATATTTAATACTTCAACAGTCAACTCAATATTTCATCTTATCTAACGCCCCAAACAAAGACAACGTCCCCAAACTTCTACCTATTCCTGCAAAGCATCCATCAGGGGCAGTGTTCTAAGATTGGCAGTAGAAAATTCTAGTCTTGCCACTCTGAAGAAGATTAATGAAGGTCACAATAAAGAGCCAAGCACACAGAATACAGTACACGATGGCAACAAGCAAGTCTCCTTTTAGATATACATGTTACAATGGACCTAGAAGTGGATCCACAGACCTTATTAGGGCGGAAGAACATATATAGTCAGTTCAGATATCTTTCAAGATATATATGTTACGATGTTTGGGTTTAGTTAAATTTTGAATTGCTTTTACTGGACCTGAGCATTATGTTTGGTTTTACAATGTTACATATGAGCATATAAATTGTTGGACCTGACCATTACATTGTTACAATGTTTAGCTTTCTGAATGACTCCAAAGCCTTAAAGACATTTTAAGAATATTGATCTGGAAAGACTTCCGTTTAACATGGAGTACACAGAAAGACCTCAATTCTACAAAAAAATTCAGCCTCGTGGAGAAATCAAAGAAATTCAATTGTGTTTTTATTACCCTAAAAGCTTTTATTGCCTAAATACAAATTACAGTTAGTTCAGTAAACTTTGTTATTTTAACTTAAAGTCATCAACCCGTTTATTGCAACGCAGCTGAAAAATAACTGTTAATATAACATTGACAAAATTAAGGTTTAGAGATCTGACCAATGTAGGCAAGAAGGGAGGCGAGGATTACAAATAAACTCAAAAATTAATCTAATTTTCCTTCTTAACATTACTACCTCCTTTGAATGTCCTACTTTTGCAATGTAGTTCCAAGATACTGTTAATAACTATTTGGTTATATATAGCCTGAAATATTTCTATGGTTGTCACGATGACAAGGCCAAAGGAAGAGAATTAGACCAGATGCAAATCAAGACTCGATGATGGCTAGCAAAAGGAGTAGAAAAGAAGAAACAAACGTGGCAATCTCCACTTGTAAACTGAAACAGATGCGTTGGCATAATGCAGGCAATCTCCACTAATAAATATGAAGGAAAACAACTGTAAATACAAACCATTGCCACAAAACCATTTTTTTGTCCTATAAATTCCCAGAAATTAAGTTCGGGAAAGATCAGAAAATTGGGACAAAAATTCACAAATACAGCTCACTCCTAAGACCTATTGTTCTAAGGATAACAACAAGAGAAGAAAATCATTCACCATTTGGTAAAAGGGAAAAATCACTACAAGAAGGTTTGTTATACAATCATCCGAATGTGATATGAATTGAAAAACTAAAACATTGAATCTAAAAGCAAAAACAATCTTATCTGATAAACCCTCATATCAAGAATAAAATAGAAAATTAAAATAAAATGTTTTCTTAACACACAATTGTGTGATTATACTCTATTTTAATTGCAGTGGACTGTGGAAATCTAATATCTCTTAAAAGATTGAAAAGTTATAATTGAATTTGTTAGTGTTGTAGCGGTGGGAGATATTTTCTCCTAAACAAAATAAATTCATCACAAGGCAGGTCGGCCTTTGCTTTATTAAAATAAATTACATTTGTTCTAGGTCGGCCCTAGTGAGGAAGCCGCCCAGCTTGCTATATAAAGAGGATAGAGTCCTCTCATTTGGCATCAATTCAATTCACTCCAATTCGAATATATTCAGCAGCAGTTCGCATCTTCCATTAGCAGCAGATCGAACTTTCAAGCAGCGGATTTCATTCAAGAAGAAGTGATATCATTAGTGCATTTAAGGTTCACTTCAAGGAGAATTGCTACTTCTCATTGTATGAGACTCGGCCTTGTGTAGGGCCTGATTTTGTATGCAATTTTCTGCACTTTTCTTCTAATATATAAGAGAATATTGTTGCTGGGTTTTTCTCCCTCAAGTAGGAGGGTTTTCCCAGGGTAATCACTGTGTTCATTGTCTATGTGTGCATTTTTCTGCTTATTGCTTTTATGATCCTAAAACTAACAGAATTTCCTTAGAAAAGTTATAATTGATTATGCAGGTGACAATTATTCTGAACGAAGCTCTGAGATTGCATCCCCTTGGGCCACTGCTGAATTGACACACTTACAAGGAAATGAAGCTGGGAAACTTCAATATTCCAGCTGGCACTAAACTTTCAGTTCCAATAATTGCAATCCACCATGACCCAGAACTATGGGGAAACGATGCAGATGAGTTCAAGCCTCAACGCTTTGCTGAGGGTGCTGCTAAGGCTTCTAAAAATCCATTGGCATTTATGCCATTTGGACTGGGGACCTAGAGCTTGTATAGGCCAGAATTTTACTATGATTGAAGCTAACGTAGTACTGGCAATAATTTTGCAGCAATTCTCATCTTCTGTGTCCCCATCATGTGTTCATGCACCTACCACCATCGTCACCCTGCAGCCACAATATGGAGCTCAGTTAATTGTTTATCAACTACAAAATTAAAGAAAGGTCTTTGACGAGTGATGATGGAGCAGAGTGAAAAACCTTTCATTCTGAGAAGTAATTAACCAGATACTAAGTTAAATGCAGGGCGAAGTCATCTTTGAATCTGGAAATAGCTGCAAATTTATAAAACTATTCTCACCTTGATGTTTAATTATGTTCAACTTCATAATTTAAGTGCTCTACCTATATGGTGTTCTAAATAAGTTATGGGCCAGTGACCCATTTCCATGTCAGTGAACAAATATATAATTTAGATGAAAACTATGACAAGATGGGAATCAAAGTAATAACTTGCTCTAACAAATTTAAACTTTTTGAATATGAAAAGAAAGTTTATAAGCTCCAAGAATAGAAAAGGGAACTTATTTTTAGCACTTCTCAAAGAATTTGATTTTACCCCTTCTCCATTCTGACATTTTTTCCCAACGTGGCAAAATTTTTGCAGTAGCAACTTTCTACGAGAAGTGACAATTTGTGTGACATAACTTTTTCCGGCAAGTGACAATTTGTGTGGCGTGAGTCTTCATATGCCCACCATTTTTTATTTAAATGTATGTTTACCTGCTGCTACAATTAGTATTGGGAACGAGTCCAAGGACCCTGCCATTGGAATCGTGGTGTTAATTATTATTAATATTTTGTAATTATCTTAATCTTCAAATCAGTTGGGAGTTATAAAATAATGTGAAAAAGTTGTAGTGGAATACAATATTTAATAATTCCCAACTAATTTAAAAATTAAGATAATTACAAAATATTAATAGTAATTAGCACCACGATTCCAATCGCAGGGTCCTTGGACTCGTTCCCAATATTGACTGTAGCAGCAGGTAAACATACATTTAAATAAAAAATGGTGGGCATATGAAAACTCATGCCGCATAAATTGTCACTTGCCGGAAAAAGTTACGCCACACAAATTGTCACTTCTCGGAGAAAGTTGCCGTTGCAAAAATTTTGCCACGCTGGGAAAAAATGTCAGAATGGAGAAGGGGTAAAATCAAATTCTTTGAGAAGTGCTGAAAATAAGTTCCCTCTGCTATTCTTGGAGCTTATAAATTTTCTTTGCATATTCACAAGGTTTAAATTTGTTAGAGTAAGTTATTACATTGAAATTACTTTGATTCCCATCTTGTCATAGTTTTCATCTAGATTATATATTTGTTCACTGACATGGAAATGGGTCACTGGCCCATAACTTATTTAGAACACCATATAGATAGAGCACTTAAATTATGAAGTTGAACATAATTAGACATCAAGGTGAGAATAGTTTTATAAATTTGCTGCTACTTACAAATTCAAAGAAGACTTTGCCTTGCATTTAACTTAGTACCTGGTTAATTACTTCTCAAAATGAAAGGTTTTTCACTCTGCTCCATCATCACTCGTCAAAGACCTTTCTTTAATTTTGTAGTTGATAAACAATTAATTGAGCTCCATATTGTGGCTGCAGGGTGACGACGGTGGTAGGTGCATGAACACATGATGGGGACACAAAAGATGAGAATTGCTGCAAAATTATTGCTAGTACTACCTTAGCTTCAATCATAGCAAAATTCTGGCCTATACAAGCTCTAGGTCCCAGTCCAAATGGCAGGGTCCTTGGACTCATTCACAATACCAACTGCAGCAGGAGGTAAACATACCTTTAAATAAGAAATGGCGGGAATGTTAAATGCCCGACGAGCACTGGTGAAGTTGCTGGTCTTCATCCTGCAAATGGCTGTACCATCATTCATCGCTGTAATTTCAGATGCAGTGCAGCTCAGATTCTTGAGGCAGTTCTGCCAACAATCTGGATCCCACAAATAATATATCTCAGAGTTCGATTCTGACTCTGGGGGATAAGATAAGAATTCTGTATGTTCAGGTATGCACGTTTCATAGAAAAGGCATTCCCCACTCCATAGTATTCATCATAGCTTAACTCTCATAGGAGAGTACAAAAAGCATCTAATTTATTGCATGTTCTATGGAATTCATTAACTGTTTGCTGCATAGCCTGAATCTCAAACTCTTGTACAAGGCATGCATCCAAGCTTCTCTTGCTTGCTGAATGATCTCCTGGCAATTTGCGAACACATTAGTCACAAAAATCTCAATGTTCATTTCATGAGTGCACATCCAAGCTTGTTTATCTTGCTTGCTGAATGATCTCCTGGCAACTTGCTCATTAGTCACAAAAATCTGAATGTTCATTTCATGAGTGCCATCCCAACTGATAGATGCAACCGATTCAGTTGGTGGTGAGGGTGTGTTGACTGTCCCATCCCAACTGACAGATGTAGTTGATTCATAATCAATGCTCGATCTATTAATAATTCGTTGAGGTGGTGGAACGTTGGCCATAACCTGAGGAAAGGTATAAGTCAAAAGTTCAAAAAATTAATACCCAGCATGTCAAAAGTTAAAAAAATTACTACCCAGCATGTTCTTTCCTCTTATAATAAGACACCAGACATGTTTAATTAATAACAGTATTTCAAGAGTGATATAGATTCAAAGAGGTTCTGGTTTGGATGTTAGACAATAGTTTTTATACTCAGCATGCCTAATGCCAGAAAGAATTGAAAACAAAATTAAACTGTATTGTAAGAGTGATATAGATTCAAAGAGGTTCTGGTTTGGATGTTAGACAATAGTTTTTATACTCAGCATGCCTAATGCCAGAAAGAATTGAAAACGAAATTAAACTGTATTGTAAGAGTGATATAGATTCAAAGAGGTTCTGGTTTGGATGTTAGACAATAGTTTTTATACTCAGCATGTCTAATGCCAGAAAGAATTGAAAACTATGAAAGAGAAGGATCCTGGGGTTGGAACAGTTATTGTATTTATTTGGGGAAGACATGGCATCCCAATCACAACATACAGCCCAAATAAGTTAGGCATCTATTTAGTTAAATTTTAGGGTGCAAAGAGTAAAGTAATATCTTAGTTTCATCTCAGACGTAAATTTACCCATTTTGCTACCTAAAAGCTGGGGGTCTGCTAGGGGCAAGACCCCACCACCCAGGGCCAGACCCCACAAAACAAATATTCCAAGCTACCCTAGCCCTACCATTATTCAGGAAGATAAACTTCTGAAAAAATGCATGGTTCAACAACAAACTGTTTCTGCAAAATGAAAACAAACTGAGAGCTGTAAAAACCCTCAATTACTGATTGAGGATAGCATAATCACTACACAGATCAAAGCAGTACTAAAGCTCAAGTTGGGCTAATAGAAGATTGGCAGTTTGTAAATAAGCTCTCCAGAACATATTGTACAATAAAGATAGATCACAGTTCATGATAAAATTCAATCATGTTGAATAAAGATTTGGAATATAACACTGGATTTAAGGCTGATATTTTCTTACAGCTAGTTCTATCATACCCAATATTAGTCATTGTCTAGCATCTCCCTTTCAAAAGAGTGAAGCAATGTAAGTATGGAATATGGAATATTGTCTTTTTATGTTAGTTTGCCTGCTTAGAAAGGAACAAAAATATCTCAGGACATTCAATGCTCAAGCTCAAGAGTGGGGCATACGTTGCATTGTATATAGCTGGAACACTTGGAGCTCTCGAAAGTGAGAATTCTAAAACTTAAAAACAAAATTTTGAAGGAAACATACAAGAGAAGTAAAAAGCATATGATATAATCAGAAAGAAAGATGGAACAGAAAATGTACCTACATCTTGTAGACCAGAAATTAGACATCATAAAGCAATAGCATTTATGTTGTAAACTAAGGTAAATTGCTAAGTAACCTTTTAAGGCATGTGCAATCGAGAAAAGTAAACCCTCTAGTGCTGTATGCCAGCCTTCATTCGATGCTATTGTAATAGGATTAGGAACCAAATTAAGCATACAAGATAAAGCTCAGCTTGGTACAGTCAATAACTGTGTACTCCATGTTATCGTCTACCACTGTTCTTATAGGATGCTTTAATATTTTTAAAAAATATTTTTCGTTCAGGGTAGTTCTGGTGGGATATTATGGCAATGTCAAAGGCAAAGTCCAGTTCCATCGTACATTGAGGTCCCTTGCAGCCAGGTGCAAATGTTGGTGCCATGTACAGGTATTTAGACTTTGTGATGCCCTAAAATCTTCTTTTTGATGGCTTTCCTATGCCCTTTTTCCTTTTCCTGTCAAAGTATTTTATGTGCTAGAAACCTTGTAACAAAAACAGAGGAAGCAGTGTGTAAGTATTCCTAGTGAAGTAGAAGATAGAGTAGGACGTTTCTTCTCTGCTGGCAATTGCTCACCAGCGGATCAATCAGGGAAACCCTTCCCTCACTTTACAAACCGTACCAAGGCATGTATTTTTAAAAAAATAGTAGTCTCTGCTAGGTATTGGGTATACAAGCCCTATTTCTGTGGTTAGCTCTGAACTGGGTTCTTTTCGCACATTGCATTGGCTCCCTAGGAATTGAAACTTCTGGTCTCTGTTTGTTTAAAATAAGTAGGCTACATTCATTTCGTGAAGATTAGAAAGAAACATACTTCTCAATCATGACGCGCACTGCTCTGAAAAAGATTCGATCCTATAGATACAGTGAACTGTCAGGCCAGGATTGAAAAATAGAACAGAAAGGTATTTCTTTGTTATTTGCAAAAGTAGATTTACATCCATATTTGAAGGGCAGTGAAGAGCAATTTAACTGCTGCAACAAAAAACTGGAAAGCAACTCTGAATGAATAACTGTCAGAAAAGGTAAAACTCCAGAGAACTCGAAGGGTTGAGATTATTTTTGCTCACATGACAGAGAGAAATGACCCCTAAACTCAAAACTTCTTGTATGATTCCTGTGTATTTCAACAAAACGCTGAAGAAATATGCTGTACAATATAGGAAAAATATTACGAAACCCTACAAAAGCAGATTTTTTTTTAAATGACACGAACCGAAAGCAATCTCCCTACACCAATTACAAAACCCTGCAGAAATATGCTGTATAGTATTGAAAAACTGACAACAAATAACCTCAAGAACCTTACCTCGGGATTCTGCACAAATAGTGGCGTGCGCTCAACGATGGCGGAAAGGCAAAACGGGCACAGTTTGCAGGAAAAATCTTACGAAACCCTACAAGAGCAGAACTTTTTTTTATATGAGACGAACCGAAAGCAATCTCCCTACAGCTATTACTTCAATGTATTCACAGTAAACAAAAAGTGCATATAAAAACTATCAGGGTTTTAGGGCTTGACCTCGAGCTAGGATTTTTCCACCATTTGAAACGAAAATATAGGTTGCAGGGTAAAATTTCTTTTCAGGCGTGAGGCGAGGGAGGAATATGGGCTTAGCATCTGCAGCATCCTACAGCTATTACTTCAATGTATTCACAGTAAACAAAAAGTGCATCTAAAAACTATCAGGGTTTTAGGGGTTGACCTCGAGCTAGGATTTTTCCACCATTTGAAACGAAAATATAGGTTACAGGGTAAAATTTCTTTTCAGGCGTGAGGCGAGGGAGGAATATGGGCTTAGCATCTGCAGCATATTTATATGCAAAAATCGGCGGTGATGAAGCAGCTCGCCGGGGATCAAGCAGCTCCGTAGCAGGTTCAGAGACAATGTGGTGGGTTTCCAGACAGCTGCCAGGAGGACAAAAATTAGCGTTCAAATGATTATCGGCTAAACAATGGTAGCAGCACGCCAACTTTAGTGATGGTTCATGGTGACGGGGCTTCTCAAGGTTTTTTCTTTAATTTTGATGCCCTGGCCACTTGATTCAGATTCATTGCTATAGACCAATTATGGGGCACATCAAGTCGACCAGCCTTTATATGTAAAAGCACAAAAAAAGGGAATCCTGGTTCATTTATTCATTTGAAGCATGGCATAAAACCAAAAAATATCTAGATTGTTGATGTTAGCATTTTTTTTTTGAAAAATTGTAGTTCAATTCATTTTGGATGGCATGAATAATTTATGCAATGATAGCCATACTATTGTTTGTTACAAAAGACTTATTTTGATCTAACCCATTGAAATGTGTGAATTGTTGGATAAGTGTATCTTCTCTCAATGAAGTGGTTTTAGTGTGGGTTGTATTTGATAACAATGTTCTTGTTGAATGGTTAGTCATTATCTAGGAGTGCTCATTCTGATGAAGAAGATATTTTGTGTTATATTTTAAAATTCAAGTTGTATTGTTTTTGTTTAGAATTTTACTCTTTCAAAATCTAAAAGTGTCAAAAAGTAATTATTTTTTTAAAAAATCCTAAGTGTAAATGGATGCACTATTGCTTGTATGTGATGTCCATTTTGAGGGGGACACTCAAAAATCTGGTCTCAAAGCCACATTTTCTAAGTAGTAATCCAAGTGGAGGACAAAGGCATAGAAGGTTGGAGGACATTCAACAACCTCTTGTCAGTCACTAGCAATGGGTTACAAAACCATTTTAGTGACAAAAATACTTGTGCAAAAAAAGGGCTAAAGATAAGATCAATTTGCAAATGGTAGTGATAATTGTCTTGTTTTATTTTTCATCAAGGTAGTAATGGTCTATAGTGATTGATACATATGCAACAACAAGAACTTCATTCTCAAACTCTTAATGTTGTGATTGGATGTGTATGTTCCAAATCACATTTGTTGAGTGTTTGTGATTGGATGTGTGTGTCTCCAATCACAATTCTTTGGTGAATGATTGGATGTTTTTGCTCTCAATCATGAAAGTTTGTGACTATAATTAGAAGTGTGTGTCCCTAATCATAATTGTTGTGAGCAGATGTTTATGTTCCTGTTCATAACTTTGATGTTGTATAGATGTATTTGTCCCTATCCAAAATTATTGTATGACCTTTGATCGATGTGTTAGTCCCTATCCTTGATTATATGGTAGATGTGTTTGCCCTTATCCTTGAATGAAGTCCAATAAGGTCATTCCTACTGAAGAAGCCTAGTGAGACTAGTTTCACTATTGCTTGTCATGATTAAATGTCTATGTCCTTATTCTTACCTTATGTTTTTGATGAACTACTAAACATGGTCATTAAGTATTTTTAGCCACCTATGTTCATTTGGAGAATAATATAATATGGGGGATGTTGTGAACAATACATCATTCACGTAGTTGTTAGTACAAAAATTATTAATTGCGGAGTGTTTGTTTGAGTTGTTAAAACAACTCGTCTACTAGGGGAGTTGTTAGAGGAGGTTTCCTATAATATAGGAGATAGAACTCTTATAAATATGTAATATAATTGACTGAATAAATGAGAGAAAATATTATATTATTTTATTTGTTAAATCTTCTCATAATTATCTCATGTATATCATTTATTATCATTCTTAAATCTTAAATCATTATGTTATGAATATCGAGTTGACTTAAGGTGATAGATTTAGTGGACAAAGTGAGGGAAATTATTAGGGGTGCATATACTTAAAGCCTAAATCCTAAATCCCAAACCCTCACATTGATATTTAAAGCTATAGTTTTACTATAAATATTAAGTGGACATAAGGGGATAGATTTGAACTTGAATTAAGGGAATTCATCATGTTTCCTTATAAATTGTTGTCTAAATGCCCTATTTTTTGTGAAAAAAATTATTTCTATAATTAAAGGGCCAACCATATAAGGTGAATTTTTTTTATCCCCACTAACTTAAAAAAATAATAACTTACTAAAATAATAATAAAAAAGTGACAAAAAAACAAATTAAACATGCAGTTTATCAAAATTATAATTTTATGTTCTATTCAGGTGCACCTAAGAGGTCGTGTCTTACTTGTAGAGTATCCAATATTATTTCATGAATAGCATTCTTAAATTTTCATAGTTCTTTACTTCTTTTGTTTTTAGATAAGAGGCATAAAGCCTATATATTTATATTAATTTATTAAAAAATAACAAAAAACATGTCTGGTTGCCATATGAAACTTGGCAATGCATTTTCAAAGAATTCTAAAACAATGTCACCCTACCCTGATTAGAAGATTATCTACTTCATTATTCCCATACATTACAATAGTTCTTGACTTTTTGGTTTCACAAAATACTTTAGTAACTTGACACTTATTTCTATGAGCAACTATGAATACATAAGTGGTTTTGTTTTTCTCAAATTATTTAAATGTGTGTACATTATTCTTTTGAATCAAATACATTTCCAAGTGTCATCAATAACAAGTGATCCTATATGATATATAAACCCATCATGATTTGTTATGTCCTATGCCATCTTATTTGTTTCATGTATACATTGTTCCATTAAATAATCCAATCTCTCTTCATTCTTATTGAAAGGGAAAGATGAACCCATAAGGACCTTCAAGAACTAGTATGCATCTTCAATATCTTATTTTTCTTTTCAAATTATATTTCAACAACTTGATACAAGCACATACTACTATGTCATTAAAGCTAAAACAAACCTAGTTGATTTCTCATCACATTAACCCTTAGACAAAAGATAATGTAGTTTGCAGGTCTAAGTAAATTTCAGAAACATAATGGTATGTAAATTAAAAATTTAAGAACATGAAATAATAAGAATAGAAGAATAATATATAGAAGAGAAGAAACACCAATATACCTGGGGAAAACCGTTTCAAGTAAAAAAATCCACACTTCAAAACATCAAACCAATGTATTAATTTGTAACAAACAAGTTGCAATAGCTCATAACCTTGACATGAATATTTGAATCTTGTTCTTCTCTTGAGGAAATCTAACAACATAACCTTGCAATGAAAAGTTATCCCCTCAACTCCTCAAGAAAACTCGCATATTTATAGAGCACCAAGATGGACAGCGAAAAAAGCATCCTTAATCTTCTACAAATCCAATACCTATAGAAGCTCAAAAAATATGAGCTTTAACTCAACCTGCTAATCCAAAAACAACCTTATCCTCACCTTGGGTGTCCATATTCAAGAAAAATATCGTATTCATATCGTGTCCATATCTTGGGAACCTAAAGCAGATAAAGCTAAAAAAAAAAAATAGTTATGATATAGAAACTACTAAATGAGACTCATAAGTCAACATAGGAAGTTTCCAAAACAATTTATCACCAATATAGAAACAAGTGGCATCATCCTCCTAAAAAAAGAACCTCTCAGAGTAGGCACCAACTTCTTAAAAAGGATTCCATTTCAATAATAGGAACCACAAAGTGAATGGAAACTTAGGAAGTTTAATACAGTAGGATAAATTAATACACACCTAATAATTAATCAATACTAGGACTCAAAGGTTGAGATACCTTAATCCCAACATTCTCCCACTTGTTGAACATCTTTGAAGATCCAATGGAAACAACAAGATTTCAACTATTAGGAATCAAACAATAAAACATCATTACATTGTCCATGAAACCACATGAATATGGTAGCATGCTCTCATGCACTAACAAGATACTTGCAACAACATCCAAGATGTCTACCATAACAAGTAAGAACTCTTGTCATCCTCCATCATGTCACCTATGAAAAAGAAACAATCCAAGGTGAAGCTACACCAATCCAAAGAGCACAAGCATCAAATGTATAAGTAATAACAAAGGCTACGGGCTAGTGTCATAACTCAAAGTTATGTTCATGAGCTTTATAGAAACACCAATATACCCAACTCCAAACCCATTACCATAACACAAATCTAAATTCCAAACATCCTCCAAGAACAAGATCAAACACAAATGTTCCAAAATAGTTAGAATAACAACCACAAGTGATTGTTAAGATCCAACTAAAAAAACCCACATGACCAAAAATAGTAACCACAACAAATGATAATCCATTCAATCATTCACACCTCAAAATTTATCTAAAACATCTATAGAACTCATGCCAACAACATACCCAACCCATAAACTGCAAACACAAGCTCCTTGTATCAAACCTGTCAATTAAGAACATGCACATAAGGAACTTCTATGCATGGGTAACGTCAAATCTGAAATTAGATCATGGCATACCAAGTCTACCAATGAACACTTATACTAAGGTTTGGCTAATAATTCAACCATGTAGTAACAAAGAATAATCAAGTTATGATCCACACATGTAACACCAATTGTTGCATAATCTTTGATAACATGTCACCATAACTCTCCCAATTCCACCACGCTAAAGCATGTGAACATGAACCTCTAGGAAGAAGCCATAAAAAAAAAGAGAAAACCAGTAAATCATATACTAATCATGTCCCTTTTCTAACACCTCAAAGTGCTAATTTGTGTCAAGCAAGATCTCCTTCACAACCCCAAATAAAAATCCCTTTAGATGATTACCTATCGAGTAGACCAAGAGTGAGGAATGAGAATGCTCCTCCAAGATAACCAAGTAATCACGAATCACTCCAAGAACAATATCCTATATAGGTCCATCATGAACTCACATTCATATCTAGGTGAAGGCTCCTCAGACTTTCTTTTGAAACCTCCAATGATTAACCATCTCAAAAATTGCCTCACCCAATTCTTCAAGTATCCATGAGCATTTATAACTAATCCACCCATACTATGTTTTAGATACAACACTACACTCTCATGAAGCTCTCAAGAACATGACCAATATACTCTAACTAAAAGAACTAAATAGACCACTGTCAAAAATTGATAAACCAAAGACTTAAAAAATTCTCCATGGCCAACCAACATGTTAACATCTCCATTCACATGAAGATAACCATCTCTTGAAAATGAGACTAAAAATGTCAAAGAACTCTCACTACAACAACAAGATCCAAGAGCTCCTCCATTACACCAACAATTATTATAGAAGATCATCCATCACCAAAGCTCCCACCAAAATGTGATATTGATCTCTCCATGGCATCATGATAACCATCTCCTAGATGATAATCTCCTTTACTATAAAAATAATTATTTAAATGGAAAGTATATATAGTGTGTCAAGTTGTCAAATTTTACATGTATTCATGAGGATAATGGATACAATTTTAGAAATAAAATGGTTTATGAGATAGTGAAATATAATTTGAAGAGTGGGGTTGAAGGTTCCAAATGTGAGTTAGTTTCTATAAAAATAATTTTTTCTACCTTTATTATTTCTTTTAGGAAAAATCTATTTTATAAGTATTCTAGACACAACCACATGTCTTCATGGTTAGATCAATAGTTTAGGTTGTGTAAATATTTCTTCTTGGTTGGACTACTATCTATTTATTTGGTTTTATAGAAAACTATAGGTTGTAATTTTAAAATGTAATGTATTTGAAATATTATAATTCAATATAGATTTTAATACTCATTCATATATATATATATATATGTATACATGCCTCTAGGAGTATGAAAGTGAAGAGGGAGATTTTTAGAGAGTATAATTTTTACATGATTGATGATTACTTTCACTCATTAAATTTTGTGCAATATTACTTTCATTCTGATGGCAATCTAGCGGATATGTTTATGAAGGCGGTGACAAGGGAGAAGTTGAGCTCCTCTTCAACTTCAGTTGGCCTTCAAGGTTGAATTTAAGTAATACAAAACAATAGGGTCCAAGGTGTTGATTTCAAGTGGGAGTTGTAGGGGCAGCGGTGTTATGACCAGTCTCCAAGTGGGAGATGGTATGGAGTGGAGTTTGATCAGTCTCCAAGTGGGAGATTTTTGTTTATGGAGACCAATCAGACTCAGATGCAAAATCTCCATATTACTTTTATTAAATAATTTTTTACTGCAAGTTTATTAAATATTTATGCTACACTTGTATCTAAAAGGATGGTTACAAACAAATATTAAATACTTGAAATGCATAGTTACAATATTTTAATATAAAGTTATGAGATAGTTGGAAAATTATTAAATGTAACTGCCCAAAAGGAGAGCGTTATTGGGTACATGAGGCACAACCAATGCCCACACTTCATTTGTAATTAATGGGACATGTGTGGGAGCATATACAAACACTCGGTGATGAGTTTTGAAGGCGGTAGATCATGAAAAATGTTAGCAAAAGTTTACAATTATGTGGATGGAAAAATGCAGGAAGTGTCACGAGTACACACAAGAAAGGCTATGTTAAAACAACAATGGTAAAACATGGAGAAAAAAATTACTGCAAGTTGCAGTGGTTGCTAAAAGATTTGTAAAGGTTATTTACTAGAAGTTTAATATATATTGGACCATCTGTTGGTGGATGTATCCTAGTTTTGGGTGAACCACATTAAATCTTTTGTTGTTCTTTTATTGTCCATAATTTTTGTGTGTTTTATTTCTCTATTTTATTGTTCAAATCTGTATTTAATTGATAGATTTCTACCTCCTTACCCTAACACAATGTACAAGAACCTTGAATATATAGGTAAGGTGTGATGAAGCATGACAACTACCCTTGATACAAACATTAAATGCTCAATGCAAAAGAATAAATGCATGAGATAACTATTAAATGTTGAAATGACTAAAAGTGAATATTGAGATATGGCCCCATTATAACTAACTTCAAGAAATGAAAACAAGGAATAAATTAACTCCTAAGTAAACTTATCATGTGAATAGGTTCCCACTAATAATTAGTTAGGAATTAACCTCTTTCACATCAACACCCCCCACAAGCACAAATTAGGGAGTGAAATTATTATGCAAATGATGCAAGATCCTAAATGATGATACATTATGTAATATTAAAATACAATATGGGTCCTAGAAATGAGGCCATGTTAGGTACCCATGTACAACTATTCATGCAACTAATCTCTCAAAAATGGAGAAAAGGAGAAAACCCTATGGGACAAAACTCCTCTCCAAAAAAGAGATGTAATGAAAATCATGTACAAGTGATAGAAGAAGTGATGCATGGAGGTCTCAACATCAATATACCCTAAGAACTATATCCATCAGGATGATACAATACAATTTCCCTCATAAGAGGGAAATAAAGAGACAATGTAGCCCCCACCCCCACAATGTATAATTTCCTACAAAAATAGTAAGTTCCTAAAGACAAAACATCCAATGTCAACAAATAACTTGTCTCCCTTTCAAAAGAAATCAAACCAAGTAAAAATACAGGAATGCTTACCATTCTAGATAGGAATTGAAAGAAAGAATCATAAATATGCATGATGATGTCTCTAAAATCTTCCCATGTGTCTCCTTGTCCATTGAAAATGAAGATGCCACAATCAATGTAGGTACATGCACAATGAAAGAAGAAGGTGGCTTACTAGGACTATGTGGAAAGTGATGTTGAACAAGATCCAAAGATAAAGATGGTTTCACAATATTTGTGCAATGAATATCATCAAAGAGGAGTGAAAACCCCTCAAATATGTCCTCCAAATTTGAAATGTGCTACTCCACAAATAAGGATGTAATGTTTGATAAATAGGAATCCCAATCAGGAAGAAAATGAGATACCTTTTGCAATGAAGCACTGGAAGTTATCAATGAATCACCAATAGAAAATGAATGGTCCTACTGAACAAGAGTGCTGGGAGCCTCAATCAATGACTCTCCACAAGGAATCAATAATGGTGAAGACACATCAATTGTCTCTGATGGAGAAGAAGGAGCATTTGAAGAAACCTCATCATCCTTATCTGAAGATTCAAGTACTCCAAACATTCAAACCCTGAATAGTATCATCATCATAGGGTATCTTGTTTGAAAATGAAGAGACATAAGGTAGTCTGAAATAGGATCATCTGGGAATGGTTGAGTATCAGGATCTCCATATATCTCCCAAATTTTAGTCCAAAGAGTATGAGGACACCCAAAATGAACATTTAACATTCAAAATTTATCATTATCTACATGAATAGCAATAACTCATAAGACATGATCCCTTTTATAATTCCAAGTGAATTTATTACTATCAATACCCAGAGGGGGAACAAGATCATACAAATGTGGTAAAAGATGAATCCAACTTATGGTACCATCTCTCCATTGTTTATAGTTTCCCCTTTCTAACATAATTAGAGAAGGATGAAATGAAAATCCTATAACGAACTATGATAAATCTCCGAAATTATAAGGACATTAACCTTCAATAGAAATAAGAAACTCCCAAACATGATGCACAACTGAAAATAAATCCTTCCCAACAAATATAATTTCTCCAAATGGTATTATGTCCAAGTAATCAAGTAGATGCAAAAAATTGCAAAAACTCAATAGATAATACCTAGGGATGAATCTAGAAAAGTGCACTGACTAAATGATAGAGCTCCTGATGACCTTTCCAAGGTCGCTAGAAATTCTAGAGGGTCAGCTGGTTGGAAGGTACGAACCTACCAAAAAAATGCCTCTCCAAAACCAAAAAAACCACTACAAAAAAATTTGAACTCCAAAACAATATGCTCAAAATAAAATTTTTGCCTGCAAATAAAATAATAAACCCATTTATTTTACTACAAGGGGAGGTTCATTAGGCACAGTATGAATCCGTACAATATGGATTCTTTGCATGCTAAAAAAACCTCTGATGACCTTTGATGAAAGGTGTAAAATTTTGATGATTTGACAGGTGTTTTAAGAGTTTTTGAGCCTCCCAGATGCAATGGTGGGGTCAGATATGACCCAATTTGCTCCAAAAACTAGCTACCTCCCTAATAATGGAAACTAGCCCAAAATTGAAACCCTCACAAACTATAACCTACAATGAATTCTCTCATCTAGCAAATGCTCAACTCTCCAATACAAGACATGATTCACAAGGCCTTAGCTCTAATACAATGTAGGAGTTTATGGTGAACTCCTTAACACCCCAAGATCACCTGCAAGACAACAATAAATTCCATGAGAGAGAAATGGCAGCAATATCATGTTATGGTTAAGGATGCAAAAATGCCAAAATGAACATATAATGTACATATGAAGCCTTGATTATAAAGGAAATGTGAGGGATAAGATTAAACAAGATCATGATAGGTGTCTTAATCCTATCACATGAGACAACTAACTCATAACTACCTAGGACACAAGCATTAAATAAAATCCAACTGCATAAGATAAGTGACAACTAATGCTTAACTAGAAAGATTCCTTCCTAGGACCTAAGTGGACTTAACATGTAAATAGGACCTAGATAGGTAAACCATCCATTTACACCAATATTAACTATGAGAAAATTAGTGACTCATCAAAGGTCATCTATTTTGAAGTTCTAACATAGGTACAAAAACTTTTTGGACACAAAAGTTAGCTTGATTTTATCAAAATTGTATTGAATGTGATTGAAATCATTGTGATTCAAGTGAGTGGGTATATACATGTTTATTTTGTTGTTGTATGCTATATGTGTTGAGATTAAGGTATCTCAACCTTTGAGTCCTAACTTTACTTAATTGATTATTAGCTACATACTAATTTATCCTAATGAATTAAAATTCCTAAGTTTCCATTCACTTTGTAGTTCCTATTGTTGAGATGGCATCCTATGTGGTGGGTGATGAGATATTGCAAGATCCCTATTTTTTAGAAAGTTGGCACCCACTCTAGGAGGTCCTAATTTTTAGAAGGATGATGTCACATGTTTCCATATTGGTGATAAATTGTTTTGGTAACTTCCTATGTTGACTTGAGAACCTTAGTTAGTAGTTTCTATATTAGAATTGAAGAGGAATAAATAAAATTTTAGCTTTATCTTCTTTAGGCACCCAAGATATGGATAAAATATGATAGGATATGAATAAGATGTTTTTCTTGAATATAGACACCCAAGATGAGGGTAAGATTATTTTTGTATTAGTAGGTTGAGTTAAAGCTCATATTTTTTGAGCTTTTGAAGATATTGAATTTGCAAAAGATTGATGATTTTTTAGGCGTTCATCTTGGTGCTCTATAAATGTGAGGGTTTTCTTGAAGAGTTGAGAGGAGAATTTTTCATTGCAAGGTTATTCTATTAGATTTCCTCTAGAGAAGAGCAAGATATAAATCTTCATGTTAAGGTTGTGAGCCTACAAGTGTATTGTAACTTGTTTGTTGTAGATTAATACATTGTTTTGACACTTTGGAGTGTGGGGTTTTTTACTTGAAAGGGTTATCCCCATGTATATTGGTGTTTCTTCTCTACTATTTTCTATTCTTCTATTCTTCTTCTTTCATGTTCTCAATGTGTTTAAAATTTACATACTGTTATGCTATTGAAATTTACTTAGATATGTAAACTACATTATCTTTCCTCTAAGGGTTAATGTGATGGGAAATCAACTATGTTTATTTATGCTTGAAATCTAATTTAAAAAGAAAAATAAGATACAGAAGGTGCATACTAGTTCTTGAAGGTCCTTTTGGGTTAATCTTTCCCTTTCAATTGGTATCAAAGCTCAAATTCATGGTTTTCATGTGCTTGCATGTGCATGTATGTGATTTGAATGTACTTTCATGTAAATTTATGTGAGTTGTATGTACTTTCATGTGAGTTATATGTACTTGCATGAGCTTGCATGTGTTTTCATGTCAATGCATGTGAAGAATTCATGGTGTTTAAGGTGTTGGGCATTTATTTTGTTATGATTTCTTAGCTTGGTAAGCTTGAGGGAATTTGTTTTGAAGGAATTGGCTGATTATTAATCCTTGTCTAAGTGGAAGTTCTATAGTTGATCTTATTTTTAGGAGACAATAAGATTTTTTAAGAATGGAGAAGATGAAGTTTTATGGAGTTAATCATGTGGATACATCTGATATGATATTGATTTGGAGCTCTTTTTTGATAATATATAAAAAACCTCATGTATGGTGGTGTTCTTACATTATGTGGTTGTGTGTAACAAAGTATTCATGTTGGGTGTTTGTTCTTGGCTACCTGGTCATATGGAGAAACTTGGGTTGTCATGACTATGGTTTGATGTGCTTATTTTGGGTGTTTGGTTTTAGTACATGGTATTGAAGACACTATTTCATTAGCCTTGAATGCATGTATGTTATGGAGTTGATTATTGAATTTTTGAAAGCTTCTGAAAGAGCCTATCTCCTCTATATGCTTGTACATGATGATGGTCATGGAGTTGGCCTACAAATGTGATTGGAGTTCTTGGAACCATTCTTCCTTTGGTTGGTTGTGCTCACATGTCCAATTTCCATGTTCGTTGGATCCGAGGGTTTTATGAATTTTTCATTCAAAATATATGGTTATGCATATTCATGTTATTCCATTGTTCTGGTTTAACTACTGTAGTGTTTTTTAGACTTTTGGGTCTTCCACATGATAAGTGGATATGGATTTGCACGTGTCTATAATCATAGTGGTTTTACAAGCTTTTACATGATTAATCAAGGCTTGTGGTTTTGTAGGTCTGTAGATGAACTATTATTCAAATTATGTTTCCCTTTCGATATTTATGGATGTAATATAGTTGTAGTTTTACATGTATGCTTTGTGCATGGTGTGAGGTGGTTTGTAACTTTCTCGGTGAGGAAATGTTGGAATATATTTTACCATTAGTGATTTGTGGGTTGTGAAGGTACATTTCATTTTTGATAAGCTTATGGACAACTTATTTCCACTGAAGGGTTTGCAATTTTCTTATCTTCTAAAAAGATGTGGATTTCTGGGAAAGTCCATTATTTTAGATGAAATATGTGATGATATTTTTTCAAGATATTCAAGTGGATCTAGAGTTACATAGAGATGATTTTGTAGGTTTTAAATGTTAATAAAAATATATGATTTTTAGATTTGTGGAGAGATTGTGTTCAGTCTCTTGGAGTTTCCTGGATGATAACAATTTTAGATTCATAAGAATGCTTGATTAGTTCCTTGACTATGCTACTTAGTTGTGGATTTTTTTGGAAAATTAGGTTTTTCAGTGATCTGGTGTTTGAGTCTTAAAATATACATGTTATCTTCTTTGATATCTCAGTTTTATATTTTATTAATGTGATGATAATTTTGTATGTTTCATTGGTTATGGGTCTATGAGTCATGTAATTTTTGAATTAGCTACTCATTGACTGTAGTGTGATGAATTGGATGTGGAATATCTATATTCAGGAGATTAATTCAACCCTGATGCAAAATTTGTGCATCAACATGTTGGATTGAGATGAGAGGATGGATGATGTTGAGTATACTGATAGTTAGTTATGGGACTTGTAGTATGCTGTTTATCTTCTTGTCTTGGAGATCTTGGTTCTACTTATTATTTTGTGTTGTTTATATTACAAGTGAGGTATTTGATTATATTAGAGCCTTGGAGAGTCTTCATTTAGGAGATGGTTATCATGATTCTATGGAGAGCTCAATATCACATTTTGGTGGGAGCTTTGGTGATGGATGATCTTCTATAATTGGTGTTGGTGTAATGGATGAGCTCGTGGATCTTGTTGTTGTAGTGTGGGTTCTTTGACATTTTTAGTCTTATTGTCAAGAGATGGTTATCTTCATATGGATGGAGATTTTGACATCTTCGTTGGTCATGGATAATTTTTTGAGTATTTGGTTAAGGTGTTATTTTTATGACTTGTCACGTTTTGATAGTTGTCTGGTGAGTTCTCTTAGTATTGAGTATATTGGTGATGTGCTTGAGAGCTTCATGAGAGTGCAATATTGCATTTGGAGTTTATTATGGATTGATTAGTTGTAGATTCTCACAAATACTTGGAGAATTGGGTGAGGTATTTCTTGAGATGGTTACTCTTTGGAGGATTCAACAGAAAGTTTGAGGAGCCTTCACCTAGATATGAACATGATTTCATGATGGAACTATAGAGGAGATTTTTCTTGGAGTGAGTCATGATTACTTGGTTATCATATAGGAGCATTCTCATTCCCCACTCTTGGCCTACTCAATAAATAGTCATCTAAAAGGCTTTTTCATTTGGGGTTGTGAAGGAGATCGTTCTTGACACAAATTAACAATTTGAGGTGTTGGTAAAAGGACATGATTGGAATATGATTTACATGTTTTATCTTTGTTTTATGGCTTCTTCCTAGAGGTTCATGTTCACATGGTTCAGTGTGGTGGAATTGGGAGAGTTACGGTGACATGTTATCAAAGACTTTGCAACAATTGGTGTTGTATGTGTGGATTAGTGTGATTGTTCTTTGTTACTACATGGTTGAATTATTAGCCAAAAATTAGTATAATTTTTTATTGGTCGGTTGGTGTACCATGATCTAATTTCATAGTTAATATTACCCATGCAGTGGGAGTTCCTTATGTGTATGTTCTTCATTGAAATTTTTGATACAAGGAGTTTGTGATTGTAGTTGATGGGTTGGATACGATGTTGGCATGAGTTCTATTGATGTTTTAGATAAATTTTGAGGTATGAATGATTGGATGGATTAGCATTTTTCGTGGTTTTTATTTTTGGTCATATGAGTTTTTTAGTTGGATTTGAACAATCACTTGTGGTTTTTGTTCTAGCTTTTTTAGAATATTTGTGTTCGATGTTGTTCTTGGAGGAAGTTTGGACTTCAAAGGTGTATTTTTGTAATGAGTTTGAAGTTGGGTACACTGGTACTTATATAAAGCTCATGAACATAGTGGAATTATAGTAGTAGCATGTAGCCTTTGTTATCACTTGTAAATTTGATGCTTGTGTTCTCTAGATTGGTGCATCTTCACCTTGGATTGTTCCTTTTCTTCCATAGGTGACATGTTGGAGGATGAAAATAGTTATTTCTTGTTATTGTGAACATCTTGGATGTTATTGCAGGTATCTTGTTAGTGCATGAGAGCATGTTGCCACATTCATGTGGTTTCATGGAAAGATGTGATGTTTTATTATTTGGCTCTTAGTAGTTGAAATCCCATTTTTTTATTTTCTCTTCAAAGGTGTTCAACAAGTGGGAGGATATTGGGATTAAGATGTCTCAACCTTTGAGTCCTAGTATTAATTAATTAATTATTAGGTTCATGTTAATTTATCCCAATGTATTAAACTTCCTAAGTTTCCATTCACTTTGTGGTTCCTATTGTTGAGATGACATCCTACATGGCAGATGATGAGATATGGAAAGATTGAACTATTTTTAGGAAGTTGGCACCCACTTTAGGAGGTCCTATTATTTATGAGGATGATGTCACATGTTTCCATATTGGTGATAAACTATTTTTGCAACTTCCTATGTTGATTTGAGAGTCTTAGTTAGTAGTTTCTATATCAAAATTAAAGAAGAATAAAACAAAATTTAGCTTTATTTGCTTTAATTTCCCAAGATACAAATAAGATATGGACAATATATGAATACAATGTTTTTCTTGAATATGGATGCCTAAGGTGAGGATAAGGTTATTTTTGGATTAGCAGGTTGAGTTAAAGCTCATATTTTTTGAGCTTTCATAGGTATTGTATTTGTAGAAGATTGAGGATGCTTTTTAGGTGCCCATCTTGGTACTCTATAAATATGAGAGTTTTCTTGAGGATTTGAGAGGATAAATTTTCATTGCAAGGTTATGTTGTTAGATTTCCTCTAGAGAAGAGCAAGATGTAAATCTTCATGTTAAGGATTGTATAGGAGTAAATTTGCACCCCATGTGCAAATCCCCTTTTTGCCTTTACCCACCTTAGAAAACCAAGTTCAGAGGCTTAATTCCATCTAAGCCTGTTGCTTGCATCCCACTTGGCACCTGTTTTGAGCATTAGTGGAGGAATTTCTTTCGGGGATGCCCGCATGGAACACAAATGTTTGAACAACACACTTATTTCCCTAGAAAATTCCTGCGGCTGAACTTGCAGAGGTGTTACACTTCTCATTGGAGGTGAAGTTGTAATGCCCCCTTCGACCGACCAACCCGAATATGGCCATTTTTCTCCATCCTTTCTTCAAATTCATCCCTTCAACATTCAATCCAACTCTTTACCACGTCAAGCTTCCATTCTTTCATTCTTTCAAGCTCTCAAGCACTCACTTTCACTCACTCCAAGCATTCAAGCATTCCATTGCAACCAAAGAAACACTCCATCACTTTGGTAGAGCAAGTTTGGCACCACACCATTGCAACAGAGGCTCGAGTACTCTCATTTTCTCCCCCAAGAAGCCTTGAGTGCTCTTGGTGGAGATGGTAAGCTTCCCTCTCCTTTGCTCTATCACTTGGTTGAGTAGCATAACAGTGTTTTGTAGTGATTCTTTTCTCTTTACTACTTTATTTCATTTATCTTGTTTCCTTGGTTGTCTGTGGAGGTGGAAACACCTAAATAGGGGTCTAACTGAGGCAGGCCCCTATACATCCACCCAACATTTTCCCTTTCTTGTTGTGTGTAGGAGTACATGCTCTTTGAGGGGTTAGCTAGCAAATGAATTCCTTGGTGAGATCCTCCTTATTCTCTTTACTCTTGCATATTTGCTTTATAATATTAGAGAGTATTTTATTTATTTAATCACATCATTTTGGTCCTTTAGTTAGTTTGTTGGGCTGTTAGCTAGTTTTGTTGGTTTGACCTTGTCCTCATTGTTGTCTGGTCATGTGGACGACAATGCACTTTTGAGATGCCAGTGTGTCGTGTTGACATCCAGAGACCATGCTTTTTTCCTCAGATAGAGAGCTTTCTGAGATGTAGTGTTAGACCTAGAAATCGGCTCACCTAGCCTCTTACTATGTTTTGGGTTTGTAGAATAATTGAGAGGCCTCATGGTCCTCGTTATTCTTGCCTCACATTCCCTTGCAATACACTTAGTTGAGGTAAGTTAGGGAAGCCTCTTGTGTCTTGGCCCTCCGTGACCTAGAGTCTTGCATGCAATGGTCCCCCTCTCTTACATTTTTGGTGAACTCAATGTGAACCAACGTCTGTTCATCCGTTGGTGTTGAAAGCTTCCCTTAGGTACTCTATGATTGTTGTATTCCTGAGTGTTGTGAAGGTTTATGAGCTTCACAACCCAGTCTACAACTTCTAGGAATATTATCAAGAGAAGCATACAACACCTTCCAATGGAAAGGATGAAGGTCTTGATTGGTCTTTCTATGAGCCTTTTTTTCTGGTCTCGTTGTTAGTTTGGTTGCATAGGAAAAATTGTTGAGAAATGAGATGGGATTCGCTGATGAAACCAATCATGTTCCCACTCCCCCTGCATCTCCTACGTTATCATTAGTGGACAAGAATGAAGCTATTCAAATCCCTGTGGAATATGTCTACACCCTTGCTAGAGGGTTGGGCGATTTTGAAAATCACTTGGAAAGAAACTCGAAGATGGCTAGAGCCGCTCAGGTGGTTAGCGAGTTAAGACACATGATGGGTAAAGATCGAACAAGCATAGAACTTCTGACTACCCTCCTTGGTCTCATTGAAGCATGTGCTCCTTCAAACAATCCTAGCTTTGCACAAGGAGTCACTTTCGAGGAGCATGAAGGATAGTTAGGGGTATCGATGCCTCCCACTTCCATTTACATGGCTGACATGGTCCCTTCTATTAGTGTCCCTTCTTCCTCTAAACAACTTGAAACTATCAAAGTAAATAAGGTCCCCTTGGGCTTTAGTTTCACCCCTCCTGTCACCTCTAGTAGTGGAGGCTTTGGTGGGCTATGTAGTGGAGGCTTTAGTAGTGGTGGTGGATTCAAAAGTGGAGGTGGTGCTGGTGGAGGCAGCCTCGGTGGAGGTCATGGAAGTGGTTTTGGTGGAGGCCCTACTAGTAGCGGTGGATCTGGTGGAAGTCATATTGATGGCGGTTCAGGAGGTGGCCTTGGTGGTGGTTCTGGGGGAGGTTCCTCTGGCCCTCTATCTTCTAATGACCCTATTTTGAATACTCTCCTTCAGAATATGGGTAAGATGTAGAGCCAGTTAGTGAGCCTTTCCCAAGCCTCTTCTCAACCTATCTTCTAGCCCTTCTTCTGACATAGCCAATTGTCAGTGGCCATCTTGAATACTCTATTCCACCAAGGAATGGAGATCCTTAAATTTGAGAAGTATGGTGGTAAGGGAGATCCACAGACACACATTTCTTCCTTTAACGCCCCATGCACTGACTTCTTCTATCACGATGCATTGATGGCTAAACTGTTTCCTCGATCCCTTAAGGACACAACTCTCATGTGGTACTGTTCCTTGCCTGACAACTCTATTTTCTCATTTGACCAACTTGTTAATCAATTCCTTAGATAGTTCCAAGCAAAAATCAGGCCGAAGATGACCTTTTTGAATCTCATCTGATGTAAACAAGGAGATAATGAAAAGATCACCGATTTCATAACAACTACCAAGCACTCCTCTCGCAAATCTTCTATCAACTACCTAATTCTGATGTGTAGAAGGTGTTCATTGGAAACTTACAGAGGCCTTGGTAAGAGAAGTTTTCCCTAATGAAATATCCTTCTTTTGTGCACTTGTGTGCAGCCTTGCAAGAGTACTAGTAGATGGTTGTTCAGTTCAGGGGATCATCCTTGCGCTTCCGTTCCGAAGAGAAATCTATCATATCAATTTCTAGAAAATGCAAAGCTGTTGCGAATGTAGTAGCCACTGTTGATGAAAACAGCCTCAAACGCAACCTGAAATTCAAAAAGTTATCAGAATCTTACATTTCCATCTTATAGAAGTTGTTGAAGGATAAGATCATAACTTTGTTGACCCATAAGCCTATTAAAGAACCCTACCCTAATTGGTATGATGGGAGCACTTATTGTTAGTACCATCGTGTTAATGGACATGATACTGAATGATGTATGTGGTTGTGTCATGAGATAAAAGACCGCATCAAGGATGGTACCATTCGTCTCAATGGGAATAAACATAATGCTAACAAATTAGTGGCAAAGGCTAATAGTGAATTGCAGATATACATGGACCCGTTTCTGTCACATTCTGCTAATATGATTATTAATCCCATTGATTATGTTACCTAACCCAAGGCCTATGTTAATATGGTCACAGTAACTTCCATTGCTCCACCCGCACCCACTTTGCCGGACATTATATTCACATCACAGGATTTACCCTTAAACAACAAACCTTCACCCCTCTACATTCCTGCTCGTGTCAATGGTAATATTGTGACAGGAGTCTTAATAGACCCCACAAGCCATATGAATGTTATCACCAAAGAAAAATTAGTAGTAAATTCATTACAAAGGAAAATTATGAAGAAACAAAATATACCATTCATACACATGATGGTGTGCCTTAAACCTTACGACTCGATAACCCTATTTGTTCTGGATGGACCCAGAACTATCGACGCAATTTTCAATGTCATCCCAGAGTCAGATATGTTCAGGGTGAAGCTAGGCATTCCTTAGCTAGCTTCCATGAATGGGATTACCTCCGTTATTCACAAATGTTTGAAGTTTTCTCATGAAGGTGTCGTGCATGTAGTGCATGACACTAGGTACTAGCCCTTGGTGTCCTATGGTGGATACTTGTTGGTTCACTTTTGGCCCTCCCCATTCAGTCTGATTCCTCCAAGAATGGACCTACTTTACAAGAACTATGTGAAGTATAAAATTGGGGGAAAAGGGGAGCCAGATCTAACCCTACCCGTGACAAAATGATCGATCGCCTCCTCTTCCCAAGAAGAGAAGAAGAAGCCTGCATCGACTACTCTCCCTTCCCTTAAAGGGAAGGAGAAGTCCGTGCTGACCCCCATTCCTTCCCATAAAGAGAAAGAGAAGGCTACACCGACTACTCCCTCTTCCCCAAAGAAAGAGGAAAATCCCATGCCAGCTCCCTCTCCTTCTCACAAAGGCAAAGAAAAGGTGACTTTTCCCCAGATTGCCTTGTCCTCTCCCCTTTCCTAGGAGGATTACTAGATGAGTAGGCTCGACGACTACCCACTAAGTTCGATGATCCCTCCTTGTCATAGGCCCAAGGTCAGGATCGCAGATCTTCCCAATGAATGCCCTAGACCATGGTATTATTTGTATGGTAGAAAGAAATTTTCTCATAGAGAGTCTGATCCGTGGCCTCCTACTACTCTTGCTCCTAAGGCGATGAGTGGAAAGAGGCCCATTGCTGAGGCCCTTGAGTCAACTCCTCCTATCGCTCCTCAGCCTGTTCCTCCTACTCCCATGAAGGAATCTGTCTCTTCATCGAAAACAACTGTGGTGGACATTCCCATTTTTGAGGAGGAACCCTCTATCCCTTCGCAAACTCTGGCCTCTAACTCCAAGAGCTATAGAAACCACCATGCACGTGAACCCAAGCACCAGTGAAAGGCCCTCTTGGCTAAGCAGACTACCTTGCAAAGAAAGGAGGAAGAAGTGACCACCCCTCTTTTAAGGCCTCCTACAACATCTTCTTCCTCCCTTCCTTCTGCTTCTCTCCAGTCTAGTCCTATACTACTTCTGACTTCCGTTGCAAGTACGAATGTGCCTAACCATAAATGGGTACAAGTGTTCATTGCTCCTTTGGTCAAGCCACCTTTGTTGATGTCCATTCCAGATATCCAACCTTTCTTGAACCCCATGTACATGGTTAATACCTTAGTCATGTCCGTTGCGGTTCTTTCCTCTTCCTCCTTTGCACCTTTGGTCTCGTTTGTGGGGAGTTCATCTCCTTTGACGACACATGAAATAGAGGGTAGTGCTTCCAACAATGAAGGACACAAGAAAAGTTTTCCTCATTCGCAAGGTGGCCCCGTGTTGACTTACTCTGTCTTAGTGATGGAACTAGTCCCAACTTCCCCTGAGTTTGTCATCGCTCTTGAGTCATTCGATGAGCCTAGCGGTGAACCTCGGGTGTAGCCCATCCCATTCACCGAGGCTAGACATGGCACCCCTGTGGGGTGCATGTTTAATTCCATGGATGAGGTTCCTACCTTGTTGGCAATCTTCGCTAAGTCACTAACCTTGACTACACAAGAGCTTAGTGGAGAGGACATCGAGGGTCCCTCTTCCTTGGCCCATGTTATAGGAGGACCAGATGCTCCTCCTCTTAACATACCACCATTGTAGGCTCATCCTCCTTCCCCTTATGAGGACATAGATTGGGAAGTGGACGATCTCTTGGTGGATCAATGTTAGGAGGAGGCCCCTTTTCTTGATCTTGTGTGTGTGTTATTTGTGATGTGTTCCCCCATGCTCATGCTATATGTGCCTGGATGACCCTTGTCACCCTTGTTGGTTCTTGGATACATGCATGATTTTTGTGTCGTAAACATTCCTCTATTTGTATCATCATTCTTCCATGCTTGTGCTTGATTTTTGATAAATTGGGGACGATGCAAAGCATTGGGAGCATTTAGGCTTCCCTTCCATGTTGACCAAATTTTTTGTTTTTACTTTGTTTTCCATACATTCTTCTTGATCTAGTTGGGGAATGATGATCTTTCACCTTGCATTGTGGTTACCTATTATTATGAGCTCGAATAGATCTGATCCCGCTTAACCAGATCCCCCTGTACCCTTTGTTTATATTTTTCTCTTTCTTTTGTTTTCTCTTTATTTTTCTCTCTTCTTTGCTTGAGTTATCCCTTTCATGTGTGACAACGCCCTCTCTTTAACATTCAATTTTTAGGAAACACATTCATTGCTAATGAATCTTTTCTCAAAAATATCCACAAAATTTTTCCTTGGAATCACATTGTCAACTTGGAACCCTAACAGGATGTGTTTCCTTCATCACAGGTTCATAAAGAGAGAACTTGAAAACCTTCCCCATGCATGGGGGCATATTCTTCCTTTTGAATTCCTTGATGAAGTGAACATATTTTGAAAGGATTCCTTGATGATGGATTACTTTGAGAAGAAAAGAATATCTGCTTTTGAACTATGTGTCCCTTGAGTGGACCCCCATTCTTCCTCATGGTGGGTTCCCAAGGGACCCTTCTTTGAAAGTTTTTACCTCAAATGGATTCCTTCACATCTAGCCTAGGGGTAGCTCGACTAGGCTTGTTTCATTCCTCTTTTCATTTCTAGTTCAGGGGCAACTAGACTAGACCCAATTCATATCTTTGTGTCTAGCTTGGGGGCAACCTGACTAGACCTTACCTTTCAAACAGTGTGTCCCTTGAGTGGACCCCTCTCCTTTTGAAGGGTTCTCGAGGGACCCCTTTAAAAGACTTCCAAACCATTGATGGTCTGCGTGACTATCTGCCTACTTGCTTACATGGCCACTTTTTGACATGTTCTATCTGTGGGTAGACGTGTCTCTACTTCTTGACTCTACAGAGTCTGCTTCCTTTGGGTTTCCTCCACGCTAGAGTTTTTGGGGGTTACCTTCCTTGTAGGTCTATGGGTTTGTAAGGTGCTTTCTTGTTTTCCTTCATGGGAGAGATCTTGGAGGAAACCTTCCTTGTAGGTCCGCGGGTCTATAAGGCACTTACTTCACGGGGCTTCCTTCATGTGAGAGATCTTGGGGGTTGCCTCCTTGCAGGTCCACAAGCCTATAAGACGCTTTCCACCTTTATAGTTCCAAGTAGTTATGGAGTCCCTTGCTTTTCCTGCACCTTCAGGTATGCCAGACTGAGTACTGCTTCCTCAACAGTTCAGGTATACATTCCTAACCCTACTCTTTCTTGATCTACTTTACCAAGCACTCATTAGTGTTCATGCTCACTAAAGTGGGGGAAAAATTTATAGGAGTAAATTTGCACCCCATGTGCAAATTCCATTTTTTCCTTTACCCACCTTAGAAAACCAAGTTCAGAGGCTTAATTCCACCTAAGCCTACTACTTGCATCCCACTTGGTGCCTATTTTGAGCGTTGGTCAAGGTGTTTCTGTCGGGGATGCCTGCATGATGTGCAAAAGTCCGCGTGGCACGCTTATGTCCCTGGAAAATTCCTACGACTGAACCTACAAAGGCGTTACACTTCTCATTGGAGGTCAAGTTGTAACACCCCCTTCGACTGAACAACTCAAATATGGTTTTTTTTCTCCATCCTTTCTTCAAATTCATCCCTTCAACATTTAATCCAACTCTTCACCACATCAAGCTTCCATTCTTGCATTCATTTAAGATCTCAAGCACTCACTTTCACTCACTCCAAGCATTCAAGCATTCCATTTCAGCCAAAGCAACACTCCATCACTTTGGTAGAGCAAGTTTGGGACCACACCATTGCAACAAAGGTTCGAGTACTCTCATTTTCTCCCCCAAGCAGCCTTGAGTGCTCTTGGTGGAGGTAGTAAGCTTCCCTCTCATCTCCTCTATCACTTGGTTGAGTAGCATAACACTATTTTGTAGTGCTTCTTTTCTCTTTATTACTTTATTTCCTTTATCTCATTTCCTTGGTTGTCTGTGGAGGTGGAAACACCTAAACGAGGTCTGACTAAGGCAAGCCCCTATACAACCACCCAAAATTTTCCCTTTCTTGTTGTGTGTAGGAGTATGTTCTCTTCAAGGGGTCAACTGGTAAACGAATTCCTTGGTGAGATCCTCCTTATTCTCTTTACTCTTGCATATTTGCTTTATAATATTAGAGAGTATTTTATTTATTTAATCACATCATGCTAGCCCTTTAGTTAGTTCACTGAGCTATTAGCTAGTTTTGTTGGTTTGACCTCATCCTCACTGTTGTCTGGTTGTATGGACGATAGTGCACTTTTGAGATGCCATCGTATTGCGTTGACATCTAGAGACTACGCTTCTGTCCTCAAATAGAGAGGTTTCTAAGACGTAGTGTTAGACCTAGAAATTGGCTCGCCTAGCCTCCTATTGTGTTTCAAGTTTGTAGAATAACTGAGAGGCCTCATGGTCTTTGTTATTCTCTCCTTGCATTCCCTTGCAATACACTTAATTGAGGTAAGTTAGGGCAGCCTCTCGTGTCTTGGCCCTCCATGACTTGGGGTCTCACATGCAGTGGTCCCCCTCTCTTAAAAGGATATAATCCTACAAGTGTGTAGTAACTTGTTTGTTACAAATTAATACATTGGTTCGATGCTTTGGAGTGTGGAGTTTTTTAACTGAAAGGGTTTTCCCCATGTATATTAGTGTTTGTTCACTTCTATATTTTATTCTTCTATTCTTCTTCTTTCATGTTCTTAAAATGTTAATTTACACACCCTTATGTTGTTGAAATTTATTTAGATCGACAAACTTCATTATCTTTTGTCTAAGGGTTAATGTGATAAAAAATCAATTAATTTTGTTTTTTCTTTAATGATATAGTTGTATGTGCTTGTATCGAGTTTTTGAAATCTATTTTGAAAAGACAAATAAGATATTAAATGTGCATACTTGTTGTTGAAGGTCCTATGGATTCATCTTTCCCTTTCAAAATGAATGAAGAGATATTAGATTATTCAATGGCACAATGTATACATGAAAAATATAAGATGATGTGGGACATAAAAAATGATTATGGGTTCATATATCATATAGGATCACTTTTTTTTGATTCAGTAAATAGGGATTTTGAAAGGGCCTTGATCGCTTTTATATCAAGACAAATTCAACAATAAGTACAACAAGACTAGGAACAACTACAAGATGAGACAACAACAAGAAATAACTCTCAAAGCCAACAAAACAACAAAAGAAGAATAGTCAACATCACCTGTAGAATAGGCCAATAGGACACAAACAAAGCTATAAAACAAAAAGCTACACCAACAACCACCACAAGGGTGGTAAGACTAGACAAACCTCAAACCTTTACAATCAGGTATAACTAGGTCCAAAACCTAATTTTCCTTCAAAACAAGCCTCTTGCAACCAACAATATAGGCCAAATGGGACCTATAACCCAATCAACCTTTGAACCAGACCTTACAACCAACAAAAAAAGCCAATAGGCCACCCTCCAAGCTAAAAAAACAACAACCTAAAATAACAACTACACCAAGGGTGGGTAAGACAAACTATACTTCAAACCCATACAAGAAGATTTTAGAGGATCATGAAACCCAAACCACCAAAAAATAGCTAAGCCCATCAACACTTCTTGATAGAACCATCCATCCCACATCGAGCTTGTTACTTAGAGAATCCAATTCTAAACCAAAAACAACAATAGTGTTAATGGAGTAGAGAGCCCCCATCAACCTACTTTCCTCTCCACCTCTATAGGAGAAAGCATATCCTAGTCGCACAACCACTGAAACAACACTTGTAAAACACTAGCCCCTCTTAAGAAGAAAATACAACACATCAAAACTCCCCACCACAATAAAGAAGTGAGAGAGCCCAACAAAACTCTAAGGAGCTAAAGCCAACCTAAAGACCACCTCAATTGGAGCACCAACTTAGACTCCACCTCTATAGGAGAGAGATCCCCTCTAAAAGAGAGGATGAAGTGAGAAACATAACCACTAGTGCCACTAGTCTCTTGCACATATATGCTCCACCTCAAAAGGAACCAATAGAAGAAAAGGGAGCTTCCCACCACAACTATAGCTTCCAAACCTACCTCAAAAGGAGAGGGCTCCATCTTTGAAGGATCAGTCTCCACCTCCATAGGAGACCTCAACTATAGAACCAAACAAGTAGTTGACACACTAGTAGAAAAATTTGTCACCTCACCCCTTGGCAACCCAAACAACTGGTACATGAAGGAAGCTAATGAAAACACCTCAACCAAGAGTCGAGGAAATAGACTTCCTCGAGCCATTTGAATGAAAATTTGGAGCATCACAACCATCATAAACAAGACTAGAAACCCACAATCCATCCATGCTTAAAGGAACCAAAGCTTGAGATAGGGATCTTCAAAGCTAAGATAAGCCCCCTCCACCACCTGAAGAACTTGTAAAGGAAAACCATAAACACCTCACAGACAGTGGAAGTGAACATATCAAAAACCTTCAAGAAAGTGGAGAACCTCCAACTACATCCAATCATCGAAGGGGAAAATAATTGAAGAGATAACACCACAACATTGGCCAAAAATAGACCTCCAACAACAACCATGGAACCCCCAAAACACAACTCCAATGCAAAGAGGTAGAAGAGTCCCAACACAAATAGAGCAAAGCATAACACAACAAACTCAAAATACCCACCACAACCAAATTCTATAAAATAATAGAGGGGCAGAAGAAGCACAAAACTGTAGGAGAAAAAGAGCACCATAGTTAACACACAATGCTAAGAGAGCCAGAAAAGACCCAAATCTCCAAGCACCTGCAAAACCCTGAGGTACACTAAATCCCCCTTTCCCAAGACCACGCAAAAACATGTCAAGGGAAAGGCCATACTAAAACTATGGCATAACAGAGCTTCAAAATAGATGGAATGAAAAACCTCATCCAAAGCGGAGTTTAAGAAAAGGCACATAAAGCACCCAAGAACACCAAAGACAAGCAAGGGCGTGCCAAGGCAAAGAGAGAAAACCTCCAAAACCAACCACACGATAGCAGTGGAAGTAGGAGGGGAGATCCCAACAAGCACGAATAAAACCAGGTGAAACAGAGAGACCACAACCACAACAAAAGAAAACAAGGTCCTCACCTCAAGAACCAAAATCAAAACCACACCTAGGCCACCCTCCAAGTAGACAAACAAGCCCACACTCAAATTATGGAAGCCGAAACAAAGTCTAGAACCAATGCAACAAGAAGCCCAATAGTACCTAGCCATAGTAGGGGCAAGCACCAAACAAAATGATTGACATAGTAAAGAGAAAAGCCAAGCACAAGGCACCACCTGCACCAAAAGAGGGGAGAACACAATCCAAACAGAAAACATGAGACAAACCTCACTATAATCCTCAGAAGGAACTAAAGGGAGGACATAGACCACCAATTAGAAGAGGTAACCAAACATGAAATTGGTCTTCCACGAGCCAAACTTCAGAGGTGATAGTCATCCCCATAAACTGCCAGGAAGAAGCCAACCATTAGTTCACCAGAGTAGACTGATGCCACCAAACTCCCCACAAATAAACCTTATCATCCTCATCCTCCGATTTAGAACTTCCATCCTTGAAATCCTTAGAGGAATTCAAATTTCCTCATCTGCTATCATTCCTACTCAAACACACCTCCATCTAGTTGATAGCACAATTGAAGGATAATAGTTATCAACATAGGGGTATAAGATCACTTGTTATTGATGACACTTGGAAATGTATTTGATTCAAAAAAATAGTGTACATAGATTTAAAGAATTTGAGAAAAATAAAACCACTTATGTATTCATAGTTGGTTATAGAAACAAATGTCAAGTTACTAAAGTATTTTGTGAAACCAGAAATTAAGGAACAATGACCATTTAAGAATGCTAATCATGGAATAATATTGGGTCTAAAAGTAAGAAAAGATCCCTTAGGTGCACCTTAATAGAACATACAATTTTAATTTTGGATAAATTGCATGTTTAATTTGTTTTTTATCACTTTTTTTATTATTATTTTATGAAACAAAGAAAAATATGTTTGTGGGTTGTTGTTAAAGGGGGTTCACCACAATGAATTGACACCCAAGAACCTATTTCCATTATTTTATTCAAGGAAATGAGATCCAAAACAATGAAGTGACTAACAACCACAAGGTGAGTCAAATCAAGGTAGGAATCAACAAATTTCCTATCTATGCAAGGACAAGGGAATGAATTAAATAACACTTTGGGGAGAAGATTTAAGACCATAAAAAAAAATCCAAAATGCAAGCCAAAAAATGAAAATGAAGAACAATAATTAAATATGACAAATAAAATATTTAGAGGAGTTTCCATGATTTGACAAATTTTCTTGCAACTTTTACAACTTTGCAACTTTCTTCAATTTTTCTCTTTAGAGAATCTTCAACCTAAAATTTGCAATCACACATGAAAGAGAGAAATGTTTTTTGTTAGGTGAATGGGGGTTTTACTTGGTCAAACCTTTTTTTGGTAAGTAAACCTTATAATGAAATAGAAAAGCATGAAGGAATGATGAATAAAGAACAATGTGTAACAACTCACCAAACCATAATTGAACCTTGGATTGTAGATCTGCAAACTTGCATGAAGATGCTTCAATGGATGAGAATCTTGATCATGAAACTTGATGTGAAACAATTCCTTTGAATGTTTGAATAGATCTTGAACACTACATCACCATATTAGCTTAAACAACATGCATGATGTAATAAATATTTGACATGATGATATGAATCTTGATTGCTGCAATAATCTTCTATAAATCTGCCCTTGAATGCCTTAGAAATGCTCTTGAATTGCTCTAATAATGCTCTCTTGAATATCCTTAGCTTGCATGAAATCTTCTAGGTGAAACATAGTGAGATGACCTCTTATTTATACATATCTTAACATTAATTCTCGAAATTCAAATATCACAAGCTGATATTGAATTTTAGATTTGAAATCATTAAAATACTACCAAAAACATATTTTAAAGGGGGGTCCTAGGTCTAAGTGAGGACCCATTTTCCCTATGGTGAATGGGTCCTAGGTCACTTACCTAGGACACACATTGCTTAATGTTAAACATAGTTTAAATTAGGGTCCTAGATCTAAGTGAGGACCCATTTTCCCTATGGCAAGTGGGTCCTAGGTCACTTACCTAAGACACAAATCTTTCAAAGTTAAGTGTTGCATAATGGAATTTATGAAGTCAAGTTTTATCCCTTAGAAATTGAATTTAATTAGGCTTGGATTTGAATTAAAGGGGACAATTAAGGTAAATTAAATCTTAATTAATTAATAAAGCCCTAGATTAATGTAAAAGTGTAAAGGTACACTTTACAACACCAAAAATAAGGCACAATTAAGTCCATTTTAATTAAAAGGGCCCTAAACTCAATGTGAATATGCAAAATATATTACAACATTAAATTAAGGCATAATTAAACTAATTTATTTAATATTATTGCCCAAATTAAGTGTGAAAAAGGGATACTTTTTCCTACACTAAATTTTAGTATTAATTTTCTTTTGTTTAAGTTAGTGGGTTTAGTTTTGGAAAATGTACTCCTTTATATTTTTACACTATGTTTGGGTCCGTTGATTAATTGGACTTAATCAAGCCTTTAATTGGCCCTATTTTGCATGTACATGCCTAAATTATGAAAGGGGAATCATGATTTAATCAGTGCAATTATCATTTCTAACACCCCGAAATGAATAGGTCCTAGCAATTTAGGTCAGGACCATTCACCCTTGGGCGAATGGGTCCCATTTAAGATACAAATTAAAATTTTAAAGATGTTTTTGGCAGAATCTTAAAGTCCTACATTCAAGTTTTAAGTGTCATCTTGTAATGTTTAATTTTTGGGAAATTAGAAAATTATCTATAAAAGCAAGGTCTTTTTATCAATTCAAATCCTAGATTTTCTAGAGTTTTCATGCAAGCATTCCTAGAGCTAAGATTATTTTCAAAGGTGTTCAAGAGAAAATTTCTCAAGCATTTTTTGTAGAAATCAAGATCTCAAGCATCATGTCAAAGTTATCAAGCATCATGCATGTTTTGGGAGCTAACATTGTGATGTAGGTTTCAAGTTTCAAATCAAATTTCAAGCATCAAGATCACATCATTAATCAAACCATTTCATGTAAGATCTAGACCTTGGAGAGATCTAATAAGTTTCAAACCTTTAAGGGTTTCAAATCAAGGGTTTGGTGAGTTGCAACATAGCAGTTGTTCTCTCATCATTCTTGTCATGTTTCATTTCATTTCAAGGTTTAATTACCAAAACAAGGTTTGACCAAGGAAAAACCCCATTCACCAAAAGTAAATTTTTCCCCCTCTTATGTGTTTTGCAGGCCTTAGGTTGAAGAAGGATTGAAGATATATCAGAAAATAAAAATTGAAAAAGTTATCAAAGTTGAAAAAGTTGTCAACATTATCGTCATGTCACAAAAACTCACTTTTAGAATTTATTTCTAAATTTTTGACTATGAAACCTAGAGGAATCGAGAGTGAAAACCAAGGACCAAAGGTCTATGAAAGAAAATTTTCAACCCCTATAGCAAGACACATTCACCCTTGGGCAAATGAGTCTCAGAGGAAACTCAACAACAACATTTTGGTGACAGGTGCAAAAATACCTAAGCTTCTCAGATCTGTAATTGGTTTATGGATTCTATCATATTAAGGTTTAATTTAGTGATTTCATGTGTTAAATTGCATAATTGCACTCATTTAGTATTTTTCATTCATCTCCCAAAAGTGTTGTTTCGGCTGATTTACCCCATCCTAAGTCATAAGGAAAACAACAAGTTCTCCACCAAGGTTGACTCACCTAAGGGTTGAAAGTCATTCTTTCCATAGGGGATCTCTTTTTCCTAATGAAATAAGGAAGTTAGGTGCATCATACCCCCCTTTTTGCATATCATTGTGTGATGAACCCATTTTCCTATGTTTCATTTTGGTGAACCCGATGTTGTACATCTAAAATTTTCAATTTGGAGTCCATTTAAACCATAGCTATAGGATTTGCATTGCATTACATTACTTTGTATCTCATTTAGGGTTGTTAACATTGCATTTATTTCCATCTCATTTAGGGTTTTAGGTTTGTATTTTACATCCTTTAAAATCTGAAAAATTCAAAAATTTGCATGCATATTACATTTATTTTGCATAGTACTTTCATATTAGTGTATGTTCAATCATTCATATTCAAAAATTGAGTCAAAATATCATTTCAAAAGTGTCATATTTGAAAGGAAAGAAAAGTGCGGAATACACCTTCCTAATGCTAATCTTCAGGAGAGAGAAGCAAATAAACCTTTTAAAACTTTGCAATTACAGTTAATTTAATATGCACATATGAATAACATAATAGAAAATAGAGCATCAACATAGAATGAACACTAGATTCTACGTGGAAAACCCCTTATGGGAAAAAGAAAACACACCAAAGTAGAGATCTCTTGTATTATAGTAAAATTTCAATTACATACAAGTTACATAGCTATGCTCTTTAGGTGTTGATTCTCAAAATCAATTCAACAACATTACATTCACTCTTGCTTCAACCAACTGCTCTTTGACCCATGGTCAATCCAATATAATACACTAAAACATTATCTCCATATCTATATATCTATCTCCTCATTTAGGTTGGCCTAACCTCTTGATGTCTTAGTATTGCCTTGTTGAACAAAGAACATCGAGATGCCGCAGGTAGTTACATGGTTATAAGGGACTTCAACTATTAGCTAATGATCATGTTAATTCACACCAACAATGTGCAATCAATGAATAAATCCATGCCACACACCCCCATTTATCTCATCTGTCTATCACCATCGATCAACTTACATTTACATCTAACATTGTAGTATTGAGGGGACTATGTAACACTTCCCACTGATATAAGGAGATCTCATCGATGAAGCTTTACCATTCTTCCAACTACTACCATACCGCATGACATCACTATACCGTAGCCATCTACAATTGACCTTCATGGGATAGCTTTAGCTTCCCCACACTATCACAAGCTATCTATACCACACCATTGCAAGCCATCTCATGGGCTACGGTGGGGTGGCGGTATATGGCCCGCACTACCACAAGCCACCTTTCAGGACTATCGCAGGGTGGCGGGATGACCCCCACTCTACTACCAACCTCTTCAACCATCGTCATGGGATGGTAGTGTAACCATCGCTCTACCACTATCCATTCCATGGATCGATGCGGGGTGGAAGTATGGCCCTACACTATCACACAAATTGACAAAGACTACTACAAGATGGCATGTAAGCTGCATCCTGCGATACATCGGTAAAGCCCTAAATGCAAACTTTGAAAAGTATGGAAAATGAGCTAGGGTTTCAATAGTGAGTTTGAGACAAATTCTCAACATTCTCCCACTTGACAAAGAACTCACTAAACCCCTTCCAAGGATTGAAGTCATTAAAATTATAGGCCATAAGGCCCATCGAATTGGTGCACCATTTGAACTTATCTATGCTCACAGGCTTCATCAATACATCAACAACATTTTCCAAAGTATCAAAATTTTCTAGACTAACCTTCCCATCCTCCACTATATCACACACATAGTGGTGCTGCACATCAATATGTTTCATCTTGGCATGGAAAGTTGTTTTTTTTCCAAACAAATGACACTCTAACAGTCACAACAAATAACAATTTGACGTACATCAAAACCAACATCAAAAAACAATCTTCTAATCCAAATGGCTTCCTTATAGGATTAAGTTACTGCCATGTACTCAGCCTCAGTAGTGGATAAAGTGATTACAACCTGCCACTTGCTCATCTAGCTAACTTCACCACCAAACAACATGAATACATATCCACTGGTGGTTCTTCTATTGTCAATGTCCCCTATCTAATTAGAATCCACATATCCACAAATGCTAACTAAACTCTAAGATCTAGTAGAGTAACCATGATAACACAAGGCGTACTCAGAAGTACACTTCAAATACTTAAAAAATCTCTTCACAACATCCCAATGCGCCCTTCCTAGATTAGCCATAAACTGACTAAGCACTCCCACTACTTGGGAAATTTTTGGCCTAGTATAGACCATTGCATACATTAAACTTCCAAATGCACTTGCATAAGGCACCCTAGTCATGTCCTCCATCTCAGCAGGAGATTTTGGACAATCTTCAATAGAAAATTTCATTTCCTACAACACTAGAACAACTAACTATTTGCAATCCACCATGTTAAATCTCTCTAGGACATAATCTACATACTTGCTCTAGCTGAGCCAAAGTTTTCTATTTCCCCTATCCCTTCTGATTTCCATCCCCAAAATATACCTAGCTGAACCTAGATCTTTCATTTCAAACTATGCTGATAATTGAGATTTCAATTCGGAAATCATATCCTTACTATTCCCAACGAACATGTCATATACATACAGGGAAATAATAAGAATATGATCATTCATATATTTAAAGTAAACACAATGATCAAAATTTGATCTCACAAACCCCAAAGACAAGACATAGGTATCAAACTTATGGTACCACATTCTAGGCGACTTCTTCAAACCATACAAAGATTTCTTTAATTTAAAAACCAAATTTTCCTTACCTTTTTCAATGAAGTGCTCTGGTTGGGACATATAAATCTCTTCCTTCAAATAACCATGAAGAAATGATGTCTTCACATCCATCTGCTTGATTTCTAAGTCATATGCAACTGCAAGTGACAACAGGAATTTGATAGATGCCAACTTAGCTATAGGAGAAAATATTTCTTGATAATCAATCCCCTCTACCTAGGAATATCCTTTTGTGACCAACCTTGTTTTATTCTTCTCAAAATTGCCATCCAAACCTATTTTATTCTTGAGCACCCATTTACATCCAACAATATTTCATCCTTCAGGCAAAGGTACCAGATCCCATGTTTCATTCTTCTTCAATGATGCCATTTCTTCAATCATGGCTTCCAACCAGGAATCTGAATCAGACATACACATAGCCTCTTTAATAGTCCTAGGTTCATCAGTGTTAGCAATCAAAGCAAAGGCACAACTAGAATCTAACATAGAATATCCAAACCTTTCAGGTTGCCACTTAGTATGCATAGACCTCCTCATAGGATGAGGTTGAGGTTCTTCTTCTTGATCAAAATTTTTTAGAGTTGCTCGAGCTCTCCTCAATAACATGTCCACCAAGAGTACATAGTTCATCTTTATTGGGTGTAAGAGGAACTTCAACTATCTCCTTTATTTCTTCTTTAATCTCTGGCTGTAGATCAACTATGGAAGGTTTCAGCTCATAGAAGATCACACTCCTACTATACAACACCTTCTCTATATCTAGGTTCCAAAGCTTGTATCCTTTCATACCAATTCCATAACTGATGAAGATACACTTTACAACATTTTTCTCCACTTTAGATCTCTTTTCACTAGTAACATAAGCATATGCCTCACAACCAAATACCCTAATGTGTCTCAACAAGGGCTTCTTACCAAACCATGCTTCCATAGGTGTCTTGTCCATGAGATCTGAAGCGGGAGATCTATTAATTAACATGTTGTAGCTACAACTTCAACCGAGAAATTTTGTTCCAAACCATCACTACTCAACATACTTCTCTCCCTTTCTATCAACGTTCTATTCATCCTTTCTGTAACTCTATTTTGATGTGGAGTATAAGGAGTAGTTTTATTCCTTTTAATTCCATGGACCTTGCAAAACTTATCGAAATCCACAAAAAAAACTCACCACTATTATCCATATTCAAACACTTTATTTTTCTACCAGTCTGATTTTCTACCAAGGTTTTAAATTCCTTAAACCAATTTAAAACTTTAGTTTTACTTCTAAGAAATTAAATAAATGTCCTCAAATAATCATCTATGAATGAGACAAAATACATAGATTTCAATAACAAAGGAACATTAACTGGACCAAACACATCAACATGAATATAATATAGAATTCTAGAAGATTTATGAAGATTAGAATAAAATGAAACACGATGTTGCTTTCCATATATGCAATGTTCACAAAAATTGAACTCAAGAATACAATCATCAAGCCCTTCAACTAGACTTTTAATTTTCAAGGCTTTTAAGCCTTTTTCACCAATGTGGCCGAGCCTTTGGTGTCACAACATTGTTTTCTCTATTGGGAGCTTCATCTCCAAAGAGTTTGTGCCCTTAGGAACAACACCTCATTTCTCTACATGATCAAACTTTGCAGAAGCACTATTACATTGCACTACATATGCATCTAGCTTATATAGAGTGCCAATTCGTGCACCCTTAGCTAGCACCATAAAGCCTCTAGTCATTCTACACACACCATTCAAGAAAGAAATTTGCACACCAATGTCATTAAGCTTACTTACTGAAAGTAAATTTCAAGCCAAACCTAGTATATGCATCACATCATTGATTCCCTTCACTCTTCCACCAGGAAACTAAATTCTGACTCTTCCACGACTAACAATCTCCAATTGAGAATCATCATCTAGAAACACCCTTCCATTGACATACTTTTCATACTTAGAGAACCATCCTTTGTGAGAGGTCATGTGAAAGGAAACACCTGAGTCAATCAACCAAACATCATCTAATGCCCAAATCACCAAGGCTACTATGAAGACATCTACATCACTATGAGAAGATTCATTTTCTGAAGAACTATTTTTCTTTTTCTTCTTCTCCTCTTTACAATCTTTCCGGATGTGTCTAGTCCACCCACAGTTCCAAAATTTCACCTTGGAATTTTTACCAAGAGAATTTGATCTCCCCTTTGACTTGGATCTAGACTTCTTGTCCTTCTTCTTGCCTCTCTCCTTTGATCTTCCTTCCAACAGAAAGGGCCTCATTGGCCATATTAGAAGGCTTCCTTCTCATTTCCTCTGATAGCAACGAAGCAGCCACATCTTCCATCTTGAAAGTGGCCAATAGCCATTACCAGGTGATCCCATGTTTCAGGAAACTGACATAACACTAGCATGCAATGATCCTCATCATCTATCTTCACACCAACAAACCCCAATTGAGTAATAATCATGTTAAATGCATTCAAATGATCTACAAAAAATGCTCTTTCCTCCATCTTCAAATAATACAAATTATTCCCTAGGAATAACTTATTTACCACAGGTTTCCCTTGATAAATGTCACCAAGATTCTTCCACAAAAGTTTCACTGTCTTCTCTTCATGGACATTCAAGAGAATTGAATCAGCCAAGCACAGTTTGATCAGACCCTTGGATTTTTGGTCTAATGCATCCTAGTCATCCTGTGAGGTTGATGATGGTTTGTTAGAGGATACCACTGTGATAGGTCGAAATAGGTGTTAGAAAACAAGCAACAAGTTAAAGAGCACAAATAAACAACTAAAACAACCTACACTTCGAGATTAGCCTAAGTTAGAAACAAAACAAGACAAAGCCACGAAATGGAACTTTATACCTTGCGTTGAGCCGATCCTTTGGTTGGCCCTTCGATCTTGGATGTGTATGCTCCTTAGATGGCACAAGATGTGTGATGTGAGATGCAAATGATGCTTGGAAACATGAAAATATGTAAGTCTGGATTGAGAAGTAAAACTGCAAGAGTTTGGCTACACAAAATGATCTCCCCAAAATGAGAGAAAAGATGGGGTATTTATAGGATTTTTGGGAAATCCTAGGGGAAATGGACGGTTGAGATTGATCCACCAAATATCAAGATGTAGGGCTAAGGTGAGTTGAGAACTCACAAGCCCTCACATCTTGACATGTGGCATGTGAGAAGCCCTAAAAGGTGAAGTGGACATGAGGTGGAAGAAGAAGGACATGACATGGAGAAGGGTACAAAGTACCTTGGGATTGGACAAGATCTCCTCATAAAGGAGGTCCTTGTCCCCATGTGGGTGAGAGGACAAGTGGGGAATTAAAAATTCCTCAAATATCCTTATGGGGATGGGAGAAGGAATAAAGAATGAATAGAGGACATGTGGGGAGAAGTGAAGGAATTAAAAATTCCTTTTAGGTGCCTTGGGGGATTAAAAGGTGAATTAAAAATTCACATGGGGAAGGGGGATGCCTTGTCCAAAAGGAGAAAGCCTTTAATAAGGTTGACTCAAGGACATGTGCCATAAATAGGATGAGGATTTGGTTAGGCTAATCAAATGATTAAGGTTGTGCAAGTACCCAGTTAGATAGGCTAATGACTGATTAGAGGCAAGTGGGAAATTATGGAGGATGTGACCTTAATGATGATTAAGGGTGTGCACATGCTAACCCTAGTTAATTAGAAGAGGATGAAGTAATTAAAATGGATTAGGGACCAACTTGCAAAAGTTGGAGGATGTGACCATGAGAGAAAAAGATGAATTAAAAATGCATTTTAATTCAAAAGGGGAATATGACTAAATTAAATAAAAGGGGATATTTATTTAATTTAGAGGAGGAAAAGGGGTAAAGTATCAAATTAAATACTTTAGGACCTTTGTGCGAGATGCAGGATATTAATTAAACAATGGCTTAATTAATATTGTCAGAGGGGATGAGCAACCGGATGAATCAAGGAGACGCATTTGATCATATGGAAGTGATCAAAATTGGACGTCTACATTTTGCCCCTCTTCGAAAGACTATTAGAATAATAGGGTTTCGAAGAAAAACAGGATGCAGATGACTCCATAGAGGGAGAGACCAGAAAAGAGATGCCCCAGCATGGGGAAATGCACGTGAGCTGCCCTGGACGAAGGGAAAGCAGAGAGGATGCCCCGGTCAAGAAAAGGTAGTGTTAGAGCGATGGATTAGGAGGAAATGGTATGGTATGCCCCCTCGAGAAGGGGGACGGGGGAGGAAAAGGGAGTCCCGGTCAACTTCTCGAAAGTATAGAGTGGTACGTGTTGTTGGAAAGAGCACGGAAAAACGAGAAGAACGGCGCTTGAACGGAGTCAATCGGATATACGGTGTGCAAATGGCGGCCCCGAGAAGAAAGAGCTTGGATGAATTAATTGAGGTGATTTTTGGTTAAAAGAAGAAAAAAAAGACCATGTGGTGAAAAAAAAGAAAAGGGGATAAAAGGTAATTGGGGACTTACCTTGGGCCCATTGTGACAGCTGGCAAGTGGAGAAAGAGGAGAGAGAGACGAGAAGGCGAGCTAGAGTGGACATCATGCCGGAGTACGACAGTGACGTCATTCACCGGGCGGATGAGAGACGGATATTTTTCACCCATTGCGCTGTACCCCGCCAGGTTAGCTCAAAGACTGTGGATTTTTATTTTTGTGTTTTTCGGCATTTTGACACGTATTTTCGAAAAACAAAAACATGGGTTTT
>VDFB02058242.1:351507128-351524364 GCA_007258455.2 Sequoia sempervirens
CCCTTTCTTTGAGTGACTCATCGTGCTGTGCCAATAATGCCCCCAGTGCGACTGAGGTAGCAGAGATATAAAGTAGGAGGGGTTTTCCTGGAATGGGCGGCATCAGAATCGGGGGATGAGCTAAATATTCCTTGATTTTGTCAAAACCCATTTGACACTGTGGGGTCCATCGGAAGGTGGAATCTTTCTTCAGGAGATGGGTAAACGACTGACATTTATCTGCAAGCTGGGCTATGAACCGACGGATGGATTGCATCTTTCCCTGGAGGCTCCTTAGCTGTTTGAGATTGCGTGGAGGGGGCATGTCTAGGATAGCCTTGACCTTAGCGGGATCAACCTCAATGCCCCGGCGAGAGACTATGAAACCTAACAACTTTCCAGAAGTGACCCCAAAGACACACTTTTTCGAATTCAGCCGCAACTTATAATGTTCCAACCGCTCAAATATCTTCTTCAAGATTGCAGGATGTTCTGCTCGTGTTCTGGATTTCCCCAATAGGTCATCAACATAGTCTTCCATGATGATGTGGATAAGGTCATGGAAGATAACCGTCATGGCTCTCTGATATGTCGCCCCCGCATTTTTGAGACCGAAGGGCATAACATTGTAGCAAAAAGTGCCCCAAGGAGTGGTGAAGGCAGTTTTGTGTTGGTCCTCAGGTGCAATTCGGATCTGGTTATACCCGGAGAAGCCATCCATAAGTGACAACATCTCATGTCCTGCTATTAGGTTGACCAACATGTCAATATTGGGTAGGGGGAAGTCGTCTTTGGGGCAGGCCTTGTTGAGATCCCTGAAGTCTGTACATATCTGAATGTCGCCATTTGGTTTAGCAACTGGCACTATGTTGGAGATCCATTCGGAGTAGTCGATTGGCCTGATAAATCCTGCCTCCAGCAACTTCTCTAATTCCTTCTTGACTAACAATGCGACTTGCAGATGCATCTTGCGGAGTTTTTGCTTGACATGTTTAGCTCCTGTTGATGTCCGTGATGAATCACCAAGGATCTAAGCCTCGCATGTTCTCAATATGACCAAGCAAAGCAATACCTCCTAGAGTAGTCAGCAAGAAAGATTGGAAACCTTGTCTGGAGAGTGACTTGGCTACATAGGTGATCTTAGGATTTTCTTAGTTCCCAAATTAATCTCTTGTGTCTCTTCAATCAGAATAGATGATCTAATAGATAGCTGAGTTCCCATAAGGGGAAGATGAACATCTCCATCTTCTGGCGCCTCTTTGAGGTTTTCGCCGTCAGATGCGTCCTTTATTTTTACTTTTTCTAGGTCACGAAGTGCCTCAGGGAGGTTTTCACTAGATGACCGCTTGTTATTCTTTTTATTCTCACTTTTGCGACTGGAGTGTTCATCCTCCCCCAATCCCATGAGGTTGACATATGTATCCGCAGACATAGTGACAGGCGTGCTAGTTCGTAGGTCCCAATCAATGAGCTCAAGATGGCAAAGGGATAGGCTAATGGTGCAGACGGATAGGCATTCAAACATGGAGGATAGGTCGACGTGATCGACGTCATCGTACGCACGTATGATGGATTCTTCCTCGGGTATGTCTTCCAATAAGCCGTCGTCCACAACTACACTATTGGAGGCATTAGACAATGTTTCGGGGCCCTTTTGCTTTCTGTCATACCCAATGCCCACATTCTTTGGTAACAGACATGTATCAATGGGTTGTAATCGCCCTTGTTCTTGCTTTCCTAGACCTCTGCCTTGATAGTTATGCTTTTCCACGAACTTTGTTGGCCAGGGGTACTTTTCTTGGAAGTATTCCTTGAGAGGAGTTTCTGGCGGAGGCTCTTCTCGGTAAACCCATTGACTTATGTCTTCTTCGGGCACATCTGTCTTGATACTTGGGGATACAAAGGTGGTGGTAGGGATCTTCGTGCCACTGAAGGTGACAGTCTTATCTTCCTTTGGGGTAGCACGGGAAGGTTGACCATACTCGTGCGGCAATGGTGGCATGGTCGCCACATTAAGAGAAGTGTGCATTTCGTACTCGCCACACCCTTTGTCAATGATCTGGACTTTTGTGAATGTAGGCTCAGTGGGGGAGGATGGAGTGGTTTTTGCAGTGGATTGTGGATGAACGGGTGATGATTGGGATGCTCCCATTTCAACCCCAGGACAATAATGTAGATGGGGAAATGATGCCTCTAGAGCGCGGCAATATTCGAATGGTTGGGGGTCGGCATAGATGGTGACCTCCTGTCCATCGACTGGGAATTTGAGGCATTGATGGTAGGTGGAGGGTACGGCTTGCATAGAATGGAGCCATGGTTGGCCGAGTAGGAGGTTATATGGTAAGTCCAGATCAAGGACATGACAGGTGATGTACCGAACCACCGGTCCAACTTGGACAGGAAGATTAATGATCCCTTCTGAATTCCTTTTTGCATTGTCATAAGCCTTGATTGTAATAATCTGGTTGCTTAAGTCTGCTTGGGTATACCCCACCTGTTTTATGAATTTTAAAGTGCACAAGTTGAGGGCAGAGCCATTATCTACCAAGACCCTTTTTACTTTATGCCGAGCAACCACGACTTCAATATGTAAGGGACGATTGTGATTGACGTCAATGTTGGGCATATCATTGTGGCTGAAGTGTAGTTGGTGGGATGAATCCAGGTGTCCTACCAAGGCTTGGAACTGTGTAGGATCCATATTATTAGGCACATGATTTTCCTGTAGAGCTCTATTGAGGATTTCTTGATACACAGGGGAAGACTTGAGTAAATCCAAAATGGAGATATGTGTAGGGGTCTTTCCCAGGTGATCAAGGATATTGTACTGGGAAGTTACAGGAGTAGGTTGAGCGGGTGCGAAGGCTGCAGGAACGGTGATACAGGCCCGTCGTGTGGTAACAACACATTGGGGGTCTTTAGCTTTGACGTGTATCATGGATACACGAGGTTCTACCTGCTCAATGTAATGAATAACACCCTCGTAATTGAGGGGTACACTCTTGTAGCTCACGTTATTTGTGCTGTTATTTTGAGGATTACCATTGGAAGTGCTCGGGCCTTGGTTATGATTTGGGAAGGCGTTTTGATAGATCTGTAATTGAGCGTTGGACGACGGAGCCTGACTAGGGTCAACCTTGATGTCACCTCGATCTATGAGATCCTGGACGTAGTTTTTGAGACCCTGACATTTATTCAAAGAGTGTCCTTTGATTTTGTGGAACTCACAATATTCATTTTCCCTAAACCATGCGGGCTTAGGTTTGGATTCATCAAGCGGCTTGGTGACAGGATACGTGATCGGGTAGCTAATTTGCAACAGTTTGTTGAAGACAACACTCAAGGGTTCTCCTAGTTGAGCATATTGGCGTTTATTGTTCCCTTGGTTATTTTGATTGGACTGTTGGGGAGGACGGGGCATCCCTTGCGGTACAGATATGGCATTAGGCATGGATTGCTGTTGTTTCTGAGATGTGTTGGCTACGTGGACGTGTTTAGTGTCAGTGACACCATCATTCACTGCATTCTTGTTCTTGTTCCAAAAACATGGCTTATCATTGAAAGACCTTTCCCTATCTTGGTTATATATTTTGATGTGTCCTTTATCAATAAGGGCACGCTCAAGGATGGGTCCTTTCTCCACTACCTCCGCGAAAGTGGTGACACAATGTAATCGGAAGTTGTGGGCCATGTCAGGATGGGAGTTCTCCACAAAAAGGGTGACCATGTCCTTTTCTTTCAAAGGGGTTTTCATTCGGCTGGCTAGGGCACGCCACCTCTGAAGGTAGCTAGTGAAAGTTTCCCCTTCACGTTGTTTTTCTTTGAGAAGATCCAGGGTATCAGTATCCTTCTCCAAGTTGAAGGAGAAGTAGGAGACAAACCTTTCTGACAAGTCCGCAAAAGATTTTATAGATCCCTTGTCGAGGGTCATGAACCACCCTAGTGCGTCGCTTCCCAGACTTCGGGGGAACAGTCGCAAGAGATAGTTGTCATTGTGGATTACTTCTTGACACTGGGAGTAAAACTCCCGCAGGTGAGCCTTTGGATCTTTGTTCCCCTTATACTTGTCAAATTTTGGTATCTCAAAATGTTTGGGGAAGGGAATAAATGAGATGGAGGGATCATACGGATAGGGGCATATATCTTCGAACTTGAACGATTGTTTGCTAGTCCCTGCCTGGAGATCCTTCAGTGCGGCTTTGATTTCCAGGATGTCTGCATTGGCTGGTGTGTTGGATGGATATTGATGATATGATGATTGTGGATTCTGGGAGGATGTTTGGAGATGGGTGTATGGATGAGGAGGCGTCACATCCTGCTGATATGCCAAGGGACCTTGTTGATAAAGAGGTTGCTGTTGCGAAGGAGGATATGGATTGGCTGGGTAGTTGTGGGTGGTGTACTGTTGGGAAGTGTAGAGAAAGTGTTGTTGATTAGCTTGCGGATATTGCGGGTGTTGATATGACTGTTGCGATGCCCCATAGGAGGGTTGTTGTGGATATTGTTGCTGGTTGTAATAGTTGTAATGATGGGGCGCTTGTTGATATTGTTGTTGATGCACAGTTGGCGGCTGTGGTTGGTGAGATGGGATGTTATGTGATGGTTGCGCTTGCAGGCGTAAGATGGATGCAAGGAATGGAGATATGGTGGGGGCTGAAGGCCGGGGTTGATTTCCTTGTGGTTGATGTTGTGGCGGTTGTGTTGAGAATAGGGGATTGACCAACGGTTGTTGTTGAAGTGGAGGTGCGATTGAGATGTTGTGCGAGGGAGGTTGTTGAGCACTAGTGGGAGCGTACGATGATGATGGAGGGATGTTAGATTGCGGCGGCTGTTGAGCTATGAATGACGATGGAGGAATGTTGGATTGGGCTAGTTGTTGGGGCATGAACGACGACGGAGGAATGTTGGATTGGGCTGGTGGTGGAGGATTGAATGACGATGGAGGAGGGACTTTGGATTGGGCCGATGGTGGAGGATTGAATGATGAGGGAGGAGGGACGTTGGATTGGGCCGATGGTGGAGGATTGAATGATGAGGGTGGAGGATTGGTTGCTCCTTGAGGCGGATGCAAAGAAGCGAAAGGGTTGCCCCCAGTGTTGACAGGAGGCGGGTTCGAAAGGGGCGGTGCCGGTAGCATTAATGGTTGTGGTTGCGGGATGTTTTGCGGCATGCCATAGGCATAGGGATCATTGGGATCAATGGTTTGAGGTGCTCCCGTGATTGAGATGGTGGGATGTGTGGGATTTCCAACGGGATACAGGACTGCGTTGCCGAATTCGGGTTGATGCCAACCTTCTATGGGGGCATACGAGCTACTAGGGATGTCATGTGAGCCTTGGGGTACGTTGGATGTTGAGGTGCCATACTTGGATAAGTCGACACCTGACGGTAGCTTGACACCCTTGTCAATCAAGTGAGCCAAGATTTTGTCCCCATGTCTTTCGAAGAGGCGTTCTGTCATTTGTGCATTGACAGGGTTGCTAAAGTGTTCTTCGAACGTGAGCTCGGGTTGATCGGCCATGTTTTCCTCCCCAGGGGGTGATGTGTTTTGACCATCCACATTGGATTGCGATGAGGTGCCGTTGTGGGGATCGTGAGGGATATTAGCACCATAGTTAGGATCGGGTGTGACGTTGACCGTGTTGATGGGATTTTGAGGGTTGTTCGATTGGGCATTTAGGGCTTGTTGGTCGGCCATTTTCTTTGCTTGTGATCAAGTTTGAACGGGCATGCAAGATGATGAAGATCAAGATTGATTCGATTTTGATGGGAGATTAGTGGATGACGATTGATTAGGCCGATGTGGCTTGGCTTGATGGGATCGGATTGGATTGATCGGTAGATGTTGGATTTACCTGGATGTCAGGTTTTTGATCCGAATAGGTTTGATGATGTAGGGATCGGATTAATCTGATGATTAGGATTGAATTGATGATAAGTATGATGAAGACCGAGATCCACAACCGGGTTTAAGAGGGATCCTTGGTAACACTAGGTATTGATTGAGAGGTGGATATATGATAACGACACCGAATCCAACTTGAGATAGAAGCAGATTGATTGGGCCGAAAAGGATAACTGACTTAAGACGGATAGCGATCCTAAGCCAGCTATGATGATTGCGATTAGGGATAAATACCTAGGTCAACTTGGATGGCAACTCCAACGAGGTTTATATGGAATAACGGGGATCGGAGATGAAAACGAAATTAGGACGAATGGGTAGCGTCTTAGGGGGGACGTATGGCTCTCGAAACAAGCAGAAGAGTGTTCGGAATAAATGACCTTTAGAATGAAGGGATGGAGGCTCAGAATGGACGTTCAAAAGCTTATTTTGGATGCTAAATGGCCGTATCGATGGTCAAAATAGAGGGACAATGCATGCAAAGTGATGATGTAGGATGATCAAAGGACAGGTCCGCCACTGCACTAGGACAGGTCTGCCACTGGACTGGGACAGGTCCGCCACTGGATTGGGATAGGTCCGCCACTGTACTAGGACAAGCCCGCCACTGAAATGGGACAGGCCCGCCACTGCACTAAGACAGGTCCGCCACTCCAGGACCAGTCCGCCACCGGAAGAGGACAGGTCCGCCACTCTGCAACCTGGACCTGCAAAAATGCAAAAAATAGCAAACATGAAAGAAAGAGACCCATTTGTGGGTCCCACCGGGCATGCCAGAAATGTGATAGGTCGAAATAGGTGTTAGAAAACAAGCAACAAGTTAAAGAGCACAAATAAACAACTAAAACAACCTACACTTCGAGATTAGCCTAAGTTAGAAACAAAACAAGACAAAGCCACGAAATGGAACTTTATACCTTGCGTTGAGCCGATCCTTTGGTTGGCCCTTCGATCTTGGATGTGTATGCTCCTTAGATGGCACAAGATGTGTGATGTGAGATGCAAATGATGCTTGGAAACATGAAAATAGCTAAGTCTGGATTGAGAAGTAAAACTGCAAGAGTTTGGCTACACAAAATGATCTCCCCAAAATGAGAGAAAAGAGGGGGTATTTATAGGATTTTTGGGAAATCCTAGGGGAAATGGACGGTTGAGATTGATCCACCAAATATCAAGATGTAGGGCTAAGGTGAGTTGAGAACTCACAAGCCCTCACATCTTGACATGTGGCATGTGATGAAGCCCTAAAAGGTGAAGTGGACATGAGGTGGAAGAAGAAGGACATGACATGGAGGGGGTACAAAGTACCTTGGGATTGGACAAGATCTCCTCATAAAGGAGGTCCTTGTCCCCATGTGGGTGAGAGGACAAGTGGGGAATTAAAAATTCCTCAAATATCCTTATGGGGATGGGAGAAGGAATAAAGAATGAATAGAGGACATGTGGGGAGAAGTGAAGGAATTAAAAATTCCTTTTAGGTGCTTGGGGGATTAAAAGGTGAATTAAAAATTCACATGGGGAAGGGGGATGCCTTGTCCAAAAGGAGAAAGCCTTTAATAAGGTTGACTCAAGGACATGTGCCATAAATAGGATGAGGATTTGGTTAGGCTAATCAAATGATTAAGGTTGTGCAAGTACCCAGTTAGATAGGCTAATGACTGATTAGAGGCAAGTGGGAAATTATGGAGGATGTGACCTTAATGATGATTAAGGGTGTGCACATGCTAACCCTAGTTAATTAGAAGAGGATGAAGTAATTAAAATGGATTAGGGACCAACTTGCAAAAGTTGGAGGATGTGACCATGAGAGAGAAAAGATGAATTAAAAATGCATTTTAATTCAAAAGGGGAATATGACTAAATTAAATAAAAGGGGATATTTATTTAATTTAGAGGAAAAGGGGTAAAGTATCAAATTAAATACTTTAGGACCTTTGTGCGAGATGCAGGGTATTAATTAAACAACTGGCTTAATTAATATTGACAGAGGGGATGAGCAACCGGATGAATCAAGGAGACGCATTTGATCATATGGAAGTGATCAAAATTGGACGTCTACAACCGCATCCCATAACTCATGATTCATGAGAAAATATTCCATTTTGAGTTTCCATAACTCAAAATTTCTATCATTGAACTTCTCAGTTTCTATTCTTCCAAATGTGCTCTGTTGGATGTTGTAGTTGTGTTACTGATATGTGGTTGTCATTGATGTCAACACTATTAGCATTAGTCCATTTGAAGTTGTATATGTCAAGGATATTGAGAAAGTTGTAATAAATGAGTTGCAGGTTGTTAGTGGTGAAGTAATGTTCTGTCTGTTGGTGAGTTCCATACATTGCTGATAAAAGGTTGTGGACCAAAGGGTTTCTTGTTGAGTATATCTAGTTTATTGATGTCGAGTTTCAGATATCTGCATGAATATTTGATCGAGTTATGAAGATTTACATTCTGACAGTTTTCTGTTGCTTCAGTTGGTGTTTCTGATTGAAGATTATTTGATTCTAGTTAGTTCAATTGTTGTAGATGCTTCTCTGTTGTTTCATAATGTTTGTGGATGTTTCTAGATTGTGCTCTATCTTTGTTACATGTCCACATTGATCATTGTGCTTGTGATCTAAGATTTTCTCTTGTGCATTCATGTTTTTCATGTTCTTGGCTGATAGGGTGTTGAAGCGTGTTGTGGATCTTTGAGGAGAAATTAATTGAAGTCTTTTTTGTGTTGGAGATGTTGATTTGGGTCTTCACTATGTTTTGGCTGACCTTGGTTGATTCGCATTGAAAATTATCTATTGTTTTGGGCCGATAGTTTGTATTCATTTTATTATTTCTTTGTGGCCGACTTGTAGCGATGTACTTTCATGTTGCAGATATATAAGAGAAATTTTTTATTCGAATTGAAGTGTACAAGGGTGTGCTTCTATGCATGTGTGTGAATATTTTTCAAATCATTCAAAGCCAGAGTAGAGTGTGAAGAAAAGTGAAGAAGAGTGAAGAAGTGTTCATGTGCTTAACCAGAATTGCAATCAAGCATTAATAGATGCTATTTTCTCAGTTCAAAGTCTAAATGGTTGTAATCCGAATCTTTCTATAAGACAACACTGTGTCTTCCTTTGTAATTAAGTAGTGGGCTCTAGGTAGTGTGCCTAAATGCATGTGCATTCCCCATTTATTCTTCTTATACTTTTAACAGGGTATAATCTTGTGGACTGACCTCCATCATGGTTTTTCCCTTAATAGGGTTTTCACATAAAAATCTTGGTATTATGCGTGTTTCTGATGTGTTGTTGATTCATGCTTTCATTGATATTGATCAGATCTAAGAATAAGGATTAATAAGTTTAATAAGTTTGAGATTTGGTGACAACTAATTCACCCCCCCTCTCAGTTTTCTGCCCTTGTGTTTCCAACATGCTCACCATCTTAAACCTACAAATAAGTTTACAACTATATTTCTCTTCAAAACTCCCACTAGACTAGATCAACACAAAAAACCTGTCTTACCCATAAGGACAACAAATTTGGCCAAGCTCTGATACCAACTGAAAGGAAAGAAGAATGCAAAATACGCCTTCCTAATGATAATCTTCAAGAGAGAGAAGCAAATAAACCACTTTAAACTTTGTAATTATAGTTCATTTAAGATGCATATATAAATAACAATATATATATATATATATATATATGAACCACAAATTTTTTTGTATGGTCTATGGGCTTCTCTTGCACTCTTACGATCTTTCACCTAAAAGGAGAGAGATAGAACACCAAAAATTGAGGTGGTTCACTCAAATAAAGGAATGTATGATATAATTATAACTAAATTCAACAATCTAAATGCAACTGAGTTATGAAATTGACTGATTATTAATGCAAAACTAATGAAATGTGTAATGTTTGAAAACATAGTGAGGTTTGCAAAAAGCTTAAAAAGATGATAAAAAATGCAAATGAAACTGAACATAAAGCTATAATTAAGAATGAGTGCACCTGTAAGACTAATGAAGACTAGAAAGCACTTTGGAAATCTGGTATATTTTACTTTTATGTTGACTGGGACTCATTCGCCACCTAGGCAAATTAGTCCTAGGACAGAGTTTTCTGCCTAGAAACTAGTTTCTACTCACTAGGTATCTACATCTGCATCTAACCATATCAGCCACTTTATGAGGGACTCATTCTCCATCCATGGTGAATCAATCTACTTTCAATTTTCTGTAAACTCAAATCTTAGACCTCCACCTTGTCACCTGTACAACACTTCTTGACAGAAACCTGAATTGGGATCTCTAAAAATTCCTACAAAACAACTTAAAATTGGTTGTCTAATGGAGGGTTTTCCTTGCTCAAACCCCTAATTGGGTAATCAAACCTTGAATGGATAAAAAATTGTGTAAAAACCTAGCCTTAAGTGTGTTAAAGACTAGGAAAATATGAAGTATCATAAAATCCTACTCTATTGTGCTAGAATAAGATGTGCAAAGGTGATTTGAATGATGCAAGACTTCAACCCTAGAAACCCTACAACATATCAAATGGATGTAAATGACATACAAATGAAATGAAAACCTTAATTTGAAGATAGAGAGAAAATGGAAGATGGAATCACTTTGAAAACAAGTCTTTAGGTGTGATTTGATGGATAGTTGCATCTCCTCAACCTAGATTTCTCCATTGCAATGTTGGATCTTGAATGAGAAGTGAGCTTGAAAACCTACAAAAACCCTAGTTTTCTACCCTAAAGCTTCAACTTTGCTGTAGAAAATGCAAATAAAACTTATTGTGGAAGACTCCTAATACTTGAATTTTGAAATTGCTTTGTAAAAATGGCTAAGAGATGTGAAGAATGACCTAAAATGTGTATTTATAGGAAACAACACCTAATTTTCCCATTATTTAGATCTAAGAGGCCGACATCCACCAAAAAATTAAGTTGAATTAATTGAATTCCTGCTAAAAATTGAAATATCCCTCAAAAGAGGCTCATTCACCACCCTTGGTGATGGGTCCCACTAGAGGGGACTCATTCACCCAAGGTGGCGAATGGGTCCCACTAGTGGTTTTTGGAGGCGGGTTTTTGGGATATGCATGAATTTAGTGTTGTTTGTTGAGATTTAGATGATTTCTCAAGTGAAACGGGCCTCTAGATAAAAAATAATGGGTCTTAGGGGCCTATAAATGTTGTTTTGAAGAATGAATAATGCAGGGGTACTCAAAATTAGGTCTAAATTAAGTGTGAAATTGTCTCTTTTCTCAAGAGTGTTCAATTTTCTATGCCACATTTAGCCCCCACTTTAGCGCCCATATGATTCTACATGCATATATAAGCTAAAGGACTCTAAACAGTGCACTTTATTGCATAAAAGGATACTCATTCAAAAAGGAGAATGAAGGCCCTAGTGTAGTTATCTGTAAAACTAGAACATTAGGAACCACATCCTGTAACACAAGTTCATTAATTATCCAAAAATAATTTTAACTAACTCCTAGAAATCTAATTCAAGGGTATATGTATGCCCCCCCTTGATTCCACTTGCTTTACGGAGGTGGAATCAAGGTAGCAATCTAGCCACATCGAATTAAAGAACATCACATCGTAGGGAATTTCCAAGTACCATGCCACATAGTGATAGATGATTGATGATGTCAGTTGTGGAATCATGATTCTAATGCATCAAACAACGCCAAAAATAGAGTGCCCTAGCTTCCATTATGTTGTTTTGAAGAAAAGATGTGTTATTAACTTGTAAGAGAAAATAACCCTAATTTAATGCATAAGAGTAAAAGTGATGAAAATAGGTGAAAAGAGGTAGAAGAGAGTAATTTGTCACTGACTATTGCATTTTACCATTTTGTAGCTTGAGAGTGATGAGTGAGACGAGAATATTTTGAGTAGATGAGATTATATGCCTTTACAACTAGATGAGCTTCAAGAGCAGGTGGCGCGTGATGAGTTGTACCATGAGGTGAGTCAATTTCATAACTTTTTCTTGGTGATTTTGTAATGATTAAATAATTTTTAATGTATTTATATGTTAATTTAGGATCTTGGAAAAAGTTTGCAAAGTGTCCCCTTTTTTTGCGAAGTGTCCCGTTTATTCGCAAAGTGTCCCTTTTGTTCGCAACATGTCCCATTTCTTTGTGAAGTGTCCCTAAAGGGTTCTAAAGCATCTAGGGAATTTAGAAAAGCACACTAGATAAACTTTAGCACACTTGTATGATGAATAATGTAAAAATTGAAGATATTAGATGAATTGCTAGAGCATATTTTTGTGATTTTGATAGGTTCTAGCTTGCTCGCGAAAATGGCTAGGGGGAGAGATATTAGTTTTCTTAGAGATTTAGCCCTAGCACTATTAGCAATAGAGACAGAGCATCTACAAGCAGTAGTCATCTATTGGGAATATTTGATGCCGCTTATGAGATACCATGATGCCATGTTGATGGCCCTATGTAAGTGCTGGGACGCTGACACATGTACAATTCACCTTCCGACTAGGGAGATGACCATCACACTAGAGGATGTATGTGTTGTATTCTATGAGTTCCTATTCAGGGAGAGCAGGTATATTTTTGGGGGGATCATAAATTCCGCTAGAAGAAGGAAGACATGTAGTATTGCTTGGATGGACCTATTCATGATGAGTGCGTGAGAGTGTGAATTGAGCTTCCTATGCTTCTATATTCACATGCCCCCATTGTGAGATGTATTATGATGCATACAGTGGTTGTTGTTCTCAATCCTAATGGATGAGCAACACACCTAGATGGCGGCTTGGTACACTTGATTCACAGGATGGCAGAGCGGAGGACAGTCTATTCTTGGGGACGCTGCATCCTATCACATCTTTATTATGATCTTGGTCAATTTTTGTTCCAAGAGATCGATAGTATGGTGCACTACATGCTTCTACAGGTGTGGTGCCTCGAGCATATTACATGTGCTAGGCCTGTCGGGTTTGCATGTGCTATAGCTGTAGGATATCCACGAGCCTTCGACTATCCTCTACAACGCTTGTGGTAGCACAAAGATCTATAGTTTTGGAGGGTAAGACTAGACTGACTGGAGGAGGATGAGATCCTATGGAGACCTTATATACTCACACTACAGTGGCTAGATCCCACATGATAGCTAAGCAGGATGAAAAGGGATAGATTTTTGGCTAGGTGACATGACTATGTTGTACGTCCATTCTATTATGGCCAAGTCATGTGACAGTTTGAGCAAGTGTAGACACCATTGAGAGCATGCCCCTTCATTAGGAGATCAGTGTAGAGTGCTCAGATGCTAGGTGATACCATTCAACTCACTATAGATCATGTTCGTGAGAGTGAATCCGATGATTCAAATCATGATCGGCCACTAGTCTCTGACACTAATGATGTCGATAGCATAGATGAGCATGAGGAGTGGTGGATAGTGACATGACCAGCTCCTGTATTTCCCATGGATGTCCCTATAGGTGATGCAGGACCAACACTAAATGAGGGAGATGAGCCAGAGGACAAGGCTGAGGGAGGATGATGATGATTATGAGGAGAAGTATGAGGAGGATCCACCCTTGAGTGAGGGTGATGAGGTAGCAACTAAGGATTAACATGAGCCAAGGAGACTTCTCACACACTTATGTGACTAGATCACGTGTAGTAGCTATAATAGACATCGAGACCCATACTCAGAGAGAGGCTAGCATGTCTGCCATGCCCCCTAGAGAGGATGATGTTGATATCTAGCAACAAACTGGAGATATAGGTGATGAAATTTGATTTTTATGCATGTACTTTAGTTTTGATGATATATATATATCATGAGGATGTTTACTGATTATGTATTATTTCTAACTTATAGGAGTGACGAGAGACTGGCGAGAGTTCTATCATTAGGTTGCCACAGAGGTAGTCCCAACATCCATCAACGAGGAAGAGATAGACATTGAGTACATGCCCGCACAGATCGTGGAGGAGGAGCCAGAGTCACTCAAACCTTTCGTGAGGTTGCAGGCAGCTTATGAGAGCGTGAGGAGATGACTTTGATGAGTTGAGAGCGCAGGATAGTCATCCCATACTCCAGCAAAGATGGAAAGACTACATGTAGAGCTGGCATTGGTACGAGTAGAGAGGGATCAAATGGTAGAGGATCATCTTGCAACACTTGGGCAAGTACAGGGTCTGGAGTATGCACTCAGAGTCAGAGGATCGTGTTCATAGTCACACATGACCGTCTCACAACATCCGGGGATTGGATCACGGGTGCTAGAGCCCGAAGGGTCAAGTTCTCATAGACCTTGGTGATTTTGTATATGATGATGAGATGTATATAAAACTGTTGATATATATATAATATGAGCATTTGATGTTGTTTTAGTGTGTTTGAATGGAAATGTGATTAATTAAATAATTTAGTTAAAAGTATTTAATTAATGTCTACATGTTTTAACGAGATTGATGTGATCTAATGTAAAACATATTTCAATTTCACTTTTAGATACAACATTGTTAAATTAAAGAGAGTATGTTAAATTAGATACACCTATAAATCATATAAGGATCGAACTTAACATAACAAGAGGGGTAATAGTATGAAATATAAAGTAATTATAAAAAGAACTTAAATAATTTCCTTAGTGTTCAAGAAAAACATAGGACTAGGTATCAAGAACGAAGCAATGTGAAAGTTATTTAGGATGAAACCAAATAACTTTAGACAACACTGCTTTCAAACCTATACTATTCAATGAGACTAGAGATAATACTGACATAGATGCACGACATTAATAGGTTCCTTAAGGGGTGTTCCGTCGAGCTCAATTAAGGTGTAAGCGCAAGACCCATAACTGGTATCGATTACATAAGGTCCTAACCAATTAGGGCTGAATTTGTCTTTATTCTCATGGTCAACATTAGTATTGCATTTATTCTCATAGAGAATGAAATCACCCTTACAAAACGTTCGAGGAATGACATGAGTGTTGTGTTTGTGCTGTAATTGTTTAATGTAAGCTTGTAGATGTTCAAGAGTGTTAATGCGCTTTTCATCGAGCATCTCAAGTTGGTGCAATCGTTGATATTTATAAGTGGCATTGTCAATAAGGTCTTGAAGAGCGATTCACAACTTAGGAATCTCTAACTCCAAGGGCATGATCACGTCAGTACCATAAACAAGGTTATAGGGTGTAGTTCCTGTGGATAATCTAACACTTGTTCAATAAGCCCAAAATGCATTATGTAATTGCATATGCCAATCCTTATGATGTTTGTTAATAGTTTTCCTCAGGATTTGCTTAAGAATCTTGTTAGTACTTTCAAATTCTCCATTGGATTGCGGATAGTATGGTGTAGAAAATCAATGTTGGATATGGAATGTTTCAAGAAATTTCTTTACTTCATTATTCTTAAATGGGGTTCCATTGTTTGAAATGATTGTGGAAGGAAGGCCAAAGTGAGCAATTATGTGTTCCAATATAAAATGACAAATTACTTCAGCATTTGTAGATTAAAGAGGAATAACTTCCACCCATTTTGTGAAGTAGTTTGTTGTGGTTATTATAAATGTATGTTTGGTAGAGGAGGGAGGTAAATTTTTTCCAATGAGATCCAATCCCCAAACTGAAAATGGCCAAATGGGAATTTGGGCATGGAGCTCAAAAGCAGGGGCATGAATCAGATTGCTATGCTCTTGACATTTGTGACATCATTTAATGCAAGAAAAACAATCTTTCTCCATATGTCTCCAATAATATCCCATATAGATAAGTTTTTGCACTAATGACCATCCTCCAAAATGACCTCCATAGGCACCAACATGAGCCTGCTCGAGGGCTATAGGAATTTTAGAGTCCTTAAGAAAACTTAGTAAGAGACCATTGAAGGATCTTCTATGCAACACATCGGCGAGGATTGCTTATTTGGCTACTAGTTTGCATAAACGATTTCAAGTGTTTGTTGTTGTGGGCTCGAGAATGATACCATATTTTAAATAATGGTATATTGTATCATACCATTCTTGTGAGTCGTCTTGAGTTGTGTTTAAAATGTCTTCTAAGTGAGTATCAATCGAAGGTGTCATGACGGGGTGAATAACAAAGGTGTAGTCTATTGAAGGATTGTGTGGGGATATAAGAGAGGTTGCACTCGCCATTGCATCCACATGTCAATTGTCTTTTTGTGGGATGTTATCAATGGTGAATGATTCAAACTTCTCTAACAATTTCATTGTAAGATCCTTGTATTTTGATAATTTTTCATGTTTAGCTTGATATGTCCCATTGATTTGTTTGATTACTAATTGTGAATCACTAAAGATCTTGATATCTTTATCACCCATGGTTAAATCAACTCACAATCCTACAATTAATGCCTCATACTTAGCTGTGTTATTTGTACATAGGAAATTTAATTGATAGGACAAGGGAGTAGGCTTTCCATCAGGTGGAATTAATACCACTCCAGCATTGGCACTTGTTCGACACTTAGATCCATCGAAATACAATTCCCATGTTTTAACATTGGCGGCCAAGACACTATCATCAGGAAAGGAGTCATGATTAGGTAAAGCGAGAGAAGGGGCATCAACTAAGTGATCGGTTAAGGCTTGTCCTTTGATTGATTTTTTGGAAACAAACTTAAGGTCAAACTCAGTTAACAACATCAACTAAGTACCCACTTAGCTAAGCATCCAAACAAGTCAGTTTTATTAAAAAATGCTTAAGGGGATAAAATTTGTTATGACTTGTATTTCAACATTTTGTAAATAATGTTGCAATTTACTAGTAGCGAATACAAGAGCTAAACATTTTTTTTCAATTGCTGAGTATTGAGTTTCATAATCAATTAAAGTTCAACTAATGTAATAAACAAGATGTTCTTTTCCATGATTGTCTTGTTGAGCCAACAATGCTACAAGAGCATGGGCTAATGCGGCTATGTATAGGATAAACGGTTTATTTGGCATGATGGGTTGTAAAATAGGTGGAGTTTCAAGGTATTCCTTTAAGCTCTCAAAAGCCTATTTACAATCCTCATCGCAATCAAAAGGTACATCCTTTTTGAGAAGATGTACGAAGGGTAACGTACGATCAACTGAAGATGCAACAAAACGACAGATAGCTTGAATTTGACCTTGTAACGTGCACAATTGAGAAATGTTCTTAGGAGGTGGCATGTTAATAATGACATCAATTTTATTTGTGTCCACCTCTATGCCTTTGTGAGATATGACAAACCCCAAAATTTTCCCACTATCTACTCCAAAGACACACTTTTTTGGATTTAATCTCATGTTATATTTATGTATTCATTCAAAGATTTTTTGAAGAACACTTACATTGTCTTATCTTGTAAAGGATTTAGCAA
>VDFB02058242.1:351524464-351692637 GCA_007258455.2 Sequoia sempervirens
ACAATACCAACTGCAGCAGGAGGTAAACATACCTTTAAATAAGAAATGGCGGGAATGTTAAATGCCCGACGAGCACTGGTGAAGTTGCTGGTCTTCATCCTGCAAATGGCTGTACCATCATTCATCACTGTAATTTCAGATGCAGTGCAGCTCAGATTCTTGAGGGAGTTCTGCCAACAATCTGGATCCCACAAATAATATATCTCAGAGTTCGATTCTGACTCTGGGGGATAAGATAAGAATTCTGTATGTTCAGGAATGCACGTTTGATAGAAAAGGCATTCCCCACTCCATATTATTCATCATAGCTTAACTCTCATAGGAGAGTACAAAAAGCATCTAATTTATTGCATGTTCTATGGAATTCATTAACTGTTTGCTGCATAGCCTGAATCTCAAACTCTTGTACAAGGCATGCATCCAAGCTTGTTTCTCTTGCTTGCTGAATGATCTCCTGGCAATTTGCTAACACATTAGTCACAAAAATCTCAATGTTCATTTCATGAGTGCGCATCCAAGCTTGTTTCTCTTGCTTGCTGAATGATCTCCTGGCAACTTGCTAACACATTAGTCACAAAAATCTCAATGTTCATTTCATGAGTGCCATCCCAACTGATAGATGCAGCCGATTCAGTTGGTGGTGAGGGTGTGTTGACTGTCCCATCCCAACTGACAGATGTAGATGATTCATAATCAGTGCTCAATATATTAATAATTCGTTGAGGTGGTGGAACGTTGGCCATAACCTGAGGAAAGGTATAAGTCAAAAGTTCAAAAAATTAATACCCAGCATGTCAAAAGTTCAAAAAATTACTACCCAGCATGTTCTTTCCTCTTATAATAAGACACCAGACATGTTTAATTAATAACTGTATTGTAAGAGTGATATAGATTCAAAGAGGTTCTGGTTTGGATGTTAGACAATAGTTTTTATACTCAGCATGCCTAATGCCAGAAAGAATTGAAAACAAAATTAAACTGTATTGTAAGAGTGATATACATTCAAAGAGGTTCTGGTTTGGATGTTAGACAATAGTTTTTATACTCAGCATGCCTAATGCCAGAAAGAATTGGAAACGAAATTAAACTGTATTGTAAGAGTGATATAGATTCAAAGAGGTTCTGGTTTGGATGTTAGACAATAGTTTTTATACTCAGCATGTCTAATGCCAGAAAGAATTGAAAACGATGAAAGAGAAGGATCCTGGGGTTGGAACAGTTATTGTATTTATTTGGGGAAGACATGGCATCCCAATCACTCATACAGCCCAAATAAGTTAGGCATCTATTTAGTTAAATTTTAGGGTGCAAAGAGTAAAGTACTATCTTAGTTTCGTCTCAGACGTAAATTTACCCATTTTGCTACCTAAAAGCTGGGGGTCTGCTAGGGGCAAGACCCCACCACCCAGGGCCAGACCCCACAAAACAAATATTCCAAGCTACCCTAGCCCTACCATTATTCAGGAAGATAAACTTCTGAAAAAATGCATGGTTCAACAACAAACTGTTTCTGCAAAAAGAAAACAAACTGAGAGCTGTAAAAACCCTCAATTACTGATTGAGGAGAGCATAATCACTACACAGATCAAAGCAGTACTAAAGCTCAAGTTGGGCTAATAGAAGATTGGCAGTTTGTAAATAAGCTCTCCAGAACATATTGTACAATAAAGATAGATCACAGTTCATGATAAAATTCAATCATGTTGAATAAAGATTTGGAAATGTAACACTGGATTTAAGGCTCATATTTTCTTACAGCTAGTTCTATCATACCCAATATTAGTCATTGTCTAGCATCTCCCTTTCAAAAGAGTGAAGCAATGTAAGTATGGAATATGGAATATTGTCTTTTTATGTTAGTTTGCCTGCTTAGAAAGGAACAAAAATATCTCAGGACATTCAATGCTCAAGCTCAAGAGTGGGGCATACGTTGCATTGTTTATAGCTGGAACACTTGGACCTCTCGAAAGTGAGAATTCTAAAACTTAAAAACAAAATTTTGAAGGAAATATACAAGAGAAGTAAAAAGCATATGATATAATCAGAAAGAAAGATGGAACAGAAAATGTACCTACATCTTGTAGACCAGAAATTAGACATCATAAAGCAATAGCATTTATGTTGTAAACTAAGGTAAATTGCTAAGTAACCTTTCAAGGCATGTGCAATCGAGAAAAGTAAACCCTCTAGTGCTGTATGCCAGCCTTCATTCGATGCTATTGTAATAGGATTAGGAACCAAATTAAGCATACAAGATAAAGCTCAGCTTGGTACAGTCAATAACTGTGTACTCCATGTTATCGTCTACCACTGTTCTTAGAGGATGATTTAATATTTTTAAAAAATATTTTTCGTTCAGGGTAGTTCTGGTGGGATATTATGGCAATGTCAAAGGCAAAGTCCAGTTCCATCGTACATTGAGGTCCCTTGCGGCCAGGTGCAAATGTTGGTGCCATGTACAGGTATTTAGACTTTGTGATGCCCTAAAATTTTCTTTTTGATGGCTTTCCTATGCCCTTTTGCCTTTTCCTGTCAAAGTATTTTATGTGCTAGAAACCTTGTAACAAAAATAGAGGAAGCAGTGTGTAAGTATTCCTAGTGAAGTGGAAGACAGAGTAGGACGTTTCTTCTCTGCTGGCAATTGCTCACCAGCGGATCAATCAGGGAAACCCTTCCCTCACTTTACAAACCGTACCAAGGCATGTATTTTTAAAAAAATAGTAGTCTCTGCTAGGTATTGGGTATACAAGCCCTATTTCTGTGGTTAGCTCTGAACTGGGTTATTTTCGCACATTGCATTGGCTCCCTAGGAATTGAAACTTCTGGTCTCTGTTTGTTTAAAATAAGTAGGCTACATTCATTTCGTGAAGATTAGAAAGAAACATACTTCTCAATCATGACGCGCACTGCTCTGAAAAAGATTCGATCCTATAGATACAGTGAACTGTCAGGCCAGGATTGAAAAATAGAACAGAAAGGTATTTCTTTGTTATTTGCAAAAGTAGATTTACATCCATATTTGAAGGGCAGTGAAGAGCAATTTAACTGCTGCAACAAAAAACTGGAAAGCAACTCTGAATGAATAACTGTCAGAAAAGGTAAAACCCCAGAGAACTCGAAGGGTTGAGATTATTTTTGCTCACATGACAGAGAGAAATGACCCCTAAACTCAAACCTCTTGTATGATTCCTGTGTATTTCAACAAAACGCTGAAGAAATATGCTGTACAATATAGGAAAAATATTACGAAACCCTACAAAAGCAGAATTTTTTTTAAGTGACACGAAACGAAAGCAATCTCCCTACACCAATTACAAAACCCTGCAGAAATATGCTGTATAGTATTGAAAAATTGACAACAAATAACCTCAATAACCTTACCTCGGGATTCTGCACAAATAGTGGCGTGCGCTCAACGATGGCGGACAGGCAAAACGGGCACAGTTTGCAGGAAAAATCTTACGAAACCCTACAAGAGCAGAACTTTTTTTTATATGAGACGAACCGAAAGCAATCTCCCTACAGCTATTACTTCAATGTATTCACAGTAAACAAAAAGTGCATCTAAAAACTATCAGGGTTTTAGGGCTTGACCTCGAGCTAGGATTTTTCCACCATTTGAAACGAAAATATAGGTTGCAGGGTAAAATTTCTTTTCAGGCGTGAGGCGAGCGAGGAATATGGGCTTAGCATCTGCAGCATATTTATATGCAAAAATCGGCGGTGATGAAGCAGCTCGCCGGGGATCAAGCAGCTCCGTAGCAGGTTCAGAGACAATGTGGTGGGTTTCCAGACAGCTGCCAGGAGGACAAAAATTAGCGTTCAAATGATTATCGGCTAAACAATGGTAGCAGCACGCCAACTTTAGTGATGGTTCATGGTGACGGGGCTTCTCAAGGTTTATTCTTTAATTTTTGATGCCCTGGCCACTTGATTCAGATTCATTGCTATAGACCAATCATGGGGCACATCAAGTCGACCAGCCTTTATATGTAAAAGCACAAAAAAAGGGAATCCTGGTTCATTTATTCATTTGAAGCATGGCTTAAAACCAAAAAATATCTAGATTGTTGATGTTAGCATATTTTTTTGAAAAATTGTAGTTCAATTCATTTTGGATGGCATGCATAATTTATGCAATGATAGCCATACACAAAAGACTTATTTTGATCTAACCCATTGAAATGTGTGAATTGTTGGATAAGTGTATCTTCTCTCAATGAAGTGGTTTTAGTGTGGGTTGTATTTGATAACAATGTTCTTGTTGAATGGTTAGTCATTATCTAGGAGTGCTCGTTCTGATGAAGAAGATATTTTGTGTTATATTTTAAAATTCAAGTTGTATTGTTTTTGTTTAGAATTTTACTCTTTCAAAATCTAAAAGTGTCAGTAATAAATTTTTTAAAAAATCCTAAGTGTAAATGGATGCACTATTGCTTGTATGTGATGTCCATTTTGAGGGGGACACTCAAAAATCTAGTCTCAAAGCCACATTTTCTAAGTAGTAATCCAAGTGGAGGACAAAGGCATAGAAGGTTGGATGACATTCAACAACCTCTTGTCAGTCACTAGCAATGGGTTACAAAACCATTTTAGTGACAAAAATACTTGTGCAAAAAAAGGGCTAAAGATAAGATCAATTTGCAAATGGTAGTGATAATTGTCTTGTTTTATTTTTCATCAAGGTAGTAATGGTCTATAGTGATTGATACATATGCAACAACAAGAACTTCATTCTCAAACTCTTAATGTTGTGATTGGATGTGTATGTTCCAAATCACATTTGTTGAGTGTTTGTGATTGGATGTGTGTGTCTCCAATCACAATTCTTTGGTGAATGATTGGATGTTTTTGTTCTCAATCATGAAAGTTTGTGACTATAATTAGAAGTGTGCGTCCCTAATCATAATTGTTGTGAGCAGATGTTTATGTTCCTGTTCATAACTTTGATGTTGGATAGATGTATTTGTCCCTATCCAAAATTATTGTATGACCTTTGATCGATGTGTTAGTCCATATCCTTGATTATATGGTAGATGTGTTTGCCCTTATCCTTGAATGAAGTCCAATAAGGTCATTCCTACTGAAGAAGCATAGTGAGACTAGTTTCACTATTGCTTGTCATGATTAAATGTCTATGTCCTTATTCTTACCTTATGTTTTTTATGAACTACTAAACATGGTCATTAAGTATTTTTAGCCACCTATGTTCATTTGGAGAATAATATAATATGGGGGATGTTGTGAACAATACATCATTCACGTAGTTGTTAGTACAAAAATTATTAATTGTGGAGTGTTTGTTTGAGTTGTTAAAACAACTCGTCTACTAGGGGAGTTATCAGAGGAGGTTTCCTATAATATAGGAGATGGAACTCTTATAAATATGTAATATAATTGACTGAATAAATGAGAGAAAATATCATATTATTTTATTTGTTAAATCTTCTCATAATTCTCTCATGTATATCATTTATTATCATTCTTAAATCTTAAATCATTATGTTATGAATATCGAGTTGACTTAAGGTGATAGATTTAGTGGACAAAGTGAGGGAAATTATTAGGGGTGCATATACTTAAAGCCTAAATCCTAAATCCCAAACCCTCACATTGATATTTAAAGCTATAGTTTTACTATAAATATTAAGTGGACATAAGGGGATAGATTTGAACTTGAATTAAGGGAATTCATCATGTTTCCTTATAAATTGTTGTCTAAATGCCCTATTTTTTGTGAAAAAAAGTATTTCTATAATTAAAGGGCCAACCATATAAGGTGAATTTTTTTTATCCCCACTAAAAAAAATAATAACTTACTAAAATAATAATAAAAAAGTGACAAAAAAACAAATTAAACATGCAATTTATCAAAATTATAATTTTATGTTCTATTCAGGTGCACCTAAGAGGTCGTGTCTTACTTGTAGAGTATCCAATATTATTTCATGAATAGCATTCTTAAATTTTCATAGTTCTTTACTTCTTTTGTTTTTAGATAAGAGGCATAAAGCCTATATATTTATATTAATTTATTAAAATATAACAAAAAACATGTCTGATTGCCATATGAAACTTGGCAATGCATTTTCAGAGAATTCTAAAACAGTGTCACCCTACCCTGATTAGAAGATTATCTACTTCATTATTCCCATACATTACAATAGTTCTTGACTTTTTGGTTTCACAAAATACTTTAGTAACTTGACACTTATTTCTATAAGCAACTATGAATACATAAGTGGTTTTGTTTTTCTCAAATTATTTAAATGTGTGTACATTATTCTTTTGAATCAAATACATTTCCAAGTGTCATCAATAACAAGTGATCCTATATGATATATAAACCCATCATCATTTGTTATGTCCTACGCCATCTTATTTGTTTCATGTATACATTGTTCCATTAAATAATCTAATCTCTCTTCATTCTTATTGAAAGGGAAAGATGAACCCATAAGGACCTTCAAGAACTAGTATGCATCTTCAATATCTTATTTTTCTTTTCAAATTATATTTCAACAACTTGATACAAGCACATACTACTATGTCATTAAAGCTAAAACAAACCTAGTTGATTTCTCATCACATTAACCCTTAGACAAAAGATAATGTAGTTTGCAGGTCTAAGTAAATTTCAGAAACATAATGGTATGTAAATTAAAAATTTAAGAACATGAAAGAATAAGAATAGAAGAATAATATATAGAAGAGAAGAAACACCAATATACCTGGGGAAAACCGTTTCAGGTAAAAAAATCCACACTTCAAAACATCGAACCAATGTATTAATTTGTAACAAACAAGTTGCAATAGCTCATAACCTTAACATGAATATTTGAATCTTGTTCTTCTCTTGAGGAAATCTAACACCATAACCTTGCAATGAAAAGTTATCCTCTCAACTCCTCAAGAAAACTCGCATATTTATAGAGCACCAAGATGGACAGCCAAAAAAGCATCCTCAATCTTCTATAAATCCAATACCTATAGAAGCTAAAAAAATATGAGCTTTAACTCAACCTGCTAATCCACAAACAACCTTATCCTCACCTTGGGTGTCCATATTCAAGAAAAATATCGTATTCATATCGTGTCCATATCTTGGGAACCTAAAGCAGATAAAGCTAAAAAAAATATATATTTTTAGTTATGATATAGAAACTACTAATTGAGACTCATAAGTCAACATAGGAAGTTTCCAAAACAATTTATCACCAATATGGAAACAAGTGACATCCTCCTCCTAAAAAATAGGACCTCTCAGAGTAGGCACCAACTTCTTAAAAAGGATTCCATTTCAATAATAGGAACCACAAAGTGAATGGAAACTTAGGAAGTTTAATACATTAGGATAAATTAATACGCACCTAATAATTAATCAATACTAGGACTCAAAGGTTGAGATACCTTAATCCCAACATTCTCCCACTTGTTGAACATCTTTGAAGATCCAATGGAAACAACAAGATTTCAACTATTAGGAATCAAACAATAAAACATCATCACATTTGTCCATGAAACCACATGAATATGGTAGCATGCTCTCACGCACTAACAAGATACTTGCAACAACATCCAAGATGTCTACCATAACAAGTAAGAACTCTTGTCATCCTCCAACATGTCACCTATGAAAAAGAAACAATCCAAGGTGAAGCTACACCAATCCAAAGAGCACAAGCATCAAATGTATAAGTAATAACAAAGGCTACGGGCTAGTGTCATAACTCAAAGTTATGTTCATGAGCTTTATAGAAACACCAATATACCCAACTCCAAACCCATTACCATAACACAACTCTAAATTCCAAACATCCTCCAAGAACAAGATCGAACATAAATGTTCCAAAATAGTTAGAATAACAACCACAAGTGATTGTTAACATCCAACAAAAAAATCCCACATGACCGAAAATAGTAACCACAACAAATGATAATCCATTCAATCATTCACGCCTCAAAATTTATCTAAAACATCTATAGAACTCATGCCAACAACATATCCAACCCATAAACTGCAAACACAAGCTCCTTGTATCAAACCTGTCAATGAAGAACATGCACATAAGGAACTTCTATGCATGGGTAACGTCAAATCTGAAATTAGATCATGGCATACCAAGTCTACCAATGAACACTTATACTAAGGTTTGGCTAATAATTCAACCATGTAGTAACAAAGAATAATCAAGTTATGATCCACACATGTAACACCAATTGTTGCATAATCTTTGATAACATGTCACCATAACTCTCCCAATTCCACCATGCTAAAGCATGTGAACATGAACCTCTAGGAAGAAGCCATAAAAAAAAAAGAGAAAACTAGTAAATCATATACCAATCATGTCCCTTTTCTAACACCTCAAAGTGCTAATTTGTGTCAAGCAAGATCTCCTTCACAACCCCAAATAAAAATCCTTTTAGATGATTACCTATCGAGTAGACCAAGAGTGAGGAATGAGAATGCTCCTCCAAGATAACCAAGTAATCACGAATCACTCCAAGAACAATATCCTCTATAGGTCCATCATGAACTCACATTCATATCTAGGTGAAGGCTCCTCAGACTTTCTTTTGAAACCTCCAAAAATTAACCATCTCAAAAATTGCCTCACCCAATTCTCCAAGTATCCATGAGCATTTATAACTAATCCACCCATACTATGTTTCAGATACAACACTACACTCTCATGAAGCTCTCAAGAACATGACCAATATACTCTAACTAAAAGAACTAAATAGACCACTGTCAAAAATTGACAAACCAAAGACTTCAAAAATTCTCCGTGGCCAACCAACATGTTAACATCTCCATTCACATGAAGATAACCATCTCTTGAAAATGAGACTAAAAATGTCAAAGAACTCTCACTACAACAACAAGATCCAAGAGCTCCTCCATTACACCAACAATTATTATAGAAGATCATTCATCACCGAAGCTCCCACCAAAATGTGATATTGATCTCTCCATGGCATCATGATAACCATCTCCTAGATGATAATTTCCTTTACTATAAAAAATAATTATTTAAATGGCAAGTATATATAGTGTGTCAAGTTGTCAAATTTTACATGTATTCATGAGGATAATGGATACAATTTTAGAAATAAAATGGTTTATGAGATAGTGAAATATAATTTGAAGAGTGGGGTTGAAGGTTCCAAATGTGAGTTAGTTTCTATAAAAGTAATTTTTTCTACCTTTATTATTTCTTTTAGGAAAAATCTATTTTATAAGTATTCTAGACACAACCACATGTCTTCATGGTTAGATCAATAGTTTAGGTTGTGTAAATATTTCTTCTTGGTTGGACTACTATCTATATATTTGGTTTTATAGAAAACTATAGGTTGTAATTTTAAAATGTAATGTATTTGAAATATTATAATTCAATATAGATTTTAATTCTCATTCATATATATATGTATACATGCCTCTAGGAGTATGAAAGTGAAGAGGGAGATTTTTAGAGAGTATAATTTTTACATGATTGATGATTACTTTCACTCATTAAATTTTGTGCAATATTACTTTCATACTGATGGCAATCTAGCGGATATGTTTATGAAGGCAGTGACAAGGGAGAAGTTGAGCTCCTCTTCAACTTCAGTTGGCCTTTAAGGTTGAATTTAAGTAATACAAAACAATAGGGTCCAAGGTGTTGATTTCAAGTGGGAGTTGTAGGGGCAGCGGTGTTATGACCAGTCTCCAAGTGGGAGATGGTATGGAGTGGAGTTTGATCAGTCTCCAAGTGGGAGACTTTTGTTTATGGAGACCAATCAGACTCAGATGCAAAATCTCCATATTATTTTTATTAAATAATTTTTTATTGCACTTATTAAATATTTATGTTGCACTTGTATCTAAAAGGATGGTTACAAACAAATATTAAATACTTGAAATGCATAGTTACAATATTTTAATATAAAGTTATGAGATAGTTGGAAATTTATTAAATGTAACTGCCCAAAAGGAGAGCGTTATTGGGTACATGAGGCACAACCAATGTCCACACTTCATTTGTAATTAATGGGACATGTGTGGGAGCATATACAAACAATTGGTGATGAGTTTTGAAGGCGGTAGATCATGAAAAATGTTAGCAAAAGTTTACAATTATGTGGATGGAAAAATGCAGGAAGTGTCACGAGTACACACAAGAAAGGCTATGTTAAAACAACAATGGTAAAACATGGAGAAAAAAATTACTGCAAGTTGCAGTGGTTGCTAAAAGATTTGTAAAGGTTATTTACTGGAAGTTTAGTATATATTGGACCATCTGTTGGTGGATGTATCCCAGTTTTGGGTGAACCACATTAAATCTTTTGTTGTTCTTTTGTTGTCCATAATTTTTGTGTGTTTTATTTCTCTATTTCATTGTTCAAATCTATATTTAATTGATAGATTTCTACCTCCTTACCCTAACACAATGTACAAGAACCTTGAATATATAGGTAAGGTGTGATGAAGTATGACAACTACCCTTGATACAAACATTAAATGCTCAATGCAAAAGAATAAATGCATGAGATAACTATTAAATGTTGAAATGACTAAAAGTGAATATTGAGATATGGCCCCATTATAACTAACTTCAAGAAATGAAAAAAAGGAATAAATTAACTCCTAAGTAAACTTATCATGTGAATAGGTTCCCACTAATAATTAGTTAGGAATTAACCTCTTTCACATCAACACCCCCCATAAGCCCAAATTAGGGGTTGAAATTATTATGCAAATGATGCAAGATCCTAAATGATGATACATTATGTAATATTAAAATACAATATGGGTCCTAGAAATGAGGCCATGTTAGGTACCCATGTACAACTATTCATGCAACTAATCTCTCAAAAATGGAGAAAAGGAGAAAACCCTATGGGACAAAACTCCTCTCCAAAAAAGAGATGTAATGAAAATCATGTACAAGTGATAGAAGAAGTGATGCATGGAGGTCTCAACATCAATATACCCTAAGAACTACATCCATCAGGATGATACAATACAATTTCCCTCATAAGAGGGAAATAAAGAGACAATGCAGCCCCCACCCCCACAATGTATAATTTCCTACAAAAATAGTAAGTTCCTAAAGACAAAACATCCAATGTCGAAAAATAACTTGTCTCCCTTTCAAAAGAAATCAAACCAAGTAAAAATACAGGAATGCTTACCATTCTAGATAGGAATTGAAAGAAAGAATCATAAATATGCATGATGATGTCTCTAAAATCTTCCCATGTGTCTCCTTGTCCATTGAAAATGAAGATGCCACAATCAATGTAGGTACATGCACAATGAAAGAAGAAGGTGGCTTACTAGGACTATTTGGAAAGTGATGTTGAACAAGATCCAAAGATAAAGATGGTTTCACAATAGCTGTGCAATGAATATCATCAAAGAGGAGAGAAAACCCCTCAAATATGTCCTCCAAATTTGAAATGTGCTACTCCACAAATAAGGATGTAATGTTTGATAAATAGGAATCCCAATTAGGAAGAAAATGAGATACCTTTTGCAATGAAGCACTGGAAGTTATCAATGAATCACCAATAGAAAATGAATGGTCCTACTAAACAAGAGTGTTGGGAGCCTCAATCAATGACTCTCCACAAGGAATCAATAATGGTGAAGACACATCAATTGTCTCTGATGGAGAAGAAGGAGCATTTGAAGAAACCTCATCATCCTTATCTGAAGATTCAAGTACTCCAAACATTCAAACCCTGAATAGTATCATCATCATAGGGTATCTTCTTTGAAAATGAAGAGACACAAGGTAGTCTGAAATAGGATCATCTGGGAATGGTTGAGTATCAGGATCTCCATAAATCTCCCAAATTTTAGTCTAAAGAGTACAAGGACACTCAAAATGAACAATAACATTCAAAATTTATCATTATCTACATGAATAGCAATAACTCATAAGACATGATCCCTTTCATAATTCCAAGTGAATTTATTACTATCAGTACCAAGAGGGGGAACAAGATCATACAAATGTGGTAAAAAATGAAGCCAACTTATGGTACCATCTCTCCATTGTTTATAGTTTCCCCTTTTTAACATAATTAGAGAAGGATGAAATGAAAATCCTATAACGAACTATGATAAATCTCCAAAATTATAAGGACATTAACCTTCAATAGAAATTAGAAACTCCCAAACATGATGCACAACTGAAAATAAATCCTTCCCAACAAATATAATTTCTCCAAATGGTAGTATGTCCAAGTAATCAAGTAGATGCAAAAAATTGCAAAAACTCAATAGATAATACCTAGGGATGAATCTAGAAAAGTGCACTGACTAAATGATAGAGCTCTTGATGACCTTTCCAAGGTCGCTAGAAATTCTAGAGGGTCGGTTGGCTGGAAGGTACAAACCTACCAAAAAAATGCCTCTCCAAAACCAAAAAAACCACTACAAAAAATATTTGAACTCCAAAACAATATGCTCGAAATAAAATTTTTGCCTACAAATAAAATAATAAACCCATTTATTTTACTACAAGGGGAGGTTCATCAGGCACTGTATGAATTTGTACAATATGGATTCTTTGCATGCTAAAAAAACCTCTGATGACCTCTGATGAAAGGTGTAAATTTTTGATGATTTGACAAGTGTTTTAAGAGTTTTTGAGCCTCTCAGATGCAATGGTGGGGTCGGATATGACCCAATTTGCTCCAAAAACTAGCTACCTCCCTAATAATGGAAACTAGCCCAAAATTGAAACCCTCACAAACTATAACCTGCAATGAATTCTCTCATCTAGCAAATGCTCAACTCTCCAATACAAGACATGATTTACAAGGCCTTAGCTCTAATACAATGTAGGAGTTTATGGTGAACTCCTTAACACCCCAAGATCACCTGCAAGACAACAATAAATTCCATGAGAGAGAAATGGCAGCAATATCATGTTATGGTTAAGGATGCAAAAATGCCAAAATGAATATATAATGTACATATGAAGCCTTGATTATAAAGGAAATGTGAGGGATACGATTAAACAAGATCATGATAGGTGTCTTAATCCTATCACATGAGACAACTAACTCATAACTACCTAGGACACAAGCATTAAATAAAAGCCAACTGGATAAGATAAGTGACAACTAATGCTTAACTAGAAAGATTCCTTCCTAGGACCTAAGTGGACTTAACATGTAAATAGGACCTAGATAGGTAAACCATCCATTTACACCAATATTAACTATGAGAAAATTAGTGACTCATCAAAGGTCATCTATTTTGAAGTTCTAACATAGGTACAAAGACTTTTTGGACACAAAAGTTAGCTTGATTTTATCAAAATTGTATTGAATGTGATTGAAATCATTGTGATTCAAGTGAGTGGGTATATACATGTTTATTTTGTTGTTGTATGCTATATGTGTTGGGATTAAGGTATCTCAACCTTTGAGTCCTAACTTTACTTAATTGATTATTAGCTACATACTAATTTATCCTAATGAATTAAACTTCCTAAGTTTCCATTCACTTTGTAGTTCCTATTGTTGAGATGGCATCCTACGTGGTGGGTGATGAGATATTGCAAGATTCCTATTTTTTAGAAAGTTGACACCCACTCTAGGAGGTCCTAATTTTTAGAAGGATGATGTCACATGTTTCCATATTGGTGATAAACTGTTTTGGTAACTTCCTATGTTGACTTGAGAACCTTAGTTAGTAGTTTCTATATTAGAATTGAAGAGGAATAAATAAAATTTTAGCTTTATCTTCTTTAGGCACCCAAGATATGGATAAAATATGATAGGATATGAATAAGATATCTTTCTTGAATATAGACACCCAAGATGAGGGTAAGATTATTTTTGTATTAGTAGGTTGAGTTAAAGGTCATATTTTTTGAGCTTTTGAAGATATTGAATTTGCAAAAGATTGATGATTTTTTAGGCGTTCATCTTGGTGCTCTATAAATGTGAGGGTTTTCTTGAAGAGTTGAGAGGAGAATTTTTCATTGCAAGGTTATTCTATTAGATTTCCTCTAGAGAAGAGCAAGATATAAATCTTCATGTTAAGGTTGTGAGCCTACAAGTGTATTGTAACTTGTTTGTTGTAGATTAATACATTGTTTTGACACTTTGGAGTGTGGGGTTTTTTACTTGAAAGGGTTATCCCCATGTATATTGGTGTTTCTTCTCTACTATTTTCTATTCTTCTATTCTTCTTCTTTCATGTTCTCAATGTGTTTAAAATTTACATACTGTTATGCTATTGAAATTTACTTAGATATGTAAACTACATTATCTTTCCTCTAAGGGTTAATGTGATGGGAAATCAACTATGTTTATTTATGCTTGAAATCTAATTTAAAAAGAAAAATAAGATACAGAAGGTGCATACTAGTTCTTGAAGGTCCTTTTGGGTTAATCTTTCCCTTTCAATTGGTATCAAAGCTCAAATTCATGGTTTTCATGTGCTTGCATGTGCATGTATGTGATTTGCATGTACTTTCATGTAAATTTATGTGAGTTGTATGTACTTTCATGTGAGTTGTATGTACTTGCATGAGCTTGCGTGTTGCTTGCATGTGTTTTCATGTCAATGCATGTGAAGAATTCATGGTGTTTAAGGTGTTGGGCATTTATTTTGTTATGATTTCTTAGCCTGGTAAGCTTGAGGGAATTTGTTTTGAAGGAATTGGCTGATTATTAATCCTTGTCTAAGTGGATGTTCTGTAGTTGATCTTATTTTTAGGAGACAATAAGATTTTTTAAGAATGGAGAAGATGAAGTTTTATGGAGTTAATCATGTGGATACATCTGATATGATATTAATTTGGAGCTCTTTTTTGACAATATATAAAAAACCTCATGTATGGTGGTGTTCTTACATTATGTGGTTGTGTGTAACAAAGTATTCATGTTGGGTGTTTGTTCTTGGCTACCTGGTCATATGGAGAAACTTGGGTTGTCATGACTATGGTTTGACGTGCTTATTTTGGGTGTTTGGTTTTAGTACATGGTATTGAAGACACTATTTCATTAGCCTTGAATGCATGTATGTTATGGAGTTGATTATTGAATTTTTGAAAGCTTCTAAAAGAGCCTAACTCCTCTATATGCTTGTACATGATGATGTTCATGGAGTTGGCCTACAAATGTGATTGTAGTTCTTGGAACCATTCTTCCTTTGGTTGGTTGTGCTCACATGTCCAATTTTCATGTTCGTTGGATCTGAGGGTTTTATGGATTTTTCATTCAAAATATATGGTTATGTATATTCATGTTATTCCATTGTTCTGGTTTAACTACCGTAGTGTTTTTTAGACTTTTGGGTCTTCCACATGATAAGTGGATATGGATTTGCACGTGTCTATAATCATAGTGGTTTTACAAGCTTTTACATGATTAATCAAGGCTTGTGGTTTTGTAGGTCTGTAGATGAACTATTATTCAAATTATGTTTCCCTTTCGATATTTATGGATGTAATATAGTTGTAGTTTTACATGTATGCTTTGTGCATGGTGTGAGGAGGTTTGTAACTTTCTCGGTGAGGAAATGTTGGAATATATTTTACCATTGGTGATTTGTGGGTTGTGAAGGTACATTTCATTTTTTATAAGCTTATGGACAACTTATTTCCACTAAAGGGTTTGCAATTTTCTTATCGTTTAAAAAGATGTGGATTTCTGTAGATCTGGGAAAGTCCATTATTTTAGATGAAATATGTGATGATATTTTTTCAAGATATTCAAGTGGATCTAGAGTTACACAGAGATGATTTTGTAGGTTTTAAATGTTAATAAAAATATGTGATTTTTAGATTTGTGGAGAGATTGTGTTCAGTCTCTTGGAGTTTCCTGGATGATAACAATTTTAGATTCATAAGAATGCTTGATTAGTTCCTTGACTATGCTACTTAGTTGTGGATTTTTTTGGAAAATTAGGTTTGTCAGTGATCTGGTGTTTGAGTCTTAAAATATACATGTTATCTTCTTTGATATCTCAGTTTTATATTTTATTAATGTGATGATAATTTTGTATGTTTCATTGGTTATGGGTCTATGAGTCATGTAATTTGTGAATTAGCTACCCATTGACTGCAGTGTGATGAATTGGATGTGGAATATCTATATCCAGGAGATTAATTCAACCCTGATGCAAAATTTGTGCATCAACATGTTGGATTGAGATGAGAGGATGGATGATGTTGAGTATACTGATAGTTAGTTATGGGACTTGTAGTATGTTGTTTATCTTCTTGTCTTGGAGATCTTGGTTCTACTTATTATTTTGTGTTTTTTATATTACAAGTGAGGTATTTGATTATATTAGAGCCTTGGAGAGTCTTCATTTAGGAGATGGTTATCATGATTCTATGGAGAGCTCAATATCACATTTTGGTGGGAGCTTTGGTGATGGATGATCTTCTATAATTGGTGTTGGTGTAATGGATGAGCTCGTGGATCTTGTTGTTGTAGTGTGGGTTCTTTGAAATTTTCAGTCTTATTGTCAAGAGATGGTTATCTTCATATGGATGGAGATTTTGACATCTTGGTTGGTCATGGATAAATTTTTGAGTATTTGGTTAAGGTGTTATTTTTATGACTTGTCAGGTTTTGATAGTTGTCTGGTGAGTTCTCTTAGTATTGAGTATATTGGTGATGTGCTTGAGAGCTTCATGAGAGTGCAATATTGCATTTGGAGTTTATTATAGATTGATTAGTTGTATATGCTCAAAAATACTTGGAGAATTGGGTGAGCTATTTCTTGAGATGGTTACTCTTTGGAGGATTCAACAGAAAGTTTGAGGAGCCTTCACCTAGATATGAACATGATTTCATGATGGAACTATAGAGGAGATTTTTCTTGGAGTGAGTCATGATTACTTGGTTATCATATAGGAGCATTCTCATTCCCCACTCTTGGCCTACTCAATAAATAATCATCTAAAAGGCTTTTTCATTTGGGGTTGTGAAGGAGATCGTTCTTGACACAAATTAACAATTTGAGGTGTTGGTAAAAGGACTTGATTGGAATATGATTTACATGTTTTCTCTTTGTTTTATGGCTTCTTCCTAGAGGTTCATGTTCACATGGTTCAGTGTGGTGGAATTGGGAGAGTTACGGTGACATGTTATCAAAGACTATGCAACAATTGGTGTTGTATGTGTGGATTAGTGTGATTGTTCTTTGTTACTACATGTTGAATTATTAGCCAAAAATTAGTATAATTTTTTATTGGTCGGCTTGGTGTACCATGATCTAATTTCATAGTTAACATTACCCATGCAGTGGGAGTTCCTTATGTGTATGTTCTTCATTGAAATTTTTTATACAAGGAGTTTGTGATTGTAGTTGATTGGTTGGATACAATGTTGGCATGAGATCTATTGATGTTTTAGATAAATTTTGAGTTATGAATGATTGGATGGATTAGCATTTTTCGTGGTTTCTATTTTCGGTCATATGAGTCTTTTAGTTGGATTTGAACAATCACTTGTGGTTTTTGTTCTAGCTTTTTTAGAATATTTGTGTTCGATGTTGTTCTTGGAGGAAGTTTGGACTTCAAAGGTGTATTTTTGTAATGAGTTTGAAGTTGGGTACACTGGTACTTATATAAAGCTCATGAACAGAGTGTAATTATAGTAGTAGCATGTAGCCTTTGTTATCACTTGTAAATTTGATGCTTGTGTTCTCTAGATTGGTGCATCTTCACCTTGGATTGTTCCTTTTCTTCCATAGGTGACATGTTGGAGGATGAAAATAGTTATTTCTTGTTATTGTGAACATCTTGGATGTTATTGCAGGTATCTTGTTAGTGCATGAGAGCATGTTGCCACATTCATGTGGTTTCATGGAAAGATGTGATGTTTTATTATTTGGCTCTTAGTAGTTGAAATCCCATTTTTTTATTTTCTCTTCAAAGGTGTTCAACAAGTGGGAGGATATTGGGATTAAGATGTCTCAACCTTTGAGTCCTAGTATTAATTAATTAATTATTAGGTTCATGTTAATTTATCCCAATGTATTAAACTTCCTAAGTTTCCATTCACTTTGTGGTTCCTATTGTTGAGATGACATCCTACATGGCAGATGATGAGATATGGAAAGATCACTATTTTTAGGAAGTTGGCACCCACTCTAGGAGGTCCTATTATTTACAAGGATGATGTCACATGTTTCCATATTGGTGATAAACTATTTTTGCAACTTCCTATGTTGGTTTGAGAGTCTCAGTTAGTAGTTTCTATATCAAAATTAAAGAAGAATAAAACAAAATTTAGCTTTATTTGCTTTAATTTCCCAAGATACAAATAAGATATGGACAATATATGAATACGATGTTTTTCTTGAATATGGATGCCTAAGGTTAGGATAAGGTTATTTTTGGATTAGCAGGTTGAGTTAAAGCTCATATTTTTTGAGCTTTCATAGGTATTGTATTTGTAGAAGATTGAGGATGCTTTTTTAGGTGCCCATCTTGGTACTCTATAAATATGAGAGTTTTCTTGAGGATTTGAGAGGATAATTTTTCATTGCAAGGTTATGTTGTTAGATTTCCTCTAGAGAAGAGCAAGATGTAAATCTTCATGTTAAGGATTGTATAGGAGTAAATTTGCACCCCATGTGCAAATCCCCTTTTTTCCTTTACCCACCTTAGAAAACCAAGTTCAGAGGCTTAATTTCATCTAAGCCTGTTGCTTGCATCCCACTTGGCACCTGTTTTGAGCGTTAGTGGAGGAATTTCTGTCGGGGATGCCCGCATGGAACACAAATGTTTGAACAACACACTTATTTCCCTAGAAAATTCCCGTGGTTGAACTTGCAGAGGCGTTACACTTCTCATTGGAGGTGAAGTTGTAATGCCCCCTTCGACCGACCAACCCGAATATGGCCATTTTTCTCCATCCTTTCTTCAAATTCATCCCTTCAACATTCAATCCAACTCTTTACCACGTCAAGCTTCCATTCTTGCATTCTTTCAAGCTCTCAAGCACTCACTTTCACTCACTCCAAGCATTCAAGCATTCCATTGCAACCAAAGAAACACTCCATCACTTTGGTAGAGCAAGTTTGGGACCACACCATTGCAGCAGAGGCTCGAGTACTCTCATTTTCTCCCCAAGAAGCCTTGAGTGCTCTTGGTGGAGATGGTAAGCTTCCCTCTCCTCTCCTCTATCACTTGGTTGAGTAACATAACATTGTTTTGTAGTGATTCTTTTCTCTTTACTACTTTATTTCATTTATCTTGTTTCCTTGGCTGTTTGTGGAGGTGGAAACACCTAAATAGGGGTCTGACTGAGGCAAGCCCCTATATAGCCACCCAACATTTTCCCTTTCTTGTTGTGTGTAGGAGTACGTGCTCTTTGAGGGGTTAGCTAGCAAATGAATTCCTTGGTGAGATCCTCCTTATTCTCTTTACTCTTACATATTTGCTTTATAATATTAGAGAGTATTTTATTTATTTAATCACATCATTTTGGCCCTTTAGTTAGTTCATTGGGCCGTTAGCTAGTTTTGTTGGTTTGACCTTGTCCTCATTGTTGTCTAGTCTTGTGGACGACAATGCACTTTTGAGATGCCAGTGCGTCGTGCTGACGTCCAGAGACCATGTTTTTTTCCTCAGATAGAGAGCTTTCTGAGATGTAGTGTTAGACCTAGAAATCGGCTCACCTAGCCTCTTACTATGTTTTGGGTTTGTAGAATAACTGAGAGGCCTCATGGTCCTCATTATTCTTGCCTCACATTCCCTTGCAATACACTTAGCTGAGGTAAGTTAGGGAAGCCTCTCATGTCTTGGCCCTCCATGACCTAGAGTCTTGCATGCAATGGTCCCCCTCTCTTACATTTTTGGTGAACTCGATGTGAACCAACGTCTGTTCATCCGTTGGTGTTGAAAGCTTCCCTCAGGTACTCTATGATTGTTGTATTCCTAAGTGTTGTGAAGGTTTATGAGCTTCACAACCCAGTCTACAACTTCTAGGAATATTATCAGGAGAAGCATACGACACCTTCCAATGCAAAGGATGAAGGTCTTGATTGGTCTTTCTACGAGCCTTTTTTCTGGTCTCGTCGTTAGTTTGGTTGCATAGGAACAATTGTTGAGAAACGAGATGGGATTCGCTGATGAAATCGATCACGTTCCCACTCCCCCTGCATCTCCTATGTTATCATTGGTGGACAATAATGAAGCTATTCAAATCCCCGTGGAATATGTCTACACCCTTGCTAGAGGGCTGGGCGATTTCAAAAATCACTTGGAAAGAAACTCGAAGATGGCTAGAGCTGCTCAGGTGGTTAGCGAGTTAAGACACATGATGGGTAAAGATCGAACAAGCATAGAACTTTTGACTACCCTCCTTGGTCTCGTCAAAGCGTGTGCTCCTTCGAACAATCCTAGCTTTGCACAAGGAGTCACCTTCGAGGAGCGTGAAGGATAGTTAGGGGTATTGATGCCTCCCACTTCCGTTTACATGGCCGACATGGTCCCTTCTATTAGTATCCCTTCTTCCTCTAAACAACCTGAAACTATCAAAGTAAATAAGGTCCCCTTGGGCTTTAGTTTCACCCCTCCTGTCACCTCTAGTGGTGGAGGATCTGGCGGGCTATGCAGTGGAGGCTTTGGTAGTGGTGGTGGATTCAAAAGTGGAGGTGGTGCTGGTGGAGGTAGCCTCGATGGAGGTCATGGCAGTGGTTCTGGTGGAGGCCCTACTAGTAGCGGTGGCTCTGGTGGAAGTCATATCGATGGCGGTTCAGGAGGTGGCCTTGGCGGTGGTTCTGGGGGAGGTTCCTCTAGCCCTCTATCTTCTAATGACCCTATTTTGAATACTCTCCTTCAGAATATGGGTAAGATGTAGAGCCAGTTAGCGAGCCTTTCCCAAGCCTCTTCTCAACCTATCTTTTAGCCCTTCTTCTGACATAGCCAATTGTCAGTGGCCATCTTGAATACTCTATTCCCCCAAGGAATGAAGATCCTTAAATTTGAGAAGTATGGTGGTAAGGGAGATCCACAGACACACATTTCTTCCTTTAATGCCCCGTGCACTGACTTCTTCCATCACGATGCATTGATGGCTAAATTGTTTCCTCAATCCCTCAATGACACAACACTCGAGTGGTACTGTTCCTTGCCTGACAACTCTATTTTCTCATTTGACCAACTTGTTAATCAATTCCTTAGATAGTTCCAAGCAAAAATTAGGTTGAAGATGACCTTTTTGAATCTCATCTAATGTAAACAAGGAGATAATGAAAAGATCAACGATTTCATAACAACTACCAAGCGCTCCTCTCGCAAATCTTGTATCAACTACCTAATTCTGATGTGTAGAAGGTGTTCATTGGGAACTTACAAAGGCCTTGGTAAGAGAAGTTTTACCTAATGAAATATCCTTCTTTCGTGCACTTGTGTGCAACCTTGCAAGAGTACCAGTGGACGGTTGTTCAGTTTAGGGGATCATCCTTGCACTTCCATTCTGAAGAGAAATCTATCGTATCAATTTCTAGAAAATGAAAAGCCGTTGCGAATGTAGTAGCCACTGTTGATGAAAATAGCCTCAAACACAACCTAAAATTCAAAAAGTTATCAGAATCTTACATTTCCATCTTATAGAAGTTGTTGAAGGATAAGATCATAACTTTGTCGACCCATAAGCCTGTTAAAGAACCCTACCCTAATTGGTATGATGGGAGCACTTATTGTTAGTACCATCATGTTAATGGACACGATACTGAATGATGTATGTGGTTGTGTCACGAGATAAAAGACCGCATCAAGGATGGTACCATTCATTTGGATGGGAATAAACATAATGCTAACAAATCAGTGGCAAAGGCTAATAGTGAATTGCAGATATACATGGACCTGTTTCTATCACATTTTGCTAATATGATTATTAATCCCACTAATTATGTTACCTAACCCAAGGCCTATGTTAATATGGTCACGGTAACTTCCACTACTCCACCCGCACCCAGTTCGCCAGACATTATATTCACATCACATGATTTACCCATAAACAACAAACCTTCACCCCTCTACATTCCCGCTCGTGTCAATGGTAATATTGTGACAGGAGTCTTAACAGACCCCATGAGCCATATGAATGTTATCACCAAAGAAAAATTAGTAGTAAATTCATTACAAAGGAAAATTATGAAGAAATAAAATCTACCATTCGTACACACGATGGTGTGCCTTAAACCTTATGACTCGATAACCTTGTTTGTTCTGGTTGGACCCAAAACTGTTGATGTGGTTTTCAATGTCATCCCAGAGTCAGATATGTTCAGGGTGAAGCTAGGCATTCCTTGGCTAGCTTCCATGAATGGGATCGCCTCTGTTATTCACAAATGTTTGAAGTTTTCTCACGAAGGTGTCGTGCATGTAGTGCATGACATTGGGTACTAGCCCTTGGTGTCTTATGGTGGATACTAGTTGGTTCACTTTTGGCCCTCCCTAGTCAGTCTGATTCCTCCAAGAATGGACCTACTTTACAAGAACTATGTGAAGTATAAAACTGGGGGAAAAGGGGAGCCAAATCTAACCCTACCCGTGACAAAATGATCGGTCGCCTCCTCTTCCCAAGAAGAGAAGAAGAAGCCTGCATCGACTACTCTCCCTTCCCCTAAAGGGAAGGAGAAGTCTGTGCCGACCCCCATTCCTTCCCGTAAAGAGAAAGAGAAGGCTGCACCGACTACTCCCTCTTCCCCAAAGAAAGAGGAAAAGCTCGTGCCAACTCCCTCTCCTTCTCACAAAGGAAAAGAAAAGGTGACTTTTCCCCAGATTGCCTTGTTCTCTCCCCTTTCCTGGGAGGATTACTAGATGAGTAGGCCCGATGACTACCCACTAAGTTCGATGATCCCTCCTTGGCATAGGCCCAAGGTCAGGATCGTGGATCTTCCCATTGAATACCCTAGACCATGGTATTATTTGTATGGTAGAAAGAAATTTTCTCATAGAGAGTTTGATCCGTGGCCTCCTACTGCTCTTGCTCCTAAGGCGGTGAGTGGAAAGAGGCCCATTGCCAAGGCCCTTAAGTCGACTCCTCCTATCACTCCTCAGCCTGTTCCTCCTACTCCCATGAAGGAATCTATCTCTTCATCGAAAACAACTGTGGTGGACGTTCCCATTTTTGAGGAGGAACCCTCTATCCCTTCGCAAACTCTAGCCTCTAACTCCAAGAGCCGTAGAAACCACCATGCGCTTGAACACAAGCACCAGTGAAAGGCCCTCTTGGCTGAACAGACTTCCTCACAAAGAAAGGAGGAAGAAGTGACCACCCCTCTTTTCGGGCTTCCTACAACATCTTCTTCCTCCCTTCCTTCTGCTTCTCTCCAGTCTAGTCCTATACTACTTCTAACTTCCATTGCAAGTACGAATGTGCCTAACCATAAATGGGTACAAGTGTTCATTGCTCCTTCAGTCAAGCCACCTTTTTTGATGTCCATTCCAGATATCCAACCTTTCTTGAACCCCATGTACATGGTTAATACCTTAGTCATGTCCGTTGCGGTTCTTTCCTCTTCCTCCTTCGCACCTTTGGTCTCATCTGTGGGGAGTTCATCTCCTTTGACGAAACATGAAATAGAGGGCAGTGCTTCCAACAATGAAGGGCGTAAGAAAAGTTTTCCTCATTCACAAGGTGGCCCCGTGTTGACTTGCTCTGTCTTAGTGATGGAACCAGTCCCAACTTCCCTTGAGTTCGTCATCGCTCTTGAGTCATTCGATGAGCCTAGCGGTGAACCTCGGGTGTAGCCCATCCCATCCACTAAGGCTAGACATGGCACCCCTGTGGGGTGCATGTTTAATTCCATGGATGAGGTTCCTACCTTGTTGGCAATCTTCGCTAAGTCACTAACCTTGACTACACAAGAGCTCAGTGGAGAGGACCTCGAGGGTCCCTCTTCCTTGGCCCTTGTTATAGGAGGACCAGATGCTCCTCCTCTTAACATACCACCATTGTAGGCTCATCCTCCTTCCCCTTATGAGGACATAGATTGGGAAGTGGACGATCTCTTGGTGGATCAATGTTAGGAGGAGGCCCCTTTTCTTGATCTTGTGTGTGTGTGTTATTTGTGATGTGTTCCCCCATGCTCATGCTATGTGTGCCTGGATGACCCTTGTCACCCTTGTTGGTTCTTGGATACATGCATGATTTTTGTGTCGTAAACATTCCTCTATTTGTATCATCATTCTTCCATGTTTGTGCTTGCTTTTTGATAAATTGGGGACGATGCAAAGCATTAGGAGCATTTAGGCTTCCCTTCCATGTTGACCAAATTTTTTGTTTTTACTTTGTTTTTCATACATTCTTCCTGATCTAGTTGGGGAATGATGATCTTTCGCCTTGCATTGTGGTTACCTATTATTATGAGCTCGAATAGATCTGACCCCGCTTAACCAGATCCCCCTGTACCCTTTGTTTATATTTTTCTCTTTCTTTTGTTTTCTCTTTATTTTTCTCTCTTCTTTGCTTGAGTTGTCCCTTTCATGTGTGACAACGCCCTCTCTTTAACACTCAAGTTTTAGGAAACACATTCATTGCTAATGAATCTTTTCTCAAAAATCTCCACAAATTTTTTCCTTGGAATCACATTCTCAACTTGGAACCCTAACGGGATGTGTTTCCTTCATCACAGGTTCATAAAGAGAGAACTTGAAAACCTTCCCCATGCATGGGGGCATATTCTTCCTTTTGAATTCCTTGATGAAGTGAACATATTTTGAAAGGATTCCTTGATGATGGATTACTTTGAGAAGAAAAGAATATCTGCTTTCGAACTATGTGTCCCTTGAGTGGACCCCCCTTCTTCCTCATGGTGGGTTCCCAAGGGACCCTTCTTTGAAAGTTTTTACCTCGAATGGATTCCTTCACTTCTAGCCTAGGGGTAGCCCGACTAGGCTTGTTTCATTCCTCTTTTCATTTCTAGTTCAGGGGAAACTAGACTAGACCCAATTCATATCTTTGTGTCTAGCTTGGGGACAACCTGACTAGACCATACCTTTCAAACAGTGTGTCCCTTGAGTGGACCCCTCTCCTTTTGAAGGGTTCTCGAGGTACCCCTTTAAAAGACTTCCAAACCATCGATGGTCTGCGTGACTATCTACCTACTTGCCTACATGGCCACTTTTTGACATGTTCTATCTGTGGGTAGACGTGTCTCCGCTTCTTGACTCTAAAGAGTCTACTTCCTTTGGGTTTCCTCCATGCTAGAGTTTTTGGGGGTTACTTTCCTTGTAGGTCTATGGGTCTGTAAGGTGCTTTCTTGTTTTCCTTCATGAGAGAGATCTTGGAGGAAACCTTCCTTGTAGGTCTGCGGGTCTATAAGGTGCTTACTTCATAGGGCTTCCTTCATGTGAGAGATCTTGGGGGTTGCCTCCTTGCAGGTCCACAAGCCTATAACACACTTTCCACCTTTATAGTTCCAAGTAGTTATGGAGTCCCTTGCTTTTCCTGCACCTTCAGGTATGCCAGACCGAGTACTGCTTCCTCAACGGTTTAGGTATACATTCCTAACCCTACTCTTTCTTGATCTACTTTACCAAGCACTCATCAGTGTTCATGCTCACTAAAGTGGGGGAAAAATTTATAGGAGTAAATTTGCACCCCATGTGAAAATTCCATTTTTTCCTTTACCCACCTTAGAAAACCAAGTTCAGAGGCTTAATTCCACCTAAGCCTACTACTTGCATCCCACTTGGCGCCTATTTTGAGCGTTGGTCGAGGTGTTTCTATTGGGGATGCCTGTGCGATGTGCAAAGTCTGCGTGGCACACTTATGTCCCTGGAAAATTCCTGCGACTGAACCTACAAAGGCGTTACACTTCTCATTGGAGGTCAAGTTGTAACGCTCCCTTCGGCTGGCCAACCCGAATATGGTTTTTTTTTCTCCATCCTTTCTTCAAATTCATCCCTTCAACATTTAATCCAACTCTTCACCACATCAAGCTTCCATTCTTGCATTCATTTAAGCTCTCAAGCACTCACTTTCACTCACTCCAAGCATTCAAGCATTCCATTTCAGCCAAAGCAACACTCCATCACTTTGGTAGAGCAAGTTTGGGACCACACCATTGCAACAGAGGTTCGAGTACTCTCATTTTCTCCCCCAAGTAGCCTTGGGTGCTCTTGGTGGAGGTAGTGAGCTTCCCTCTCATCTCCTCTATCACTTGGTTGAGTAGCATAACACTATTTTGTAGTGCTTCTTTTCTCTTTACTACTTTATTTCCTTTATCTCATTTCCTTGGTTGTCTGTGGAGGTGGAAACACCTAAACGGGGTCTGACTGAGGCAAGCCCCTATACAACCACCCAACATTTTCCCTTTCTTGTTGTGTGTAGGAGTACGTTCTCTTCAAGGGGTCAACTGGTAAACGAATTCCTCGGTGAGATCCTCCTTATTCTCTTTACTCTTGCCTATTTGCTTTATAATATTAGAGAGTATTTTATTTATTTAATCACATCATGCTAGCCCTTTAGTTAGTTCGCTGGGCTATTAGCTAGTTTTGTTGGTTTGACCTCGTCCTCACTGTTGTCTAGTTGTACGGATGACAGTGCACTTTTGAGATGCCAGTGTGTTGCGTTGACATCTAGAGACTACGCTTCTGTCCTCAAATAGAGAGGTTTTTAAGATGTAGTGTTAGACCTAGAAATCGGCTCGCCTAGCCTCCTATTGTGTTTCGAGTTTGTAGAATAACTGAGAGGCCTCATGGTCCTTGTTATTCTCTCCTCGCATTCCCTTGCAATACACTTAATTGAGGTAAGTTAGGGTGGCCTCTCGTGTCTTGGCCCTCCATGACTTGGGGTCTCGCATGCAGTGGTCCCCCTCTCTTATAAGGATATAATCCTACAAGTGTATAGTAAATTGTTTGTTACAAATTAATACATTGGTTCGATGCTTTGGAGTGTGGAGTTTTTTAACTGAAAGGGTTTTCCCCATGTATATTGGTGTTTGTTCACTTCTATATTTTATTCTTCTATTCTTCTTCTTTCATGTTCTTAAAGTGTTAATTTACACACCGTTATGTTGTTGAAATTTATTTAGATCGACAAACTTCATTATCTTTTGTCTAAGGGTTAATGTGATAAAAAATCAATTAAGTTTGTTTTTTCTTTAATGATATAGTTGTATGTGCTTGTATCAAGTTTTTGAAATCTATTTTGAAAAGAAAAATAAGATATTAAATGTGCATACTCGTTGTTGAAGGTCCTTATGGATTCATCTTTCCCTTTCAAAATGAATGAAGAGATATTAGATTATTCAATGGCACAATGTATACATGAAAAATATAAGATGATGTGGGACATAAAAAATGATGATGGGTTCATATATCATATAGGATCACTTTTTTTTGATTTAGTAAATAGGGATTTTGAAAGGGCCTTGATCACTTTTATATCAAGACAAATTCAACAATAAGTACAACAAGACTAAGAACAACTACAAGATGAGACAACAACAAGAAATAACTCTCAAAGCCAACAAAACAACAAAAGAAGAATAGTCAACAATCGCCTGTAGAATAGGCCAATAGGACACAAACAAAGCTATAAAACAAAAAACTACACCAACAACCACCACAAGGGTGGTAAGACTAGACAAACCTCAAACCTTTACAATCAGGTATAACTAGGTCCAAAACCTAATTTTCCTTCAAAACAAGCCTCATGCAACCAACAATATAGGCCAAATGGGACCTAAAACCCAATCAACCTTTGAACCAGGCCTTACAACCAACAAAATAGGCCAATAGGCCACCCTCCAAGCTAACAAAACAACAACTACACCAAGGGTGGGTAAGCCAAACTATACTTCAAACCCATACAAGAAGATTTTAGAGGATCATAAAACCCAAACCACCAAAAAATAGCTAAGCCCATCAACACTTCTTGATAGAACCATCCATCCCACATCGAGCCTATTACTTAGAGAATCTAATTCTAAACCAAAAACAACAATAGTGTTAACGAAGTAGAGAGCTCCCATCAACCTACTTTCCTCTCCACCTCTATAGGAGAAAGCATATCCCAGTCACACAACCACCGAAACAACACTTGTAAAACACTAGCCCCTCTTAAGAAGAAAATACAACACATCAAAACTCCCCACCACAATAAAGAAGTGAGAGAGCCTAACAAAACTCTGAGGAGCTAAAGCCAACCTAAATACCACCTCAATTGGAGCACCAACTTAGACTCCACCTCTATAGGAGAGAGATCCCCTCTAAAAGAGAGGATGAAGTGAGAAACATAACCACTAGTGTCGCTAGTCTCTTGCACATATATGCCTCACCTCAAAAGGAACCAACAAAAGAAAAGGGAGCTTCCCACCACAACTATAGCTTCCAAATCTACCTCAAAAGGAGAGGGCTCCATCTTTGAAGGAGCAGTCTCCACCTCCATAGGAGACCTCAACTATAGAACCAAACAAGTAGCTGACACACCAGTAGAAAAATTTGTCACCTCACCCCTTGGCAACCCAAGCAACTGGTACATGAAGGAAGCTAATGAAAACACCTCAACGAAGAGTCAAGGAAATAGACTTCCTCGAGCCATCATAATGAAAATTTGGAGCATCACAACCATCATAAACAAGACTAAAAACCCACAATCCATCCATGCTTAAAGGAACCAAAGCTTGAGATAGGGATCTTCAAAGCTGAGATAAGCCCCCTCCACCACCTGAAGAACTTGTAAAGGAAAACCATAAGCACCTCATAGACAGTGGAAGTGAACATATCAAAAACCTTCGAGAAAGTGGAGAACCTCCAACTACATCCAATCACTGAAGGGGAAAATAATTGAAGAGCTAACACCACAACATTGGCCAAAAATAGACCTCCAACAACAACCATGGAACCCCCAAAACACAGCTCCAATGCAAAGAGGTAGAAGAGTCCCAACACAAATAGAGCAAAGCATAACACAACAAACTCAAAATACCCACCACAACCAAATTCTATAAAATAACAGAGGGGCAGAAGAAGCACAAAACTGTAGGAGAAAAAGAGCACCATAGTTAACACACAATGCTAAGAGAGCCAGAAAAGACCCAAATCTCCAAGCACCTTCAAAACCCTGAGGTGCACTAAATCCCCCTTTCCCAAGACCACGTAGAGACATGTCAAGGGAAAGGCCATACTAAAACTATGGCATAACAGAGCTTCAAAATAGATGGAATGAAAAACCTCATCCAAAGCGGAGTTTAAGAAAAGGCACATAAAGCACCCAGGAACACCAAAGACAAGAAAGGGTGTGCCAAGGCAAAGAGAGAAAACCTCCAGAACCAACCACACGATAGTAGTGGAAGTAGGAGGGGAGATCCCAACAAGCATGAATAAAACCAGGTGAAACAAAGAGACCACAACCACAACAAAAGAAAACAAGGTCCTCACCTCCAAAATCAAAACCACACCTAGGCCACCCTCCAAGCACACAAACAAGCCCACACTCAAATTATGGAAACCGAAACAAAGCCTAGAACCAATGCAACAAGAAGCCCAATAGTACCTAGCCACAGTAGGGGCAAGCACCAAACAAAATGATTGACATAGTAAAGAGAAAAGCCAAGCACAAGGCACCACCTGCACCAAAAGAGGGGAGAACACAATCCAAACAGAAAACATGAGAGAAACCTCACTATAATCCTCAGAAGGCACTAAAGGGAGTACATAGACCACCAATTAGAAGAGGTAACCAAACATGAAATTGGTCTTCCACGAGCCAAACTTCAAAGGTGATAGTCATCCCCACAAACTACTAGGAAGAAGCCAACCATGAGTTCACTAGAGCAGACCGATGCCACCAAACTCCCCACAAATGAACCTTATCATCCTCATCCTTCGATTTAGAACTTCCATCCTTGACATCCTTAGAGGAATTCAAATTTCCTCATCTGCTATCATTCCTGCTCAAGCACACCTCCATCTAGTTGATAGCACAATTGAAGGATAATAGTTATCAACATAGGGGTATAGGATCACTTGTTATTGATGACACTTGGAAATGTATTTGATTCAAAAAAATAGTGTACATAGATTTAAAGAATTTGAGAAAAATAAAACCACTTATGTATTCATAGTTGGTTATAGAAACAAATGTCAAGTTACTAAAGTATTTTGTGAAACCATAAATTAAGGAACAATGAACATTTAAGAATGCTAATCATGGAATAATATTGGATACTCTAAAAGTAAGAAAAGACCCCTTAGGTGCACCTTAATAGAACATAAAATTTTAATTTTGGATAAATTGCATGTTTAATTTGTTTTTTTATCACTTTTATTATTATTATTATTTTATGAAACAAAGAAAAATATGTTTGTGGGTTGTTGTTAAAGGGGGTTCAACACAATGAATTGACACCCAAGAACCTATTTCCATTATTTTATTCAAGGAAATGAGATCCAAAACAATGAAGTGACTAACAACCACAAGGTGAGTCAAATCAAGGTAGGAATCAACAAATTTCCTATCTATGCAAGGACAGGGGAATGAATTAAATAACACTTTGGGGAGACGATTTAAGACCATTAAAAAAAATCCAAAATGCAAGCCACAAAATGAAAATGAAGAACAATAATTAAATATGACAAATAAAATATTTAGAGGATTTTCCATGATTTGACAAATTTTCTTGCGACTTTTACAACTTTGCAACTTTCTTCAATTTTGCTCTTTAGAGAATCTTCAACCTAAAATTTGCAATCACACATCAAAGAGATAAATGTTTTTTGTTAGGTGAATGGGGGTTTTACTTGGTCAAACCTTTGTTTGGTATGTAAACCTTATAATGAAATAGAAAAGCATGAAGGAATGGTGAATAAAAAACAATGTGTAACAACTCACCAAACCATAATTGAACCTTGGATTGTAGATCTACAAACTTGCATGAAGATGCTTCAATGGATGAGAATCTTGATCATGAAACTTGATGTGAAACAATGCCTTTGAATGTTTGAATAGATCTTGAACACTACACCATATTAGCTTAAACAACATGCATGATGTAATAAATATTTGACATGATGATATGAATCTTGATTGCTGCAATAATCTTCTATAAATCTGCCCTTGAATGCCTTAGAAATGCTCTTGAATTGCTCTAATAATGCTCTCTTGAATATCCTTAGCTTGCATGAAATCTTCTAGGTGAAACACAGTGAGATGACCTCTTATTTATACATATCTTAACATTAATTCTCGAAATTCAAATATCACAAGCCGACATTGAATTGTAGATTTGAAATCATTAAAATACTACCAAAAACATATTTTAAAGGGGGGTCCTAGGTCTAAGTGAGGACCCATTTTCCCTATGGTGAATGGGTCCTAGGTCACTTACCTAGGACACACATTGCTTAATGTTAAACATAGTTTAAATTAGGGTCCTAGATCTAAGTGAGGACCCATTTTCCCTATGGCAAGTGGGTCCTAGGTCACTTACCTAGGACACAAATCTTTCAAAGTTAAGTGTTGCGTAATGGAATTTATGAAGTCAAGTTTTATCCCTTAGAAATTGAATTTAATGAGGCTTGGATTTGAATTAAAGGGGACAATTAAGGTAAATTAAATCTTAATTAATTAATAAAGCCCTAGATTAATGTGAAAGTGTAAAGGTACACTTTACAATAGCAAAAGTAAGGCACAATTAAGTCATTTTTAATTAAAAGGGCCCTAAACTCAATGTGAATATGCAAAACATATTACAACATTAAATTAAGGCATAATTAAGCTAATTTATTTAATATTATTTCCCAAATTAAGTGTGAAAAAGGGATACTTTTTCCTACACTAAATTTTAGTATTAATTTTCTTTTGTTTAAATTAGTGGGTTTAGTTTTGGAAAATGTACTCCTTTATATTTTTACACTATGTTTGGGTCCGTTGATTAATTGGACTTAATCAAGCCTCTAATTGGCCCTATTTTGCATGTACATGCCTAAATTATGAAAGGGGAATCATGATTTAATCAGTGCAATTATCATTTCTAACACCCCGAAATGAATAGGTCCTAGCAATTTAGGTTAGGACCATTCACCCTTGGGTGAATGGGTCCCATTTAAGATACAAATTAAAATTTTAAAGATGTTTTTGGCGGCATCTTAAAGTCCTACATTCAAGTTTTAAGTGTCAGCTTGTAATGTTTAATTTTTGGGAAATTAGAAAATTATCTATAAAAGCAAGGTCTTTTTATCAATTCAAATCCTAGATTTTCTAGAGTTTTCATGCAAGCATTCCTAGAGCTAAGATTATTTTCAAAGGTGTTCAAGAGAAAATTTCTCAAGCATTTTTTGTAGAAATCAAGATCTCAAGCATCATGTCAAAGTTATCAAGCATCATGCATGTTTTGGGAGCTAACATTGTGATGTAGGTTTCAAGTTTCAAATCAAATTTCAAGCATCAAGATCACATCATCAATCAAATCATTTCATGTAAGATCTAGACCTTGGAGAGATCTAATAAGTTTCAAACCTTTAAGGGTTTCAAATCAAGGGTTTGGTGAGTTGCAGCATAGCAATTGTTCTCTCATCATTCTTGTCATGTTTCATTTCATTTCAAGGTTTAATTACCAAAACAAGGTTTGACCAAGGAAAAACCCCATTCTCCAAAAGAAATTTTTCCCCCTCTTATGTGTTTTGCAGGCCTTAGGTTGAAGAAGGATTGAAGATATATCAGAAGAGAAAAATTGAAAAAGTTGTCAAAGTTGAAAAAGTTGTCAACATTATCGTCATGTCACAAAAACTCACTTTTAGAATTTATTTCTAAATTTTTGACTATGAAACCTAGAGGAATCGAGAGTGCAAACCAAGGACCAGAGGACTATGAAAGAAATTTTTCAACCCCTATAGCAAGACACATTCACCCTTGGGAAAATGAGTCTCAGAGGAAACTCAACAACAACATTTTGGTGACAGGTGCAAAAATACTTAAGCTTTTCATATCTGTAATTGGTTTATGGATTCTATCATATTAAGGTTTAATTTAGTGATTTCATGTGTTACATTGCATAATTGCACTCATTTAGTATTTTTCATTCATCTCCCAAAAGTGTTGTTTTATCTGATTTACCCCATCCTAAGTCATAAGGAAAACAAGTTCTCCACCAAGGTTGACTCACCTAAGGGCTGAAAGTCATTCTTTCCATAGGGGATCTCTTTTTCCTAATGAAATAAGGAAGTTAGGTGCATCATACCCCCCTTTTTGCATATCATTGTGTGATGAACCCATTTTCCTATGTTTCATTTTGGTGAACCCGATGTTGTACATCTAAAATTTTCAATTTGGAGTCCATTTAAACCATAGCTATAGGATTTGCATTGCATTACATTACTTTTTATCTCATTTAGGGTTGTTAACATTGCATTTATTTTCATCTCATTTAGGGTTTTAGGTTTGTATTTTACATCCTTTAAAATCTAAAAAATTCAAAAATTTGCATGCATATTACATTTATTTTGCATAGTACTTTCATATTAGTGTATGTTCAATCATTCATATTCAAAAATTGAGTCAAATTATCATTTCAAAAGTGTCATATTTGAAAGGAAAGCAAAGTGTGGAATACACCTTCCTAATGCTAATCTTCAGGAGAGAGAAGCAAATAAACCATTTAAAACTTTGCAATTACAGTTAATTTAATATGCACATATGAATAACATAATAAAAAATAAAACATCAACATAGAATGAACACCAGATTCTACGTGGAAAAACCCTTATGGGAAAAAGAAAACACACCAAAGCATAGATCTCTTGTATTATAGTAAAATTTCAATTACATACAAGTTACATAGCTATGCTCTTTAGGTGTTGATTCTCAAAATCAATTTGACAACATTACATTCACTCTTGCTTCAACCAACCGCTCTTTGACCCATGGTCACTCCAATATAATACACTACAACATTATCTCCATCTCTATATATCTATCTCCTCATTTAGGTTGGCCTAACCTCTTGATGTCTTAGTGTCGCCTTGTTGAAAAAAGAACATCGAGATGTCGTAGGCAATTACATGGTTATAAGGGACTTCAACTATTAGCTAATGATCACGTTAATTCACACCAACAATGTGCAATCAATGAATAAATCCATGCCACACACCCCCATTTATCTCATCCATCTATCACCATCGATCAACTTACATTTACATCTAACATTGTAGTATTGAGGGGACTATGTAACACCTCCCACTGATATAAGGAGATCTCATCAATGAAGCTTTACCATTCTTCCAACTACTACCATACCGCATGACATCGCTATACTGTAGCCATCTACAACTGACCTTCATGGGATAGCTTTACCTTCCCCACACTATCACAAGCTATCTATACCACACCATCGCAAGCCATCTCATGGGCTATGATGGGGTGGCGGTATATGGCTCGCACTACCACAAGCCACCTTTCAGGACTATCGCGGGGTGGCGGGATGACCCCCGCTCTACTGCCAGCCTCTTCAACCATCGTCATGGGATGGTAGTGTAACCATCGCTCTAACACTATCCATTCCATGGATTGATGCGGGGTGGAAGTATGGCCCCACACTATCACACAAATTGACAAAGACTACCGCAAGATGGCATGTAAGCTGCATCCTGCGATACATCGGTAAAGCCCTGAATGCAAACTTTGAGAAGTATGGAAACTGAGCTAGGGTTTCAATAGTGAGTTTGAGACAAATTCTCAACATTCTCCCACTTGACAAAGAACTCACTAAACCCCTTCCAAGGATTGAAGTCATTAAAATTATAGGCCACAAGGCCCATCGAATTGGTGCACCATTTGAACTTATCTATGCTCACGGGCTTCATCAATACATCAACAAAATTTTCCAAAGTATCAAAATTTTCTAGACTAACCTTCCCATCCTCCACTATATCACACACATAGTGGTGCTGCACATCAATATGTTTCATCTTGGCATGGAAAGTTTTTTTTTTCCAAACAAATGACACTCTAACAGTCACAACAAATAACAATTTGACCTGCATCAAAACCAACATTAGAAAATAATCTTCTAATCCAAATGGCTTCCTTATAGGATTAAGTTGCTGCCATGTACTCAGCCTCAGTAGTGGATAAAGTGATTACAACCTGCCACTTGCTCGTCCAGCTAACTTCACCACCAAACAACATGAATACATATCCACTGGTGGATCTTCTGTTGTCAATGTCCCCTATCTAATTAGAATCCACATATCCACAAATGCTAACTAAACTCTAAGATCCAGTAGAGTAACCATGATAACACAAGGCGTACTCAAAAGTACACTTCAAATACTTAAAAAATCTCTTCACAACATCCCAATACGGCCTTCCTGGATTAGCCATAAACTGACTAAGCACTCCCACTGCTTGGGAAATTTCTGGCCTAGTATAGACCATTGCATACATTAAACTTCCAAATGCACTTGCATAAGGCACCCTAGTCATGTCCTCCATCTTAGCAGGAGATTTTGGATAATCTTCAATAGAAAATTTCATTTCCTACAACACTAGAACAACTAACTACTTGCAATCCACCATGTTAAATCTCTCTAGGATATAATCTACATACTTGCTCTGGCTAAGCCAAAGTTTTCTATTTCTCCTATCCATTCTGATTTCCATCCCTAGAATATACCTAGCTGAAGCTAGATCTTTCATTTCAAACTATGCTGATAATAGAGATTTCAATTCGGAAATCATATCCTTACTATTCCCAACAAACATGTCATAGACATATAGGGAAATAATAAGAAGATGACCATTCATAGATTTAAAGTAAACACAATGATCAAACTTTGATCTCACAAACCCCAAAGACAACATATAGGTATCAAACTTATGGTACCACATTCTAGGCGACTTCTTCAAACCATACAAAGATTTCTTTAATTTAAAAACCAAGTTTTCCTTACCTTCTTCAATGAAGTGCTCTGGTTGGGACATATAAATCTCTTCCTTCAAATCACCATGAAGAAATGATGTCTTCACATCCATCTGCTCGATTTCTAAGTCATATGCAGCTGCAAGTGACAACATGAATTTGATAGATGCCAGCTTAGCTATAGGAGAAAATATTTCTTGATAATCAATCCCCTCCACCTAGGAATATCCTTTTGCGACCAACCTTGTTTTATTCTTTTCAACACTGCCATCCAAACCTATTTTATTCTTGAGCACCCATTTACATCCAACAATATTTCGTCCTTCAGGCAAAGGTACCAGATCCCATGTTTCATTCTTCTTCAATGATGCCATTTCTTCAATCATGGCTTCCAACCAGGAATCTGAATCATACACATAGCCTCTTTAATAGTCCTAGGCTCATCAGTGTTAGCAATCAAAGCAAAGGCACAACTAGAATCTAACATAGAATATCCAAACCTTTCAGGTTGCCACTTAGTATGCATAGACCTCCTCGTAGGATGAGGTTGAGGTTCTTCTTCTTGATCAAATTTTTTTAGAGTTGCTTGAGCTCTCCTCAATAACATGTCCACCAAGAGTACATAGTTCATCTTTATTGGGTGTAAGAGGAACTTCAACTATCTCCTTTATTTCTTCTTTAATCTCTGGCTGTAGATCAACTATGGAAGGTTTTAGCTCATAAAAGATCACACTCCTGCTATACAACACCTTCTCTATATCTAGGTTCCAAAGCTTGTATCCTTTCATACCAATTCCATAACTGATGAAGATACACTTTACAACATTTTTCTCCACTTTAGATCTCTTTTCACTAGGAACATAAGCATATGCCTCACAACCAAATACTCTAATGTGTCTCAACGAGGGCTTCTTACCAAACCATGCTTCCATAGGTGTCTTGTCCATGAGATCTTAAGCGAGAGATCTATTAATTAACATGTTGTAGCTACAGCTTCAACCGAGAAATTTTGTTCCAAACCATCACTACTCAACATACTTCTCTCCCTTTCTATCAACGTTCTATTCATCCTTTCTGTAACTCTATTTTGATGTAGAGTATAAGGAGTAGTTTTATTCCTTTTAATTCCATGGACCTTGCAAAACTTATCGAAATCCACAAAAAAAAACTCACCACTGTTATCCATATTCAAACACTTTATTTTTCTACCAGTCTGATTTTCTACCAAGGTTTTAAATCCTTAAACCAATTTAAAACTTTATTTTTACTTCTAAGAAATTAAATAAATGTCCTCAAATAATCATCTATGAATGAGACAAAATACATAGATTTCAATAACAAAGGAACATTAACTGGACCAAACACATCAGCATGAATATAATATAGAATTCTAGAAGATTTATGAAGATTAGAATAAAATGAAACACGATGTTGCTTTCCATATATGCAATGTTCACAAAAAATGAACTCAAGAATACAGTCATCAAGCCCTTCAACTAGACTTTTAATTTTCAAGGCTTTTAAGCCTTTTTCACCAATGTGGCCGAGCCTTTGATGTCACAACATTGTTTTCTCTATTGGGAGCTTCATCTCCAAAGAGTTTGTGCCCTTAGGAACAACATCTCATTTCTCTACATGATCAGACTTTGTAGAAGCACTATTACATTGCACTGCATATGCATCTAGCTTATACAAAGTGCCAATTTGTGCACTCTTAGCTAGCACCATAAAGCCTCTAGTCATTCTACACACACCATTCAAGAAAGAAACTTGCACACCAATGTCATTAAGCTTACTTACTGAAAGTAAATTTCAAGCCAAACCTAGTATATGCATCACATCATTGATTCCCTTCACTCTTCCACCAGGAAACTGAATTTTGACTCTTCCATGACTAACAATCTCTAATTGAGAATCATCATCTAGAAACACCCTTCCATCGACATACTTTTCGTACTTAGAGAACCATCCTTTGTGAGAGGTCATGTGAAAGGACACACCTGAGTCAATCAACCAAACATCATCTGATGCCGAAATCACCAAGGCTATTATGAAGACATCTACATCACTAAGAGAAGATTCATTTTTTGAAGAACTATTTTTCTTTTTCTTCTTCTCCTCTTTACAATCTTTCCGGATGTGTCTAGTCCACCCACAGTTCCAAAATTTCACCTTGAATTTTTACCAGGAGAATTTGATCTCCCCTTTGACTTGGATCTAGACTTCTTGTCCTTCTTCTTGCCTCTCTCCTTTGATCTTCCTTCCAACAGAAAGGGCCTCATTGGCCATATTAGAAGGCTTCCTTCTCATTTCCTTTGATAGCAACGAAGCAACCACATCTTCCATCTTGAAAGTGGTTGTGGTACTCCCAATAGCCATTACCAGGTGATCCCATGTTTCAGGCAACTGACATAACACTAGCATGCAATGATCCTCATCATCTATCTTCACACCAATAGACCCCAACTGAGTAATAATCATGTTAAATGCATTCAAATGATCTACAAAAAATGCTCTTTCCTCCATCTTCAAATAATACAAATTATTCCCTAGGAATAACTTATTTACCACAGGTTTCCCTTGATAAATGTCACCAAGATTCTTCCACAAAAGTTTCACTATCTTCTCTTCATGGACATTCAAGAGAACTGAATCAGCTAAGCACAGTTTGATCAGACCCTTGGATTTCTGGTCTAATGCATTGTAGTCATCCTGTGAGGTTGATGGTTTCTTAGAGGATACCACATCCCATAACTCACGATTCATGAGAAAATATTCCATTTTGAGTTTCCATAACTCAAAATTTCTATCGTTGAACTTCTTAGTTTCTATTCTTCCAAATGTGCTCTATTGCATGTTGTGGTTGTGTTGCTGATATGTGGTTGTCATTGATGTCAACACTATTAGCATTAGTCCATTTGAAGTTGTATATGTCAAGGATATTGAGAAAGTTGTAATAAATGAGTTACAGGTTGTTAGTGGTGAAGTGATGTTTTGTCTGTTGGTGAGTTCCATACATTGCTGATAAAAGGTTGTGGACCAAAGGGTTTCTTGTTGAGTATATCTAGTTTATCCATGTCGAGTTTTAGATATCCGCATGAATATTTGATCGAGTTATGAAGATTTACATTCTGACAGTTTTCTATTGCTTCAGTTGGTGTTTCTGATTGAAGATTATTTGATTCTAGTTAGTTTAGTTGTTGTGGATGCTTCTTTGTTGTTTCATAATGTTTGTGGATGTTTCTAGATTGTGCTCTATCTTTGTTACATGTTCGCATTGATCGTTGTGCTCGCGATCTAAGATTTTCTCTTGTGCGTTCATGTTTTTCATGTTCTTGGCTAATAGGGTGTTGAAGCGTGTTGTGGATCTTCGAGGAGAAATTAATTGAAGTCTTTTTTATCTTGGAGATGTTGATTTGGGTCTTCACTATGTTTTGGCTGACCTTGGTTGATTCGCATTGAAAATTATCTATTGTTTTGGGCCGATAGTTTGTATTCATTTTATTATTTCTTTGTGGCCGACTTGTAGCGATGTAATTTCATGTTGCGGATATATAAGAGAAATTTTTTATTCGAATTGAAGTGTACAAGGGTGTGCTTCTATGCGTGTGTGTGAATATTGTTCAAATCATTCAAAGCCAGAGTAGAGTGTGAAGAAAAGTGAAGAAGAGTGAAGAAGTGTTCATGTGCTTAATTGAACTATAATCAAGCATTAGCAGATGCTATTTTCTCAGTTCAAAATCTGAATGGTTGTAATCCGAATCTTTCTATAAGAAGTGTGTCTTCCTTTTGTAATTAAGTAGTGGGCTCTAGGTAGTGTGCTTAAATGCATGTGCATTCCCCATTTATTCTTCTTATACTTTTAATAGGGTATAATCTTGTGGACTGACCTCCACTATGGTTTTTCCCTTAATAGGGTTTCCACATAAAAATCTTGGTGTTATGTGTGTTTCTGATGTGTTGTTGATTCATGCTTTCATTGATATTGATTAGATCTAAGAATAAGGATTAATAAGTTTAATAAGTTTGAGATTTGGTGACAACTAATTCACCCCCCCTCTCAGTTTTTTGCCCTTGTGTTTCCAACATGCTCACCATCTTAAACCTACAAATAAGTTTACAACTATATTTCTCTTCAAAACTCCCACTGGACTAGATCAACACAAAAAACCTGTCTTACCCACAAGGACAACAAATTTGGCCAAGCTCTGATACCAACTGAAAGGAAAGAAGAATGCAAAATACGCCTTCCTAATGATAATCTTCAAGAGAGAGAAGCAAATAAACCACTTTAAACTTTGCAATTATAGTTCATTTAAGATGCACATATAAATAACAATATATATATGAACCACCAATTTTTTTGTATGGTCTATGGGCTTCTCTTGCACTCTTACGATCTTTCACCTAAAAGGAGAGAGATAGAACACCAAAAATTGAGGTGGTTCACTCAAATAAAGGAATGTATGATATAATTATGACTAAATTCAACAATCTAAATGAAACTAAGTTATGAAATTGACTGATTATTAATGCAAAACTAATGAAATGTGTAATGTTTGAAAACATAGTGAGGTTTGCAAAAAGCTTAAAAAGATGATAAAAAATGCAAATGAAACTGAACATAAAGCTATAATTAAGAATGTGTGCACTTGTAAGACTAATGAAGACTAGAAAGCACTTTGGAAATTTGGTACATTTTACTTTTATGTTGACTAGGACTCATTCGCCACCTAGGCAAATTAGTCCTAGGACAAGGTTTTCTGCCTAGAAACTAGTTTCTACTCACTAGGTATCTAGATCTGCATCTAACCATATCAACCACTTTACGAGGGACTCATTCTCCATCCATGGTGAATCAATCTACTTTCAATTTTCTATAAACTCAAATCTTAGACCTGCACCTTGTCACCTATACAACACTTCTTGACGGAAACCTAAATTGGGATCTCAGAAAATTCCTACAAAACAACTTAAAATTGGTTGTCTAATGGAGGGTTTTCCTTGGTCAAACCCCTAATTGGGTAATCAAACCTTGAATGGATAAAAATTTGTGTAAAAACCTAGCCTTAAGTGTGTTAAAGACTAGGAAAATATGAAGTATCATAAAATCCTACTCTATTGTGCTAGAATAAGATGTGCAAAGGTGATTTGAATGATGCAAGACTTCAACCCTAGAAACCCTACAACATATCAAATGGATGTAAATGACATACAAATGAAATGCAAACCTTAATTTGAAGATAGAGAGAAAATGGAAGATGGAATCACTTTGAAAACAAGTCTTTAGGTGTGATTTGATGGATAGTTGCATCTCCTCAACCTAGATTTCTCCATGATTCATAGGCATCCATCATCAACTCTTTGCAATGTTGGATCTTGAATGAGAAGTGAGCTTGAAAACCTACAAAAACCCTAGTTTTCTGCCCTAAAGCTTCAACTTTGCTGTAGAAAATGCAAATAAAACTTATTGTGGAAGACTCCTCATACTTGAATTTTGAAATTGCTTTGTAAAAATGGCTAAGAGATGTGAAAAATGACCTAAAATGTGTATTTATAGGAAACAACACCTAATTTTCCCATTATTTAGACCTAAGAGGCCGACATCCACCAAAAAATTAAGTTGAATTAATTGAATTCCTACTAAAAATTGAAATATCCCTCAAAAGGGGCTGATTCACCACCCTTGGTGATGGGTCCCACTAGAGGGGACTCATTCGCCCAAGGTGGCAAATGGGTCCCACTAGTGGTTTTTGGAGGCTGGTTTTCGGGATATGCATGAATTAAGTGTTGTTTATCGAGATTTAGATGATTTCTCAAGTGAAACAGGCCTCTAGATAAAAAATAATGGGTCTTAGGGGCCTATAAATGTTGTTTTGAAGAATGAATAATGCAGGGGTACTCAAAAGTAGGTCTAAATTAAGTGTGAAATGTCTCTTTTCTCAAGAGTGTCCAATTTTCTATACCACATTTAGCCCCTACTTTAGCGCCCATATGACTCTACATGTATATATAAGCTAAAGGACTCTAAACAGTGCACTTTATTGCATAAAAGGACACTCATTCAAAAAGGAGAATGAAGGCCCTAGTGTAGTTATTTGTAAAACTAGAACATTAGGAACCACATCCTGTAACACAAGTTCATTAATTATCCAAAAATAATTTTATCTAACTCCTAGAAATCCAATTCAAGGGTATATGTATGCCCCCCCTTGATTCCACTTGCTTTACAAAGGTGGAATCAAGGTAGCAATCTAGCCACATCGAATTAAAGAACATCACACCGTAGGGAATTTCCAAGTACCATGCCACATAGTGATAGATGATTGATGATGTCAGTTGTGGAATCATGATTCTAGTGCATCAAACAACGTCGAAAATAGAGTGCCCTAGCTTCCATTATATTGTTTTGAAGAAAAGATGTGTTATTAACTTGTAAGAGAAAATAACCCTAATTTAATGCATAAGAGTAAAAGTGATGAAAATAGGTGAAAAGAGGTAGAAGAGAGTAATTTGTCACTGACTATTGCATTTTACCATTTTGTAGCTTGAGAGTGATGAGTGAGACGAGAAGATTCCGAGTAGATGAGATTATACGCCTTTACGACTAGATGAGCTTCAAGAGCACGTGGCGCGTGATGAGTTGTACCATGAGGTGAGTCAATTTCATAACTTTTTCTTGGTGATTTTGTAATGATTAAATGATTTTTAATGTATTTATATGTTAATTTAGGATCTTGGAAAAAAGTTTGCAAAGTGTCCCCTTTTTTTCGTGAAGTGTCCCGTTTATTTGTAAAGTGTCCCTTTTGTTCGCAACGTGTCCCATTTCTTTGTGAAGTGTCCCAAAAGGGTTCTAAAGCATCTAGGGAATTTAGAAAAGCACACTAGATAAACTTTAGCACACTTGTATGATGAATAATGTAAAAATTGAAGATATTAGATGAATTGCTAGAGCATATTGTTGTGATTTTGATAGGTTCTAGCTTGCTCGCGACAATGGCTAGGGGGAGAGATATTAGTTTTCTTAGAGATTTAGCCCTAGCACTATTAGCAGTAGAGACAGAGCATCTACAAGCAGTAGTCATCTATTGGGAATATTTGATGCCACTTATGAGATACCATGATGCCATGTTGATGGCCCTATGTAAGTGCTGGGACGCTGACACATGTGCAATTCACCTTCTGACTAGGGAGATGACCATCACACTAGAGGATGTACGTGTTGTATTCTATGAGTTCCTATTCGGGGAGAGCAGGTATATTTTGGGGGGATCATAAATTCTGCTAGAAGAAGGAAGACATGCAGTATTACTTGGATGGACCTATTCATGATGAGTGCGTGAGAGCGCGAATTGAGCTTCCTATACTTCTATATTCACGTGCCCCCATTGTGAGACCTATTATAATGCATACAATGGCTATTGTTCTCAATCCTGATGGATGAGCAACACACCTAGATGGCAGCTTGGTACACTTGATTCGTAGGATGGCAGAGCGGAGGACAGTCTATTCTTGGGGATGCTGCATCCTATCACATCTTTATTATGATCTTGGTCAATTTTTGTTCTAATAGATTGATAGTATGGTGCACTACATGCTTCTATAGGTGTGGTGCATTGAGCATATTACATGTGCTAGGCCTGTCGGGTTTGCATGTGCTATAGTTGTAGGATATCCACGAGACTTCGACTATCCTCTACGATGCTTGTGGTAGCACGAAGATCTATAGTTTTGGAGGGTAAGACTAGACTGACTGGAGGAGGATGAGATCCTATGGAGACCTTATATACTCACACTACAGTGGCCAAATCCCACATGATAGCTAAGGAGGATGCAAAGGGATAGATTTTTGGTTGGGCGACATGACTATGTTGTACGTCCATTCTATTATGGCTGAGTCATGCGACAATTTGGGCAAGTGTAGTCACCATTGAGAGCATGCCCCTTCATTAGGAGATTAGTGCAGAGTGCTAAGAGGCTAGATGATACCATTCAACTCACTATAGATCATGTTCATGAGACTGAATCCGATGATTCAAATCATGATCGGCCACTAGTCTCCGACACTAATGATGTCGATAGCATAGATGAGCATGAGGAGTGGTAGATAGTGACACGACTGGCTCCTGTATTTCCCATGGATGTCCCTATAGGTGATGCAGGACCAACACTAGATGAGGGAGATGGGCTAGAGGACAAGGCTGAGGGAGGATGATGATGATTATGAGAAGTATGAGGAGGATCCACCCTTGAGTGAGGGTGATGAGGTAGCAACTGAGGATTAACATGAGCCAAGAGAGTTCTCACACACTTATGTGGCTAGATCACGTGTAGTAGCTATAATAGACATTGAGACCCATAGTCAGAGAGAGGCTAGCATGTCCGCCATGCCCCCTAGAGAGGATGATGTTGATAACCCGCAACAGACTGGAGATATAGGTGATGAAATTTAATTTTACGCATGTACTTTAGTTTTGATGATATATATATCATGAGGATGTTTACTGATTGTGTATTATTTCTACCTTATAGGAGTGATGAGAGACTAGCGAGAGTTCTATCGTTAGGCTACCACAGAGGTAGTCCCAACATCCATCAATGAGGAAGAGACAGACCTTGAGTACATGCCCCCACAAATCATGGAGGAGGAGCCAGAGTCACTCAAACCTTTCGTGAGGTTGCAGGCAGCTTATGAGAGCGTGAGGAGATGACTCTGATGAGTTGAGAGCGCAAGATAGTCATCCCAGACTCCACCAAAGATGGAAAGACTACATGTAGAGCTGGCATTGGTACGAGCGGAGAGGGATTAGATGGTAGAGGATCATCTTGTAGCACTTGGGCGAGTACAGGGTTTGGAGTATGCACTCAGAGTCGGAGGATCGTGTTCATAGTCACACATGACTATCTCACAACATCCGGGGACTGGATCACGGGTGCTAGAGCCCAAGGGGTCAAGTTCTCATAGACCCTGGTGATTTTGTATATGATGATGAGATGTATATAAAACTGTTGATATGTATATATAATATGAGCATTTGATGTTGTTTTAATGTGTTTGAATGGAAATGTGATTAATTAAATAATTTAGTTAAAAGTATTTAATTAATGTCTACATGTTTTAACATGATTGATGTGATCTAATGTAAAACATATTTCAATTTCACTTTTAGATACAACATTGTTAAATTAAAGAAAGTATGTTAAATTAGATACACCTATAAATCATATAAGGATCAAACTTTACATAACAAGAGGGGTCATAGTATGAAATATAAAGTAATTATAAAAAGAACTTAAATAATTTCCTTAGTGTTCAAGAAAAACACAGGACTAGGTGTCAAGAAAGAAGCAATGTGAAAGTTATTTAGGATGAAACCAAATAACTTTAGACAACACCGCTTTCAAATCTATACTATTCAATGAGACTAGAGATAATACTGACATAGATGCATGACATTAATAGGTTCCTTAAGGGGTGTTCCGTCGAGCTCAGTTAAGGTGTAAGCGCCAAACCCATAACTGGTATCGATTACATAAGGTCCTAACCAATTAGGGCTGAATTTGTCTTTGTCCTCATGGTCAACATTAGTATTGTGTTTATTCTCATAGAGAATGAAATCACCCTTACAAAATGTTCGAGGAATGACATGAGTGTTGTGTTTGCACAGTAATTGTTTAATGTAAGCTTGTAGATGTTCAAGAGTGTTAATGCGCTTTTCATCGTGCATCTCAAGTTGGTGCAATCATTGATATTTATAAGTGGCATTGTCAATAAGGTCTTGAAGAGCGATTCACAACATAGGAATCTCTAACTCCAAGGGCATGATCGCGTCAGTACCATAAATAAGGTTATAGGGCGTAGTTCCTGTGGATAATATAACACTTGTTCAATAAGCCCAAAATGTATAATGTAGTTGCATATGCCAATCCTTATTATGTTTGTTAATAGTTTTCCTCAGGATTTGTTTAAGAATCTTGTTAGTACTTTCAAATTCTCCATTGGATTGTGGATAGTATGGTGTAGAAAATCAATGTTGGATATGAAATGTTTCAAGAAATTTCTTTACTTCATTATTCTTAAATGGGGTTCCATTGTCTGAAATGATTGTGGAAGGAAGGCCAAAGTGAGCAATTATGTGTTCCAATATAAAATGACAAATTACTTCAGCATTTGTAGATTAAAGAGGAATAACTTCCACCCATTTTGTGAAGTAGTTTGTTGCGGTTATTATAAATGTATGTCTGGTAGAGGAGGGAGGTGAAATTTTTCCAATGAGATCCAATCCCCAAACTGAAAATGGCCAAATGGGAATTTTGGCATGGATCTCAGAAGCAGGGGCATGAATCAGATTGCTATGCTCTTGACATTTGTGACATCATTTAATGCAAGCAAAACAATCTTTCTCCATATGTCTCCAATAATATCCCATACAGATTAGTTTTTGCACTAATGACCATCCTCCAAAATGACCTCCACAGGCACCAACATGAGCCTGCTCAAGGGCTATAGGAATTTTAGAGTCCTTAAGAAAACTTAGTAAGAGACCATTGAAGGATCTTCTATGCAACACATCGGCGAGGATCGCTTATTTGGCTACTAGTTTGCGTAAACGATTTCAATTGTTTGTGTGGGCTCGAGAATGGTACCATATTTTAAATAATGGTATATTGTGTCATACCATTCTCCATTCTCGTGAGTCGTCTTGAGTTGTGGTTAAAATGTCTTCTAAGTGAGTATCAATCGAAGGTGTCATGACGGGGTGAATAACAAAGGTGTAGTCTATTGAAGGATTGTGTGGGGATATAAGAGAGGTTGCACTTGCCATTGCATCCACATGTCAATTGTCTTTTTGTGGGATGTTATCAATGGTGAATGATTCAAACTTCTCTAACAATTTCATTGTAAGATCCTTGTATTTTGATAATTTTTCATGTTTAGCTTGATATGTCCCATTGATTTGTTTGATTACTAAATGTGAATCACCAAAGATCTTGATATCTTTATCACCCATGGTTAAATCAACTCACAATCCTACAATTAATGCCTCATACTCAGCTATGTTATTTGTACATAGGAAATTTAATCGATAGGACAAGGAAGTAGGCTTTCCATCGGGCAGAATTAATACCACTCCAGCACTGGAACCTGTTCGACAGTTAGATCCATTGAAATACAATTCCCATGTTTTAACATTGGTGGCCAAGACACTATCATCAGGAAAGGAGTCGTGATTAGGTAAAGCGAGAGAAGGGGCATCAACTAAGTGATCGGTTAAGGCTTGTCCTTTGATTGATTTTTTGGAAAAAAACTTAAGGTCAAACTCAGTTAACAACATTAGCTAAGTACCCACTTAGCTAAGCATCCAAACAAGTCAGTTTTATTAAAAAATGCTTAAAGGGATAAAATTTGTTGACTTGTATTTCAACATTTTGTAAATAATGTTGCAATTTACTAGTAGCGAATACAAGAGCTAAACATTTTTTTTCAATTGCTGAGTATTGAGTTTCATAATCAATTAAAGTTCAACTAATGTAATAAACAAGATGTTCTTTTCCATGATTGTCTTGTTGAGCCAACAATGCTGCAAGAGCATGGGCTGATGTGGCTATGTATAGGATAAACGGTTTATTTGGCATGACAGGTTGTAAAATAGGTGGAGTTTCAAGGTATTCCTTTAAGCTCTCAAAAGCCTATTTACAATCCTCATCCCAATCAAAAGGTACATCCTTTTTAAGATGTACGAAGGGTAACGCACGATCAACTGAAGATGCAACAAAACGACGGATAGCTTGAATTCGACCTTGTAACATGCACAATTGAGAAATGTTCTTAGGAGGTGGCATGTTAATAATGGTAGATCATTTTTATTTGTGTCCACCTCTATTCCTTTGTGAGATATGACAAACCCCAAAATTTTCCCACTATCTACTCCAAAGACACACTTTTTTGGATTTAATCTCATGTTATATTTATGTATTCATTCAAAGATTTTTTGAAGAACACTTACATTGTCTTATCTTGTCAAGGATTTAGCAAGGATATCATTAACATAATCTTCCAAGATTTTATGTATGTAATCGTGAAATATCAAGGTCATCACTCGTTGCTAAGTTGCGCTGACATTCTTTAAACCGAAGGGAATCACAACCCAGCAAAATGTTCCCCAAATAGTTGTAAAGGCAGTTTTGTATTGATCTTGAGGGTTGATAAGGATTTGATTATAACCAGAAAATCCATCCATGAATGACAACAAAGCATGTCTAGCAGTTGAATCCATGATCATTTCTATATTAGGAAGCAAAAAGTCATCTTTTAAAGAGGCTTTATTCAAATCATGAAAATTTGTGCATACCCTAATACGATTATCGGGTTTAGCAACTGTGACAATATTTGAGATCCAAGGAGAATAATCAATAGGTCCAATGAAGCCTACATCAAGGAGTTTTTCAAGTTATTCTTTAACATGCAAGGCTATGTTAGGATGCATTTTTTGAATCTTTTGGCAGATGGTTCTAGCATTTTCAACGAGAATGATATTGTGTGTCACAATTTTTGGGTCAATTCCTAGCATATCAAAGTATTTCCAAGCAAATTTTTTAGGAAAATCATGAAGTAAAGTTGTAGTGTCCTCTTGTTCTTCATCATTAAGTCACTTCCCTTTTTTAATGAATTTTTCTTTATCATCTATGTCTATTGGCACATTGATTGTATCTCCTAAGGGAAGTGCATTAGACTTAGGAACTTCAGGATCATATGGTTCTTCAGGGATATCACTATCTTTTTGCTTGGTAACTATCACAACACAAGTATCCCATTTCATGGGAGTAGTAGAGGATGTGTTATCATAAATTCCTAACATTTGTTTTAGAGTTTCATCACTATCAACATACTGCCATGATGGTTATAAGTTCACATCCAACAATTCAGGATGTTTGATTGTGAGTTTGTGTTTTGGTTGACATGTAATAGTGTTGATATTGAAAGATGGTCGTTGAGTAGATTTTGTCATTTTAGAAAAAGAATATCCCAACCCAATTTTTATCTCTTGTGTATAAGGTTCTATAGGGACACAAATACCTTGTTCATGCTTTTCGCACCCTTTTCTAGTATATCCCAATTGTTTCACAAGTTCATAGGCTTTTCCATAAAGTCTTTCCATTTCTTTCAGATTAGGCACAGATTGATAATCTATCTCATAAAAATTTGTTGTGTATGTTGTGCTTTCTTCCAAAGTAGAGGAGATACATGTTTGAGAAGATTTTTATGAATTCTGAGTTGACATGATGGTTGGTTGTTCTTGTTTCTCATCTTTCTTTTGTGTGATTATGTAATTTCCCATAAATGAAGGTGTGAATTCTAAGGATCCCCAATCATCACCAAATAATTTAGACACCGATTCCTCTTCTTGTTCAATTTTGAGAGGTTCTATATTAGATGTGGGAATTAATGTATTTAGAAGACTTGTGGTTCCTTTTTCAAGATGCAAGCAACTTTCAGGCTCGCGGTCTATTTCAACTTGATAAATTTTGGTTTTATAGACATATTTCATTATACGATGAAGGGTTGAAGGCACTGAATTCATCTCATGAATCCATGGTCTTTCTAAGAGAAGATTATATGAAAGATCATAAGGCATGACATGAATAGGAGTTTGCATAGTAGCCACCCCAACTATAATCGGAAAAGTGATTACACCGAGTGGTTGCTTTGTTGTATTGTCAAATCTTGGAATGGATATTGTGAATGGTAGCTCTAGACCTGCACAAACATGAACAAACAACACAATGTTAGTCAATTATACAAATCTAAATTAGAATTCCCCATGAAATTCATTCAAATTCCAAGAACAATAAATAAAACAAAGATAATCAAATAAAACTATTAAATCTTGCTCAAAACACTCAAACCCTCAATCCCATGTGGGAATTAGTGCTATTTTGATGTGGAAGATAGCCCTTTCCCAATTCCTTGTAAGATTTCATGATGAACTTTGATGAAGATTGATGCTCCTTGATGAAATTTGACCATAACCTAGCTAAGATGGATGAAAGCTATGAAATTGGATGAACTTTGCTCAAAAACTTGTAGATAATGACTTTGCTTCAAGTTGTGGATCAAATGCCTAAGATTGTGGATGAACTTGTGGATCCAAAATTAGTAAAAGAGCCTTCTATTTATAGAAGAGAATGATGGAAGAATTAGAAAAAGGGATGAATGTGGTACTAAAAATGAGCCAATAGCAAAATTCCACTTGTCAACATGCTAGTGGAGAGGAGTGGAGCACATTTTGATGAATGCGCAAATAAATGCTATTAGGTGGAATTTGAATTTGAAGAAGTGACATGTTGGAGGGAGATGAAAGAAGACTTAAATGGCACTTGGCTCAAGAAAAAGGACATGTAATTAATGCCTTGTTGGATGGACAAGTCCTTTTGGGAGGGAGTTTTGGAATATTCGAACTTGATGCCATATTTGAATGAAAAGGAGGGATTTATAAATCAATTTTAAATTGATTTACTTGTGAAAGTTGCAAAATCTAGAGGATTTGAGGGATTAGTGTTAGGATTAATCATGATTTGATTAATTTACTTGAAGATTAGCTGATTTGACATTTTGACTTAGATTTTAGGATTTAAATAAATTAAAATGAGAGGAATAATGATTGTTAGTGATTTAATTAAATAAATTTGATCTATTCAATTAAATGAAGAACTTTAGAAGTTAATTACATAAAATTGATTTATTTAATTAAAGAGTTGACTTTAGGATTGATTGATGATTTAATTAAATAAAATTGATTTATTAATTAAAGAGGGGAATATGATGATTTAATCAAATAAAGATTGATTTATTTAATTAAAAGAGGACATTAGAATTAATTAAACAAAATGATTTATTTAATTAATAGAAGATAGTGGTTTTAATCAAATAAAGTTGATTTATTTAATTTACAGATGAATGTGATGAATTTAATCAAATAAAGATTATTCAATTAAATGGTTAGTAGAGAGATGATTTTGGATTAACTAGTGTTAGTAAATCAAGATCAGGTGCATAGGATCAATCAGTATATTTTATGTGTCTACAGATATGAAATCAGGTTTTATTTGTGACTTGTCAACATGCAATCTATCAAGGAGATTCACACTACGCACATTAAGGGAAAAACCATTATCAATAAGGGTTCTTTTGATACCTATTCGATTGAATTGAGCAATGATCATAAAGGATTTATTTTGTTTTTGGAACTCTAAAGGAGGGAGATCATGTTGATGGAAAGTAATGTCTAGATTAACTTTATTCATTCCATGTATTAAAGTTGCCACATCATTCAGAGTTGTATTAGGAGGAACCATAATGTGTTGTAAGGCTGTTTGAAGAATAGTGTGGTAATTTGGTGAATTCTGAAGTAAATCCCAAAGGGAAATCTTTGTAGGAGTATTCTTTAGTTGTTCGAAAAGATCATACTCCTTTGTGTGTGAGGGAAAGTGAGGAGCACTAGGTGGATTAGGTAAAGGTAAAGAGGATGGGGTTGGTTGTGGTGGTTGCAAATTGTTTTGGGTATTATATGTATGAAGAACAATAAGATTACTGGATTGTTGCAACACATCAGTTTTAGGTGGGTAAAGAGTGAAATCAGGTTTATTAGAAGGATGCAATTTATGCAAGGGTGGGTAAAGAATGAGTTGAGGTTGAATCACATTAACGTCCTTAGTTTTAGATTGTTTGCAACAAACCTTAATGGATGACTTAGATGAGATGAAGTCCTGAAGGGCTTCATCTAACATATCCAAGTCATTACTATTAAAAGGTTTGAGGGGTAAGTTATCATTAATTGTTTGAGGTTTTTCATGGAAAACTTTAGAGACATTAATTTTCTTTACTATAGGTTGGTCATAACAAACCTTAGTGCATGACGTAGATGAGATGAAGTCCTCAAGGGCTTCATCTAACAAGTCAAGGTCATCACTACTAAAAGGTTGGAGGGGTAGGTTATCATCGATTGGTTTAGGTTTCTCATGGAAAGCTTTAGAGGATGAAGTGAGTGAGATAAAGTCCTAAAGAACTTCATCTAACTTGTCTACATCATCACTACTAAGAGGCTTGGATGAGATAGTATTTCTAAATTGAATCATTTGTTTGAAAGGTTGGTTTGATGTTTGTTGTTTTTTGTTGTTTTTATGTATTGATGAATCTGATTTAAAAGAACTAGGAGCTAATGCTAAAAAGGAAATGTGCAAAAATATAAGACTATCCATCAATTCCATGAAAGGAAATAATTCTTATGCAAATGATTTAGATATAACAGAAAATAACTTAACTAAAACAGAAAAGGAATTGCAGAAAACATAAATGTGCAAAATAGGAAACTGAAGTCTGAAAACACTAATGCAAAAGGTGCACTGGGACTGATTCGCCCAAGGTGGCGAATGAGTCCTAGGATAGGTATTTTTAAGTTTTTTAAAATTTTTTTTGACTTTTCTTTATGTGTTCAAGTCTGTACAGTGCAAATAAAGATTGAAAATGCAGAATTTTGGAATGATTTGATAAAATGCAATACAATAATGATCTCTAAATGATAGTTTCACTTTATGGAACTTTAAGAAGCCCTAGGATGCAAAAACAATGCAAAGGATAATGCAATTGAGTCCTAGGATACAAATGCAAATGCAAATTAGAAAGAGATAATGTTCAATATGCAGGTTCACCAAAATGAACCATCATTTTTTTGTATGGTCTATGGAATTCTCTTGCACTCTTAGAATCTCACCTAAAAGGAGAGAGATAGAACACCAAAAAATGAGGTAGTTCACTCAAATAAATGAATGTATGATATAATTATAACTAAATGCAACAATATAAATGCAACTAAGTTATGAAATTGACTAATTATTAATGCAAAACTAATGAAATGTGTAATGTTTGAAAACACATCGAGGTTTGCAAAAAGCTTAAAAAGATGATAAAAAATGCAAATGAAACTGAACAGAAAGCTATAATTCATAATGTGTACACTTGTAAGACTGATGAAAACTGGAAAGCACTTTGGAAATTTGGTAAATTTGACTTTTATGTTGATTGGGACTCATTCGCCACCCTTGGAAAATTAGTCCTAAGATAGGGTTTTATGCCCATAAACTAGTTTCTGCTCACTGGGTATCTGGATCTGCATCTAAATTTTTCAACCACATTATGAGGGACTCATTCTCCATCCATGGAAAATCAATCCACTTTCAATTTTCTGAAAACTCAAATCTCAGAACTACACCTTGTCACCTATACAACACTTCTTGACGGAAACCCAAATGGAGATCTTAGAAAATTCCTACAAAATAGCTTAAAATGGGTTGTCTAATGGGGGTTTACCTTGGTAAAACCCATAATTGGGTAATCAAACCTTGAATGGATAAAAATCTATGTAAAACCCTAGCCTTAAGTGTGTTAAAGACTAGGAAAATCTGAAGTATCATAAAACCCTATTCTAGTGTGCTAGATTAAGATGTGCAAAGGTGATTTGAATGATGCAAGACTTCAACCCTAAAAACCCTACAACATATAAAATGGATGTAAATGACGTGCAAATGAAATGAAAACCTTAATATGAATATAGAGAGAAAATGGAAGATGGAATCACCTTGAAAAAAAGTCTTTAGGTGTGATTTGATGGCTAGTTGCATCTCCTCAACCTAGATTTCTCCATGATTCACCATAGGCATCCATCAACTCTTTGAAATGTTCAATCTTGAATGAGAAGTGAGCTTGAAGACTTGCAAAAACCCTAGTTTTCTGCCCTAAAGCTTCAACTTTGTTGTAGAAAATGCAAATAAAACTTACTATGGAAGACTCCTAATACTTGACTTTTGAAATTGCTTTGTAAAAATGACTAAGAGATGTGAAAAATGACCTAAAATGTGTATTTTTAGGCAACAACACCTAATTTTCCCATTATTTAGACCTAAGAGGTCAACATCCACCAAAAAATTATGTTGAATTAATTGAATTCCTACTCAGAATTGAAATTTCCCTCAAAAGGGACTCATTCACCACCCTTGGTGAATGGGTCCCACTAGTGGTTTTTGGAGTTGGATTTTTGGGATATGCATGAATTAAGTGTTGTTTGTTGGGATTTAGATGATTTCTCAAGTGAAACGAGCCTCTAGATAAAAAATAATGGGTCTTATGGGCCTATAAATGCTATTTTGAAGAATGAATAATGTAGGGGTACTCAAAAGTAGGTCTAAATTAAGCGTGAAATTATCTCTTTTCTCAAGAGTGTCCAATTTTCTATGCCACAATATAATAAAACATCAACACTGAATAAAAACCATATTTTACATGGGAAAACCCTTACGAGAAAAAAGCCACACACCAAAGTAGAGATCTCTTGTATTACAGTAAAATGTCAATTACATACAAGTTAGAAAGCTATGCTCTTTTAGGTGTTGATTCACATAATCAATTTGATAGCATTACATTCTCTCTTACTTCAACCAACTACCCTTCAACCCACGATAAATCCAATACAATACACTACGACATTCTCTCTATCTCTGTATATCTATCTCCTCGTTCAAGTCGACCTAAGCTTTCGACATCTTAGTATTTCCTTGTCGACCAAAGAACATTGAGATGCCACAAGAAGTTAGATGGTTATCAGTGAATTCAACTATTGGCAAATGATCATGTTGATTCACACCAACGATGTGCAATCAACGAATAGCTCCATGCCACACGTCACCATTTAACTCATCCATCTATCACCATCGATCAACTTACATTTCCATTCACCATCGTAGTATTGAGGGGAAAATGTAACACCTCCCATCGATATAAGGGGATCTCACCGATGAAGCTTTACCATTTTTCTAGCTATCGCCATACCACATGAAATTGCTATACCGCATCCATCTCCAACTAACCTTAATAGAATAGCTTTACCTTCCCCATACTACCATAGGATATAACTTGGACCATCGTGGGATGACGAGATCTATACTGCACCACCACAAGCCATCTCACGGGCTACAACAAGGTGGTGGTATGGCTCTCACTATTGCAAGCCACCTTTCAGGGCTACTATGGGGTGGTAGGACAACCCCAACTCTACCGCCACCCTCTTCAACCATCGTCACAGGGTGGCGGTGTAACCACTGCTCTACCATTACCCATTGCATGGATCAACGTGGGGTGGTGGTATGGCACCGTACTACCACATAAACTGACAAAGACTCCCATGGGATTGCAGGTAACACTACCAACCCTCACCCCTCTTAGTTGCGTCCTATGATATAGTGGTAAATACCTGAATGAAAACTTTGGGAAGTCTATCAATTGAGCTAGGGTTTCAATAGTGAGTTTGAGACACACATTCTCAACAATATTGTTCATCATCTCTCATTAATCACACTTGCATTTAAACATCAAAATTTGGAAAATCAGTCACTAAAAGTATAGTTTATAGTCTAAAATAGGAAAACCTAGCTATAAGCTTCATACTCAAATTTAAATTTTTGCAACCCCTATGCTAACACCCATTTTCCCTAGGGAAAATATGTCTTTGTACAGGTGTTGTTTCAAAATTTTGGGCAGTGTTTTGTCTCTGTTTGCATTCTTCTGATCTACTGTTAAATTCAGGTTTCACTTTAGAAATCAGAAAAATCTGTCATTTTTTACATTAGGTTTAATTGGTAGAATTCAATACATTGTTTGAAAATTAAATTAGCATTAATTTTTTTTAATTTTTAGTATCTTGCATTTAGAAATAGGAAAATATTCATATATTATATTTAAAAATTTGTATATTCATCATGGACATGTGTATGGGTAATATATGGAAAACCTTGAGATCTTTGGTAGATGTTTCAAGTTATGTTTGGTGAATACCCTAATGAAATTGAGGCTATTAATGAACCTTCACCTCCTAATGAATGTCCCCATGAGGTGGATATCTTAGGTCAAGATGAAGATAGCATGCAACAATTCATGTAAGACTCCTTACACAACCTTGAGAACAATACATCCTTTTATCCATCCATACAAACACCACCTATAATCCCATCACTTGATATGTTCAACCTCTTATATCCTAAAATGGAAGCATAAATCAAGCCTCAAACATCAATCATTAATAGGCTTGATCATAAGGACAATAATGTTACTCTTCTATCTTATTTTCATTGAGTTACCAATACACCCATTAACTTAGAAGAGAGTTATGGTCAAGGATTTAAGATCTTAAGAAAACAAGGATGTGACATAACAAATGAGAATGAAATTCACAAAATTTTAGAGAAAATACCATCTGAGGATGCCAAGGGGTTAGATTATCAAGATCTTTCCCCCCCTTGCACATATCCCAAGGGAAAAGGTGTTCTCTTTCACAAGATCATATCAAGAGACCAATTAATACCTCACTAGGATGATAGGATCACCATATATCCTCCTCCCCCACCTCCACCTCAACAAATTTCTGAAATAGGTAAGAAATCTAAGCCATTTAAACTCAAGGAATTTCCATTCTTACACGCTACAACAAAGATTGAATGAAAAATGGAACTCCTTTGTCTAGGATTGATTTGCTTGCCACCTGTCAAAGTAAACAAAAAAGGAAAGAGTATAAACATGAACTACTATGCACTTCATAGAACTCTTGGGAATCTTACTGATGAGTGTCATCTTTTACAATGACTGATCCATGGAATGATGTTATTTATGTAATTAACTAAAATGCATGAACTTTTCTCCTTGCCAAGTGATAGTTGTAGGATCATAGTATACTCATTATTGCAAGTTTTACATTTATTGTAAATAATTTCTATATTGCAAGGACCTCATTCTCATCACCCACCTTGGCTCATCTTTGTCCTACACTTTGTGGGGGAAAGGAGCTATATAGCCTTGTCCTATTTTGACACTTGTTGTTGTCCCTTTGGATAGTTGTTCACCTTTCGCATATGATGAAAAAGACTGGGATGTAGATGATCTACTATAGGTTGACTCATATGTGCCATACTAGTCTTATCTTTGTGTTCTTGTGATTGTATGTGTGTAATGTGATCCCTCGTACACTGCTGCTTGGTGTGTATTTATATGTTTGTGAACATACTTTGGATGGCCCTTGTCACTTTGTTGGTATAAGGATACAAAGGAAGCAAATCACTTGTGACATTCTTCTATTTGTATCTCCATTCTTCTATATGTCATAACCTTTATCTTTCGTATTATTTTTTCCTTTTGGGGATGACGCAAGGTGTCTATACATTTAGGTCTCTTCTGTGTTGACCCAGAATATCTCCTTTGTTCTCTCTCTCTCTCTATGTGTCATTATTCCTTGTTGCTTTTTGTTCCATGAGTCATTTGGGGAATGATGACGGTTTTGAGCTCGATTAGTTCACAGTAACAATGACAAAAACTGTCCCCAAATCCATGGATCCCTTATGTGTTATCTTAGGATTGCATATGGGGGGAAACTATCCTTTCGTGATGTAGATCAATCACAAAAATATATGTTTTACATAGGGATTTCCGAATAAATATCTCATGTATTGGTATTTATTGTGTTCTACTTTAAAGTAGTTGCTCACAAAATGATGTTTAGCAATTTATTTAAAGTGGGGGCATGTTCATCCCTACTCATTTTTTTCTTCAAAGTGTGGTCTTCTTAATTCACATGATGTGTCTTGTTGGTGGTGTCATTGGGTTTGATGTCCTTCAAGATTGTGACCTTTCTCAGCATATGACATTCCTATTAGTGGTAATGCTACAGACTGCATTCCCTAAGTTGTGAATCTTTTATCCTTGATTAGTCCTCTCTTGGAGACATTAAGCACAATGTGGACCCTAAGGTGAGAGCTTTCACAAACTAAGAAAAACCCCTATGAATATCCTATTGCATATATCAAGGCCACCAAGCATAACAAAACTTTCTTGCTAATGGAGCCTTTATGTTTTTCAAGGCCACCAAGCATAACACAACTTGCTTTCTAGTGGAGCCTTTTTCATAAGTGCCTAGCATAATGCAACTTGCTAGCCTTATGACTAGTTTTGTGGCACTTAATCAAAGTTATCAAGAGGTATAACTTTGGTATGATAAGTACAATTGGGGCCTATACCTAGCATGACTTCCCATTAGCCACTCTTTGGGGCTCACCTAGTGGATATAGTGGATTTCACTAGTCTATGTGAGTGTATTTGGTTTGCATAGTGGACAACGGGTTTCCACTTGTAAATGTTTTTGGAAAAACAACTAAGGATTGATCCATACCAGTTGGAAAAATAGTCGAGGCTTGATCCATCCCCTCTCCTTTCTCCTCTCTCTCTTTAATTTTGGCATTGTATGCTTGTGTATCTTATCTTGTTGCTGCATATTTAACATAGGCATGCGTCTCTTTGTGCCTTTCTTGATTTTCCATGAGATATTAGATCTTGGGGGCTTGATCATCCTCCTTGACCTTTTTGTCTTATCTTTCCAACAATTATACAATTAGACCTCTCTTGACGCTTGTTTGACTACTTTAGTGTGAGTTTGATACAAGACTCATCCTCTCACTAAAGTGGAGGCTAAATGTAGTGTTAGAAAATGTACTCCTTTACATTTTCACATTATTTTTAGGTCCCTTAATTATTTGGACTTAATTAAGCCTCTAATTGGACCTAATTTTCATCTAAAACCCTAATTTTTGAAAGGGGAATCATGATTTAATTAGTGCAATTATCATTTCTAACACCTCGAAATGAATAGGTCCTAGCAATTTAGGTCAGGACCCATTCACCCTTGGGTGAATGGGTCCCCTTTCAGATCAAAAATTTAAATTTTAAACATGTTTTTGGTGGCATATTAAAGTCCTAAATTCAATTTTTAAGTGTCAGTTTGTAATGTTTAATTTTTGGGAAATTAGAAAATTGTTTATAAAAGCAAGGTCTTTTTATCAACTCAAATCCTAGATTTTCTAGAGTTTTCATGCAAGCATTCCTAGAGCTAAGATTATTGTCAAAGGTGTTCAAGAGAAGATTTCTCAAGCATTTGTTGCATCAATCAAGATATCAAGAATCATGCCAAAGTTATCAAGAATTATGCATGTTTTTGGAGCTAACATTGTGGTGTAGGTTTTGAGTTTCAAATCAAATTTCAAGCATCAAGATCACACCATCAATCAAGCAATTTCATGCAAGATCTAGACCTTAGAGAGATATACTAAGTTTTAGTTCTTCAAGGGTTTCAAATAAAGTGTTTGGTGAGTTGCAGCATAGCAATTGTTCACTCATCATTCCTTTCATGTTTCATTTCATTTCAAGGTTTAATTACCAAAATGGGGTTTGAACAAGGAAAACCCGCATTCATTAAAAATAATTATTTTTTCCCTCTTATGTGTTTTGCAAGTCTTAGGTTGAAGAAGGATTGAAGATCTATCAAAAGAGAAAAAATGCAAAAGTTGTCAAAGTTGCAAAAGTTGTCAACATTATCGTCAAGTCATGGAAAATCACTTTCAAAAATTATTTCTGAATTTATGATTGTGAAAACTAGAGGAATTTGGAGTGAAAACTAAGGACTAGAGGACTGTGAAAGCAATTTTTCAACCCCTTTAGTAAGACCCATTCACCCTTGGGTGAATGAGTCTCAAAGGATAGTCAACAACAAAATTTTGGTCATAGGCACACAAAAATACTTAACCTTCTCAGATATGTAATTGGTTTATGGATTTTGTCAACTTAAGGTTTAACTTAGTGATTTCATGTGTTATATTTCATAATTGCATTCATTTAGTATTGTAAACAAATATTTTGGTTTCCCAAGGGTTCCTCTAACTCTTCTAGGTTTTTCACCTATAAGGAGAGGAATTGGGGTCAAAATGCTTATGTCTACACTCAATATTAATGTAAAAGGGATTTAATGTATCTAAATATGATGTATTAATGAAAAAAACTAAAAAAGAAATGATTTATTGATGCTAAACCTAAGAAATGAAAAGTGTTGGAATACACAATGTGATATGCAAAAACACCTAAGAATATGAGTAAATGATGAAATAATTGAATAGAAGTAGAGAGGTACACCTAGAATTTGGAATATGATGTAGAAAGGCTTTGGAATCCTATAGATCTGATTGGAAATGTTGACTGGGACACTTACACCAAGCTGGGCAACTTAGTCCAGTTTCAGGGAAAATTTGCCAAAATGTGAATCTACCAAATGGGTACTCAAAAATATAAACAATTAATTTTTAGGCCCAAAATTTGGACTAATTCACCACAGATGGTGACTTAGTCCACCTGGAGATTTTTGGAATTTCAAGATAGGATTCTGTAGATTTCGGTCTGTACTTGCTTTTCTAATAGGTGTCCGATCTTGATTTTGTAGCAAATGGGTAGAAAAGAGTCTCCAAGATTCAACTAGGGTTATGTTGACTTTGATGGATTTTTGACCACTTTTTGACACCAAACTCCTTGAAAAATTTGCATACAAAGTCTGCAAACACACATGCAAAGAGGGGGAAAAGGGTTAAGGGTTAGAGTATAGGGGTTTGCCTTGGTCAAACCCCACTTTGGTAATCAAACCCTAGATAATGAAATGAAATATGAAGATAATGATAAATAGATAACATGCAATGTCATAAACTTATCAAACCCTTAATGTTGAAAATCTGAAGATATGCAATGAAGTGCTCCAATGGATGACTTGATTATGCTTAGAGTGCTTGAATGCTTGATGATTGCTTGAATGATTAGACAAATGAATTCTTGAATGAATTGGTTAGGGTTAAAATGAGAGGAAAAACCCTTATTTGTACTTTATTTTCCATTAATTCCCAAAAATAACACATCACAGGTTGACCTCAAGGGTAAGAGAATAAAATCCCGCCAAGAAATTAAAATTATTTTGATTTTTGTGCCTAGTAGGACTAAGTCGCCCCAGGTGGCGACTTGGTTCCACCAGGGAAATTTCATTGGGTATCCGAGATTAAGGTGCATTAAATGATGTATAACGGGAATATCCTCAAAAATACACTTAATAATGAATAGAAAGTGCATTAAGGGGTGATTTAAACATAAAAAAAGGGTTGAATTAGTGATGAAAAGTCTAGAAAAGCATGAGATTTTGTTACAACTCTTACAACACTTTGAAATAGGACTTGGTAAGTGATAAAAAGAGGTTATTTAAGTAAATTATAATGAAAGGGTCCTAGAAAAGTGTGAAAGTGGGTTACAACACTTCACAACACCTTTACAAGACATCCTTGAAGTCTTAATGATTCACAAGGATCCAAGACCTAATGTGAATGTGTTGGCCACATTACAACATTAAATCTAGGTACAATTGAAAGCCAAAGTCCACTAGGAGGACCTGAACATGAGAAACAGTAGAGGGGTTACTTTTTCCATGTCTATAAGTATTTTTCATTGATCTCCCAAAAGTGTTGTTTCAATTGATTTACCCCATCCTAGGTCATAAGGAAAACAACAAGATCTCCACCAAGGTTGACTCACCTAAGGGTTGAAAGTAAATCTTTCCCTTGGGGATCTCTTTTTACTAATGAAGTAAGGAAGATAGGTGCATCATACCCCCTTTTTGCATATCATTGTGTGATGAATCCATTTTCCTATGTTTTAGTGTGGATAAAAGAATTCCACCTTCATGTGTTGGCGCTTTAATTATAGAAATAATTCTTTTCACCAAAAAAATAGGGAAACAACAATATATAAGGAAACATGATGAATTCCCTTAATTAAAGTTCAAATCTATCCCCTTATGTCCATTTAATATTTATATTAAAAGTATAGCTTTAAATATCAATGTGAAGGGTTTAGGGTTTAGGATTTAGGCTTTAAGTATATACACCTCTAATAATTTCAATTACTTTGTCCCCTAAATCTATCATCTTAAGTCAACTTGATATTCATAACATAATGATTTAGGATTTAAGAATGACAAGAAAAGATGTACATGAGAGACTTATGAGAAGATTTAATAAAAAATAATATAATATTTTACCTCATTTATCATTCATTTATATTACATATTTATATGTGTTTCATCTCCTATATTATACAAAACCTCCTTAACAACTCCCCTATGTAGATGAGTTGTTTTAACAACTCAAACAAACACTCCATAATTAATAATTTTTGTACTAACAACTACGTGAATGATGTACTATTCCCAACATCCCTTTGTGTGTGTGTGAATTTGTGGGGGTTAGTAAATCAATAAATAAGACACACAAACACCAATGAGATGTATTACATTAAATATTTGAATCATAAACTAATCAAATGAAAGCAAAAAAAATCTCTAAAATTGTTCAATTGTTCTCTATTTTCAAGGATTTATTAAATCATATTGGCTCTCTTTATGTGTGCACTATGATTGTTAAAATGACAACTTGAGAAACAAGATGTTGTATAATGCAAGAAATCTAATTCCTACATGAAACTATGTGAGTAAAGCCATGATGCTATGATATTAATGCTACTGTGATAAAATGAAGATTATGCTAAGATTATGATGCTAAATTCTATGATAAGAATGTTGTATGAAAGATAAGATAATAACTAAAATGCAACTATAACTAAGACACGATTCTAAGTTAGAATGATAAAACAAATCTAAATGCTAAATGCTCTAACTATGAATGCTCCAAATTGCTCCAATGTTATCCCTGCATAATATGTTTGCTAAAAGATGTGATGATAAATGTTTTAGCAATGGGTTGTAGTTATAGGATTTCCAAAGCATCTTGTGATGTGGTAGCAATCAACGGTTAAGATTCAAACATGAGAGATGAGTGGTGGAGATGGAAGAATCTTGGAGGATGTTCCCTTGACCAAAGGCAACATGCCAAATATATGAGATAATAAAGAGTGTGAGATTGCCAAGTTTCCAACATGTGCCTAAATTAAAATTAGGAATTTAAATATTAGACATATTTAAATACATGTGACATTTGAGGATGTGGAAAAAGTGTTGTAGACATGTGCTTAAATTTAAATTTGGGATTTAAATTTAATGAAAAGATTATTAATTAAATAAATAAAACTATATGAATTTGTTTATTTAATTAAAATAGAAGAATGTGATTTTAGATTGAAGAATTAGAAGAGTGAACTATATAAATAAATTGAAAATTTATTTATAAGTAGACGAATTAAAAGGGGCCATTAATTAAATAACTATTATTTAATTAACTAATTATCTTGACCGATTTTAGGTGTATACATTTTTCCCCTCTTTGAAGTAATGTGTTTACACGTTACTTCAAAGAATAATTTGCTACTGATGTTAACAAAAAATAAAATTTGATGCCCCAGACGCTGATTTTCAGGTGATGATGGATATATGCCCCCTTGGGAGATAAATCTGCGGTTTTTTGAATTTTTAGGATTTTTTGAAAATTTTTTGATGATTTTTTGATGATTTCAAAATTTTGTGATTCAGAAATGATTTATCTCCCAAAAAATGATGTATAAGTCACCAGGTGATGAAATAATCAATTAAGCCCTTTTGGAAAATAAAATAAAACAACTCCATTAAAATCCTACTTAATTAACCTTTAAAAGGTTAAAAAGGTGATTGAAAAGTTTGTTTGTGCATTTTGGATTTTGAAATTGAGAGTGATTGAGTGATTTAGCAACTTGGAGAAAATGGTGATCCCTTACCACATGCATCGATTCGAGTGCGTCAGACGTCACAATCACCCTGTTGCGTACGGACCTCTGGTATGTAGCTTGAAAACCTCCCTCGTAATTTGTGCAAGTCATTTTCTTGCTCTTTTTCATGTTTTAAATTTTGTTTAATTATTTTAGTGCATATGGGCACTACAGTAGCGCATAGGATATCAATTATAGTGCTTAGGGTTAGGGCTTTAGTGTATAGGGTTAAAACATTAGTGCATAGATTCATGTAGTGCATAAGTTGCCTGAAGTAGCGCATCAAATAACTGTTGTAGCACATAGGTGCATTTAGCGCTTAGGTGAATTGATCTAGTGCATTGATGAGATGATGAAGTGCATAGGATGATTTAACACATAGGGACTCTATTCTAGTGCATCTGTGAAATTGTTCGACACATAAGATAGTTTCGCGCATTGAAGCCCTGTTTTAGTGCATTAATGAATTTTTCTAGCACTGAATTTTTCAGTGCATTGAAGCACTGTTCTAGCGCATTGGTGAAGTTTAAACTAGATTGAGGATTTTTTTGATTAGAATCCTTGATGTCAATGATGTTTGATCGCGTTAGCCTTTGATTTGATGATAATTGATGATGTTGATAGATTAGATGTCCATTGATCTCATGATAGTTGAGATTCAATGATAGGATGATGAAAATTGACCTCATGATAGGTGAGGGTCAATGATAGGTTGATTGATTGATTGACCTCATGATAGGTGAGGTGCATTGATTGATTGATAAACCTCATGATAGGTGAGATTGGATTATTTGATTGATAAACCTTATGATAGGAAAGGTTGGATTGATTGATTAGCCTCATGATAGGTGAGGTTGAATGATAGATTGATGCTCACGAGATTTGATCAAAGTATTTCCAGAGCTGATTAGATTGGTAGGCTGATTGATTTTGATTGATTGATAGTTTGATTAATGTCAATTGATTGATTAGTTGATTCATGATTTTGTGATGATAAGAGCCTTTGAAGAGTCTACAGATTAGAGAGCATTTCCCTATGACTTGGAGTTTGATTCCACACCTGATGCAGCCTGAGGTAGCCATTATTGTACGAAGTAGATTGTCATCTCTAATAGATATGCCCTAGATTAGGATTAATAGGGGCTTATTGATAGCTTTAGCAGAGAGGTGGCATAGTGAGCATAACACCTTTCATTTTCCCACTAGCGAGATCAGAGTGACCCTAGAGGATGTCTATCAGATTCTGTAGATACCTGTGGTTGGGGAGCTGGTATTATATGATGCTTAGGAGCAGGGTGGGACTGATGCATTGAGGAGAGTATTTGAGGATGATCAAATATGTGGTTACAAGATTCCTTGGAGGGATATGGTTGATTCTTATGCCACATTACCATATGTTCTTGTTAGTTTCATTGGAGGGTTCCTTTGTCCTGATCATAGGTCAAAGGGACTTTCAGTTGGATGGGGCTAGATTCTGGAGAGCATTATTTCTTAGGGAACTCGATATGCATGGGGTTGTATGCTTTCCCATATGTACCATGATTTGCATCATGTGGTCTACCTTCAAGGGGCTAGTTTATCATCAAGAGTGACATTGCTTTAGATATGGGCATGGCAGCATATAGCGGTCACTCCTCCAGTTGCAGACAAACACCATCCTTCCATGAGACCATATGTTCATGTGTATGCAGGTCCAATTGCTTAGCCTAGGTTGGGAAAACTAGAGTATTGGAGGAGAGTTCTCAATGATTTAGAGTTAGTGACATGGCAACCATATCTTGATTGTGAGGAGTGGCCTAAGGACAACACTAAGATGTCATTTTTGTGTTAGTTCATGTACCTAATTTATCATTTAGAGATTCTTGTTGTTGAGGGTATTGAGGCAGTATGGTAGAGTGCAAGGGATTCCCCAGGGCATGGCACATTATGCATGACATTAGATAGATGCAATAGAGTGGGGACCTGTTTTGTCTTATGATGCAGCAGTGCAATATTTCCAGGGTTTACAAGCAATCATTTGGGATGTTCATCTAGGGATCATCAAGGCTTCAAAATCAGAGGAGAATGCTCAGTACATGTTCCTACATCCATTCCCATGGATTACCATCCTAGATGAGCTAGTGCCATTATTAGAGGAGGAGGAAAAGGCAATAGGTCATGGGTGCAGGTGATGGAGAGGTGGAGGAGATGAGGAGGAGGAGGAAAAGAGCAATGATGATGGGGATGGAGATGATAGTGACGGGGGTGAAAAAGATGGAGACGATGGAGATAGAGGTGATGGTGGTGGAGGAGATGAGGGTGGTGGTGGTGGCCCAAATTTTGATGTCTAATATTTTAGAGTGCCTCGTAAGAGGAAATCATTGGTTGTGGAATCATAGTAGCACGTGGAGATCAGGCTACCCTCACAAAAACAAAAAACATAGATAGTTTCTTTACAGGTACATGTTTATACATTGTAGGGTCAGTTAGAGTAGGTGCAGGGATTGCTATCACAAACACAGGGATAGATTACTACACTGATGATAGAAAGAGATGTTGCGAGACAACAAGTACAACAAGCACAGGCCCAGGTGTAGGCATAGGCTCAGATGTAGGCACATATTGGTACGCTTACTATAGAGAGGGACACTTTGAGATATCATGTGGTTCAGGAAGAGGGAATTTCCAAGAGACTACAAGGAGTCACAGAGGCCTTAGGTTCAACTGACTATTTCAGAGAGATACGGTGCACCGCCTAGAAGCCAAAGTTATACAGAGTGAGATAGATCTAAGAGATCCTAGTGCAAAGCCATCTGGTGGGGGAGGTACTGGTCCAGTGATGTTGACACCGTCTGGGGGGAGCGCGACATAGATCTGATATATGATGACATGACTTGCTGCATTTTGGGACATGATGTATACTTCTTTGATTTAGTTTAGGCACTATGATATGCTACCATTTTTTATATTGATGTATCTCTTTATACCTTTGGATATCCTTGTACACTTGACAATATGATTTTGAGGTTATATGATATGTGGCGATGATGATGATTGATCTATGTGCCTATGATTTTTATATGATGATGATGATGATGATTATGATGGATGCATTTAATTTATATTATATATGCTATGTGATGTTCTAGATGATGATGATATGATATGCTATGGATGAAAATGATGATGCAACTAATATGTTATGAATCTATGATGCTTTATGAATGATTCCTATATGATGGATTTTATGTTTTTGTAATTTTCTAATGCAAATAGATGTTGCAATGAATGGATGAATGATGGATGAAATGATCGCATGATGGTGCATAGTTCTATGTGTTTATGATGTTTATATGACAATGATCATGATGATTATGATGATTATGTAATGGTGATTTAATAATGCATGATTTATGATTCTATATGCTTTATGGATGATGTTTTATGCTATGTGAGATGGATTTGATTATGCAAATGATGTGAGATGTCCTATGTGATGATTATGCTGATCTAGCTAGTCCTTTGTTAGTCTTGGATTTGAGTAATAATAAATTCATGCACCCTGACAAATCTATCTTCACTACTAGTCTTAGATGTTCATAAAAATGGCATTATATCATCACTACTAGTTTTAAATGTTCATAACAATGGCATTATGTCTTTCATGTCCAGTCATGTTTCTCAACATTTTTTTTCTTTTTGGAAATCTTACTCTACTAGATATGTCTTTCAGTCTTCTTATATCATGTCATGTTCTTCATAAACTTTTTCTTCTTGGAAATCTTACTCTGTTGGATATGTCTTTCAATCTTCTTAATGTGAATCCAAGATCCATTTTATTAAAGGAATAAATGATTTCAGTGATGCATCAAGTTCAATTATAGATACATTAAGTTCAATTATGCCCCTATTAAAATAGAGATGCTTTTCTACTTAGAAATATTACTTTATCGGATACGTCTTTCAATCTTCTTAATGGACCAATTTCTTAATCCATTAATAATCAATGAAATGATTTTGATTATGCAAGTGAGATGCAATGCACTTCTTTTTATGTTTTCTAATGTGAATATTATGATGTAATGCATGAATGGATGAATGATGCGAGAATTCTTTCCAATGTATGTAAATGATGATGCAACTGATGTGCTACAATATGAGAATGACTTCTAATGTATGCAAATGATGATGCAACTGATGTGTAACTATATGAAAATGATGTTTTTTTGGTTGATGTCAAATGTACTTGATCCATAAATAATAGAAATAACATCATTGTGAAATTGCTTTAGCCTTGGAAATCCCATAGATATAGATGCAAATTGACATGAATTCAATCTAACTTAACCATGCAGATCTAACATGCAAAGGTTGTCATTGTAGCAGTCGATTTGTCGTGATTTTTATCATCTTGAGCCTTTAAAATGTTGAAAGTGAGTAAAAGCATTGATGATATAATTAGACCATGATGACCTGAGTATTACTTCCATGATTTTTGATATTGCAAGTTAACATAAGCATCTAGGTATAATTGAACTGGGATGACTTGGGCATTACCCATGTAAATAGACAAGAGTTAATCATTTTCCTATGCAAATTTGGAATGTCATCAGTGATACTTTGTAGAGCATGTCTCACAAAAAATTGCATGGTAGTAGTGATCAAGTCACAGACAACAGACAAAGAAAAATCATACTCCTTCCTAGCTCCTCTAGTTTAATACATCATCGAGGTGCTCCAGAGATATGATGACAAAAATCAAAGTACAAAATTTGAACAGACATGCCAACTTGATAAAGCCATGATTCAGAAGTAACATCATCCATTTAAAGTTTGTTTTGATTTGATTGGTTTATTTTTTTGTTGTTTGATGGTTGATGTATTATTGATGGTGATTGATGTTCAATGTTGAGTTGCACTATGAGCATTGTGTTTGTTGTGTTTGTCTAACTATTGTTTTTCTGTTGGTTTAAGCTTAAAGTTTATTGCCCCCAGTGAGTTCAGGATTTTTCCCCCAGTCTAGAGTGAGACATGACTGCGATGCTAGGATATGTACATGAAGCTTTCTAATGGTAGGTAGATTGATGATGAAAGAGAATGGTCAGTATGCTCAAATAGATGGAAAAGCTAACCTATCACAAATAGTGCCTGTTGCCAAGTTTTCACTAGTTTTTATTGCACTTTTTTAAATTTTATGATTTTTTTAATTTTTCACTTTTTTGTATTTTTCTCTTTTTCTCTTTTTTTGTTGCTACCAAGATGCCTATTTGCTAGGTTTTCATCATAGCAACCCTTTTTTTAGGACATTTTCTGATGTTTTTTATATTTTTTCAGGACTTTTTTTGATGCACTAGATGATTCAAGTGTAGAATTTCTTGAGATGCAAGCTATTAAGGGGTTCATCAAACAAATCCCCTTTAGGTTTACATAGTTGATAGACTCTTGATTCAAAGACTGATACCACAAAAAAGGGACCTAGCCATTTTGGTTCAAATTTCCCCTTCTTCTCTCGATCTTATTGATTGCAGGAATTTTCTTTTAGGACTAAGTCACCCACCTATAATGCTCTAGGTTTTACTTTGTGATTGTAACTTCTTGACATTCTCTACTGATAGGATTTCAGGTGATCAACTGCTTGTTGACGATGCTCATCTAACAATTCTAACTCTTGTAGCCTAGACACTTTGTAATCCTCATCTAAAATGATGCCCTTTAGTGACACACAGAGTGATGGTAGCTCAACCTCAATAGGTAAAATGGCCTCTGATCCATAGACTAGAGCATAGGGTGTGGCTCCTATCGAGGTACAGATATTGGTTCTGTAAGCCCACAAAGCAAGGTTTAGTTGAACGTGCCAATCATGTCCAACATCATTGATGGTTTTCTTCAATATTTTCATGATGGTCTTGTTTAAGGCCTTTGATTGGTCATTTCCTTGAGGGTAGTATGGTGTAGAAAACTAATGTTGGATATGAAACCTCTCACAAAGTTCTTGGACATCCTGATTCTTGAAAGGTTTTCCATTGTCAGTGATAATGGATTGAGGGATGCCATACCAACAAATGATTTAATTCAGGATGAAGGATGCAATTTTTTTTCCTATGATGGTGATTAGGGGAATTGTTTCAATCCACTTCATAAAATACTTCATGGCTGTGATGATAAGCTAGTGCCTATTAGAAGATGACAGATGTATCTTTCCTACAAAATCCAATCCCCACTGACAGAAAGGCCATGTTGATGCGAATGGTTGCAATTCTTGTGTTGGTGCATGTATTAGGTTTCAATGGACTTGACATTTTTGGCACCTCTTGACATGTTGAAATGACTCCTTCTCCATGTTCGGCCAGTAATACTCCAAATGTAGGAGTTTCTTAGCTAAAGTTAGGCCACTTGAATGTGTGCCACATATACCTTCATGAAATTTTCATAAAGTGGTTTCAACTTCGTTACGCTCTAGACACCAAAGGAGAGTACCATCAAGACCTCATCAATAAAGTACATCGGCTATCAAGGTGTGGTGAGTTGCTTGTCAGATAAAGTTCTGTTTCTAATTTCGAGATAAATTAGGTGGGAGGGTATTATGTTTTAGATAATTATAGATTTTCCTATAGATAGAAGCATCAACTTTAAATAGGTGTTATATGACTTGGGATTTAGGGTTATTGTAGGCAGGGTCAAACACTTGTTCCACCATGAATTCATAATGGGCTCATTTTTCAAGAATCTGTAAGAGAGAAGCAATGGTAGCCATGGTATCAACAACTTTGTTGTCACCCCTGGGAATTTTCTCAAATTTGATCTCCACAAAGTGCATTTTGAAGTATCAACCGTTCTTTTATATGACATCAATTTATCATCATTTATTTGGTAATCATCATTCACCTGATTAATGACTAGTTGGGAATCACCATAGACATGCAACTCTATGATCTTCCACTCAAAAACTACTTTGATTCCAATGATCAATGCTTCATACTCAGCTATGTTGTTTGTGCAAGGAAACATTAACCTGTATGATCTTGGAATGGTGTGTCCTTGAGGTGTGATAAACAAGATTCTTGTGCCTGATCCATGTTGTGTATAAGAGCCATCAAGGTATAACATCCATTTATGTGTTGACACTGTCATGACATGTACATATGGAAATTCAATGCTCATGGGGTGATCATCTGGTAATGTTGCTTTAGCTAATTGATCAGCAATTGCTTGGTGCTTATTGCTTTTCTATCTACATATTGGATATCAAACTCACTCAATATCATTACCCACTTGGCTAGTCTTCTTGTTAGGGAAGCTTTGTTGAGTAGATGCTTTAATAGATCAATTTTAGCTATGAGTTTGATAGTGTGAGTCAACATGTAATGTTTTAGTTGTTGGGTAGAAATTACTACAGTTAGAAAGGCTTTCTCAATAAAGGTGTAGTTGATCTCATAGCTGTTCAAGGTTCTGCTGATGTAATAAATTGCCCTCTCTTTTCTTGTTGAATCTTCCTGTGCCAGTAGAGCGCCCAAAGATATTTTAGTTGTTGTTGTGATGAAACATTATTTTTACTATTCTAAATGATGCAAAACAACAAAATGTAAAGGATAAAAACAACACTTCAACACCTCAATGATTAGCCTACATTGACTTGAGAAAAATAAAGATAAAAACCAGATTATACCTTGTTCAAGTGGTCTTCTTGGTTAGCCCTTTAATTGTTGATGAGTGTGTGATCCTTGATGGAAAATGATCTAAAATGACATGCAAAATGATGAGGATCCAATGGGGATTCAAATGACTCAAGTGGGTATGTGAGTGGATGAATGCAATGGATGCAAAAATGAACTTCAAGAATCCAACAATGGAGGTTATGAGAGCTTGAATGCAAGTGCTTGAGAGTATGAGTGCTTGAGCTTGAAAATGAGGATGCAAGTTATGAATGTGATGAATGAAAATGAGACAAAATCATCCATTTTAAGGGATGAGCCTCTAGAGGAATCAACGGTCAGGATTTTTCCAACATGGGAAAAATGAAGGGTTGTGGTGAGTTGAGGACTCACAAGCCCTCACATCCTGCCATGTGGAAGAGGATGTGTCACAAGGACAGGTGAGTTGGAAAGAGGATATGTGAGGAAGAGGTACTTGCATGTACCTTGGGATTATGGGAATATATCCATAAAAAGGAAGTTCTTGTCCCCATATGAGGGTGATGGTGACAAGTGAGAAATTTTAGAAAGTTCTCTCTTATAATCATGGGTATGAGAGAAGTTGTTGGGGGAATAAATGTGAATTTTAAATTCACATGATTGGAAGGGAAAAGTGGTTGGGAGAATAAATGTGAATTTTAAATTCACATGATGAGAATTACCTTGTGGATAAGACAAGTTCCTTATAAAGGAAACCCTTGTCCCATGTGACTAATGTGACAAGTGAGAGAATTTAGAATTACCCAACAACTTGCATGGGGAAGAGAAATGCATTGAATGAATAAATATGAATTTTAAATTCACATGGGGAAGAGGTCAAGTCTTAAAAGGGAAAGCACTTATGAAAGGTTGACTTGGAGGACATGCCAAAGATGGCATGCGATTAGATTAAGGTTGTGCAAATAGGTGATTAAGAAGATTAATGAAGGATTGGAGACAAGTGGCAAAATATGGAGGATGAGACATTAATCCTGATTAAGGGTGTGCACATCCTAATCATGGATTAATTAAACTAATCCATATTAGAAGAGGATTATGGAGGATGTGACAAGGAGAGAGAAAAGAGGGAATTTAAAATTGATTTAAATTCAAAAGGCTAAATGACTATATTAAATAAATTGATATATTTATTTAATTTAGAGAAGAAGGATGAAAGGTAAAGTATTTAATTATTAAATTAAATACTTTAGAAACCTTAGGGAAAGGGGAAATATTAATTAAATAAATTATTTAATTAATATCGATGAAATAGACAAATAAAGGAGATAGATTTGACCATATGGGAGTGGTCAAATTTGGATGTCTATAGTTGCAATGTAGAGTCACAATGGTTTTCCTTCGGTTGATGGTACCGGTATAGGTGGAAACATCATATATTGTTTGAGTTGATTGAAAGTGGCTTCACATTTCTCATTCCATTTGAAAGAAATATTCTTGTGTAACAAATTATTGAAAGGATGAGTTTTACGAGCCAATTGTGTGATGAACCTCCTGATAGACTAGAATCATCCCTGTAAAGATTTGAGCTAGCTAATATTTTTAGGAGAAGGCATCTCCATAATGGTTTTGACCTTAGCAGGATCCACTTCGATGCCTTTAGATGATACAATGTATCCCAAAATTTTAGTTGATGTCACGCCGAATACACATTTCTTGGGATTTAACCTCACATTGAATTTCTCTAGTCTAGTGAAGATCTTGTCTAAAATTTTCAGATGTCCCTCTCTAGTGAATGATTTTTCCAATAAGTCATCTACAGAGTCTTCCATAAAAGTGTGCATCATGTCATGGAAGATGGTGGTCATTTCTCTTTGATATGTGGCTCTAGCATTTTTCAACCCAAAAGGCATTACATTCTAGTAGAAAGTGCCCCAAGGATATGTGAAGGTTGTCTTATCTTGATCTTCGGGTGCTATCTTTATCTGATTGTAACCAAAAAATCCATCCATAAGTGAGAGCATTTCATGTCCTATTGTCAAGTCTATGATGATGTCAATGTTAGGTAGAGGGAAATCATCTTTCAGGAAAGCCTTGTTGAGTTCTCTGAAATCCGTGCATATTCTGATGCTTTTATCTGGTTTTGAAACTAGCACAATGTTTGATATCCACTCAACATAGTCAATAGGTCTGATAAATACCACATCCAGTAGCTTCTTCAACTCAACTTTCACCAGGAGGGCGATGTGTGGATGCATTTTCCTCAACTTTTGTTTCATTGGTTTTACTCTAGATGGTAGTGATAAATGATGCATGATGAGCTCTGTATCTAAATTTGGCATGTTAGCGTAGGACCACACAAAGTTGATTTTCCTCTCTTCAAAGAACTTAGTGAAGTTTGTTTTCTCTTCCACTATCATGGATGCTGCCAGATGTAAAGTATTGATTGTTTTAGTTGTACCAACGTTGATGGATTGTGTAGGTTCAATCAGCACTGAAGACCTCTCATGATAATACTCAGGAAGAGTGTCAAATCTCCCATATTTTGGTACCTCAGAGAGGTTTCAACATCAGATGTGCTCTTTATTTTTACTTTTTCTTGATCTAATGCTACCATTGAATGGTTTTAACCATTAGATCTATTTTTTATATTCATTGTTTTGCAGCTGAGAGATTTGGCACTCCCCTTGTTTGAAGCTTCATTATGAGATTTTCAGGAGGAATAGGTTTCAGGAGTATCAGAGGAAAGGAAGTTTACATTGGAATCATCATTTGGAAAGATAGGTATGTCAAGCAGCTCATTTTGGTTCCAGTCAATCACTTCAGGATGTATCAATGGCAAGGAATTGTCAGGTTGGCAAAGGTCAAAAGGGGTAAGTATCATGATGGAAATGTCAGTAGATTGTTCGATAGCAATATCAAGGTCTATGATGTTACTCTCTTCCAAAGTATCTATCTCGCTCAAAGTCTTATTGTCTTCACTTGAGTCATCGATATGTAGTGATCCAATTTGAAGTGGTATAGAACTCGAGCTCTATCCCTCCAGATGTGTTGGTGTATACTTTTGTATTACATCAATTTCCTTATCATGACAAGACTCTTCAGAGAAAGAATCCCATTCATATTCATTGGAATCTATTTTGGAACTATCTCTCAATTAAAGGATTCTCTCAACAACCTATTGTCTGGTTTCTTCTTTGGATCCTTCTCTGTATCCTAGTACTATTTTTTCCTCTGAATTCATTGTAATGGGATGACTTGGTTCTCTAATGCCCTCTTTTCTTTTACAAACAAGACCTTTTCCCTCATACCCCATCTTTTCCAAAATTGTATTCCCTTTGCCATATTGCTCTATTTGTACTTTTGAAGTGGATGCTTGCGATGCTTCATCATCTTTGTATAACCAGTTTAAAACCTCCTTGTCTTCTAATTCATCCACTAAGGCGCCTTCTTTTACAAAGGTGCCATCAAAAAATGTGGTTTGTTGTGATGATTGTTGTCTTGATGTTGATGGCTTCTCATATGATTTAGGAGAAGATGAAAGTTGTGACAAACATAATGCTTGCTCAAATGAGTATTCCCCCATGCCTTTATCTTTCAATTGTATCTTTTCAACCTATTTAGACAATGAAGTGAGTTGATTTTCCTGATTGGATGGAATAGAATCATTGATACCCTTATCTTTTGACTGGTCCTTTTTCTCAAGCCACTTTGAGATGGAATTCAGTTGTCTTTCATTGTTTAATGAACTAGGCATTGAAGCTTCCTTGTTGTGTGACACAAAAGTATCTTGGGTTGTTTTGAGTGTGTTGCGATATCGGGGGTTGTTGGAATTAATTACAATAGTGATTTCTTGCCTGTTGAAAGGAAATTTTAGACACTAATGATATGTTGAGAGCACTACTTGCATCTCATGAATCCAAGGATGTCCCAAGAGTATGTTGTATATTAACTCCTTGTCCAACACTTGGGAGATTATGTATTTGACGATGGTCCCACTTGAATTGGTAGCACAATCAACCCTTGGGAAGATCTCTCCTAGTCATCATAGGCTTTTATAGTGATTTTCCTTCTAGGATCACTAGCGTTTTCTAAATATCCAAGTGCATAGAGAAGTTTTAGAGTACAAATATTTAGGCCAGCTCCTCCATCTATTAGAACACATTTGACACAGTGTTTGTGGATTAAGACCTCAATGTGAAGGGTAGTGTTACGTGGATGGGTGATTGATACATCATCATGTTCAAAAAATGATAGGCAATGAGGTGCGGTCAAGTATCCCACCATAGCTTGAAATTGGAAAACTTCCAAGTTGTTTGGTACTGTGGTGGCTACTAGAGCTTGTTCTAGGATTTCCTTATGCACTGGTGAAATCTTGAGAAGATCTAATATGGATATTTGAGGGGGTATTTTCTACAATTGATCAATTATGTTATATTGTTTTGTAGGGACAACAATTGCTTTGGACCTAGAACGGGTAGCTCCTTTTAATGTTACCTTGGCTTGTCCTTTTGTGATTGCATTGACTGGTGAATTGTCTTGTTCTTTTCTAATTTTGATGACATTAATTTGATTGTCATTTGCAGCGACGTTTGTGATCAACTTGATTGGCACAATGTCATTGATCTGATGTGAGGCGGTGTTGACATCACGGTGATGAGTTTCAGCTGCAATGATGTTTTGTTCATGTTCAATGGTGCTATCATTTATTGAGTTATCAGTTGCAACAAGACCTTTCTTGTGAGTGGTTTGATCATCAACGACTTTGATATGAAGAATGGTGGTGTCATAAATGTAGTTCATGTTTTTTCCTTTGGTGTTTGATGAAGAAGATTCACCTTTTTCATATTTTGGTAGAGGGTTCTTGAACGCTCCATGATCATTGATTGTTTGGGGTCCTTCTACAAATATGGTCTTGTTGTCAATCAAGTCTTGTATCAAACGTTTCAATTGCATGCAATCATTTGTTTTATGTCCTTTGTTTCTGTGAAAGTCACAAAAATGAGCATCACCCCACCATGAAGGTTTAACTTGTGGTTCCCAATTTCTTGGCTCTAGTAATGTTATAAATTTGGCTGTGAGAAGCTCCTTTAATGCTGATTCCAATGATTGTCCTAAAGATGTCAACCTTCTTTTCTTTGATGATGTATGATATGGTGGCAGTTTTGATTCAACATTACCTTGGTTGTTGTTTTGATTGAAATTTTGGCTGTTGTTTTGGTTGTTGGGTGGATTGTTGTTCTGATTGGTTTTGGTGGAAGCTTTGCATTTTGTGTTTCAACTGAAGCATCATTGTTACCAACATTCTTGTTTCATTTCCAAAACTTTGGTTTATCATTGTTGTTGTAATTGTTGGAGGAGTTTGATGAGTTATTTTCATTGTAAAGTTTTGTGACTCCTCTCTTGATCAAGGCTTCTTCAATTTTAATCCAATTTTCAATCAACTTCTTGAAGGTAGGTGGACATTGTAATTCCAATCTATAACTCATTTCATCATCTAGATTGTCAATAAAAATCTCCATCTTTTCTTTTTCCGGTATGGGACAAGAATATCTTGCAAACATCCTTCTCCACCTTTGCAAAAATACAAGGAATGATTCCCCCTTTTTTTGTTTGGTATTGCAAAGGTCTTTCATTTTTATTTCATGTTGAATGTTGTAAGAATATTGAGTGATGAATTTGTTAACCAACTCTTCAAAGGTTTTGATTGGTGGTGAAAATTTTAAGAACCATTCAAGGCATTGTCCACCTAGGCTGTGTGGGAACAGTCTCATCAAGTAAGTTTCTTCGTGTGCAAACTCAAGACTCATGGTTCTAAATTCCCTCACATGATCTATCCGATTGGTTTTACCATTGTATTTTTCATACTTTGGGAATTCATTGTATTTGGGAAAAGGAATCATGCTAATATTTTGATCGAAAGGGTATGGAAAAATGTCTTGTAACAAGTATCGTTTTGAGGTTCCCCTTTGCATGTCAAGAATTTGTTGTTGGAGGTTTTTCATTTGATGAGTTAGGGAAACTACTTGTTTTGAATCATTTTTAGGATTTTTAGGAGGTGCTTTTAATTGATTAACATCAAAGTCATCAGACAATTTGACACCTTGTTTAGCTAGCATTAGTAAGTATTTTTCCCCATTTCTTCCAAAAATATTTTTTAAGCACTTGTGGAAATTTGGACCTTGTTCCGCATTTTGGATGTCTTCCTCAATTATTTTGTCACCTTCAGTGTTGTGGCTTCCATGGAAAGGATTTTCTTTAAGTTCAGCCATGGTGTTTTGAGTTTCAATTTTTGGAATTTCGATGTTTTGAGTTCCAATGTTAAGTTCTTTTTCCTTGAATTTTTTCTTTTGTAATCTTTTTTGAATGGGCATGCAAGTGTTACACTTTGACTAAAATTTGATCTTTGTTTGGAAGAGTGCCAAGGATGGAAACTAAGTCGAATAGAATGACAAATTCTATTGATGAGACCAAGTTTGATTTGATTATATAGCTTTGTTTCGTGATGAAGGATGATAAATACCGATGATGAAGAATAATCAAGGGTATGATAAGTTTGATGATTTAGGCACTTTGAGATGTTAGATCTTGGTTTAATTTGAAGAATTCCACTTGTAGAGGTTAGTTTTGATAAGTTTAGACTCTATTATACTTGAGGAATGATTTTGAGCTGAAAAAGATTCTTAATTCTGGTTCAAATTGTGAAATAGGGGATGAATTTAACTCTCGGGTTTTGCATTTACTGGATGCACTAAAACAAAGCCTGTATGTACTAAAAGACTGCATTGATGCACTAGAAGACAACATAGATGCGATGGAATAGAGGATGAATGCACTAGTATATTGACTAAATGCACTATAAAACTACTTGAATGTGCTAAAACAGAGGATGAATGTGCTATAAGACTACAAAGATGCGCTAGAAGACTATTCATATGTGCTAAAACAGTAAATGTATGCACTATAAGACTACACAGATGTGCTATTAGACTGTCTGAATGCACTGGAACAAAGGACAAATGCGCTAAAAGACTACTCAGATGCGTTATAAAATTTACTGGATGCACTGGAACAAAGGATGAATGCGCTAAAAGACTAATCATATGCACTATAAGATTGGCTGGATGTGCTGGAATAGAGGACAAATGCGCTATTCTAGAAAATCTTAATTTTTTTGAAAATCTATCTTGTTTTTAATCCATGAATCTGAATGTTATTAAGGTATGATCAGATGGACAGTGAGTTTTTTTTGGTTTCCAGTTTGTAAAGTGTTGAGAATCAAGTGTTCAAATGGATGAATTTTGAATTATGACTTCAAACATAGCAATAAGTTGTCAAACAATTGTGTCAAACCTAGTAACTAAACATTGAGTGTGCATTCAAGAATCTGGTCCAATTCTTTCGATTTCCATAGGTATAACACAAAAGAAGACAATTCAAGCACTTTTCTATTCTCAAAGGTCACTTTAAATTCCATAGCCCACATCTTAAAACCATGTCAACTCACACAACACTGTCACCCCCTAGAGGGCGCCTATGTTTTTTCCTTTCTCAAGTCTTAACCAAAGCTAAATCCTCTACTTTTGGCTAGTAATCCCTGATGGTTATATGGTGAGTATCTTGGGCGCAGATTCTTCCCTCCCCTTGCACTGTGTTATTAAAAGTGTTCGAAAATTGACTCAGTTGGATTCTACACTATGGTTCGTAGAAAAGGTTTCCATTCAGTGAGACAAATGCTAAAATCCCTCAGGAAACCTCCCAACCTTTATAACAAAGGCTTTGGGGATGGGTATGTGCAGGATCATCATGGAAAAAATAGGCCCTTAAGTGGCAAAAAAATTAGAAAAATTAGAGTTAGGAAACTTGACGTAAAAATTTGAATAAGTTATCTATATTATTTCAAAAATATGTAAGAATAGAATCTACATCAAATTGAATTTAGTTTTCTAAACTACTAGGTTTGTTTAAAATAAAATATATATATTTGGTGAAAAGTTGAAATTTCAATGCAGTAGTACTTAAATTTCAGGGAAAAAATAAGAAGTAGGTGTCTATCTGACCACCCTAACCATAATAAAATGATAATATTTTTGTATAAGATTTTAGATATAAGTAGATGACTCATGTCTCGATGTGATGCATATTTTTTTGTAATTTTTTTCAAAGTAAGTAATTAATTATGGTTTTTTAATGACAACTTTTAGAAAATATATAAACTCGTATGTTTGACCACCTTGGTCAAAACTTTATGAAATTCATTTTTTATTTTTCTAATCCTATAGTATGTGAAGCATAGAATGTGATGCATGTTTCAGATTCAAAAAATGTGGTACTGTTTGAAAGCTATAGATATTTTTCAATCAGCCTATCAATTAGTTCTTTAGTCGTAATTTGAATAGAAAATGAATAATAATTACTTATTAAATTCAAAGTAAGGCATAATTTATATTGGTGGAAAGATGGGAATCTCCTTTAAAAACCCTTTTCATTTCATCAATTTTGGGTAAAAAAAAAGTCGTTAGCCACATACCCATCATATTGCCACTTTTTGGCCCATAATGATCCTGCACATACTCGGATGGTTATCACTACACACTACTGTCGAATTGTGGACTTTCCCCGAATTCACATTTGTTTATAGTGGGTTGGAAAACTTGAATTTAGTTGTTCCCACTTAGGTCATTCTCATAGGGTGAGTACTTTTTCCCACTATGGCAGGCCTTCTAAAGGTGTTAATAAAGCATAAAATAGTGATTCTTGAATTCTAGTCACCCAATTAAGGGGAGATCATAGGGCTATCACTTCAAGCATGAAAGAAAAGGGGTTCAATTAACCTTCTAAACCTTCTAATTAAGCTAGATTCCTATCTTAACCAAAAGAAAGCATTAAATAACTCCAATCCCTGCATAAATCATCAGTAATTGCTTAAATTTGTCTTTGATCGGTGTATCATCCACTTGCAAGTAGAGAACACTAATTAGTTCTTAGAATTTTTAAGATTTTTCAAATTTTAACTGATGTGCTAAAACAGTCATCCAATGCATTAAAATATCATTCCAATGTGCTAAAATAACTACCTAATGCGCTATAAGAACTCATGCATGCGCTAAAAGAACAACTCAATGCACTATAGAAATTAATGGATGCCCTAAAGTATTGACTGAAAGTGCTGAAAGACTCCTTGAATACGCTAAAATAGTTGTTGGATGCATTGAAATAAATATTGTATGTGTCGTAATAGGCCCCGTATGCCCTGAAAGATTTGTCATATGCACTGTAATAGACCCCAGATGTGTTGAAAGATTTGTCATATACACCGAAAGAACTCATGGTCGCGCTAAAACGTCACATCTAGCCTGTTCACAATTTTTTTTCCAGAAAATTGTTAAAAATGGGGTTGAGCCCCACAGTGGGTGCCATTTTATGTGTGTGAATTTGTGGGGGTTATTAAATCAATAAATAAGACACAAAAACACCAATGAGATGTATTACTTTAAATATTTGAATCATAAACTAATCAAATGAAAGCAAAAAAATATCTCTAAAATTGTTCAATTGTTCTCTATTGTCAAGGATTTATTAAATCATATTGGCTCTCTTTATGTGTGCACTATGATTGTTAAAATGACAACTTGAGAAACAAGATGTTGTATATTGCAAGAAATCTAATTCCTACATGAAACTATGTGATTAAAGCCATGATGCTAGATATTAATGTTGTTGTGATAAAACAAAGATTATGCTAAGATTATGATGCTAAATCCTATGATAAGAATGTTGTATGAAAGCTAAGATAATAACTAAAATGCAACTATAACTAAGACATGATTCTAAGTTAGAATGATAAAACAAATTTAAATGCTAAATGCTCTAACTATGAATGCTCTAGATTGCTCCAATGCTATCCTTGCATAATATGTTTGCTAAAAGATGTGATGATAAATGTTGTAGCAATGGGTTATATTTATAGTATTTCGAAAGCATCTTGTGATGTGACAACAATCAATGGTTGAGATTGAAACATGAGAGATGAACGGTGGAGATGGAAGACTCTTGGAGGATGTTCCCTTGACCAAAGGCAACATGCCAAATGTATGAGAGAATAAAGTGTGTGAGATTGTTAAGTGTCCAACATGTGCCTAAATTCAAATTAGGAATTTAAATATTAGACATATTTAAATACATGTGACATTTGAGGATGTGGAAAAAGTGTTGTAGACATGTGCTTAAATTTAAATTTAGGATTTAAATTTAATGAAAATATTATTAATTAAATAAACAAACTATGTGAATTTGTTTATTTAATTAAAATAGAAGAACATGATTTTAGATTGAAGAATTAGAAGACTAAACTATATAAATAAATTGAGAATATATTTATAAGTAGACGAATTAAAAGGGGTCATTAATTAAATAACTAGTATTTAATTAATTAATTATCTTGACCGATTTTAGGTGTATACACCCTTATATTACATTTTTCTCCAAATGAGGATAGATGGACTAACAATCCTTAATGACCATTTTTAGTTCATAAAAAAAAAGGGTAAGAATAGGGACATAAACATTTACTCATGAAAAGAAATAGTTGAACTAGTCTCACTAGGCTTCTTTAGTAGGAATGGCCTTACTGGACTTCATCCAAGGATTTGAACAAACACACCTACCTATGGAACCAAGGATAGGGACTAACACATCTATCAAAGGTCATGCAATAATTTTGGATAGGGACAAATACATCTATCCAAAATCAAAGTTATGAATAGGAGTTCACATAAACATTTGCTCACAACAATTATGATTAGGAACACACACTTACAATTATAATCACCAACTTTCATGATTGGGAACAAAAAATTCAATCATTCACCAAATAATTGTGATTGGATACACACACATCCAATCACAAACACTCAATAAATGCGATTGGGGACATACACATCCAATCACAACATTAAGAGTTTGAGAATGAATTTCTTGTTGTTGCATGTGTATCTATTATTATAGATCATTTCCACCTTGATGAAAGATAATATGAGACAATTATTGCTACTATTTGCAAATTGATTTGGTCTTTAGCCCTTTTTTGCACAAGTATTTTTGTCACTAAAATAGTTTTGAATCCCCATTGCTAGTGACTAACAAGAGGTTGTTGAATTTCCTCCAACCTTTTATACCTTCATCCTCCAGTTGGATTGCTACTTAAAAAATGCGGCTTTGATACTATTTTTTTGAGTGCCCCCCTCAAAATAGACATCACATACAAGCAATAGTACATCCATTTACAATTGAGAATTTTTAAAATTTTTTATTACTTTTTAACACTTATATTTTGAAAGATTAAAATGAGCAACCCATGAAAATGAACCCCATTCTAAACAAAAAAAAAATACAACTTGAATTTTAGAGTACAACGCAAAATATCTCCTTTCAAAATTATATAACTCAAATCATCATTTGAATGATCACTCCTAAATAATGACTACACCATTCAACAAAGACCTTGTTATCAAATACAACCCACACTAAAACCAATTCATTCAGAGAAGATACACTTATCAAACAATTAACACAAGACAATGGGCTAGATTAAAATAAGTCTTTTGTAACAAACAGCAGTATGGCTATCATTGCATAAATTATCTATGCTATGTAAAATGAATTGAACTACAAATTTCAAAAAAATATGCTAGCATCAACAATTTAGACATTTTTTGGTTTTATACCATGCTTCAAATGAATAAATGAACCAGGATTCCATTTCTTTTGTGCTTTTACATATAAACACTAGTCGACTTGATGTACCCCACCCTAATTGGTCAATGGCAATGAATCTAAAAAACCATGAGAAGCCCCATAACCATGAATCATCACTAAAGTTGGTGTGCTGCTACCATTGTCAATAGCAGACTCAAAGGTCACTGTATTAATAAACCGTGGATCACTACTCGAAGACTTGAACCATTCCACCTTAGATCCTAGTGGCCCATTATCAATGTTGACCTACTCTTGCACATACAAAGTCTTGACAATATATTGCAGCATAATACACCAAGGTAAAAGGGTCGATAGCAATAGGAGCACTTACAAACTAATCTACAACTTGTTTAACTAAACATTGAGTGTTTTTCCATATGACGATGTGAATTTTGCAGCCTTTGGATACACTTTTTTGTCTTAATGGTGTCAATTAGCGAGTAAATTCTTGATCGCTCACGACAGACCCATTCTCACTGCAAGTATTGCTCTGATGCATCGCACACCAATTTGATTTTTTAATTAAAAGAGAACCAATAGTTAGTAGGAACAACCATCAAGGAATATTTTTCTTACTTGATTGTGGAAACAACAAGATCAAGTCACTCGAAAAGGTTTTCATTAGCCAACTGCATATGCCATGGGCTCACATAGCTATTCCATAGTAGGAAAAAATGGAAAAAAGGGATGTGATTGTTTACTTCTGCTCACTGTTGTAGGGACGAGTAATGCCATAAATGTAGTATTGAGGATTGATGAATGCATCAGATTTGTGATGGAGGGAAGAATAACTGTGATACCATGAGAGCATTATGAGAAGATTTAACAAACAAAATAATATTATATTTTCTTTCATTTATTCATTTAAGTATATTACATATTTATAGGAGTTCTATATTCTATATTGTAGGAAACCTCCTATAACAACTCTTCTATGCAGATGAGTTCTTTCAACAAATAAAAAAAACACTCCACAATTACTAATTTTTGTACTAACAACTAAATGAAAGATGTAATATTCTCAACAATACAACTAATTTTTTATTTATAAATTTGAGAGTGCTTTATATTACATACTTAGACAATAATCTTCCTTTTAGAAGAAGTACTCATCTTAACCCTACTATAACTACCCAAGCCAATGATAATGAAGACTATTCTAAAGTATATATTGAAAACCATGTAGACAACCAAGATTATGATCATGATTCTTGTGTTGAATCAATATTTTACACAAGAACTTGATATTTAGCTAACATTGTATTGCATGTAAATGATATTTATGAAATATGCATCAATTCTAGCCTAGACCAAACCAAATATATGCAAACCTCATGAAGATCAAGTTTAGTATGTTGATGTGTTGATAGCTTGGATGCCGTTGCTCATGATTTCTGTAGCAAGTTGGTATGATCAAGATAGTTCAATAAAAATTGGGTAGCATAATATTAGCATAAGAAGCTATTGATGCAAATGGGATGGAAGACCTCTCATTTATAAAATTTTCATTTGAGAAATCAAGGGCAAATACAGATTGAGTGATGTATGACGAGGATTGATTGAGGATTAAGGTTTGGATAAAAGGTTGTAGTCATGTGACAAGTGTCATATGAGGGATACATGATAGATTTCAGATTATGATTAGTGAAACATCCTCATGTGGATGGATATGATTATGAGGTTAAATGAGATGAGTGGATGAGATGTAAAGTTAGTTTGAATTTTGGAAATTATCTAGGTTTAATTAATCTAGACAAGGACCTAGTTAGACATGTGAAGGGGAGACTTGTCACATTATGACAAGTTTAGATTATGATCCATGTGAACAAGACTAGGATTAAATGGATAATGATAACGGATAAAGGTGAATTAAATAATGAAGCAAAGGTAATGAAAATTAATTAGCCTAAATCAATTAATTAATTTAGTTGGAGGATTTGGGGATAAGTGCTAAAATTAATTAAGTAAATGCAAAATTTATTTAATTAGAGGTGATGGATAAGGGAAATGTTAAAACTTATTAAATAAATAATAAATATTTATTTAATTAATTATTAGGATAGGTGAAGTCAAGTGTGGTTAGATTAAGGTCACATTTCAGGTGTCTACATTTTACCCCTTTTTGAGATGATGCTATGACTAAGAGAAGTATATCATTTCAAAGAGGAATAAAACATAGTGGGTAGACAAGGTATAAAGGCTAGTGGAATGATGCTCCAGTTACTACTGAGAATAAGTAAGAATGGTTAAGAGGTAGTGGTATGCCCCCTCTAGAGGACATGTAGGTTCAAAGAACATAGGTGTGCTCTCAAAATGGATGAGAGGAATAGAGGATGAAGGATTAGAAGATCTAGAGGAAAATGATCCAGATGCAAAGGGAGGATGGATGATCATCATTCTACAATAATATGAACAAATTAGATTTGGTATTGTACATGACATTATGCACCAAGGTATAAGTAACTAGGATGACAATGTGCCAAGTATGTGATCAAAATGTCAAGTGCAAAGATATACCTTATAACACCATGATATGGAATACCATGATACCATTGGAAAAAATAGAATGCAAAGACTATGATAAATGTAAAAAATGAAAATACACACAAGAAACAAGCAAGCATGTACAACAAACCAAAAACAAACAAGGACTATGCTCCAAGTCAAGCTGAAAATCTATTGATGGATTGATTGATTGGTGATGAGGAGGATAGAAAAGTTGATAAGAACAATGCATACCCAAAGGATTGGGTTGTTAATGATAAGAACAACATGTGGATTGGGAATGATCCATCTCTATGATTAAAGGATCAATTGATTTCAATTGATTTGGATTAAGATCATATATTTCTTATGGATGATGGGCTAGATTGCAATATTGCATTGCATATATTAAGATCAATATTGTATTGGATGGGTTAGATATGGAAGGTTGGATTGAAATGATAGATGAAGGGTAAAGGGATTAGATAGGAACCAATAGAAAGGGAGAACGAAGGCTCGGTAAAATATGGATGTAGTAAAGGGAAAAACCTAGGTTAGCAGATTAGAGCTTAAAATAAGATAACCCAAAGCAAAAAATGAAGCACAAAGGAGTAACAACATGAAAAAAAGGAAGGAGTTTACCAAATGTCTTCAACCTCCATGATTGACCTCCATTGCAAGTTCTTTATTTGCTGAAATATGATGTTTTCCCTCAAATTTGTGATGAGAAACCTATGATAATGCCAATGTCCTAAGCAAATTTTGAAGGATTTGATCTAAAATGCTGCACAATGCAAGTATGCAACTATGAAGCAAGCCTAAAGTATGCAAATGCCAATATTTCAAGATGATAAAATGTCAAGATTTCCTAAGATGTGAATTCCAAGAGATGTATGAAGTATAAGATGTGTCAAATGAGTCCAAAATTGTCATTTTATAGAAAAGTCAATTTTGGATGAATGACCAATATTGAAGATTGACAAATGCCCTAAAATCAATGGTCAAGATTGAATGTGACAACCCACAGTTAGTGTTAAGGCAACATCAGGGAAAATTTGAAATGAATGGTCAAGATATGATTTTAGAAAAATCAAATCAAAGGACAAGATTGCATGTGACAAGTAGATAAGGATGGCACAAAAAAAGAGTGCTAGAAAATCAAATAATAATAGAAATTACTTGATTTATGGAAGAAAGTTGTTATTTTGAATTAAAAATTAATTTAATTCAAAAGGTGGGGTCATGTGATGGTAAATAATTAATTAAAATTATTTACTAAGAGAGAGGAAATAGAAAGTGGGACAATTTTAAATAAATGATTTTATTTAAAATTAGGAGAATGTCAAGGTGGACAATAATTAAATAAATTAAAGAGTTTATTTAATTATAAGAGGACATTTAGGAATTAATCATGGATTTAAATAAATAAATAAAATTTATTTATTTAAATAATCAAGAAAAAACAATGGAGATGATAATTAAATAAAATTTAAGAATTTATTTAATCATAGAGAGACATTAGAGAATTGGTGATGTATTTAAATAAATAAATAAAATTTATTTATTTAAATAATCACAAGGAATAAAAAACATGAATTAATTAAATAATTATGAATTATTTAATTAATAGTTGAAATGGGACCATAGGACATTATTATTATTTTTTTAATTATGCTAGGAAGAAATACAAAGAAGATAAAACTTGTAGGCCGAGGTCAATTTTATGTGGACCTACAGAGGGATTTCTTAGATAGGAGATAAATGGATTAACTGGATGGAAGATAGGTGATGATATATAAGGGGATGGTAGATGAAGGATAGGAGGATGAAACTCAAAGGAGTATGTTGCAAAGGAGTGAGATGCCCCACACTTGGTGTAGTGAAATTAAGGATGATAAGGGAGGATGGATTTGGATAGGATGAATGATATTGATAATATAAGGTAGGTAGGATATGTGATGCTCATTTAGATCCTTAGCCTTATCAAGATCAAAGGTGGAAAGGGGAGGATGGAATTAGATAGGATGAATAGTATGGATGGCATAAGGTAGGTAGGATATTTGATGCTCATGTAGATCCTTATACTTTGAAATGATGGGAAAAGGGGGGATCCTAGGCCCTTAATTCAAAGAACCTAGGATTCAAGGGGCCTTTTCCTAGATTTCATTAGAATACCAACAAAAAATCCAAGAGATTGGATTTCAACCTCAATGGTGAGTCAATCAAACTTGGGTTGAGGTGATCCCACATAAGTGGGTTACAATTGCATTCATGAAGAAAATTTTCTTGGACACTCTAAAAAAGAAATTCAAGTTTTTTGGGGTTCACTCGATAGGTGCCCAAAATTCAATTGCTATAGGTTCACTTGAACACGAAATTAAAAGTGGGTTCGCTTGAAGGGGGGTGTTCAATCAAACCCATTTTTGAGTTTAATTTAGTTAAACTTGAATTTCAATTGCTATAGGTGCCCAAAAGTGAATATTTAGTTAAAAAAAGTTTAGTTCAATGTCAAGTTTGGCAAAAAAGTGTAACCCACTATTGTGGGACCACCCATTAGAATTCATTAGGTCCTTAGGATGATTAGGAATGATTTGAAATAATAAAACTAACTAAGCTATATGACTTAATATATAAAATGAAGATTCCTAAAGATAAAAAAATTTATAATAGCACTTTGTAGGCAGATTTGGGAGATGTTAGAAATCATGTACCTATCACCAAAAGTTGATTCTAGAATGTGCAAAAGGATTGGTTCGCCCCTAGGTGAATGGGTTTTTTATTAGGTTTCCAAAAATTCTTTCTATAGTCCTTTGGTGCTAGATTTGAGATGCTTTTTTCCACCTACAAATTTGTTAGAATGTTAAAAATGAATTCAACAACTTAGTTTCCGTAGGTTGAAAAGGATGATGAAAAAAATGCAATAATGCAAAACATCTCTTCAATTCTTCTTCAACCTATAACCTACACATGCATAAAGAGGGAAAAAGGTTACTGCCATATAAGGGTTTTACTCAGTCAAACCTCGTGAATAGTGTTCCCACTTTCACAATAGAAATACCAATGATAGAAACCTTAATGGAAAGGAAGGAAATGATGAATGAAAAGCTTGCTGCAACTCACCACCCTTCAATAGCTTCCTTGAATGATTAAAGACACACACATCACTTCAAGGGAATTGGAACTTGCTTGCTTGATTTTCTTGAATGCCTAAATGCATGAAGACCTACAACACAATGTTAGCCTTCACAAGAAAACATGAGAACACATAAACTTTGACATGATGCTAGGTTCTTGATTGATGCTACAAATGACTAATAATACTGCTCTTGAATGCTCTTGACAATAATATTTTCTCTATGGGATTACTTCATAAATTTTGTTCTCTCCATGTTAGATAGATTTCAAATAATCAAATGACTATGTATTTATAGATGTTTATATAATTTCTCAAAAGTTAGATTCCAAAAGCCAAAACTTAAAATTTTAATTTGGATTATTAAAATGCTGCCAAAAACATATTTTAATTTGGGTCCTAGCTCATAAAGGGGACCCATGGGTGAATGGGTCCTAGCCTATATCTCAAGAACACACATGATCCAAGGCAATTTAACTATTAAATGTATTTATTTAATGTTGGTTCTCCTTTCAAAAAATGGTAAGAAGAAGGCTTTGGAATGCATAATTTGACAAATTATAAGCATAATTAATTTCAATAAATTAAGGAACCCAAACATAGTGTGAAATTGTAAAGGTATACAATTTCCTGCACTACAGCCTTGTCAAGATCTAAGGTGGAAAAGAGAGGATGGACTTAGATACGATAATGGATAGGTGATGAACCTGATATTGAAAGAAATAGAAAGGATGTGGTAGGTAGCATGGAAAAATCCTTCCCCCAAGTGTAGAGTTCAAGAGGATGATGGATTACACATGATGCCAGTTTTTTAGGTTGTCATCATGGTTCTTGTCCAAAGCACCACAAGAAGTGGTTTTCACCATTGAACGAATCATTTCTCTTCTTTTTTCATTATATATTTTTTTATTTTTTTGGATATTTGGAATAGAAAGGATGGAGAAGGATGAGGAGAAGGATGAGGATAAGGGCGTGGATAGGTTGATTTGGAAGAGAGTGGATGGATGATATGGAGATGGAGGAAAGACTCAAGCATCTAGTCCTATGGATGGTATCCATTGAAGATGTGGTTCATTAGACCATGAAAATTGGATGCATGCTCATAGACATTGGTAGAATGATGGCAAGGGGGGTGAAATTTATTTATGCAAAGGCTTGGATTAAAGGGGGATGAATTTTGGATAATGGATGGAGGATTGGAAGACTTGTGGATGGAAATGTTGGAAAGATCAACACTGGCACACACCTTGAAGGGTGGTGGAATTTTGTAGGAGTGGATTTTGAATGGAGATTTAGATAGAGGAGTAGATGTGGATTTTGGGGCATAGGGGCCCAAAGTAGAATAAGGAGATTATGGAAGACTTAGGATAGTGGATGAAGCTATTGGATCAGAAAATTTAGATTCCAATTTAGATTTTTCTTTGAGATGCATGGATTCTATGAGTAGTTTGTGAATCCACATGCTTTTTGTCTTTGACTTCATAGACCTTTCTAGCCTTTTGGATTTAGATTTTTTATTTTGGATCAAAATTTTCTTTCTTTTTACATGTCTTTTTGAGGGGACATGTTGATCCTTGTATGTATGTGGAGTTTTGGATTTATGCATTTTATATTTGGATGCCTAAATTTCTTCCAAGATAAATGGTATTGGTGAATGGATGCGAATGATTTGGATGTATTATGGATGGTTTAACGTATGTGGGATGCTGAAATAATTTCAAGGATGTGTGCCTTTGTTGATCTTGATTTGGGATTTGAGGTTATGGATAAATATGATAAATGGATTTTGGAATATGAGTGATAAGGATGATGAATGGATGCATATAAGGAACCAAGATGGATGAAAGGGATAAATGACTTGGTTTTGGGACATAGTGAACCAAAATAGATGGAAAAGGTGAGGGTTTGGACTTTGGAACATAAGGGCCCAAAATAGATTTGGAGGATGGAGGATATGAATGTTTTGACTTAAGTGGAGGGCTGTTGGTTTTAGGATGGATGGAAGATGCACCAACATCTTGAGCTTGGTAGCCAAGGCCATAAAAAAATGGATTTTATTTTATATGAATGGGTTCTAGTATACCTTTCTCATGGAGGTCTAACCCTTTACCTTGATAATGCATAGTTTCACAAATCCTTTTTCCAATGGGATAATTGTTGTTTTGGTTCAGCAATATGGGAGTCCATTTTGAGGGGGATATTTCATGGAAGGGATGATATGTTTTTGGAGGAAACTAGATTGGATGAAAGTGGAAGAACCCATTTGATAGGTGTGGGGTTCATGAGTAGCTTGGATATAGGTGATGGGATCTTGTGGAGGATTAGAATCATGATATGGAGATGAAAATATGCTTTGATATTGACTTGGGAAAGGGATCATTTGATGTAGTGGATGGTATAATTTTCTCAAGATGGAAGGGTATCATTAGGGGGAGGAGGGGGGATACCTTGAGATTGAGATGGAAATGGATCATTGGATGAGATGAAGGGAAATATTGATTAGGAAGGGAATCATGAGGTGGAATGGGATCATGTGATGGGGTGGATGAGATATATTGATCTTTGTAAGGAAGCTAAGGTGGTAGAAAAACTTCCAACACTAATCTTGAGAGGAGAATAATGGAAAAATTTTACAAATATTTTGAGTTATAGAAAATTAAACATAAATATCATGCATACCACAAAACAATGATTTACGTGGGGAAAATCATTTCAAGAGAAAAACCCCACAATCCAAAATCTGCCCAATATATAATTCAAAAATCATAAAGATTACAATGTACTTGCATAGAATTCTTCTCAAAAGAGTAGATCACCAACCAGAGATCCAGAGGCAACACAACCATTATCAGACTCTCAAAATACATCACAATACACAGGTGTAATACAATTCCCTCATAAAATTGGGTTTCCTTCTAGGGAAATTCGAGCTAATAAAATATTAGCCATCATATCTAAGACCTAATGATGAACAATCCAGATTTACATAATAAAATATAAATAAAATTTTACTTTTAGGGGTGTTGCCCCCGATCCCTTGCTGGGGTGCCCTGCCCCCAAAACCCTAGCAATGGGGATGATCCCCATGGGCCCTTTGTAGGGAGGAGGGGAGGATCTCTACAACCCTCCTCGTCGTCATATGAACAATACCTTATGTATCAATAGTAACTTATGTAAATGCAAGGTTGAGACAAATTTTCCCAACAATCTTGATTAGGAGGGGGATCATTAGATGGGGTGGAAGGAATGTATTTCTCTTGAGATGGGAGAGGATCATGAGGTGGTATGAAAGGGATATATTGTTCCTGATTTAGAATGGGATCATTGGATGCGATGGAATGAATAATTTGATCTTGATTTAGAGAGATCATGAGGGAGAGGAAGGATATGAGATGGAAGGGGATCATTGCATGGGATGGAAGGGATGCTTAAATCTTGACATGGAGAAGAATCCATGCTAGCATGTTTTGGACTATTGGATTGACATAGTTCATTTGATGTGGATGGTTTGATGGGGGAGGAAGGTTGGATATAATTTTCCACTTGGCTAGATGGAGGGATAGGAGATTCATGAGGTTTAGGGGATTGGGTTTTATCTTGATGTGGAGGGGATGAAGGTGGATGCATGACATAGGAATATTGCATTTTTTTTTAATTGGGGATTTAGCCACTTTCTAATAGTCCTTGAAGGAAATTGTCAGAGACATGAAGCATGAAGTGGATTTGTAAGATTAGGGTGACGTGTATTGTAAGGATGTGGGAGATGAACAAGTAGAAGCTTCCATCGGTTGGTAAATTGAGGATGAGGATGAAGATCTTGAAAAAGAGTTGGAAATGAGGATTTGGAATGTGGATGAGGTTAGAGGAAAATTTTGGATAGAGGCTTGGTTTTCCTTGTCAAAAGAAGGGGAAGGATAAGAAATATAAGATGGGATTGTTATTGGATGGAGGTGGGGAGGATGGAAAGTTGACACCAATTCTAAGGAAGTATCTAAGCATGGAATCTTTATCATTATTGAAGTGGTGGGTGAGGATGAAATTGGTAGTGGTGGATGGGGATGACATGGATGGTAAGGATGCGGATAGATCACCTTGGTCCACAAGACTCTCATTATCATCATATGGATCATATTCAAGTTGGCCATGAAAGATATCCCCATTATCATCAATATAATTGGGGTTAATATTGATTGTGATTCTAGGTCTTGTTGGGTTAGGATATTGGTTCATGATATTGGATTGGGTTGGAATGGATGAGCGGGATTAGAATAGATTAGTTTGGATGAAGGATAGATTAAATGGTTGGACATGGTAGAGGATTGATTGTAAGAGTAAAGTTTAGGACTGATTTTGGATGAGGGTAGAAATTAGAGTGATGGATTAGAAATGGATTGGGGATTAGAAGAATAGGACCTAAGGATGAAGATGGAGGATGAGATTAAATTTCAGGATAAAATGTCAAGACCTTAAAATGATTTTATTTGATTGAGGATGATTCTCTATACTTAATATGGACTAACATTCTTAAGTAAGAGTTGATTGGATTTGATTTCTACTTAACATAGGAAAATTTCTTAAGTAGGAATTGATGGGATTTTATGACTATACTTAAGATAGACTAACATTCTTAAGAAATTTTTGATTAAAGATGAAATCAACTTAAGGTCTTGATTTTTGATGGGGGGATTAGACTTGAAATGGATGATATTAGATTAGGGATATGATCCTTGGGTGAAGGATTTTGATGATGATGAAGGTATATTGGGTATGAAGGAGATTAAGTACTTAACCAATTTTTAATGTTGAAATGATGATTTTTGATTAAGTATTAGGGATTGGATGTATGGTTGAAATAGATATATGGATCATGAATTATTGAATTTGGATAAATGGGTAGATGGATTATGTTAAGATGGTGAAGGATGTGGATTAAAGATGATAATGGATAGAATATATTAGGGCCTTGAGATTAATGGTCAAAGTGGACTGAGAATAATAAATTTTGATGTGGATTATAAAGGATGAATGAATAGAGGATGACTAGGATAATAATTAGGACCTTGATTGGATTAGAAGAAATAATTAGAATTGGGGTCCTAAATGATGGATTAAGAATGGATTTGGCGATAGATTTGGATGATTAAGATATATGGGATGAGATTGAATAGATGATGTAGGATGATTTGGAGAATGTGGATGATTACAAAGGTTAGGGTGATAAAGTAGGATGATTATGGAAGATTAAGATGAGATTATTAGGATATAAAGAGATGATTAAGATTGGATACATGAATATAATGATTAATGGGCATGATTAGAAAAATTATGGATGATTAAGATGTGAATGGGGATAAGGTGATTGAGATGATTAGGGATGCTTAGAATGATGAGGAATGATTAAGATGGAAAATAATGATTATAAACGAGATGGATGATTAGGATTAGAAGGGACAATTAGAATGATTATGGAGGATTGGGATGAGAATATTATGGTGAGATGATTATTATGATTAGGGATGATAATGATAGTGATTATGGATGGTAGGATGGGATGATTAGGATAAGATGAGGGGTTCATAGGTATAATAATTATGGGTGATTAGGATGAAGTGATTAAGATGATTAGGAATGATTAGGATAAGAGGATTACAATAAGATGGTTAGGAATGATTAGGATAAGAGGATTACAATAAGATGGTTAGGATTATTAAGGATGATTAGGATGGAAAGGGATGATTTAAAGGTTGGGAAAGAATGATTAGGATGAGAACAGATGATTAGGATGAGGTGATTGAGATAAAGATGGATGATTAGGATAGGGTAATGAGGATAGACAATTTGACTTGGAGATGATGTAGATAGCTTGACTTGGAGGATACCTAGATTTGTTTGTTTTTTAGAGTGTTTTGATGTTTTTGGTTTTTTGGTTTTTTTTTTTTTGGATTTTATGAGTTTTCTATTTTTCGGTGTTTTATGATTAAGAATAAAAATGTACAAGGTAATAATGAAAAAATAAAAAATTCTATGGCTCAATTTGGATAAGTGTCCCCTTTTTCCTTCAAGTGAGGAAGATGATCTAAAAGTATTAAGTGTCCTCACTTAATTACATTTTTTTTTGACGGTGGGTAAAATGATGTAATGGAAATAATAAAAATTGATATGAAGCATGCAAAATTTATTATGTAAACACGTAAGAAAAATAATTACCATCTATGGTAATTATGGAAAATTAATATGTGTACCTATAGAAGTGAATTTAACTAAAACTTAGCTCATGTGAAATATATTTAAACTGCCCACACTGAGATATGATGTGATCACTTTTAATTGCAATTGGTGATGTATGATATAACTAAATGGTGTGTGGTAAATGATGGTTGTGAAAGGTTGCATGATGTATAATTGATGCAGAGTAGGGAGGATTTTTTCCAAAAATCACAATTCAAACTATCTCAAACTATTCTTCAACCCTTAAAAACCCTAACTTAGCAACATTTCACAATCCCTTCATATTCTTCTTATAACATTCCAACTAGAGAATTTTGAGTATATCTTTAAAAAAAATTACAAACCCACAAAAGGATTGAATTTTATGATACCCTTTAAGGTCCTCTCAGACATATCCAATTTTTGCAACCACTTGTTTTGGAACCTCAACCCCTAAAATGGACTGCTACGCTGGAAATGGCCACAATTAGCCCTGTTTTACAAAGAAAAACCCAACCAAACACCCTTCCAACCTTAAAAATCCACTACAGATTCTCAACCAGGTTACAAAAGATCTTAATCAACAACTTTTAATAAAGGAATGCCCACAAATTCATCCAAACCACAAAACCTTGACTTAGGCCTATTTAGGCTTGTAAATGAGAGGGTTTATTGAATCTATCAACTCCAAACCATTAATCTACAACCCAACACTAAAAAAAACATACCAATAGGTCTACATATGCTTAATTCATCCACTAGAATGATTTCCTAATAGTATTTAAACAAAACCCTACCTTCATACACCAAATTTGCTCAAAATAAGCACTTTCTCAGCCTAGGGCATCACCTTATTTTCTCAAAACCCTCATCCTTTCTCCTAAAACCTGTATTAACATTAATAGCTATGTACATGTACCTATTCCACCAATTTTCAAGAAATTCGATTGGTGGAATGGGTCATTAATGTATTTTACTCACCCTCAAACCCTTAAAACAGGGTTTTACAGACTATCCATGGTAAAAGGCTTGTAAAATTATTCAAACTCTATATAAACTCTCCAAATCTAAACCAAAATGAATTTAATTCATATTTCCATAAAATACAATGCAATTTAGATCAAAATCAATCTGTACAAAGCCGTAAAGTAGTTTATAACAACGAATTTTCTAGGAAACACACATAAAATTGAAGGTTTTATTATTGCTTTCAATAAAAATGAACACCAGAATATTGCCCCAAATTTTGCGAGGCCTATTTGAACCTGACACACCAAAACCCAACCAATCCAACTGACTCTAACCAACATTTAAACTTCTTGACCGTTGGTCTTCCATGTTCTTGCATTTTTTGCAATTTTTGCATATGACAACTTTTGCAAGTTTTTACAATATTAGCAAGATTGACCCCTAATGACTCTAATTACATTTCAAATGGTATATTATGAACTTATTAGATGAAAAAAGACTCAACACATCAAAAACTAAACTTAAGACCATATTTACATGAATTTCAATGGTGCCCCTACACCATTCACCCGAACTGAAAAGAACTCAAGTCCCTTTGAGGACTGTGCTATGACTAAAACCATTATGCATCTCATCATTCAATGATATCCAAATTACATCTCCATTAGGTGACCCCTTCCAATGAGTCAAGTATTGGAAACATGCATTGTCTATTCCCTTTGACAGGTTCTTTCTTTGAAATTGTTGCTCTACACTTGATGTGTGATTCTTCCTCAATGCTACCTCTGAAAAATGTTGTCAAAATGGCTTCCTTATCTGATACTACACCTCCTTGTACCTTTTAAAGTTATTCCTTCTTCTTTACTCTCTTTGTGTAATCAAATTTGGCCACATCTCTTGGCAACTCACCTTTCACCTCTTTACCTTTACCTTTCATATCTTTCCTTAGATTCTCTTCCCTTAAGACCTCCATTTCATCAAGTTTATAAACCTCATAAATACCAACCTTTGACTTACCATCAGTTTCTTATGTAAACAATGAGTGGATCACTTCACGTACCTTTCTAGCAATGTACTTCTCAAACTCATCTTGAATCTTCAAGATCAATTCATCCTTGACCTTCTCTTTATCAAATTTGGTTCTCAACTTAATACCATTTACTTCCAAGTTCATTTCACTCTTCAAGGCTATTTTTTTGATGTCTTCAAGTGTAGGAGTGACTGCAAGCTCCTCAGGCTCCTCTACCTTTATCTTTGGGTGATCCCACAAAGCTGGTTTACAATTTCTAGGAGATTCTAATTTTTGCTGAAATCACATATTTTTAGAAAATATAATGATTTAAGCCCTAAAAATTTCTATTTAAAGCATTCCAATTGAAGAGGTTTTGATCAAACTACCTTAGATCAAACCCCCTTGGATAGAACCCCGCTAGTTTTAAACCATACCTATAATGGAGTCTCTTTTACACCTATCAAAATGTTGATAAGAAACAACTTTTGATTTACCTTTTGGGGGATCAAATGAATTCATTTAAAATTTATTTTTTGTAAGTATGTAGTCCTTATTATAAGCTTCCCAAAAAGTATAATTTTAAATAAATTTAATTTAATTATTATATTTATTTTTTATTTCTTGTGAATGTAGGTTTTTCACCAAAAATCAACTCTCTGTTCTACACGTCAAAAAATAGAAGATTATCAATTTTTTTTTTGAAAAATATGAGTGCACCAGATATTGAAGTCCTTGATCCAACAAAAAAAAAAATTTTGATACATACAAAAAAAGTTGTGTTATATGGTCTGCCTATGTCTAAATTGTAATTGGTTTGACTTTGAAACTTGATTAAGGAAAAAATATTCAATAAAACACTACAAAACCAATTGGAATAACTAGAAATTGTATCTATAAATCCAAATTTGAAAAAATAGAATTTTATCCTTCATGGAAAAATAGTTATGCATTATACGGCGAACGCCACTCCTTAAAAATGGTGTTTACTGAAAAAATCTAGTTTTCAAAGGCTCAATGGAAAAAGAAGTGCAATATGATTCCAAAAATTTTGTAAAAAAAAATATTTAGAATCTATAGAAAAAATTTCAAAAATCACTAGTTTGCATCATCTTCTTGAATTCCTCACGGTTTAGCTGCTATAGGTGCCTGAAAGTGAAGATTTAGTTTTAAAAAAATAGTTCAGTGTCGAGTTTGGCCAAAAATTGTAAACCAGTATTGTGTTTGTATACACCTAAGAATGGTTTGGAGAATATAATTAATTAAATATTATTTATTTGACTAATTAACTTTTATTTCATCTACTATTAAATAAATAGAAATATTTATTTATATAGTTCATCTTAAATTCTTCAATCTTTATTCTATTATTTTCATCTTAATTAAATAAACAAATTTCACTTTGTTTTATTTAATTATCATAAGTAAATTCATCTACTATTAAATAAATAGAAATATTTATTTAAATAGTTCACATTCTAATTCTTCTATTCTTCAATTTTAATTAAATATACAACTTCAATAGTTTGTGTTATTTAATTATCATATCAAATTCATTCTTAATTAATTAAACAAGGTTAAATACTTTGTTGTTTAATTATCATATCTCTTCTACATTTATTTAATAAACAAATTCTATAGTTTGTTTTATTAAATTATTTATTCCCTTTTACTAAGTTGAATAAATCATAAAATATTCAAATAAAGGCATAAAGGAAAATTTCCTCTATTCACTCACCTACCAAATTAGACATCAAATATCCAATTTAATTCAACTGGAATTTCATGGGAAAGCTTTGGAGACAAATTGGAATCAATCTTTCAATTTCCTTCCTCTGATTTCCTATCATCTGGCCTGATGTTTTCATGGGGAGAAACCATTCCCATGATCAGCTCAAGCTTCTTCATCTCTCACCATTCAATCCTCCAAATTGAATCCAAGCCTTTGTTGTGCTTCCCCTTTACAAAATTGCTACCATAAATCTATAAATACAATCTTCTGAAGCAAAGAATGGATCCTCGTCTTTTTGCAAACTTACTCTACAGGAAAAGTAATCAAGTATCTTAGCATTCAAGCAATTTAGCAATAGCAACTTAGCATCATAACATCTATAGAATCAATATCATGGTTGCATCTTAGTTTTACTGTGGCTTCCATTCATCAAGTTTCATGTCAATTTAGATTACATAAGCTTCCTTTTGATCTAGAAATCACCACATAGAAGTAGATCATTACACTTAGCATCATTCCATTCTCTAGATTGGCATTTTAACAATCATAGTGCTTACCAAATCTGAGAGCCCTCTGTGATTTAATAAATCTTTGGAGATAGGAAACAATGAGATGCTTTCAAGTTTTTTGTGCTTTAAATTAGTTAATTATTGTTGAATCTTGATATAATTTTTCATTAAGATGTGTTTTTAGTTGTTTTACTTATTTACTTATTCCACACTTACATTTTGGCGCCCACCACGGGGCTTCTAACCCCATATTTAACATTTTTTCTGAAAAGTGTTCGTACAGGATATAGGTGTGTTTTCTTTTAGCATGATCAAGGGATTTTGCAGCGCTTCCGCTGAAAGTTTTAGTGCTTCTACAATCTGTTTTGGAACTTCTACAAAAAGTTCTAGCGCTTCTGCAATCTGTTTTTGCACTTCCACCCAAAGCTCCCAGGAAGGTTGACTATTCCGGATCCAATTTTGTTTTAGCGCTTATGCTGAATTCTACAACACTTATACCAAATTATGTAGTGCTTCTACACTATCTTTTAGCATTTATGCAATTTGTTTTAGTGCTTTTGTAATTTCTTGTCTAGATTTGACGCGACCGCGGCCATAAATTTATTTTGATGCATTTGGACTAAAAAGAACCAATCCTAGGGTAGTCATATGGTTTAAAATATATCAATCCTAGGGTAGTCATCATACATTTGCTATATCAATTTAAAATTAACATCATGACTTTTGTGAAGCAATATCTTCACCTAGAATAGCAAATTGTCTTTTGGGCTTAAAAATTTGATCATTGATTACAGTGCTTGTGTAGTGATAGGCTTATGCTCTCTCCTTTATTGGGTGATCAAAACGCTAGACTCATCCCTTATTTTCATGCATTTCCCGCTTTATTAAATCCTTTAGAAGGCTTGCTGTAGTGGGGAAAAATACTCAACCTATGGGAATGACCTGAGTGGGAACAACCAAAGCTAGGTTTTCCAACCCACTATAAAATAAAAGTAAATCTTAGAAAACCCTCATTTAGCAGAAGTGTGCAAGATAACCATCCCCAAAATGTTTGTTTTAAAGATTGGGAGGTCTCCTGAGGGAGTTTATCATTTTTCACTCCAAACAAAAACTCTATCTATGAACCATAGTGTAGAATCCAACTTGTTAGTTTCCAAACATTATAATACTCAACAGTGCTAGGGAAGGGAAGAATCTACCCCCAAGACACTCACCATATAATTACCAAGGACCATTTGCTCAAGGGATCGAGAAATCTAACTTTGAGTATGCACTTGGAAAAGATAAAAACACAGGCTCCCTCTCGGGGGTGACACGACTATGTGAGTTGATGCAATTTTAAGATGTGGGTTGTTTGAGTATAATGATGACCTTTTGTCCTTAAGAGTGAGTCTAATTGAAGTGTATTATTTGTTAAAAACCTGTTGAAAATCAAGAAGGATCATGTTTGATTCTTGAACATACACTTACTGTTTAAATTCTAAGAATTAAAAACACCTATTCTACAATGGCTTGTTATGTCTTAAAATCATTAAATCAGATAAAGATCATCCAAAAAGAACAAAAAAAGTTTGACAAGTCAGTCTATGAAAACTTATGACTAGGGATTGGAAATCCACAAACTTTGTCAAGAAAACCCTTACAAAAAGAGTCAAAAAACCAAAGAAACAACTTAGTCACAAGAAACTATTGGAAAGAAGAATTTTTTTATATCAAAGTAGGAAAGTATTGCTTCAACATAGAACTTTCATCCATAGGTTTCACAATTTTTCTAGGGGTAATATTGATGATTATTCTTTAAAGCCTTTATATTCACAAGCTTATTTCCAAAGAAGAGCTCTTTCACAAAAAAACATAATCATAGTCAACCTATTCGTTAGTCTTCCATCCCACAACCAACAATAGAATATTACAATAGGCCCGATCAATTCTTACAATAGAGAAAACTTGGAAACATTAGGCTTGTCATCCAAAATCAGAGAATTACCAACAAAGATATCCTGTCAAAATACCAAAAATCTCAAAAATTACACAAAAAAAGTCAATCTCTTCACAGAAAGGAAAATTAGACAGCATTGTTGAATCCCAAAGTAGTGCTTATACACTTTGTTTTAGCACTTTTTCACTATCTTTTAGCACATACACAGTTGAAATAGCACTTCTGAAAAATCCTATAACACATCCACTAACTATAACCAAAATTACCACTGTCAGAATTTACTAGTCTTTTAGCATGTCTACAATCTGTTTTAGTGTTTCTACTCTGTTTCACAATGATTTTACCATAACGTTTAGAACTTTTGCAATCTGTTTTAGCACTTCTTCCCTCTGTATTAGCGTTTCCACATAACAGAAAAATAGAGAGCTTTCATACACATCTGTCAAACTATTCACATCAGACACTCAAGTTTTTATCAGATAGAAACATTTTTCACAGTCTCGATAGTGTCTTAAACCTAAAACAAATAGGATCATACAAATCAAACCTTTTCAAATTAAACCTAGATCTTGCAAACTTTAAAGTGTCCACATATCAAACAAAAAATATTGGTTATTAGGTTAAGTTTCTTCATCAGGATATTATCATCCTACCATCATGAAATGAAATAAATAATCATATTTTTTTAACCTAGTCTCATCAATAGGATATATCATCCTATTTGACTTTGTTAAAATCCATTTGACACTCATACAAACATAGAAGATCAAAGTTTAGTGAGAAAAACAAACATTTGTATGCTTATTTTAACAAGGTTACAAAGACAAAAACTAAGAGAAAAATAAATTGAAACACCAAACATCATGGCTAAAGAAAACCCTTTCCATAGATTCCAACAAAATGATCCAAATGAAATAACCCAAGAAGATGTCAACACAACACAATAGGATCCAAATTTCTACAAATTCATGGAAAGGGTTTTAGAATAGGATATGGAAAAATATCTTTTGATTCTAGCTGAGCTAGGTGCCAAACTTCCAAAATATTTTGATGTCAATCGACTGAAGGAAACACCTAAAGTAGCTGAAACTGAATCACATAACACACAAAACACCGATCAAGTGGTTTCCTTAACATGTCAAATGCAGAACTTACAACAACAATTTCAAGACATGCAAAAAAGAACCACGAAGAGGTACTCATTATAGGACATTTGTCTTTACCCTTTTCATTTGTGTGTAGACATGATACCATTTCCAAGACATTGTAAATTACCCAAATGTGACAAGTACAATGGAAAAACAGATCCAATTGACCATGTAAGGGAATTTAGAATAATGAGTTTAGAGTTTGCATAGGAAGACACTTACCTAATGAGGTTGTTTAGGAGCACACTGTATGGAATGGTTCTCCAAATTACAACTAGGAATTCGATCCTTTGAAGAACTGGTCAATAGATTTATCACACAGTTCTCCTTCAACATTCAACATGATGTAACCATAAAAGATCTGTACAACATGAAACAAAAGAAGGGAGAGACATTCCTATCATTCTTACAACATTGGTTAAAGTTGTTTGCTAAATATCCTTGATCAATACCTAAAGAGGAAAAGATTGAATTATTTATCAACAACTTAAATGATGACATGAGTTATAGACTAAAATTGCAATGTCTCTCGACATTTGAAAAGGTGATTGAAAATGGGCTTAAAATAGAAGAAGCCTTAGTCAAAAGAGGAGTGATTAAACATTTCAATAACACATCAAACAACACCAATTCCTCAAATCACTATGGAAACAATGACAAGCCTAAATTTTAGCAGAAAAATAGAAATACTAGAAACAATGATACTACAACTAATAGAAAAAAATACAAAACCAGTATTCAATTTAACATCAACAACTGTGAAAACAAGTCAAAATGACAACCAAACCAACAATCAAGGTACCACTCAAAACAATAACCCAAATAATGGAGAATCTTGACCACCACCATATTAAAGACAATCCAATCGATGAAGATTTACACCATTAGGACAAAATTTAGAATCAACAATGAGAGATATTATTGTAAATAGACTAATTACCCTACCATAAGCAAGAAATTGGAAGTCGAAAGTAAAACCATCTTGGTGGAACGATGTTGACTATTGCAACTTTCATAAAAATAAAGGACATAAAACAAATGAATGTATGCAATTAAAACATCTGATACAAGACTTGATTGAAGCAAAGAAGGTGTTTGTCGAAGGACCTCAAACAAACAATGATCACATTGCATTTACAAATCCTTTACACAACTACAAAAAGGGAGAATCTTCTTCAAACAATAAAGGAAAGAGTCTAAACTATATCTACAACACCACCATTCTTTGTATTTTTGAGGTTGAGAAAAATAATGTCATTGATAATCAAGCAGATAACATTAAAATCAATGACACTGTATCCATGAACGTGATTCCAAACATAAACACATATGGCAACCAAATCAACATCATAAAAATTAGGGAAACACAAGACTACCAACTGGTCAATGCAATGACAAGGGGGCAGTCCAAAGTGATATTGAAAGGAGTTTCACCTAAAATCACTACTCCCCCATCACATCAATACAACATTGTGGATCAACTATAAAATATACCCACACAAATATCCATACTAGAACTTCTTAAAATTTCACCATCACATAAAGAGGTTCTAGAACAAGCTCTGGTAGCCACTATGGTACCCAATAATTTGGATGTCTGTCAATTTCAAGCTATGGTGGGACATCTGGTCACGCCTCATTTTCTATCATTCTTCAAACAAGATGATGTGTCACTAAAACACCCACACAATGTGTCCTTACATATAGAGGTTCTAATCCATAAACACCATGTCAAGCATGTCTTAATAGATGGTAGAGATGGATTAAATATTTGTACTTTAAAACTAATTTGTGCACTAGGCTATTTCGATAATGCCATTGATGCCAAGAGAAAGATAACAATAAAATCATATGATGAAGAGGAAAGGTCTTCCAAGGGGATGATTGTACCACCAATTCAAGTGGGACCAATTGTCAAAAATATTGTTTGTCAAGTGTTAGATAAGGAGCTAACATATAACATACTCTTGGGATGTCCATGGATCCATGAAATGCAAGCAATACCTTCAACATATCATCAATATTTAAAATTTCCTATTAATGGACAAGATGTCACAATTTCAGCTGACAATAATAATCCCTAGACTTGTAATATGCTTAAGGAAAATCAAGACACTGGTACCCCACAATGGAGAAGCTAGCACATCTACTTCATCTAGTGGTGAAAAGAAACTCAATTTTATATCCAAATGGGTTGAGAAAAAGGACTAGGCAAAGGAAAAATCTATTGCTAACTCAACTTTATCAAACAACAATGGTCCCCTGAATAATCTATCACAACAATTTATAGAAAATATCCAATTAAAGGACAAGGGTTTGGGAGAATATTCCATTGAGCAATCTTTGTGTCTTTCACAATTGCTGCCATCTCCAAAATCATATGGACAACCCACAACGAATGCACGAAGATCATCACAACCCATCACAATTCTAGATGAAAGATTTGTAAAAGAAGGATCTCTAGAAGATGAATCAGAAGACAAGGCCATTCTAAATTGGATCTACAAAAAACAAAGAAGCTTCAACATCAACAAATATCAGTATAAGAACATGTCAGTATGGAAAAGGAAAGGCTATCTTAGAAAAAATGGGCTATGAAGGGAAAGGACCAATTGGCAAGAGAAAATATGGCATTATAGAACCTACTCAACCTCTAACACTTCATCCTAAAGACAAAACATGATTAGGCTATATAGGGGAATCAAGAGAAGAAGTAACTTAGAAAGTGGTAGAAAGGATTTTGCAAATGAGGGATGGGTCTGAAATAGATTCCAATGAATACATGAATGGGATCATTTATCTACAACATCATACATTGACAAACAATTTGATGTCATCCAAGCATATACACCCACACGAGAGGAGGGAAAAAGTTCAAGAACTAGACCACTTGTATTGGGATCAACAAATATCAATGACTCAAGTGAGGATAAACAATCATCAAGTGAGATAGATGACTTGGAGGCGAGTAATATCATAGATCTCAAAATTCCCATTAACCACTTTGATCACATGGCTAGATTAGAACACTTAGAGTTTTCAACCTTACTCAACCTGATGACTTATTACCATTGATGCATCCCAAACTTATTGATTGGGAACCAACCGAACCTATTAATATACCAATCTTTTCAAATGATGAGGCCATTGTAAATTTTCTTTGTAGTGACAAACCTAATACAAGTCCTACCCATAACACTTATAATGATACTTCAAATCAGAAGGGTGCCAAATCTTCCAATTGCAAAAATGACAATAGGAGAAAAGGATCTAATGTTGAAAACCTTTCTAAGGCAGCATTAGATTTTGAAAAAGAAAAAATAAAGAACATATCTAATAGTGAAAACCTTTTCGAGGAACTAAAAGATGGGAGATTTGACACCCTTCTAGAGCATCAGTACTAGTGGAGCCTATGTAGTCCATAAATCTTGGAACAACAGAAAAGACAAAGATTCTACATCTAGTGGCGTCTATGACAGAACAAGAGAAGCCCACATTCACCAAATTCATTGAAGAGAGACATATCAATTTTTCTTGGTCTTATTCTAATATGCCAGGATTAGATCCAAATCTCCTGATGCATCATCTATCTCTACCATCCAGAATCAAACCAGTAAAGAAAAAATTGAGAAAAATGCATCCCCACATCACCCTGATAGTAAAAGTTGAACTAAAGAAGTTGGATGTAGGATTTATTAGGTCTATTGATTATGTAGATTGGATTTCAAATATTGTGCCTATATCCAAAATGGATAATAACATCACAATATGCACATATTTCAGAGATCTAAATAAGGTGTACCCAAAGGATGATTTTCCTTTACCTAGTATTAACATCATTGTTGATTTAACAACAAGACATGCCATGTTGTCATTAATGGATGGTTTCTCAGGGTACAACCAAATAAAGATAGCACCTAAAGATCAGGAAAAGACAACATTCACTTGTCCTTGGGGTACATTCTATTGGAGTGTTATGCCCTTTGGGTTGAAAAATGCAGGTGCAACATATCAGCGGGCGATGACCACTATTTTCCATGACATAATGCATACTTTTATGGAAGATTATGTGGATGAAATCTTAGAAAAATCCTACACTAGAGAAGGAAATCTAGAAATCCTTGACAAAATCTTTACTAGACTAGAAATTTCAATGTCAGATTGAACCCTAAGAAATGTGTGTTTGGGGTAACATCAACAAAGCTCCTTGGATACATAGTGTCAGAAAAAGGAATCAAAGTGGATACGACTAAGGTCAAAGCAATAATGGAGATGCCGCCACCTAAAAATATAGCTCAATTATGGTCTCAACAAGGAAGGCTACAATCCATCAGGAGATTTATCTCCCAATTGGCAGACAAAATCCATCCATTCAATCATCTACTTCATAAGAATGTTTCATTCAAGTGGGATCATGATTGTAAATTTTTTTTAACTAGATAAAGCGATATTTGATGTCACCTCCCATACTCATGCAACCTACAACAGAAAGACCATTGTTACTATATATTGCAACAACTGACATTTCTTTAGGAGTTCTATTAGCACAAGAAGATTTAGAGGGAAAGGAAAAAGTTATTTACTACATCAGTAGGAATCTCAATGGTTATGAAATAAATTACACATTCATAGAAAAATCTTGTTTGGTAGTGGTATTTGCAACCCAACAATTGCAACACTACATGTTGACTCATACAGTCAGACTCATCACAAAAATAGATCCATTAAAATTTCTACTCAGCAAAGTTGCTCTAACAAGGAGACTAGCAAAATGGGTTATGATCTTAAGTGAGTTCAACATCCAATATGTAGACCAGAAAGCCATCAAAGGATAGGTGATAGCTCATCAATTAGCTAAAGCTCCATTACAGGATAATCGTCCAATGAACATTAAATTTTTGGATGCAAAAATTCTGAATATTACCACTCAACAATGGAGATTTTATTTTGATGGATCATTCACACAAAGGGGGTTTGGTGTAGGAATTCTATTTGTTACACCTCAAGGATACACCATCCTAAGGTCCTATAGACTAATGTTTCCATGTACCAATAATGTGGCTAAGTATGAAGCATTGATTATCGACATCAAAGTGGCTATTGAATGGAACATCACATAAATACAAGTGTATGGGAACTCACAACTTGTCATCTATCAAGTAAATGACGAGTATCAGACAAAGGATGAAAAACTCATGCCATATAAGAAAATGATAGATGATCTTAAAAAGTACTTAGTGGAGATCAAATTTGAATAGATACCAAGGGTAGAGAACAAAGTTGTGGATGCCATGGTGACAATTACTTCTCTCTTACAATTACCAAAAAAATAAGGCTGTTATGAGTTTATGGTAGAACAAGTATCTAACCTGGCCTACAATAATCCTGAATCACAAACCATATGCCAAATAATTGACAATGTTCAAACCTCACTCTATGAGGAGATCTATGCATATCTCAAGGATAATAACCTTCCTCTTGATCTTTCTAGAAACCAAAAATTTAACTTCATCCTCCAATCCGCACAACATATATTGATTGCTAACATCCTTTACCATTGAGGTCTAGATGGTACTCTTCTTCGGTGTCTAGAAAATCACAAATTTGAAACAGCCTTACGTGAGGTCCATGAAGGTATTTGTGGAACTCATTCAAGTGGGCTAACCCTAACAAATAAACTCCTATGTTTGGGGTATTATTGGCCAAATATGGAGAAGGAGTCATATCATTTTGTTAAGAAATGCCCAAAATTTTAGATACATGGTAATTTAATCCATGCACCGACACAAGAATTGCACCCATTCACATCAACATGGCCCTTTTGCCAGTGGGGACTGGACCTGGTAGGAAGATAAACCTGTCTTCATCAAATGGACACAAGTTCATAATCACAACAACAAAATACTTTACAAAATGGATAGAAGTGGTTCCCTTAACAAAAATCACAGGGAAACAGATATCATCTTTCATACTAAACTACCTCATCTATAGGTATGGCATACCTCAATCCATTGTCATAGACAATGGTCGACCATTTAAGAATCAGGATGTGTAGGAACTGTGTGAGAAATTTCATATCCAACATTGATTCTCAACACTGTACTATCCTCAGGGAAATGGCCAAGCAGAGGCCTCAAATAAGAAAATTATGAAAATACTAAAGAAAATAGTTAACGATGTTGGACGTGATTGGAATGTTTAGCTAAATACTACATTATGGGACTACAAAACCAACATCAGAACACCAACAAGAGCTATGCCATATGCTTTGGTATATGGATTAGAGGATATACTACCTATTGAGGTAGAAATACCATCACTTTGTGTCTCACTGAAGGGTATCATTACAGATGAGGATTATAGAGTCTTTAGACTACATGAACTGGAAATGCTAGATGAACATCGTCAACAAGTTGCCAATCATTTGACAACATACTAATAGAGAATGTCCAAAGTTACAATCACATGGTAAAACCTTGAGTCTTTTAGGTTGGTGACTTGGTCCTAAAAGAAAACCCTAGAAATCAACAAGACAGAGAAAATAAAGGGAAGTTTGAACCTAACTGGCTAGGTCCCTTTGTCATCATATCAATTTATGGTTTAGGAGCATATCACTTGTCTACACCTAAAGGGGATTTGTTCAATGAACCTATCAACAATATCCATCTCAGAAAATTCTACAGCTGAGTCACCTAGTGCATGGATTAGTTTCTAAAAATGGTTACCTTGATGAAAACCTAGCAAACAGGCATCTTGGTAATAGAAAAGTACAAAAAAAAATACAAAATACAAAATACAAAAAAATCAGAAAGACTAAAAAAGTGCAATAAAAACATGTGAAAACCTAGAAATAGGCGCTATTTGTGATTTAACTAGCTTTTCCATCTATAGGGCGCATGTCATGGTCATTACTTTCACCATCATTTTACATCCATTATCATATCATTGCAAGTGGTCATGTCTCACCCTAGCTTGGGGGAAACCTCTGAACCTCACCGGGGTCAATAAAATTGAGCTCAATCAAATAGAAAAACAATAGTATGTCAAACATAGAAAGAAAAATGATCAAAACACAACCCAAACCATCAAAAGCGCATTGGACATCTACATCAAAAATTGAAAAATACAAAAACAAGTCAAAAAATCAGTATCAAAAAGTCAAAAACATGAGTTTTTGTCAGTTGAACTATGTGGTCTCTCTATGTATAATGTAGGCAAGGGTAATCTTTGATCAGCCCTTGAGGCCCCTAGGATAGGTCTTTAGGTTAGGTTTTTTGTCAAAACTCTTGAAAATCATAAAAACATCATCAAATCAAGATGGATGATCTAATCTAAATAATGATTGAAATACTTTAAGTAAAGGTTGGATATGTTGTACTTTGAGTATTGTTATCATATCTTTTGAGCAACTCGATGATGTATTGAACTAGAGAAGCTAGGAAGGAGAATGGTATTTTATTTGTCTATTGTCTATGAATTAATCATCATTATTGTGTGAATTGTCGCAAGATGTGCTCTACAAAGTATCACTGATGACATTTCAATTCACATAAGAAAGTGATTAATTCTTGTCTATTTACACAAGAAATACTCAAGTCATCTCAGTTTAATTATACCTTGATCCTTGTGTTCACTTGCAATATCAAAAATCATGAAAGTAGTACTTAGTTCATCATTGGTTTACATTATACCATTGATGCTTGTACTCACTTTCAACATTTTAAAAGTTCCATGATGATACAAAGCACAATACAAGGATTGTTAAGATGACAATGTTTGCACACAAATTTGCATGGTAAATTAGATTGCATTCATAATAGTGTTACATCTGCAGAGTTTTGTTACAAAATTAGTGAAATCATTTAAAGATGATGTTATCTTTTTCTCATTCAATAGATTGAGTATACTTGACATTAACAAAAACATTATCATTATCATGTAGTTGCATCATTATTTTCATTTCATACATTATAAAACATTTAATTATCATTTCATCATTCATGCATTTGAATCAAATAATTTGCATTGATCATATCATATTTCTCATATTACATGTCATAAGATTGCATAAGAAAATCTCAAAAATAATAAATCTCTATAGTTTCATATGATACATCAATTTGTTGTATCACATATCATAAATCCATTTAACATATCAAATATCATGCATCATTTTTATCCATTCATTACATCATATTTGCATTTGATATCATAACAATAAAAAACACACATCCCATTTACATCGCATATCATAAATCCTTTGAATCATTACATCCACATCCATGTATATAGGTACAATATCATATAAAATTACACATCATGCATCCATACACCATACATACATACATCATATATCTATACATCATCATTATGCACATCATAAATAGAACATCATATATCATAGCATATCATCATGATTATAAACTACATCCATAACATCATCATATAAAGATTATCACATGGCATATAGAACATAGGAAAGTAAATGCATCCATCATAAAATCATATAGAACACATAATAGATCACTAAATCCACTGCATATCATATAGATCTCAAAAATCATAATATCAAGTATGTAATGATGTTTGAAATGGAGAAAGATATATAAAAAAATGGCTATAATCGGAATGAATGTTCATCATCATCTCAAAATAAAATAGAGGAATCAGATCATAAGAGTATGTAGTGCTAGCTCTTGATGGTGTAGGTATCTTTGGACCAGTCCCTCCACCACCACCAGATGTACTAGGATCTCTTCGGTCTCTCCTGAGAGGCTATGTCACACCCGCACTGACGGTCCTAGTACGAGTCCTGCTTGATCGAGACTGTGCGTAGCTAACTCTTTGCTTGGATGGAACTGCATCATGATATTTACCTCTATAGTACTCTACCTTGCAACCAACACAGACAACCTCTGTCATGTGATCAGCTATAGTAGTACCATCTTCTAATCTTTGCACTCTCTCAACCATACCTTGAGCCTACTCTACAGCCTATCTCTCTCAGATGTCAAAGATATGATTTGTGCCTGAGTTGTAGCCAACTAAGCTTGTACTGATGCTAAAGCCTATGCCTACATCTGAGCTTAAGTCTCTAATTGCACCTAAAGGCTCACAATCTGCATCTGCTTTGAAGGATCTACCACTACCTACCTCTTATGAGGCACTGTATGCATCATGTACTCCTCTAAACCAAGAATTGATCCACCAACACTCGATACACTTGCACCTGATCCACCTATAATATCTCCATTGCTATCCCCATCGCTGCCCTACTCATCCCCACTACTATCACCAACACTATCCTCTCCATCACAACTATCCTCCCCATCCTCACTACCCTCCTCATCACTGTTGCTCTCAACCTCCTCCTCACCATCAATCTCCTCTCTCCTTTGTTAGTGTCGGTGTGTGAAAACAATCTCTTCCCCAATAGCTAAGGGTTTTGGCTCATCAAGAATTGTAATGTGGGGAAATGGATGTAATACCAGATACTTTGCAAAATCTACTATCACTGGTGGCTCCATAATATCTGGTCAGATCTCCCACACAAGTGGCTATAAAGCCTGAAACTCCTACACTATCACATTATAGGACAATCAAGGCCCCCAATATGTAGAATCCAACTATTGCCAAGCATAGTGGGAAACACCCTGGGGAATGCCCTAAACAATGCCATAATAATGAAGCACTCGTTTCAGCATAAATCTCTCCAAAACCCACCATGTATGCCCAATCAAAATAAAAGTGACAAAAAAATGGCAACTGCACATCATCATCATCCCAATGCTCACAATCTAAATAGGGACACGAGGTAGCAGTCTCCATATCATCTAGTACTTTGCGCTTATGATCTAACTTACCTAGTCTAGGCTGAGTAAGTTAACCCGCACATATGTCCACATAAGGCCACCTGGCTGGACACTGCCTCACCATCTTTGACTATGTAACAACAATATGCTCGTACACCCACACTTGAAGTAAAGTGACTCTGATTAATAAACTCTAACCTCCAAGGTAGACCACTGAAGGAAAATCATGATACAAATGGGAAAGCATGCACATGCCCCAAGCATATCTCGTCCCATGTACAACCATGCTCTCTAGTACACAACCCCAACCAACAGTGAATCCCTTTGACCTATGATCAAGACAAAGGAAAACTCTAATGAATCTAGCAGGAACTATCGAAAAAGTGGGATAAGTGTTTACCATCTCACGCCATGGAATCCATAATCCACCAATAGTATCATCCTGAAACACTCTCTGAAGAGCATCAGTACCACCTTGCTCTGATGAGTCATAAATAACAATATCCCCGACAACTGGTATCCACAGAATCCTCCAGAAATCCTCTGGGGTAACTGTGATCTCGCCAGTAGCTAGGTGGAAGGTGTTATGCTCGTTGTGCCACCTCTTTGCTAAAGCTGCTAGGAGACCTCGATTAATCCTAATCTGTGGCATGTCTAGTAAGGAAGATAATTCACAATGTATAATGATAGTTGTCTCAGGCTGGGCCAGTTGTCGTATCAAATCAAATGTCTGAAGAAACCACTCTCTAATCTAGAGGTTTGTTAGAGACTCCTATTATTGTGAAATATTCAAATTCAGTACTCTTTGTCAAATCATAAACATCAATTATCCTATCAAATCTAATCAATTCTTGGTGAGACTTTTTGATTAAAGGGTATGTGCAGGATCATCATGGAAAAAACAAGCCCTTAAGTGGCAAAAAATTCAAAAAAATCAGAGTTAGGCAACTTGACATAATTTTTTTAATAATTTATCTATATTATTTCAAAATATGTAAGAATAGAATCTATAGAAAATTGAATTTAGTTTCTAAACTACTAGGTTTGTTTAAAAAATTTATTTGGTGAAAATTGAAATTTTAATGCAAGGTACTTAAATTCCGGAAGAAATAAAAGGTGTCCATTCACCACCCTAACCACAATGACATGATAATATTTTTATAATATTTTAGATATAAGTAGAGGACTCATGCCTTTATGTGATGCATATTTTTTGTAAGTTTTTCCGTAAATAATTAATTATGAATTTTTATTACAAATTTTTAAAAAATATAAAATCATATGTCCACCACCTTAACTTGGTCAAAACTTAATGAAATTCATTTTTTCTTTTTTTAATCCTATAGTATGTGAAGCATAGAATGTGACGCATGTTTTGGATTCAAAAAATGTGATATTGTTTGAAAGCTATAGATTGTTTTCAATTAGCCTAAATGAGGACTTTAGTCATAATTTGAATAGAAAAAGAATAATAATTACTTATTAAATTCAAAGTAAAGCATAATTTATATCGGTGGAAAGTTGAGAATCTCCTTTAAAAATCCTTTTCATTTCATCAATTTTGGGTAAAAAAATAGTCGTCAGCCACATACTCATCCTATTGCCACTTTTTGGCCCATCATGATCCTGCACATACCCTAAATCTCATGAGCAAACATCATTGAACCTCACCTATCATGAGGTCAATCATCAAACATAATTGAACCTCACCTATCATGAGGTTAATCATCAATACATCAAATCAACCTCGCCTATCATGAGGTTCATCAATCAAACTATAATTATTCCTCGCCTATCATGAGGATAATGTATCAATCAAACATCAGACCTCGCCTATCATAAGGTTGAACATCATCTACTTGATAAGAATCAACCATATCAAACCAGACAACTAACATGATAAAAAATTGACAAAATAAAGGACAAATTTGATAAACTTTATCAAACTGACTTAAAAGCGCAAAAACAGGTGCTCAAAGTGCTAAATCATCAAAAGCACCATTTCATCAGGCATAAGCACCATTTTAGGCTGCCAAAGTGCCACTTCATCAGAAGTGCTATTATATTGGGGCAAAGTGCTAATCTTTCAGGTCAACGTGCTAAACAAGTGAAAGCTCTAAAAAAGAAGGTAAAAGCACTGAACTATCTATCCTACATGCCAAAACATTGGAAGCACTAAAATAGAAGGTAAAAGCACTAAAAAACTCACCCTAAGCGCTAAAACTTGAAAATCACTAAAACAGTAAGTTGAAGCGCTACATCGGCATGCAGACACACTAAAAGAAATTGAAACTTTAAAATTTGAAAAATGCACAAAAATAAAAAAATGCATGTACAATGAGGGGGTTAATAAGTACATACCAGAGGTTCATAGATGGCTTGGCAGTGGTGACGTCGCACGCGCTCGAACCAGTGAGTATGGTAGGGAATCAACATCCTGCTCTAAGTTGCACAAATTGCTCTCTCTCACAAAATTTCAAAAAAACTAAAATGCACAAATGAGTTTGAAAATGACCTTTTTGACCTTTTATAGGTTATTAAAAGTGGTATTTTTATGGGGTTAATAATTTTTTTAGGGGAGATTAATTCAAATTCATCCAAGGGAAAATTTTCTATATTCTTTATTGGGAGATAAATTATTTCACAACCAAATATTCATCAAATCATCGTCGAATCATTGAAAAATCATAAAAAATTGGAAAAATAAAAAAAATTGAACAAAAAACCAAAAATTCATCAATTTATCTCCTGAGGGGGCATATATTCATCATCATCTAAAAATCAATGTCTAGGGCATACTAAATTTTTTTCATCGATACTAGTAGTAGTAGCACAAAATTTTCTTTGAAGCAATGCATAAACACATCACTTCAAAGAGGTCCAAAATGTATACACCTAAAAATCGTTTGGAGAATATAACTAATTAAATATAATTTATTTGATTAATTAACTTTTATTTTGGGCGGGGGCCCTAGCCTGGTTGGCTAAGTAATTCTGTTGCGGCTCTGCTGGTCACGAGTTCTAGTCTCCCCCGTCCCGTGGTACCAGAGGGCATGTCGCGCCAGCGCCACCGGTCACGTTAAAAAGTTTACCAGGCGCACTGCAGTTTATAGGGGGTCATGCTACCCGATTCCTGCAGTCTAAAAATAAAATAAAAAAAATTTAACTTTTATTTCATCTACTATTAAATAAATAGAAATATTTATTTATATAGTTCATCTTAAATTCTTCAATCTTTATTCTATTATTTTCGTATTAATTAAATAAATGAATTTCACTTTGTTTGATTTAATTATCATAATTAAATTCATCTACTATTGAATAAATAGAAATATTTATTTAAATAGTTCACATTCTAATTCTTTTATTCTTCAATTTTAATTAAATATACAACTTCAATAGTTTGTGTTATTTAATTATCATTTCATTCAATCTTAATTAATTAAACCAGGTTAAATACTTTGTTGTTTAATTATCATATCTCTTCTATATTTATTTAATAAACAAATTCTATAGTTTGTTTTATTAAATTATTATTCCTTTTTACTAAGTTGAATAAATAATAAACTATTCAAATAAAGGCACAATGGAAAATTTTCTCTATTCACTCACCTACCAAATTAGACATCAAATATCTAATTTAATTCAATTGGCATTTCACAGGAAAGCTTTGGAGACAAATTGGAATCAATCTTTCAATTTCCTTCCTCTAATTCTTCCTATCATTTGGCCTGATGTTTTCATGGGGAGAAACCCTTCCCATGATCAACTCAAGCTTCTTCATCTATCACCATTCAATCCTCCAGATTGAATCCAAGCCTTTGTTGTGCTTCCCCTTTACAAAATTGTTGTCGTAAATCTATAAATACAACCTTCTAAAGCAAATAATGGATCCTCATCTTTTTGCAAACTTACTCTACAGGAAAAGCAATCAAGCATCTTAACAATCAAGAAATTTAACAATAGCATCTTAGCATCATAGCATTTGGAATCAATATCATGGTTGCATCTTAGTTTTACTATATATTCCATTCATCAAGTTTCATGTCAATTTAGATTATAGAAGCTTCCTTTTAATCTAGAAATCATCACATAGAAGTAGATCATTGCATTTAGCATCATTCCATTCTCTAGATTGGCATTTCAACAACCACAGTGCTTACCAAATCTGAGAACCCTTTGTGATTTAATAAATCTTTAGAGATAGGAAACAATGAGATTCTTTCAAGTTTTTTGTGCTTTAAATTAGTTAATTGTTGTTGAATCTTGATATAATGTTTCATTAAGAAGTGTTTTTAGTTGTTCTACTTATTTACTTATTTCACACTTACATTGGGATCACCCCTTTACAAACTCTTTCTTACCCAACATTATCACCTTTGTTGCATTGGTTTGCTCCTTAACATCTTTTACCAATGGAGTTAATGTAAAAGTGATTCCATCTTTCTCAATATCATAATTATTGCTCCTACCACCATAGATTGCATGCCTATCAAATTTCCATGGTCTTCCCAGCAACAAGTGGTACACATCCATAAGTAACACATCACAAAGAATTTTATCTTTGTATCCATCTATACTGAATTCAACTCAAGCTTTCTCATTCACCAAAACAGATTGATTCTCATTTAACCAAGACACTTTAGAAGGTGTTTCATGAGGTATCTTTTCTAGCTTCAGTTTATCAACCATTTCTATAGACATGATGTTATCAATACTCCTAGATTCTATTACTACTTTACATACCTTTCCTTTGCATTTGTAGGTGGTCTTGAAAAATGTTCTTTGTTTTGATTATTTCTCCTTTGATGCTTTGAGGAGTATTCTTCTAACCATCAAGGATTCTCCAACTTCTGGAGTAGCAAGTTGATTAGGAGAGTTTACACTTTCACAACCATCCTCTTGCACCAATTGAACTCTCTTATTACCACTAGTTGAAGTAGAAGCTAGTTTATGTGGAAACTTCCATGCTTGATGCCCAAATTGATTGCAATGGTAAAATATTCCTAAAAATGTGTTTGAACCTCTACCCTATCCACAAAAATCTTTCTCTAAAGCCTCTGAATCCACCTCTTTGATTAGCAACTTGGTCTTTTCTTTTACTTGCATCTTCTTGGTCTTCATAGGACTGCCTTGAACCTCTTCCTCTATTAGTGCTGCCTTTGCCTCTTCCTTGTCTTTCTTGACTTATTTTTAACTTCTCCTCTACCCTAGCAACCAACTGTAAACTTTCTTCAACCATCCTAGGAATGGCTAAACTCAATTCATCTTGAATTTGAAATCTTACACTATTCATGTACCTTGCTATCTTTTCATTTTCATCTTCAACATGACTAGACCTAATGCTCAACTTGTAAAATTCTTTAGTATAGGCCATGACATCCTTCTCCTTCTACTTTAAGTTTTGAAACCTCTAGAATGTTTGTATTGCTTGATCACCTACCAAAAATTGGCTCTTGATCTTTGACACCATCCTACCCCATGAAATTTTTTTTTTCCCCCTTCACCCTTTCCTCTTGAACCTAATTCCACCATTTCAGAGCAGGAACTTTCAACTTAGTCAAAGAAAACTTTACCTTCTAATCATCTACAACATCCTTGCACTCAAAGTAGTTGTCCAGTGCATCTATCGAATCCAATATCTCTTTAGCATTCAACTTTCCACTATAAATTGGAAAATCTATTTTCTCACCAGAAGCATCTCCTTTGACATCCTTGAGAATTTTACCCATCCTTCTCTCATTGGGATCCAATTCATCATTGCCTTGAACTCTTCCTCTTGGAAGGTTTTCATCCTCACCCTCTTCCTCTTCCTCTCAATCACTTTCCTCTTCAGATGACTTTTCCTCTTCTTTGCTTTGTCTCCAATGCTGCAAATCTGGTTAAAAGTGCTTCTTGTGATTCCTTTAACAACCTTATTTCCCTATCAAGGGCTCCACTTCCTTTAGGAGGCATCTTGATCCTTTAAACTACAACTTTCCTTTACTCAAACTTCAATCTTTTCCCCTTCAAAAGACCAAAACCTATGCTATCATACCAATTGATGTAGATCAGGGAGGAGTTTTTCCAACAATCACAATTCAAACTATCTCAAACTATTCTTCAACCCTTAAAAACCCTAACCTAGCAACTTTTCACAGTTCCTTCATATTCTTCTTGTACCATTCCAACTAGAGAATTTTGAGCATACATTTAAAAAAACATTACAAACCCACAAAAGGATTGACTTTTTAGGTACCCTTTAAGGCCCTCTTAAACATATCCAATTTGTACAACCATTTTTTTTGTAACATCAGCCATTAAAATGGACTGCTATGCTGGAAATGGCCACAGTTAGCTCTGTTTTACAAAGCAACACCCAACCAAACACCCTTCCAACCTTAAATTTCCATTTCAGATTTTCAACTAGGTTACAAAACTTCTGAATCAACAACTTTTGACAGAGGAATTCCCACAAATTCATCCAAACCACAAAGCTTTGGCCTAGGCCTATTTAGGCTTGTAAATGAGAGGGTTTATTGAATCTATCAACTACAAACCATTATTCTAAAATAAAACACTACAAACACATCCCAATAGGTCTACATATGCTTAATTCATCCACTAGAATGATTCCCTAATAGTATTTCAATAAAACCCTACCTTCATACACCAAATTTGTTCAAAATAAGTACTTTCTTAGCCTAGGGCATCACCTTAGTTTCTCAAAACCCTCTTTCCTACTCCTAAAACCTACGGTAACACTAATCCCTACCTACATGTACCCATTCCACCAATTTTCAAGCAATTCTACTAGTGGAATGGGTCATTAATGCATTTTGTTCACCCTCAAACTCTCAAAATAGGGTTTTACAGACCATCCACAACAAAAGACTTGTAAAATTCTTCAGACTCTATATAAAATCTCCAAATCTAAACCAAAGTAAATTTAATTCATATGTCCATCAAATACAATGCACTTTAGATCAAAATCAATCTATATGGATCCGTACAGTAGCCTGTAGCAGTGAATTTTCCAGGAAACACACAGAAAATTGAAGGTTTTATTATTTCTTTGAATAAAAGTGAACACAAGAAGACTGCCTCAAATTTTTTGAGCCCTATTTGAGCCCTACACACCACCCAACCAATCCAACTGACTCTAACCAACATTTGAACTTCTTGAACGTTGGTCTTCCATGTTCTTGCATTTTTTGCAATTTTTGCATATGACAACTTTTGCAAGTTTTTACAATATTAGAAAGATTGATCCCTAATTACTCTAATTACATTTCAAATGGTCTATTATGACCTTATTAGATGAAAAAGAGACTCAACACACCAAAAACCAAACTTACAACTATATTTACATGAATTGCTATGGTGCCCCTACACCAATAGTGATGGCATGTGAAATGAACTACATATCACATGGATATCGAGAAAAGTGATATGAAGTGGATTAAGCTTCATGTAGTGAAATGATATGTATAAGATGGCATGTACAAAGGAATAAAGTGAATATGAATGGATATTCAATTAATTCGGCTGAAGTTTTGAAATTTATGGCAAAAAAGTGCTATAGGTGTCTACAACAACAAGTCCCTTTGTCAATTTTGTCACCTTCAAGTGTGAGGCTACAAGTCCCTACTGCATCACAAACTATGCTTAAAAATAATTGTTGATTGTTGTCATCTATCCTATGTGAGCATGTGATATGTGGTAGGAAATTATATTTGAGTGACCTCAATAGGTGAGTTGTGTAGCTCATCTACTGAGGTAATTGGAGAACTTTTTGTATCTACTACTGAATCTTTGATGTTTGGTATAATTTCTTTGTTAGTCACTCTCTGGTCCATATTGGTGCATTAATGAAAGAAGGAAGTCATCCTTCTACACTAGCTTCTTATAAAGTTTAAATCTATGGCCATTAACTAGTAGTGAGAATTTGATTGCATCAATTGTCTACAACTATACTACCCCATTTGGAAATATATGCTGTATCTCATATGGACCTAACCATCTCGTATGTAACTTTCCCTTGTAGTCCTTGTACTTTGAGTCATAGTATAAAGCCCGATCACCTACACTAAACTTCTTTGTTTTGATGAACTGATTATGTCATCCAATTCTCCATTTTTTAACAATTTTAGTGTTGGTGCATAGCTTCCATCCTTATTTCATCTAATGCATTCTAATTGTATAATCTCTCGTTTTGTGCTATTGTCAAGTCCATATCTGGTGCAATTGTTGTCCTCAATGTTTTGTATTCAAATTCAATAGGAAGTACTATTGTTTTTCTATACACCAACTCATATGGTGTAAACCCTATTATAGTCTTCCAAGTCTTCCTATAGGCTCATACTACATTAGGCAACTTGGTTGCCCAATCCTTCCTGTGAATCTACATTTTTTGGTTAGAATGTTTTCAATCTCCCTATTTGTTACATCTACCTACCCATTAGCTTGAGGGTGGTAGGGTGTTGACTTCCTATGTCTGATCTCATATTCTTTAAACAATTGGATAATTATTTCTGATGTAAACTGTGGACCCTTATCTGTGAAAATTTCTCTACGCACTCCATACCTTGTAAATATATCTTCATATAGAAAATTTTCCACAATTCCATCTCTTGCAAATTGCAATGCTTTAAATTTTTGACAACTTTGTTAGATAAGCTATGTAGACTAATATATACTCCTTGTTATTTGATGCTGGTGATATTGGACCAATAAAGTCTAGCCCCCATTTATCAAATGGTGCTAGTGCTAACTATCATTGCAAAGGCATCCCATTTGTTTTAGTTAGCTTTCCTATTCTTTGACACCTATCACAACTCCTAGTATATTTCATCAGGGAAAGCTTTGAGGATATCATAAACCTCATCTTCTCTGATGCATCTTCTCATAATATTATTTGAACATATGTAGAATAAATAACCAACTATCCAAGAGTAGGAAATTTTTTGTGTACCAATTGTTTCTTTTCTCTAGGGGAGGAATGAGGTGGTATCTATCCTATTACTAGATAATTGGCAATATCAACAAACCAAGGTGTGTGCAGAGATAAAGAAAATAAATTCTCATATGAAAAAGAATCATCATCAACATCTTTATTAATTGAGTTTGTAGTCTGGACAAAAAAATCTACCATTACATTTGCTTTACCTAGCTTATCCACTATGGTGATGTCAAATTCTTGAAGTAATAATTATTTTCCAAAAAAAAATCTTGACAATCTCTCGAGGGGGCATCACCTCCTATTCTTTTAATTTCACAGGGGCATTTTATTTCTCTTTGACACAACTTCACTTTTGATGCCACATCAAAGACGGGCAAAATGTAGACATCCTAAATCTGACATTTTTTTATAATTTTTTTTAAAGGGGTAAATGCTTTTGTCCTCAAGCTATGAACTATTGAGGTAAAAAATGGGGGATCTTATTCCCAAGATAAACATTCAACGATAACACCCAAGCGAGGTTTGAACTTGATGTCAAGAACAACACTACAACTTAACCACACAGTATACCACTATTGACAACATTTCCTTATAATTAATTAAAATTCTAAATTTTTATTTGTATATCCTAATACCTATAATTAATCAAATATTTTATTACTTAATTAACTATCCTCAATTAGTTAAATTTTATTTAATTAATTTTTCCCTTTTTTTTTTAATTTTAAAGATTGATTAATTTATTTAATTTAACATTCCTACCATTTAATTCTTCTAAACCTATTAATTAATTAATCCTCTTCTAATCCTTGTTTAATATTTTTTCCAATTTAAAACTCTTTGAAATTCAAAATTGTCATCACCTGCCATGTGTCATCCCCTATTAATTAATCAATACATATTAATTAATTAATTCATCTTTTAATCTCCATTTAACATTTTTCCCAATTTAAATTTTTTCAAAATTCAAACTTGTCATCACTTGCCATGTGTCATCCCCTATTAATTAATTAATTAATTAATCCCATAATCCTCTTTTAATCCTCATTTAATAATTTTCTCAATTTAAACTTTTTCACAATTCAAATTTGCCATCACCTATCATGTGCCATCCCCCTTCACATGTGCATGCCTACACATTCACGCAATAATTCCTCAGCTCTTCTTCCTTAAATCCATTAGAGACAAATGCCACCTTTTTAATTGACTTTGCATGGGGTCACCTCTTTCTTATCAATAAAATCTAAAAAATGAGTAAAAAGTCAAAAGAGTGCCTCTTATAAATCCTATCACAATCTTCCACAATCTTACTCAATCTTCATCATTTAACCTCCACCCATAATTAATACTTACATGACACTTGTCTTTTTTCTCTTACATGAGAGAACCTCTTAACCGGAGCCCTTGATCTTGTGGCAAGATCTCAACCCTTCATCCATTTGATCCTATTTCTATAAATTGAAGCTCTCATCTTCCATTTTCATCAAGTCTGTTGCTATTAGGGTTATGTTGCCTCCATAAGCTTTAGAGCAATCAACATTTTATCAGTTTGAAGGTGATTTGAGGTAAGTAAATGTGTGTTTTTTATGCATTTGTCTTATTTGTTTTGCTTCAATCATTTTGCTCATCTTCACAGGGAGAAGAGAGACCAAACCATTGTATCTCTGAACAAAAAGAAGTGCACTGGTGAGTGAACTACTAAAGTTTGAAAACGGTTTATAATTTATTGAAATAATGAAATATAGATAGCAGGCAAGGGTTTTTTGGGAAAGCTTTGTTGTTTTATAAGAGTCTATTGCAGGCAAGTCCTTGGAAAGCTTTGTTCTTTTAACATTATTGATTGTGGATGCTTGAAGTCTTTAATGATATGGCATTGTTATATTGCAGTGTTTTTACCTGATGATAACTCTTTGACTTTAGGTTTGGTCATTGAACCCCTGCTATTTCTATCTCTGATTTGATTTGTGATAAGTACATGCAGTATTATCAATTTTTCTCTTGAGCTTTGGGAATGGGGAGACGCTTGGAGTGGGTTTTGGTGACGGAAACAAAATTTTGGATTTTGGGTATGCAGGGATTTTGGATTTTTCTTCTATAAAACGTCACTTTTTCAGGGTTATAGTTCGTTATTATTTTTTGATTGGTAGATCACTTTTTTTTGAGTGATCAGGATTGGCATGTCTGCAAGTCATGGGCTGTCTGTTGTTGGAAGTAGCTGGGAAATTTGTGAATAAAGATTTGAGATGATGTGTGAATATTGAATTTAAATTTTTACCTGTATGATTCAGACATTCTAGTGATTTAAAATATTTGTCTTGCTTTATAATTAGGCCTATTATACTTTTTTGTTTGTTTCTGAATGTTGCCAATATCGCACATGTTTATCAAAATTAAGTAGCATGTATAAATGTCTTTCTTCTAATCAAGCAATTAATGGTTATAAGATGTGCGTTAAACACAGATTCATATTTCATGAGAAAATGCGTTGAGCATGGGTTGTCTATGCACATCTATAGCTGCTGTTTTTGACAAGTTCGTAATGCAATTTGAATGTCAGATTCAGTTGGAAGCAGAAAGATGTATGATTCAGATTCAGATTCATTCGGACCCACAAAGAAGTCAGGCACGAAAGTATTAAAGGTAGGGGATTAGTCGAGCTCATCTGGGACCAATCGGATTAGTATTTTTTGAAAATTCTAGTAAATTTAGCTAGAGTTTCCGGTTAGATGTTTTTTGTGGTTTAATATTTGGTGTTTCTTAGCAGCTCTTGAAACAATCATGTTTTATCTCTTGCCCTCATTAGTGTGAGAGTGGTATTTTTCAGGTGAACTATGAAGACGTGATTGTACGGCTTGTGGTGGGAATTGATATTTGGGAGGAGGAATATGACCACAAGTTTAGACGGATTGAGATGAGACGGACTGAGTACCCAAGAATGTCTTTGGATGACCTAAAATCCAAGATTTTTGATCTTTTCATGCTGAAGGGGGATCCCGATGAGCTTAATTTAAGATATAAACACGAAGATGGTGATTTTATCAGTATATTAAATAAAGAAGGTTATTATGGTGTATTCAGACCGGAGCTCAGCCCTGTTTATGTGGAGGCATCGTTGAGTAGGAGCGAAGGAAAATGCAGTGAAGTTAGCTTTCATAATTTGGGGCCATTTGGTGGAGGAGGGGGAATAGACTGGAACGATGGAAAATTTGAAGGAATAACTGGAATTACTGTAACCATGAGTTCGGTATCGGTGCTTTCCATTCAATTTAGTTATGCTACTGAAAAGGGTACTACTTATACCGCAGCTCAACACGGAGGAGCAGGAGAGGCTATTTGTACGGTAATTAATTAATTTGCCTTATACGAGTGATTTTCATTTTCAGTTTTGTTTCTTGCTAACATTCTCTGCTGTTTCTTACAGAGATATTTGCTCTGTTTGTATGGTGTGCAGGAATTTAAGTACCCAACTGAAAAGCTTCGAAAGATAAGTGGATATTGTGGACTTGTAGAAAATACGTGGACAGTCATCAAAGGTTTATCGTTTGAAACCAACCTTGCAAAATATGGTCCATTTGGTGTAGCAGATTGGGCTCCTTTTGAGTTTGATTTGAGATCAAGAGATGTAGTTGGTGTTTATGGCCAAGCTTGTAATAAATATGTGAGTTCTATTGGTCTGCACACACTTTGCTAATGCTACCAAAACACAACTTGGAAAGTGAACCTAAATCACAGCTATGAATCTGCTTTGTTTGTAAGGAAAGCTCTTAATCTTCTCTGTTTCATCTCTGTCCGACCATGGTATATCAGATATTTAGTGTTATAGGTTTTTTACTAAGTGTGAATAGAGTTTATTCGGTTAGTGGTATTGTTCTGTTCCTTTGGATGTGTAAGGCTGTGAGTTTTGAAATCGTAATTTGCTTTCTGTATTGCCATGTAGCAGCATTTCTATTTCCAAAACAGAAAATGAAGCTATAAAAGTTGTTGTTAAGGAAATCTCGTCATCTACATTGTTCTCTGGTGCATTGCTTCTGCATTAAGTGCAAGCAGGTTTAATTTTGTCTGATGCCAACATCTTGATTCATTCTCTAAGAGTTAAAAAGGCTTTTGGAATTTAAACATTTTTATAATAAATAATATTTTGTAGTCTTTCTTTGTACTATCATAATTAATATATTTTTGTTTGTCAAATAGCAGAACATTATATACATATAATTACAACTCTGCCTTGTCCTTCACAAGTCAATTGATTTTTTATTTTTACAAATCAATTTATTTATTTATCTATTTTTAAGATATGCCATTCTTGTAATATGAGGGGGCACTAATTTGTGGACAACATTTCTTCCATAAATGGATGTTGATAATTGAAGTATAATTATACCAACTTTTCCTTTTTCTGTCTGAATTATGTGCATTGCCACTTTCAAAGGGCTGTTTAATCAACTACGGAGAGTAGTTATGGATAGATAAATTGGATGTCCATGTGAAGGTGGGACACATAATTTTCTTTTTAAAGAATTTAAAATTATAGTTTGTAATGAGGTATTGAATAGGGTGTTAATAGTGGATTTGTAAGAATATTTTCTAATATTAAAAAAAAAAGAATTGGGTTGTGAGCATTTTTATTTTCTTTTATAAGAGAAAAATACTACTACATTATAAAAAAATTGCATTTGCATTTAGGCTTGGTAGTGACCAAGCTTTGAACATTTTGATTATTTTTTTAAAATGTTAAACTATTTTTACTTTTAACATTTTAAAATTTATATTAGAACTTTATAATTCAATAAACATTAATTTTTTAATTTTATAGGTTTTAATATTTTTAAAATATTATATAATATTATAATTTTATTACTTCCATTATTGATTTAAATGCATTAATCTATCTATCAAAGTTAAAATTTGATGAACATCTCACCAATTTGTCAAAATGTTCAAATTAGTTGATAGATTTGAATTTGAAGTTGTTTGATCAAGTGAATGAAAGTCTAGAGTTTATAGTGAACTTTAGATAATTTTAAACTTTCCTATTACCAACCTAAAATTTGGTAGTTAGGAGTCAAGATCATTCAATGCTCATTTTCTCCATGTGTAAACTAAATCAACAATTAAGATAATCATGAAAATAAAAGCTTCTATAAATATAAATACACCCACAATATCAAAGCTAATAGTCCACAATAGAGAGACTATTTCAATGGAAATTAAAATAAACATATAACAAAATTTATTCTAAATTTGATTGAGGCATCTCCCATTATTTTTTTATTTGATTCATTCCTATTTAATTTTTTTGACCTTTTATTTATTGGGGCCAAAAACTTTAGAAGAAAAAATGTCAAAAATTAGAATAATGCTAGATATTAATAAATATATCCAAAATATCATTATTCATATTATAAATATTTAAATAGATCAAATTCTTCTATTTTACATATTAAAATAATAATCATAAAAGATTAAAAAGAAATATAGTTCTCAAATACAACACAAAATTTATATATATGTTAGTAATAAATTTCCACCTTTATTTTTTATAACTTAGGTTCAATTGACAATGGATTTTTGACTTAGTTTAAAAAAAACAACTTTTACTTTCAAAGTTATTTATTATAAATGTGGTCTTCATTTCTACCCTTTAGTAAAGAGGTGAAAAATATCTATCCAGTTTTTTTTTTTTATAATTTAATTTTTGAAATATGTAATAATATTTCATGTTTCCAATGATATGCTCCATAGTATTAAATATGATATATGAAGATACTAAATGCATTCCAATATATGAAGAATATATATAATATTTATTTAGATACTTTTATACTCTTCATATGTTGGAGCATACATATTAGATAATATATAAATATGAATATTATATATTATAAATATACATTCAATATTATATCATTTTTTTTTTTTTTTTAGACTGCAGGAATCGGGTAGCACGACCCCCTATAAACTGCAGTGCGCCTGGTAAACTTTTTAACGTGACCGGCGGCGCTGGCGCGACACGCCCTCCGGTACCACGGGACGGGGGAGACTAGAACTCGTGACCAGCAGAGCCGCAACGGAATTACTTAGCCAACCGAGCTAGGGCCCCCGCCCATTCAATATTATATCATATTCTTCATATGATATAATATTTTATTTAAATACATAGATATATGAAGAATGGATATTTAAAAATAAATTATATTCATATTAAATATATGTCTTTATTGTTTTTATGAATAAATATTTAGATTATCATTTATAAAATAACAGTACACATTCTAAAAAAAGGTGAGAAAATAAAGTCATACCCTTAGATTGTGCATGGGGCTACAATTTGGAGCATTAAAATAAATACAAGGTTGCTAGGTGGTGAAAATAATAGAAGAGGGGGGAGGAAGAGGGTCTCACTTGCTTGATTTGCTCCATACATTAACAAATTATAAATTTTCCATGGGAGGATCTCACCCACCAACATATATATCTTTCTCTTTCTCTTTCTCTTCTTTTGTATTATTGGTTATTTTTAATGAACCAAGTTGATCTCACAAAATATCTTATAGAATTGTCATCTTCCAATGGTTAGCTAATTGGAGGAATTGGCCAACGAATGAGGGAAAGCTTGTAAAGGCTTTCCTCCTACACTTTGGGCTCTACAAAATTTGGGAGGGTGATCCCACAATGTAATTTTAAGATCCGATGTGTCATTTAACCTCATATATTGTAAATAACAAATAATTTCTACTTATAATTACTTGACAATTCAATAGTTGCAGAGATACGGAAAATACTTTACACATTAATTGTTTCAAAATAAATAGAGGATGGTAAACCTTGACTTGACATATATTTCAACAAGAATTTTAAAGAATTAAGTGATTTGAATGTATTGTTTGTGAATGATCAAGAATACCACAACACAAACATAAATCCTAGAACAATGCCTTAATCTAGGGTATAGAGTCACGTCAAATGCAAACAAACTTGAAAATAGGTCAACACTTAGTATCATAGAGCTTATACAATTTTGTATTACAACATCATTCTCAATTACTCAAAACCATAACTCATTATCATATCCTGACACTCAAACCATTTGAATCTATGATTTCATCCAAGCAATTTAACCAATTCTTTGAATTAGGACAAAGAAAAAACCATACATTCATCAAAAACAATAAAGACCATTGAAACAACCCTTGATTATTTCATTGATAATCTAAATGATGAATACACCAAGAGAGAATTGGCTTTAAAGATATGACATTCTTTATATTTCAAATGCTAGTACTGCTATCAAAAGTGTTTACAAAAATAAAATGATCATAACCTAAATGTAAAATCTATTCTATTATGTATATTGTTCTTTACATGATTTTTCTTTGAGATCAATCAACAACCTGTACAATTGGCTCTAAATTTTCTTTTATAAAAATAAGGGAGAAAAAAAAGCCTCAGGCTAATGTACACATGTCACATTTTCATTTGACATTTCAATTACATTTCAAAAGATTGTTATATTTTCCAAAACTTGAGGGATATATCCACATGATACAAAAGTTATTTCCCATTCATTGATGAAGATATTTCTCATCTTCTAAAAGGCTCTTTTGTCGATGAAGATGCTATTTCTATAAGAAGCAACACCTTTTCCATGTGCTTCCAAAATTTGAAGATAAAAAGCATGAAAACAAGAAGAAAAGAAAAGATTAAAGCATCTCCACATCAACACCATGTAGTCATCACTTTGAATTGGGGAAGATGCAATATTTGCATGTTGATATATCAAAGTCCTAATCAATACTATTTCCAGGCCATATATCATATTCATTCTGTTGCAATAATTCTTACTAAAAAAATAATTTGATTAACTAAAGACATCAATACCAAAACTCATCACCATCTTGCCATTGCAACAACCTACAAGTCTAGGATACCAATATACTTTGTCTTCCAGAGCTCAAAATCCTCATTAGAAGGACAATCAAATGCAATGACTTCATCTACCTTGATCATGTATTGGCTATATTTTATAACCACTTGGTTGGCCTCTTTATCAAATTCCCCAAGGAAAATACCTATGTAATAAAGATTGTCCATACTATTCTTTAGTATTTCTATTTCAAATCCATCACAAATCAATGATGCCTAAGTTGCTATCACACTGATTTGCTTCATCCTTCCATTGTTGGAGAGGCTTCACTTCACCAAAATCATTCTGAATGTTAGGGAGTATACTAAAACTCTACTAATCAAACCTCTGCATTAGCTCCCTAATTTTCTTCTCAAATGGCTCAATCAACCCTTGAAATTCCTTAATCTCATTTATAGTTTTGAGGGTTGGGACAATGTTGGGTGGCTTATTGGCATCATGCTTTGATCCAATAGCCATGTATCTCAAATCCTAGAATTTTGGGATTGATTTTTCCATCAATGGGATAACAACTTATTTATCTCAAAATTCATTATTTCATCAAACATGGAAGAATAATTTGAATGAATAATATTTAGCTTTCTCTCAATATTTTTATTTAAATGCCGCAACACCATTGTCACAATCTTCGTATTACTCTCATAAATTGATTGGTCAAAGTGTTGGAATTTCTCCTCATAAGTTTTGAGTTTCTCTATTAAATCTTCCTTAGTAACTTCCTTTGTGGGAGGTGCAACTGATGTATTTGGAGGTTACTATGCAATGGGCACATCAATAGGACTAGGAGGTACAACCTCTATTAAAGTTAGAAGAGGTGAACATGTAGGAGAAGAAGGTGTTTTCTTCGATGGTGATGGAGGAGGAAGAATTTCTACTTGTGAAGGGCCTTGGGAATGCATTGATTGAAACTTTTCTTTTAACAATGCAATCTCCAATTACATCTCAACAATAATTTGTTGTCCCTTATTGTACTCAGCCACCGTACCATTGTAATTTTTCATGAATTTGTCTCTTATCTATTAGGGATTCCACTATGGATTTTTGTGAATTGAGCTACATTCACAAACAATGTAGCTGGCTCTAGTATAGTTGTATCAAATACTCTTTTAATTACCAATCCTCCTCTCAAACCTGTAGCTAGTTTTGCAAGCTATGGCTTCTTATTTTTGAGGGCTAGGGCCCAAATAACCAATGTATTCCATTGAGCACTAAATTTTGACCACTGCGGAGCTAATGCCACCTCTTCCTTAGTCATACAAATAGCGGCATCATGCCTCCTCATTGTATAAAAAAAAATCTTCGAAGAACGATCCCATTCTGGAAATAAGACGACACCAATTTTTCTAACCAACTCCCTTCCCTCAGATGTTGTTATATCTTGATACTTAGCCCTCATTTCCTCATGAGCTTTAGCCTCTATAACTTCTGTTGGAAATTCAATATTTAAAATCATCTTCCTATCTACACTTTCAACATACTCATCTTTTCAGGCTCTTTAGAAATATTCTTGAAAATATTTTGTTCTTACAAAAGCATCATCATTCATAAACTTCTTACATGCCTCTCCTATTGACATCATCAACATTGTTTATCCCACTTAAGTCGACTTTACTCAATTTGAGGCTTAGAATTTGTTGCACTATGTCTCTTGAGGGAGATGGCATACCTTGCCTATTTTCATCTTTAGTGACAAAATTCTCTTCATTAGAATCATTTGTGGAGTAATCCACAAGGGCATTTGATCCCGCCTTTTTTTTCTTTATTGGTGGCTCTTTTGGTGGAGATGGTCCTCTAGGTGGTGAATCAAGTTTAATGATTTGTGGGATGGATGAATGTGGTGGTGAAGGTAGTGGTAGTTGTGGTTGAGGAGAATATTCCCTTGATCCATATGATTGGGTAGGGGTGGCAATTGTTAGTTGCTTCTTCATAGTACTCTTCCTCCTAGCAAGCATATGCACCTTCTTTGGTGGCTGGTATGCTTTCCTTCCTTCAAACATAAGGGATTTCCCCTTATCTTTTTATTCAGTAACAATATCCTTTCCTTTGTCTTGGATCACATTTTCCTCCAATTTTCCAACAACATGATCAAAATTCTAAAAACTTGCTTCCACTCTCAATATCTCATTCTTTATATCAGAGATAGCCTTGAATTAAGGATCCTTTACTTTCTTTTCTCTCTCTAATTTATTGAAAATAATCCACTTCGTGTTTATATCTTCTTGTATTTAAAAGTTAAAAATGTTTCTGATAACATCCTTAGGGAAAGAGAAGTTATGAACAAATCTCCATGCCTTCACCCTTTCTTTCAACCATACCATAAAACCTTTAGGGTCATGATTCCTATGGGCATTCCATTTCATTCCAAAATTCTTAATTTTGTCAATAATATTCTTCCATCCTCTAGTTGTCATGAGAAAGTATGAAAATAAAATGTAAGCAGGAAAGAAAGTTCCTTTCCTCATGTTAACCAAATGCTTTTATTCAACATCTCCAAGCTACCACATGACCTCAGGGAAGCCAACCCTTAGTGGTACATATTTGGGAAGCACATGAGGTGTTTTATCTATTCCATATACATGGAGGATTATGCAATATTGAAAGGGAATTACATCTCCCTAGTTATGGTCAATCCCTAGATTGGTCCTCCTCTCCTTAGGTATAAGGAAGTCGTGTAATTCAATTGGAATTCTTGGAATATTCGGTACCAAAAATCTCATCAATTCGAAAGAAAAAATGTTGGAAAAGACCAAAAAAATAGATTTTTGCTCATGTCTATCCAAAAGAGGGGTCCATGTTTGGATATGCATATCAATACCATTCACCTATCTCTTCAACTGGATGTCACTGCCAAAGAAATCAACACCCTTGTACAAGAACAAGGAGTGCCACTAGAAACTCACTCTTGTCTCACCATTCTTCAAAGCTAATAGAGCCTTATGTATCTCAAACAAATAAGTAGAAAAATTATAAGAGGTGTTGAGAGTGGAATGTTGTATATTTTTAGCCATGTACATGGGTGTAATTAGCATGCCAAAAACTGGATCATACCCTGGAGTTTGAAAAAGGGAGTAGAAAGTCTTCTGGAAGTAAATTGTAAAATAATCAATTGGGAAAGGTTCTCTATCAGAAGGACCTAGTACAAATTTTCTCCCTCCCATCCCCACTACCAAGAAGTGTGACAATACAAATACCTTGATTAAGGGTGTGCACATCCTAATCATGGGTTAATTAAACTAATCCAGATTAGAAGAGGATTATGGAGGATGTGACAAGGAGAGAGAAAAGAGGGAATTTAAAATTGATTTAAATTCAAAAGGCTAGGTGACTATATTAAATAAATGATATATTTATTTAATTTAGAGAAGAAGGATGAAAGGTAAAGTATTTAATTATTAAATTAAATACTTTAGGAACCTTAGGGAAAGGGGAAATATTAATTAAATATTTATTTAACATCGATGAAATAGACGAATAAAGGAGATAGATTTGACCATATGGGAGTGGTCAAATTTGGATGTCTACAGTTGCAATATAGAGTAGCAATGGTTTTCCTTCGGTTGATGTTACTAGTATAGGTGGCGACATCAGATATTGTTTGAGTTGATTGAAAACGGCTTCACATTTCTCATCCCATTTGAAAGAAATATTCTTGTGTAACAAATGATTGAAAGGATGAGTTTTATGAGCCAATTGTGCAATGAACCTCCTGATAGACTAGAATCATCCCTGTAAAGATCTGAGTTGGCTAATATTTTTAGGAGGCATCTCCATAGTGGCTTTGACCTTCGCAGGATCCACTTCGATGCCTTTGGCTGATATAATGTATCCCAAAAGTTTAGTTGGTGTCACGTCGAATACACATTTCTTGGGATTTAACCTCACATTTAATTTCTCTAGTCTAGTGAAGATCTTTTCTAAAATTTCCAGATGTCCCTCTGTAGTGAATGATTTTTCCAATAAGTCATCTACATAGTCTTCCATAAAAGTGTGCATCATGTCATAGAAGATGGTGGTCATTTCTCTAGATGATATGTGGCTCTAGCATTTTTCAACCCAAAAGGCATTACATTCCAGTAGAAAGTTCCCCAAGGATATACAAAGGTTGTCTTATCTTGATCTTCGGGTGCTACCTTTATCTGATTGTAACCAGAAATGCCATCCATAAGTGAGAGAATTTCATGTCTTGTTGTCAAGTCTACGATGATGTAAATGTTAGGTAGAGGGAAATCATCTTTCGGGCAAGCCTTGTTGAGATCTCTGAAATCCGTGCATGTTCTGATGCTTTTATTTGGTTTTGAAACTAGCACAATGTTTGATATCCACTCAACATAGTCAATAGGTATGATAAATACCGCATCCAGTAGCTTCTTCAATTCAACTTTCACCAGGAGGGCGATGTGTGGATGCATTTTCCTCAACTTTTGTTTCACTAGTTTTACTATAGATGGTAGTGATAAATGATGCATGATGAGATCTGGATCTAAACCTAGCATGCCAGTGTAGGACCACATAAAGTTGATTTGCCTCTCTTACAATAACTTAGTGAATTTTGCTTTCTCTTCCACTATCATGGATGCTACTAGATATAAAGTCTTGATTGTTTCAATTGTACCAACATTGATGGATTGCATAGGTTCAATCAACACTAAAGAACTCTCATGATAATACTCAGGAAGAGTGTCAAATCTCCCATATTTTGGTACCTCAGTGAGGTTTTCACCATGAGATGAACTCCTTATTTTTACTTTTTCTTGATCTAATGCTGCCATTGAATGGTTTTAACCATTAGATCTATTTTTATATTCATTGTTTTGCAGCTAAGAGATTTGGAACTCCGCTTGTTTAAAGCTTCATTATGAGATTCACTCGTGGAACATCTTTCAGGAGTATCAGAGGAAAGGAAGTTTACATTGGCATCATCATTTGGAAAGATAGGCATGTTAAGTAGTTCATTTTGGTCCTAGCCAATCAGTTCAGGATGTATCAATGGCAAGGAATCATCAGATTGGCTAAGGTCAAAAGGGGTAAGTTTCATGATGGAAATATCATTAGATTGTTCAATAGCAATATTAGGGTCTATGACGTTACTCTCTTTCGAAGTATCTATCTCGATCGAAGTCTAATCGTCTTCACTTGAGTCATAGATATGCAGTGATCCAATTTGAAGTGGTCTATAACTCGAGCTCTATCCCTCTATAGGTGTTGGTGTATAATTTTGTATTACATCAATTTCCTTATCATGACCAGACTCTTTAGAGAGAGAATCTCATTCATATTCATTAGAATCTATTTTGGAATTATCTCTCAATTGAAGGATTCTCTCAACAACATGTTATTTGGTTTCTTCTTTGGATCCTTCTCTGTATCCTAGTTCTGTTTTGTCCTTGGAATTCATTGTAATGGGATGAATTTGTTCTATGATGCTCTCTTTTCTTTTACCAACAAGACCTTTTCCCTCATACCCCATCTTTTCCAAGATTATCTTCCTTTTTCCATATTGCTTTGTTTGTACTTTTGAAGTGGATGCTTGCGATGCTTCATCATCTTTGTATAACCAGTTTAAAACCTCGTGTTCTGATTCATCCACTAAGGTGCCTTATTTTACAAAGGTGCCATCAAAAAGTGTGGTTGGTTGTGATGAGTGTTGTCTTGATGTTGGTTGCTGCCATGATATGATTTAGGAGAAGATGAAAGTTATGACAAACACAATGATTGCTCAAATGAGTATTCCCCCATGCCTTTATCTTTCAATTGTGTCTTTTCAACTTGTTTAGACAATGAAGTGAGTTGACTTTCCTGATTGGATGGAATAGAATCATTGATACCCTTATCTTTTGACTGGTCCTTTTTCTCAACCCACTTTGACATGGAATTCAGTTGTCTTTCATTGTTTGATGAACTAGGCATTGAAAATTCCCTGTTGTGTGTCACAAAAGTATCTTGGGTTGTTTTGAGTGTGTTGCAATATTGGGGGTTGTTGGAATCAACTGTAATAGTGATTTCTTGTCTGTTGAAAGGAAATTTCAGACACTGGTGATATGTTGAGGGCATTGCTTGCATCTCATGAATGTAAGGATGTCCTAAGAGTATGTTGTATTTTAACTCCTTGTCCAACAATTGGCAGATTATGTCTTTGAAAATGGTCCCACTTGAATTGGTAGCACAATCAACCCTTGGGAATATCTCTCCTCGTCATCATAGGATTTTATAGTGATTTTCCTTCTAGGATCAATAGCATTTTTTGAATATCCAAGTGCACAGACAAGTTTTAGAGTGCAAATATTTAGACCAACTCCTCCATCTATTAGAACATGTTTGACGCAGTGCTTGTGGATTAAGACCTCAATGTGAAGGGAAATGCTACATGGATGGGTGATTGATACATAATCATGTTCAAAAAATGATAGGCAATGAGGTGTGGTCAAGTGTCCCAGCATAGCTTGAAATTGGCAAACTTCCAAGTTGTTTGGTATTGTGGTGGCTACTAGAGCTTGTTCTATGATTTCCTTATGCACTGGTGAAATCTTGAGAAGCTCTAATATGGATATTTGTGTGGGTATTTTCTACAACTGATCAATTATGTTATATTGTTTTGCAGGGACAAAAGTTGCTTTGGATGTGGAAGGGGTAGCTCCTTTTAATGTTACCTTGGCTTTTCCTCTTGTGATTGCATTGACTGGTGAATTGTCTTGTTATTTTCTAATTTTGATGAAATTTTTTTGATTGTCATTTGTAGTGATGTTTGTGATCAACTTGATTGGCACAATGTCATTGATTTGATGTGAGGTAGTGCTAACTTCTCGGTGATGATTTTTAGCTGCAATGATGTTTTGTTCATGTTCAATGGTGCTATCATTTATAGAGTTATTAGTTGCAACAAGATCTTGCTTGTGGTGGGTTTGATCATCAACCACTTCGATATGAAGAATGGCATTGTCATAAATGTAGTTCATGTTTTTTCCTTTGGTGTTTGATGAAGAAGATTTTCCTTTTTCATATTTTGGTAGAGGGTTCTTGAATGCTCCATTATCATTGTTTGTTTGGGGTCCTAAAAATATGGTCTTGTTGTCAATAAAGTCTTGTATCAAAATTTTCAATTACATGCAATCATTGGTTTTATGTCCTTTATTTATGTGAAAGTCACAAAAATGAGCATCACCCCACCATGAAGGTTTAACTTGTGGTTCCCAATTTCTTGGCTCTGGTAATGTTATAACTTTGGCTGCGAGAATCTCCTTTAATGCCAATTCCAATGATTGTCCTAAAGATGTCAACCTTCTTCGATTTGATGATGTCCGATATGGTGGCGGTTTTGATTCAACATTACCTTGGCTATTGTTTTTATTGACATTTTGGTTGTTGGGTGGATTGTTGTTCTGAGTGGTTTTGGTGGCAGGTGTTGTCAAGTTGAATATTGGTTTTGCATTTTGTGTTTCAACTGAAGCATCATTGTTACCAACATTCTTGTTTCATTTCCAAAACTTTGGTTTATCACTATTGTTGTAATTGTTGGAGGAGTTTGATGAGTTGTTTTCATTGTAAAGTTTTGTGACTCCTCTCCTGATCAAGGATTCTTCGATTTTAATCCCATTTTCATTCAACTTCTCGAAGGTAGGTGGACATTGTAATTCCAATCTATAACTCATTTCATCATCTAGATTGTCAATAAAAATCTCCATCTTTTCTTTTTCCGGTATGGGACAAGAATATCTTGCAAACATCCTTCTCCACCTAAATGCAAAAATACAAGGAATGATTCCCCTTTTTCTGTTTGGTATTGCAAAGGTCTTTCATTTTTATTTCATGTTGAATGTTGTAAGAATATTGAGTGATGAATTTATTAACCAACTCTTCAAAGGTTTTGATTGGTGGTGCAAGTTTTGAGAACCATTCAAGGCATTGTCCACCTAGGCTGTGTGGGAACAGTCTCATCAAGTAAGTTTCTTCATGTGCAAAATCAAGACTCATGGTTCTAAATTCCCTCACATGATCTATCAGATCGGTTTTACCATTGTATTTTTCATACTTTGGGAATTCACTATGTTTGGGAAAAGGAATCATGCTAATATTTTGATCGAAAGGGTATGTACAAATATCTTGTAACAAGTATTGTTTTGAGGTTCCCCTTTGCATGTCAAGCATTTGTTGTTGGAGGTTTTTTATTTGATGATTTAGGGCAACCACTTGTTCTGAATCATTTTTAGGCCTTTTAGGAGGTGCTTTTAATTGATTAACATCAAAGTCATCAGACAATTTGACACCTTGTTTAGCTAGCATTAGTAAGTATTTTTCCCCATTTCTTTCAAAAATATTTTCTAAGCACTTGTGGAAATTTGGATCTTGTTCCGCATTTTGGATGTCTTCCTTAGTTATTTCATCACCTTCAGTGTTGTGGCTTCCATGGAAAGGATTTTCTTCAAGTTCAGCCATGGTGTTTTGAGTTTCAATGTTTGGAATTTCGATGTTTTGAGTTTCGATATTTTGAGTTCCAATGTTAAGTTCTTTTTCCTTGTGTTTTTAATTTTGTAATCTTGTTTGAATGGGCATGCAAGTGTTACACATTGACTAAAATTTGATCTTTGTTTGGAAGAGTGCCAAGGATGGAAACTAAGTCGAATAGAATGACAAATTCTATTGATGAGACCAAGTTTGATTTGATTATACAACTTTTTTTCGTGAGGAAAGGATGATAAATCCCGATGATGAAAGTTAGCTTAACAATCAAGGGTATGATAAGTTTGATGATTTAGGCACTTTGAGATGTTAGAACTTGGTTTAATTTGATGAATTCCACTTGTAGAGGTCAGTTTTGACAAGTTTAAACTCTATTATACCTGAGGAATGATTATGAGCTGAAAAAAATTATGAATTCTAGTTCAAATTTTGAAATAGGTGATGAATTTAACTCTCGAGTTTTGCATTTACTGGATGCACTAAAACAGAGCTTGTATGTGCTAAAAGACTACACCGATGCATTGGAGGACAACCTAGATAAGCTAGAATCAAGGATGAATGCACTAGTATATTGACTAAATGCACTATAAAACTACTTGAATGTGTTGAAACAGAGGATGAATGCGCTATAAGAATGCACAAATATGGTAGAAGATTGTTTATATGTACTAAAATAGTAAATGTATGCACTGTAAGACTACACAGATGTGCTATAAGACTAACTAAATGCACTGGAACAAAGGAAAAATGCGCTAAAAGACTAATGAGACACGCTATAAAATTTACTGGATGTGTTGGAACAAAGGATGAAAGTGCTAAAAGACTGATTAGATGCACTATAAGATTGGCTAGATGTGCTGGAACAGAGGAAAAATGCACTATTCTAGAAAATTTCAATGTTTTTGACAATTTGTCCTATTTTAAATCCTTGAATCTAAATGTTATTAAGGTATGATCGGATGGACAGTGAGTTTTGCTTGGTTTCTAGTTTGTAAAGTTGTGAGAATCAAGTGTTCAAATGGATGATTTTTGAATTATGACTTCAAACATAGTAGCAAGTTGTCAAATAGTTGTGTCAAACCTAGTAACTAAACATTGAATGTGCATTCAAGAATCTATTATGATTCTTTCAATTTCCACAGGTATAACACAAAATAAGACAATTCAAGTACTTTTATATTCTCAAAGGTCACTTTAAATTCCATAACCCACATCTTAAAACCATGTTAGCTCACACAACACTGTCACCCTAGAGGGCACCTATGTTTTTTCCTTTCTCGGGTCTTAACCAAAGCCAAATCCTCTACTTCTGGCTAGTAATTCTTGATGGTTATATGGTGAGTATCTTGCGGGCAGATTCTTGCCTCCCCTTGTACTGTGTTATAAAAAGTGTTCAAAAACTGACTCAGATAGCTTCTATACTATGGTTCGTAGAAAGGGTTTCCATTCGGTGAGGAAGATGATAAACTCCCTTAGGAAACCTCCCAAACTTTAGAACAAAGGATTTGGGGATGGGTATGTGCAGGATCATCATGGAAAAATTAGGCCCTTAAGTGGCAAAAAATTTAGAAAAATCAGAGTTAGGCAACTTGATGTAAAAATTTGAATAAGTTATCTATATTATTTCAAAAATATGTAAAAATAGAATCTGTAGCAAATTGAATGTAGTTTCTAAACTATTAGGTGTGTTGAAAAAAAAAATCTATTTGGTGAAAAGTTGAAATTTCAATGTAGTAGTACTTAAATTTCAGGGAAAAAATAAGAAGTAGGTGTCTGTCTGACCACCCTAACCACAATAAAATGATAATTTTTTTTATAAGATTTTAGATATAAGTAGATGACTCATGTCTCAATGTGATGCATTTTTTTTTTTCAAAGTAAATAATTAATTATGCATTTTTTGTGACAACTTTAAAAAAATATATAAACTCGTATGTTTGACCACCTTAACTTTGGGTAAAAAAAGAAGTCGTTAGCCACATATCCATCATATTTCCACTTTTTGGCCCATAATGATCCTGCACATACCCGGATGGTTATCACTATGCACTACCATCAAATTGCGGACTTTCCCCGAATTCACATTTGTTTATAGTGGGTTGGAAAACTTGACTTTAGTTGTTCCCACTTAGGTCATTCTCATAGGGTGAGTAATTTTTCCCACTACGACAGGCCTTCTAAAGGTGTTAATAAAGCATAAAATAGTGAGTCTTGAATTCTAGTCACCCAGTTAAGGGGAAAGCATAGGGCTATCACTTCAAGCATGAAAGACAAGGGGTTCAATTAACCTTCTAATTAAGCTAGATGCCTATCTTAACCAAAAGAAAGCATTAAATAACTCCAGCCCCTGCATAAATCATTAGTAGTTGCATAAATTTGTCTTTGACCATAGTATCATCCACTTGCAAGCAGAAAGCACTAATTAGTTCTTGAAATTTTTAAGATTTTGCAAATTTTGACTTATGTGCTAAAAAAGTCATCCAATGCATTAAAATATCATTCCAATGTGCTAAAATAACTACCCAATGTGCTATAAGAACTCATGAATGCTCTAAAAGAACAACTCAATGTGCTATAGAAATGAATAGATGCCCTAAAGTATTGACTGAAAGCGTTGAAAGACTCCCTGAATACACTAAAATAGTTGTTGGATGTGCTGAAATAAATATTGTATGCATCGTAACAGGCCCCATATGTGCTGAAAGATTTGTCATATGCGTCGTAATAGACCCCAGATGTGCTAAAATATTTGTCGTATACATCGAATTAACTCATGGTCATGCTAAAACATCACGTCTAGCCTGTTCACAAAAACTTCTAAAAAAGAATTGTTAAAAATGGGGTTGAGCCCCACAGTGGGCGCCATTTTATGTGTGTGAATTTGTGGGGGTTATTATATCAATAAATAAGACACACAAACACCAATGAGATGTATTATATTAAATATTTGAATCATAAACTAATCAAATGAAAGAAAAAAAAATCTCTAAAATCATTCAATTGTTCTCTATTCTCAAGGATTTATTAAATCATATTGGCTCTTAGATTTTATGTGTGCACTATGATTGTTAAAATGACAACTTGAGAAACAAGATGTTGTATAATGTAAGAAATCTAATTCCTACATGAAACTATGTGATTAAAGCCATGATTCTATGATATTAATGTTGTTGTGATAAAACAAAGATTATGCTAAGATTATGATGCTAAATTCTATGATAAGAATGTTGTATGAAAGCTAAGATAATAACTAAAATTCAACTATAACTAAGACATGATTCTAAGTTAGAATGATAAAACAAATCTAAATGCTAAATGCTCTAACTATGAATGCTCTAGATTGCTCCAATGCTATCCCTGCATAATATGTTTGCTAAAAGATGTGATGATAAATTTTGTAGCAATGGATTGTATTTATAGTATTTTGAAAGCATCTTGTGATGTGACAACAATCAACGGTTAAGATTCAAACATGAGAGATGAATGGTGGAGATGGAATAATCTTGGATGTTCCCTTGACCAAAGGCAACATGCCAAATGTATGAGAGAATAAAGTGTGTGAGATTGCTAAGTGTCCAACATGTGCCTAAATTCAAATTACAAATTTAAATATTAGACATATTTAAATACATGTGACATTTGAGGATGTGGCAAAAGTGTTGTAGACATGTGCTTAAATTTAAATTTAATGAAAAGATTATTAATTAAATAAAACAAACCATGTGAATTTGTTTATTTAATTAAAATAGAAGAATGCGATTTTAGATTGAAGAATTAGAAGAGTGAACTATATAAATAAATTGAGAATATATTTATAAGTAGACGAATTAAAAGGGGTCATTAATTAAATAACTAGTATTTAATTAATTAATTATCTTGACCAATTTTAGGTGTATACACCCTCATATTACATTTTTCTCGAAACAAGGATAGATGGACTAACAATTCTCACTAAACATTTTTAGTAGTTCATAAAAAAGAGAGGTAGGAATAGGGACATAAAAATTTACTCATGAAAAGAAATAGTCGAACTAGTCTCACTAGGCTTCTTTAGTAGGAATGGCCTTACTAGACTTCATCCAAGGATTTGAACAAACACGCCTACCTATGGAACCAAGGATAGGGACTAACACATCTATCAAAGGTCATGCAATAATTTTGGATAGGGACAAATACATCTATCCAAAATCAAAGTTATGAATAAAAGTTCGCATAAACATTTTCTCACAACAATTATGATTAGGAACAATCTTACAATTAAATAATCACCAACTTTCATGATTGGGAACAAAAAAATCAATCATTCACCAAATAATTGTGATTGGAGACACACACATCCAATCACAAACACTCAACAAATGCGACTGGGGACATACACATCCAATCACAACATTAAGAGTTAGAGAACGAAGTTCTTGTTGTTGCATATGTATCTATTATTATATATCATTTCCACCTTGATGAAAAATAATACGAGACAATTATCGATATCATTTACAAATTGATTTGGTCTTTAGCCCTTTTTTGCACAATTATTTTTGTCACTAAAACAATTTTGCATCCCCATTGCTAGTGACTAACAAGAGGTTGTTGAATGCCCTCCAACCTTCTATACCTTCATCCTCCAGTTGGATTGCTACTTAAAAATTGTGGCTTTGATACTAGATTTCTAAGTGCTCCCCTCAAAATGGACATCACATACAAGCAATAGTACATCCATTTACAATTGAATTTTTTAAAATTTTTTGATTACTTTTTGACACTTATATTTTGAAAGATTAAAATTAGCAACCCATGAAAATGAACACCATTCTAAACAAAAAAAAAAAAGACAACTTGAATTTTAGAGTATAACACAAAATATATCCTTACAAAATTATATAACCCAAATCATCATTTGAATGATCACTCCTAAATAATGACTACACCATTCAACAGAGACCTTGCTATCAAATACAACCCACACTAAAACCAATTCATTAAGAGAAGATACACTTATCAAACAAGTAACACGTGACAATGGGTTGGATCAAAATAAGTCTTTTATAACAAACAACAGTATGACTATCATTGCATCAATTTTATATGCTATGTAAAATGAATTGAACTACAGTTTAAAAAAAAAAAATGCTAGCATCAACAATTTAGACATTTTTTGGTTTTATGCCATGCTTCAAATGAATAAATGTCAAACCAGGATTTCATTTCTTTTGTGCTTTTACATATAAAGACTAGTCGACTTGATGTACCCCACCCTAATTGGTCAATGGCAATGAATCTAAAAAACCCTGAGAAGCCCCATAACCATGAATCATCACTAAAGTTGGTGTGCTGCTACCATTGTGAATAGCAGACTCAAAGGTCACTGTATTAATAAACCGTGGATCACTACTCGAAGACTTGAACCATTCCACCTTAGATCCTAGAGGCCCATTATCAATGTTGACCTACTCTTGCACATACAAAGTCTTGACAATTTATTGCAGCATAATACACCAAGGTAAAAGGGTCGATAGCAATAGGAGCACTTACAAACTAATCTACAACTTGTTTTAACTGAACATTGAGTGTCTTTTCATATGACGATGTGAATTTTGCAGCCTTTGGATACACTTTTTTGTCTTAATGGTGTCAATTAGCGAGTAAATTCTTGATCGCTCACGATAGACCCATTCTGACTGCAAGTATTGCTCTGATGCATCACAGACCAATTTGATTTTTTAATTAAAAGAGAACCAATAGTTAGTAGGAACAACCATCAAGGAATATTTTTCTTACTTGATTGTGGAAACAACAAGATCAAGTCACTCGAAAGGGTTTTCATTAGCCAACTGCATATGCCATGGGCTCACATAGCTATTCCATAGATGTAGTATTGAGGATTGATGAATGCATCAGATTAGTGATGGAGGGAAGAGTAACTCTGATACGATGAGAGCATTATGAGAAGATTTTAAAAAAATAAAAATATATATATATATTTTCTTTCATTTTTTCATTTAATTATATTACATATTTATAGGAGTTCTATCTCCTATATTTTAGGAGGCCTCCTATAACAACTCTATGTAGACGAGTTCTTTCAACAAATAAAAATAAAAACTCTATAATTACTAATTTTTGTACTAACAACTACATGAATGATGTAATATTCCCAACAATACAACTAATTTTTTATTTCTAAATTTGAGAGTGCTTTATATTGCATACCCAAACATTAATCTTCCTTTTAGAAGAAGTACTCATCTTAACCCTACTATAACTACCCAAGCCAATGATAATGAAGTCTATTCTAAAGTATATGTTGAGAACCATTAGACAACCAAGATTTTGATCATGGTTCCTATGTGGAATCAATATTTTACACAAGAACTTACTGTTTAGCTAACACTGTATTGCATGCAAATGATATAAATGAAATATGCATAAAATCTAGCCTAGAAAGACCGAACCAAATATATGCAAACCTCATAAAGATAAAGTTTAGTATATTGATGTGTTGATAGCTTGGATGTCATTGCTCATGATTTTTGTAGCATGATGGTATGATCAAGATAGTTCAATAAAAAATTGGGTAGCATAATAGTAGCATAAGAAGCTATTGATGCAAATGGGATGGAAGGCCTCTCATTTATAGAATTTTCATGAGAGTCTAAATCAAGGGAAAATATAGATTGAGTGATGTATGATGAGGATTGATTGAGGATTAGGGTTTGGATAAAAGTTTGTAGTAATGTGAGAAGTGTCATATGAGGGATAAGGGCTAGATTTAGGATTATGATTAGTGAATCATCCTCATATGGATGTATATGATTATGAGGTTAAATGAGATGAGTGGATGAGATGAAAAGTTAGTTTGAATTTTGGGAAGTGTCTAGGTTCAATGAATCTAGACAAGGAGCTAGTTAGACATGTGAAGGGGAGACTTGTCACATGATGACAAGTTTAGATTGTGATCCATGTGAACAAGACTAGGATTAAATGGATAATGATAACAGATAAAGGTGAATTAAATAATGAAGGAAAAGGTAATGAGAATTAATTAGCCTAAATCAATTAATTACTTTAGTTGGAGGATTTGGGGATAAGTGCTAAAATTAATTAAGTAAATGTGAAATTTATTTAATTAGAGGTGATGGATAAGGGAAAAGGTTAAATTTATTAAATAAATAATAAATATTTATTTAATTAAATATTAGGATAGGTGAAGTCAAGTATGGCTAGATTAAGGTCACAATTTAGGTTTCTACATTTTACCACTTTTTGAGATGATGTTGCGACTAAGAGAAGTATATCATTTCAAAGAGGAATATTAAAATATAGTGGGCAAACGAGGGATAAAGACCAATGGCATGATGCCCCAGTTACTAGTGAGGATAAGGAAGGATGGATAAGAGGTAGTGGTATGCTCCCTCTAGAGGACATGCGGGTTCAAAAAACATAGGTGTGCTCTTGAAATGGATGAGAGGAATAGAGGATGAAGGATAAGAAGATCCCGAGGAAAATGATAGATGGAAAATGTCAAGTGCAAACATATACCTTATAATAATTTGATATAGAATACCATGATACCCTTGGGGTAATAGGATGCAAAGACTATGATAAATGTAAAAAATGAAAATACACACAAGAAATAAGCAAGCATGTACAACAAACCAAAAACAAACAAGGACTATGCTCTAAGTCAAGCTGAAAAATCGATTGATGGATTGATTGATTGATAATAAGGATGATAGAAAAGTTGATAAGAACAATACATTCCCCAAGGATTGTGTTGATAATGATAAGAACAACATGTGGATTGGGAATGATGCATCTCTATGATTAAAGGATCAATTGATTTCAACTAATTTGGATAAAGATCATATATTTATTATGGATTGTTATGAAATAACTTGCACAATAGAAGAATATGATATGAAATATGCTACAAATACTTGATAATAATTGAGAATAACAAGCCACTTCGAGGGGGAAAACCTCCAAATATCTCTAATGAGAACACACTTCACAACTTGATGATGAAATAAGACTCACAACCTCATATATATACCTATTTGTTCCTAGGATATCACCTAGGCCGACTTAGACACACATATATAAGTATTAGGCTGACCTAAACAACTAAATAACAATATACTAGTGATAATATAACTTAATAGAGAGTTAAGATAGCCACAAGCCGATTATTCATAACCCGATGTACACTAATATTAAGGGCGTAGCATGCCCCCCTTCTTCAAAGAAGCATTGTCCTCAATGCTAATCAAGTTTGGATACTTTTGAATGAACTCCTCATCCTCCCATGTGGCATCTTCAACTGGTAAATTCTTGTACATTGGATGAGATACTCAGTGAGAGTCCTATTCCTCAGCTTCTTTGTGTGTGTTTGACAAATGCACTCTGGTTCCAAAATGATTCTTCCTTCTTCATCGAGCTCTGGTAGTGTTGTTTGAGTGGGAATATTATGCCCAATGACCTTCTTCAAACAGGAAACATGAAAAAATTGATGTATCTTTGTTGTTGGTGGCAACTCAAGCTTGTAGGCAACACTACCAATCTTTTGCATGATTTGGTATGGACCATAATACCTTGGAGAAAACTTATTATTATTTTTTGGTTCCTTTAGTGATATTTTCTTATAAGGATGCAATCTCAAGAAGACCCAATCCCCAACGTCAAAAATTCTTTCACTACAATGTTGGTCTACCTATTGTTTCATTTGATTTTGTGCCATGGCTAAATTCTCCTTGAGTCCTGAAAGTACTTGTTGATGAAGCAAGTGGTCTTCTACTACCTGAACTCTTGGGGATAACTTTATTGATGATGTGATGGAAGGAGGATGATATCCATAAAGTGCCAAAAATGGAGACATTTTTGATGAGCTATGAAAAGAAGTGTTATACCACCATTCTGCAAGTGGTAGCCAATCTACCCACTGAGATTGTTTCTCTGAAGTGAAACAACATAGATATCCTTCCAAACACTTATTAACAACCTTAGTTTTCCCATATGATTGAGGGTGGTATGAAGAGCTATGAGCCAATTGAGTACCCAAACATGAGAATAAATCTTTCCGAAAGTAACTAGTGAAGATAGGATCATGATCACTAACAATAACCTTAGGTGTACCATGTAGCTTTTGGATATTCTCCAAAAAATATTTTTCCATTACACTTGTTGTAAAAGGATGTGATAATGCAATGAAATGTGCATATTTAGTGAGGCGATCAACTACCACCATGATGACATTATGACCTTTATATTTGGGAAGCCCTGTGATGAAGTCCATGGATACCTCTTCCCAACGCTGGCTAGGAATAGATAAGGGTTGCAAGAGACCTGGTGTCTTAATTGTCTCCCATTTATGCCTTTGACAAACCAAACATTCAACCACAAATTTTTGAACATCACCCTTTAGCCCTTCCAAAAAAAATTCTTTCTTGACTCGATGATATGTCTTCAAGAATCCTGAATGACCACCCACTAGAGACTGATGCAACTTTGTGAGAATCTTATGTTTAAGAGTGGAATTCTTGTAGAGATACAAATTCTCTTTATACCAAAGAGTATCTCCCTTCCAACAAAACTTATCTGAACTACTAGGATCACTTTTTAATTGTTTGATGAGATTACTTGTCGCAACATCATTTTTCCACTTTGCTTTGGCTTCCTCCACCCAATTTTCTTGTAATATTGAAAGGGAACACAATAAGGCTTCATCTTTCTCATCCTTCCTTGAAAGTGCATATGTGACAATATTTTCTTTCCCTTGCTTATATACAATCTCAAAGTCATATCCTAACATCTTAGTGACCCATTTTTGTTGCTCTTCAGAAGATAGTCTTTGTTCCAAAAAATATTTTAGGCTATCATGATCTGTCTTAACCTTGAAGTGTCTACCCAATAGATAAGGCCTCCATTGTTTCACTACATGGAGGATTGCTAGCATTTCCTTCTCATAAATAGGTTTTAGTTGATTCTTACCTTTTAATTGATGACTCTCAAAAGCAATTGATCGACCTTCTTGCATGAGCACTGCTCCTATCCCATTTCCAAAAGCATCACATTCCACAATGAATTACTTGGTGAAGTCGAGAGTGACAAGCACTAGAGTTGTACACATAGCCTCCTTCAATCTCTCAAATGCTATATTGGCAGACTCGTTCCAATGAAAAGAATCCTTCAATAGAGTGGTGAGAGATGCTGCTATTTGACCATAATTCTTCACAAATCTTCTATAGTACCTTGTCAATCCCAAGAAACCCCTTAGTTTCTTAATGGTTTTTGGAATAGGCCATTCCATGATAGCCTTAATTTTGTTAGGGTCCACCTTTACTCTTTCATGTGAAACTATGTGTCCCAAATACTCCACCTTTGTAAGACCAAAAACACACTTGGATGGCTTAGCATAGAGTTTATGATCTTCAAGTATTTCTAATGCTTGGTCCACATGTTGCAAATGTTCTTCCCAAGTCTTGCTATAAATAAATATATCATCAAAAAATACTAACACAAACTTTCTCAAGAACTTCTTAAAAATGGAATTCATCAAACTTTGGAATGTAGATGGTGCATTGGTAAGACCAAATGGCATCACCAAAAATTCATAATGACCCTCATGAGTCCGAAATGTTGTCTTAAAAATATCTTCCTCCTTAATCCAAATTTGGTGATAACCAGATCTAAGATCTAACTTGGTAAAATAAATAGCTCAATTCAATTCATCTAGAAAATCATCAATGACTGGAATAGGAAACTTATCTTTAATGGTGTACATGTTGATCACTCTATAATCTGAAAACATGTGCCAAGTATCATCCTTCTTACATACCATCACCACAGGCGAGGAGTAAGCACTTTGGCTATGCCTGATAATTCCTGCCTCTAACATCTATTCAACAATTTTTTCTATCTCACTCTTTTGTATGTGTGGATACCTATAAGGCCTGATGTTCGGTGGTTGAATCCCTAGGACTAACTGTATGGCATGATCATGATCCCTCTTAGGAGGAAGTCCTTTATGCATATCTCCAACAACTGAGTGAAGATCAATTATAGCTTGCAAATTTGGATGAGTAGGAGCATTAGATTGAGAGACTTCTAATGAACATAGTTGGGCCATAAATCCATCCACTCCTTTCTTAAGAAACTTTTGCATTTGATGAGAGCTTACCATTTGTGGGGATTTTTCCTTCAACCCCCTTAGCTCTACTATCCTTCCTTCTGATTGAAATCTCATGAATAGTTCTTGGAAGTTCATCTCAATTGTTCCCAATGTAGTAAGCCATTGTACTCCCAAAACAATATTTGCCGCACCCATGGATATCACATACATTGGGGTATCAAGTTGATAATATCCCATGGATAATTTAATGCTATGAAACTTCCCTGAAAAACTAACTATACCACTATCTGCAATCAAAACCTAAAACTCTGGAGCTAGATATATAAAACAGTTTAGACGAGTAGCTAACTTTTTGTTGATGAAATTATGAGTACTACCTGAGTCGATCAACACTGTTACCTTCTACTTCTTTAAGAACCCCACCACCTTGAGAGTTTGTGGAGCACTAAAACTTGAGAGTGCATGGCAAGAAATTATTGTTTGAGAATCATGTGATTCCTCATTTGACTCCCTTTCATCCTCTAGTATGGGTTCCTCTTCTTCTTCCTCACTTGGACCTTTAATATAGAACAATTTCTTTTCACTGCATTTATGTCCTCAATTGTATTTGCTATCACAATTGAAACACAACCATTTTGCTCTTTTCTCCTCAATTTGCTATGGATTCAACTTAGTAGGTTGTGTTGAATATCCTTTCTCTCTTCTCACATTAGCCCCTTGCTTCTTAGGAATCAAATACTTCTCCTCTACCTTGCGTGCTAAGATAAACGAATCATTTATGGAGCTAGGGCTAAACATGCGTACCTCATGTTGAATGTGATCCTTGAGATCACCCAAGAATAAGTCATTCAATTTTTCCTTTGTAATTTTATCCACTCTTAAGGATAGATTTTGGAATTGCTGAATATAATCCTTAACTGATCTTGTTTGTTGAAGTTTAGCCAGCTGGCTGAAGAAGTTGTCTGTCACGCTATTGCTATATTGTGCTTGGAGTTCCTCTGTAAAAATTGACCATGAGACAGTGAGCCCCTTTTTCCTTTGATGAGTGCAAAGCCAACAATACCAAATGAATTGATCTAGTTCTAGATATAGGGAAGCCATCATGCCCTTTTGTCCATTTGGGATTTGGTGTACTTCAAAAAAATTCTCCATTTGGCTTATCCACGTTAGAGGATCCTTACCATCGAACTTGCGCATATCCACCTTTGGAAATAAATTCCTAGATCCCATAGGAGTACTAAAGCTTGTGTCAGGGGTAGCTGACCTAGAATTTTCACCTTGGGCGCTTGAAAACTCCTTTCTTGGTTCAACCATGTAGGTGCTTAACATGTTTTGCATGTCTGATATATCTCCTCTTAGGTCACACATATCCATATTAATTTAGGAAATGTCTTCCTTGACCTTATTTATTTCCTCATTAGGAGTAATGTCCTCTATTTTTACCCCATCCTTATCAGGAGTCTTCCCTAGAGTGACAACATTCTTTTTGCCCCTTGTTGCAGGCCCCGTCATGATGGAAACGACTAATTTTGACATAAATCACACAAATGAAACTTAAATTCTCTGAATTTTTTACTGTAATATCCTTTAGTATTTCTTCAAAAACCCAATAAAAATAATACTCCAATTCGACAAGATGTGTGAGATATGAAGATTCCAAAAAAATAGTGTAAAAACACTAATTCTGAAATAATTTGCTTATTCTACTTCAATTATTCTAAAATCTAGACTATAGCTTCTTCAATATGTTCTTCAAAAACCCTTTAAAACTCAGAAATTTTTTTGCCAAAATAGGAAAGATATGCTCTTCTCAAAATTGCCTCCAAAATTGAGAAAAACCTTGCCTCTATGGTGCCAAGATCATGCTCTGATACCACTTGTTATGAAATAACTTGCACAATAGAAAAATGTGATATGAAATATGCTACAAATACTTGATAATAACTAAGAATAACAAGCCACTTTGAGGGGGAAAACCTCCAAATATCTCTAATGAGAACACACTTCACAACTTGATGATGAAATAAGACTCACAACCTCCTATATATACCTATTTATGCCTAGGATATCACCTAGGCCAACTTAAACACACCTATATAAGTCTTAGGCTGACCTAAAAAACTAAATAACAATATACTAATGATAATATGACTTAATAGAGAGTTAAGATAGCCACAAGATGACTATTCATAACCCGATGTACACTAATATTAAGGGTGTAGCATGGATGATGGGCTAGATTGCAATATTAGATTACATAGATTGAGATTGATTGCATTGGATGGGTTTGATATGGATGGTTGGATTGGAACAATATATGGAGGGTAAAGGAATTAGATGGGAACCAATAGAAAGGGAGAACCAAGGCTTGGTAAAATATGGATGGAGGGATTTCTTAGATAGGAGATAAATGGATTAATTGCATGGAAGATGGGTGATGACAGATAAGATGATGGTAGATGAAGCATAGGAGGATGAAGCTCAAAGGACTATGTTGCAAAGGATTAAGATTCCCCAGAATAGTTGTTGTGCAATTAAGGATGAAATATAGTGGAAAAAGATGCATTGTAAGGAAGGATAGTGCATAAGGATATGAATGTTGGAGGAAGTAATACTTTTATTGTTCAAAGCATGTTTATAATTTTATTGTTCAAAGAATGCTTGAAAATTTTGACCCTAGCCTTATCAAGATCAAGGGTGAAAAGAGAGGGTGAATTGGATAGGATGGGGGATGGATATGATGAGAACGATATGGATAGGATGATCAAGATCAAGTGGATAAGATATGGATGCATGTATATTTTACCCCTAGTCTCCTCATCAAGATCAAATATGGGAAAGGAGGATGGATTTGGATAGGATGAATGATATGGATAATATAAGGTAGGTAGGATATGTGATGCTCATGTCGATCCTTCCCCTGATCAAGATCAAAGGTGGAAAGGGGAGGATGGAATAAGATAGGATGATTGGTATGGATGACATAAGGTAGGTAGGATATGTGATGCTCATGTAGATCCTTAGCCTTTCAAATGATGGGAAAAAGGAGGGATCCTAGGCCCTTAATGCAAAGAACCTAGGATTCAAGGGGCCTTCTCCTAGATTTCATTAGAATACCAACCAAAAAGCAAAGAAATAAGATTTAAATCTCAATGGTGAGTCAATTAGGCTTGGGTTGGGGTGATCCCACATAAGTGGGTTACAATTGCATTCATGAAGAAAACTTTCTTGGACACCCTAAAAAAAATTCAAGTTTTTTGGTGTAAGAAAATCATCATCATCATCATCTTTTCTAGATTGGTTATCACCCTGGTATGCCCGCAAGGACACTATTCTCCTGGAGGAGGATCCAACCATACTCTCTAGTTGTTGTCTCTGACCCATCTCCTGTGTTTCCTGTAGCTTGATAGCCTACTATTGTTGGATAGCCTGATCTCTCTCGAATGTCAAAGTAAAGACCTGTTGCCTCGCTTGATCCCTCTCTACTATCAACAACTATATCAGAGCGTAAATCTGTAATATTTGCCCATCCTTAGGGTCTAGTTATGGTGGTGGATTGACTGGAGGCTGGTCCTGATGACCATCTATTTGTGGTGTCCTCTACCTATCCTGGTCTTGATGACCATCCTTGGGATGATCCTGGACATCCCTCTGGTCCCTGTGCTACTTTGGTTGTCATGGAGGTGTGCCACCTCCTCCTCTGCCTCTACCTCTACCACCATCCCTGTCTCAATCTCCATCATCGTCTCCCATTCCTGCTCAGCCTTGCCCCCACTTTGCACCTCAGAATCTGGGTCTCCTCCTTGGTACCTATGCACCTAGAACCATCAATTTGACTGGAGGATGAAACCAACTTCTATATGCCTGCATGGTCCCCGCATCCACCTGCCCTTGATCATAAGGCCATGGTTTGGACACTAGCTACATGAAGCTTTGAACTACATCCACTGCCAGGATCAGCTGACCCCATGTCATCTCCCTCATAGTATGGGCGAAGATGGCCACATACTGGTCATTGGGTCGGTCCTATGTATCCCCAAACTGGCAGGCTACTCGGTTGGGAAAAAATCTCTCAATCATGGTATGCTCCATGCCCTACATCAAATAATCTTTCCTAGAAAAAAATAACTATTGTACGTCATCATACCAAGCAAGCATGCCAAGATAGGGTCTCCAGGTGAAAACTGTCATCTCCTCGATGACCCGCCGCCAATGTTGAATGCCTACTGCTCCTGTGTGTGAAAATGATAGTCCACCATTATATCTCTAGATGATTGGGTCATCCGGCTCCATGTCTATGAGCATGAATCTCATAGGGCAGATCACTACAATGTGCTCCCAGGCCCAAATGTATAGCAGTGTGACTCTTGATCTAATGGACCTGCTATCGTAGTACGCGAACTTGTGAAGATCATGGTAGAGGGAGGCCAACATCACTGGTCCCCAGAAAAAGCACTCTCTCCATTGGATCATACACTCCCAATCAAGCCTCCATCCCAGGCTAAAGTATTTCCCATGTCGATCTGGTGCCACAATACCTGAAATTATGGAAGCTACAATCAATCTGAAAGGAAACACCACATGCTTGTACCACTCTAGCTCGATCTGGCCCTCTGAAATAATAATCTCATCCAGACCCATAATATCATAGCAAGTATCCCTCCCAGCCTCCACATCATAAATCACTCACTCTCCATGGATAAGAAAATGTAGAATGCGCCCCATGTCCTCAAGGGTCATTGTGGCCTCGCCTGTGGGGAGGTGGAATGAGGATGTCTAACTATGCTAATGCTCCACCAATCCAATCATCATGTCAAGATCTATCCTAATCACTGGGGCATAAGCGATGTACCATAAGCCAATCGCCCCCAGGTGCTCCTGGAGTACCTCGTCCAAAGAAGGATCCTGAGTCAACCTGCTCAAAATGGATGATCTGTGCTCTCATGAATGGACCGACTCCATGTCCTCCTACATCAGTAAGGTCACTGCGCATAGTTTCGTACAAAAATCAAGATCCTGTTTGAAGTTTGCATGACCGAAATAGAAATTGTGTTGTTGTTTGCATGTGTGTTGATGCTTGCAACTTTCAAACTACACCGTTGGAAGCCAAAAAGTTCCAAACTCCACCACCGTGGCACAATTTGTCAGTGACCTAGTTTGACCCCTGGACCTAAATTCCAAACAGGACCGTCACGACACTATGTGCATATATGGCACAATTTGCACCAACACCCTAATTTTTAAAATTGTTGTCACAGTGCAACTCACATCTGTGGCGCAGTTTAGGCCCATGTGGTGTTGATTTGAGATTTTTAGCTGCACTATATAGCACTGCTTGATTTTGTTGACTTCTAGACCCTAATAAATGTGCTTGAAATTTGAAAAACAAAGTTAGGACAAGATGAGATACCACAGGTCCTATGCCAGGAAGCCTCTGGTACACTCACACACACTCAGGAATGTGTTGTGGAAGCATGTGTTGTGCCATCTTGATCAATGCTTAGAGCTCAAATCATAAAAATTTCAAAAGGCTATGAGTGCAAATGAAATGGAAGTGGCCCCCCGAGGCCTATTTAAGCCTAAAAGATAGGGTTTTTTGACCCTATTTAGCCATCTAACTAGGGTTTTGGACCCCCAATCTCATTTTCTCCCAACTGAAGGATGTTTCATATTATTTTTTCATGTTTTTGGCATGTTTTTGGCACCCCAAGTCCTTTCTGGACCCGTTGGGTACCTTGTCCTCTTCTTTTTGCAAGATCACCCAAAAATCCAAATTTTTGTCCAATCTCTCGAGCAGGTAGTATATCGACATGTTTCTTCTCGTTGGGGTAGTAGTAGGGCATTTAAAAAATAAAAATAAATTGAATTTTGATCGAGTTAGGTTATTCTTTGAACCAATGCAATGAGTACTTTGCTTCAAAGAGGGGCAAAATGTAGACACAAAAAATTTACCAATATCGTGTGTACTTGATCCTAATTACTAACATCGCTTTGTCTTAAATCATCCCCTTTGCTAGTCATTTAATCAAATAACCCTTATTGATTAAATTCATCATATTTTATCCCTTAATTAAATAAATCAAGTTTATCTAATTAAGTCATCATCTCCTATTAATTGAATAAATCAATGTTATTTAATTAACTCTATGTTCTCTATTTAATTAAATAATCCATTTTATTTAATTAAATTTCTAAAGTCATTCTATTAAATTAAATCAATCTTTATTTATTTATTTATTAGACTGCAGGAATCAGGTAGCACGACCCCCTATAAACTGCAGTGCGCCTGGTAAACTTTTTAATGTGACCAGCGGCACTGGTGCGACACGCCCTCCGGTACCACGGGATGGGGGAGACTAGAACTCGTGACCAGCAGAGCCGCAACGGAATTACTTAGCTAACCGAGCTAGGGCCCCCGCCCATCAATCTTTATTTAATTTAATCTATCATCATATCCTTAATTAAATAAATCAAAATATTTATTTAATTAAGTTTGATTCATATTCCTCTCAACTTTGATTTAAATCAATCCAAAAAGATAAATCAAATTGTCACATCAACTAATCTCCTTTCAATTTAATCAAATTTGATTAAATTAATCTTAATCATAGGAATCCTCTAGATTTTGCCACTTGCTCAATAAATCATTTCTTTTGATTTAATAAATCTTCTAATTTCTTTCAACATGGCATCAAAAGGGAATACTCCTCCAAGTTTGAAAATCCCTCCAAAGGGATTTGTCCTTCCAACAAGGCATTTAACTCCTCTTACATGTCCTTGTGCATTGAGCCAAGTGGCATTTAATTCATTCTTTTCTCCCTCCAACATGTCATTTCATAAATTTGAAATTCCACCTAATATCATTTATTGGCACATTCATCAAAATGTGCTCCAAGGTTTTGTCTGCTCACATGCTAAAAAGTGGCTTAATGTTATTGGTTGGAATTTTGTCCCACATTCATCTATTTTTCCTCATTCTCCATCACTCTCATCTATAAATAAGAGGCTCTCATTTGTATTTTGGATCCACAACTTCATGAAAAGTGATAATCTTCAAATTTTAAACTTTGCTCATCCATAATTTATCCATTTTCAAGTTTTATAACTAGGTTATGCAGGATTTTCTCCAAAGAATCATCGACTCTTCATCAAGTCATCACAAAGCTTACAAGGGATTGGGAAAGGGCCATTTTCCACATCAAAATGGCACCAATTCTCCCATGGGATTGAGAGTTTGCATGCTTTAATAGGATTTATTTGCTTTCTTTGTTGTGTTGTTCATCCATTTCCGATTTTGAACATTGTAAATGAATTGTATGGGGAATCTTAGTTCTAACTTGCATATATGGCTAACATTGTGTTTCTTCTTTGTGTTTGTGCAGGTCTAGGATTGGGGTTCACATTTTGGCACTAGAAGGAGGGCGTATTTGAAGATATTAACACGTTTTTTGACAAAATTTTGTTGGTTTTTGTGGATTTTTGTGCCTACAGGAAATTGTGTCATTATCAGTTCAGAAGCACCATACAATGACACTGCAAACTCCAAACTCCATCGTTGAGGTCTGCCCACCCAGAAATTTGCATTTTCAAATTGCAACGCTTGACTATTTTTCCATCGCCTAGCTTCCAAATTCAAAACTGTGTCGCTTGGTGAAACAACGCCGCAATTGCACTCTCTGGTTTTGTTGCAAAGCACTGCTGTCAGACCTAGTGGCACCATATCATGCCATTGACATTTCTAAACTGCAACACATATGTGGGTTGTGCCGCTAGGGTGAGGTAAAAGGTTAAATTTCAAGTTATTTTGACATGTGCCTTTTTTTTAATCTTTGATCACTTTGAATGATTAACTTGTTTTCTGCCTTTGTGTTTCTTGGACTAATTAGTTTTTATAGGTGGAAGCAAGGAAGGAGCAAGGAGAAGTTTGAATTATAACATTATTTCTCTATTGTATCAAGTGTCTTTAGACACTTTTGGAAACAATTATAATTCCAAGTCTAAGGATTTTGTTTCTTCAAGATCTTTAGGACTCACTAATTTCATTTGGGCTCTAAAAGGAACAAGAAAAAAGGTTTAAAAAGAACTTTAGGAAAACTTACTAGATTTTCTTTAAGGTTAACAATTGAACAAGCAACTTTCACTTTTCCTTTCGGTGCTTTGAAAAGAATCCAATCATTGCTTTGAAGGTTTAAAAATGAACAAGTTCTTTTATGTTTTGTAATCACTTACCCAAAATAATATCATCTAAAATAGGCATGCACTTCTCTCATGCCTCACAACGATCTTGAGAATCAAAAGGCTTTTTGTGATATTAAGTTATGTAAGTGATTGCCTCCACATTTCATTTGGGTTCTTAAAATTGAACAAAGTTTGTGAGTGAGTGGAATATATCGTGTGTGTTCTCTCTTTGTTTCTCAATGAAGATTGATCAAACTACGGATGTATTTGCTCACTTTTTTTTTTTTTAATCTTAGAGGGCCTGCCTTGTGGGAAAAAGTAAACACCCAAGGGAACGACCCAACCAGGAACACGCTAAAGCCAAGCAACTTCCAACCGGTATATAAGTGTGGGTACTTGAGGAAATGAAAGTATCATGAGGATTGTTTTGACAAGAAGGGTAGCAATGGTCTCTTGCTGAATGGATGGTCCCCCACGAACGAAATGCCTTTATTAGAACCTCTTGTTTAGAAATACCAAAATCCTTAATCTATTTGTTGGTGCAAGAACGGTTGTTCTGAAGCCGCCCCACACTTTTATAGCTCTTTGTAGAGATGAGAAGTATGCCATGGGATTTTCATGGGTATTGATGCGTGGCTGACCCGAGAAGCGAGTACACTATAAGGGGGAGCCTGTGTGGTCAAGCATCTAATCATCTACTAAGAGTAGGCATAGCTAGATTTATCCAAGTGGGGATTCAACAAATATTGTCTCAATATCCATAGAGTTGTGCATGTTCTTAGAAACAAAACACTTTGCTTGGATCGTAAACATTGGAAAACAAACATTCAACATGAACATCAAATTTCAAACCCTTTAGGAAGCAAATACCTTTGACAAAATTCAAGTGTTATTGCTTGCCCTAGGGATTCTATCCTTAGACATTTCTAAGCATTTGAATTTATATCTCCATTTGCTCACTAAAGTCAACAATAGGGAAATTTTTCCTTAATTTCCTTGATTTCCACATAATGGACTTTGTGGGATGAAAAGAAATTTAGACATTAGACATCTAGTTTCAAAACCTAATCAATAATTGTTTGTGGTAAAAAAAAGTCACTAAGCAAAGCTAAGAAATAATTGGACCCCACACATTTGTTCTTCCAAATGATTTCCCGAAAGATCAAAATCCGAAAACCAAAGATCAAAGGTTTTAGTCAAAAAGTTCACAAGAAACGTTTGTCTATGCTTTACGAATTCAAAGAAAGATTGACATGCAACTTTTACAAATGTGCATCAAGGAACAATCCAAATTTGTATTCATTTTACTACTATCAAAATCCAAGTCTCTTTCAAAGGTTTGAGTATCTCACATATGAAGTATTGCATGTTCTTCAACATTGAGGTCTTGTAAGCAAGAGTTTTTTAGGTTCATTTAGGATAAAACCAATCACTTTCATCCATCCTTCAAAACATCAATCCAAAAATCATCTCACCAAAAATTGTTGGAAATCTTGAAAAACTCCTTCATGTTAAACTTTGGGAAAATCATTTAAAACAAATCAAAATCATCTTGTTTGATTAGACGTGTGTAGATGAATTTGTCTCCACATATTTAGTCAAATTATCAATCCTTGTGAACAATTCTATCCCTTGATAAGGTCCAACATCTTGGGGTTTAGGAGTTCATTATTCAAAATCAAATCAAACCAAAATCATCTTGTTTGGCAAGGTGTATATAGATGAATCCTTCTTTACACATTTAGTCAAATTAAGCATCTTGTGGACAAATTTACTCTAGGACAACATCCAACCTCTTAGAGTTTATGAGTTCACTATCCAAATCAAATCAAATCAAATCAAATCCCAAATCAAAACAAACATCAATCCAAAGTCCTAAAGTTTAGCATCTCCTTCAAGATTTCTCAAGAGTTCCAATCATTCACACCATCCATACTTAATTTATCTCATCATCATATCCTTTGATCCTTAACTATCCTAGATTTTCTCTTTTTGTGCCTAAAAGATAGATCAATCTAAATAATTAGAGGTTCATCTCTTACATTCTTGAAAATTGATCCCTATTTTATGGTGCAAACTAGATTGCGACACAAGAAGAACATGGAGACCAACAAAGTAACATCAACTTCGAGTGACCAAAGTCAAACCAATTCTGAAATCAATCCCATTGGATCAAGCAATCCCACGATCAATATTCCACTTCCTCAAGATCATCAAGAGGAAGGCCAAGTGGAAAACATAACTAGCAATGTTTTAGGGATGACTCAAGATGAGATCATTGAAATGGTCCAAAATACTGAAAATCATAGGATTGCCAATGCCATGATGAAACTCCATCCCTCACAATCTATGCTTGAATTAGCAAAACAAGGGGCTAAACTCCCTTCCGATTACAATGTGAGCAATTGTGGAACAACCTCTTGGGATCATGCCCCCAATATCATCCACAACTCCATTTCAAATCATCACTCAAAGCATCCTCCAAATCACATCATCCATTTCTCCAACTCAACCAATTGTAAACAAAGGGATCTCATTTCTTAATGCACTACAAACACACCCCCTTGTCAACAATCAAGATTTGGATATGAACACCATATTGGTTCAATCCATACCATTGAATCTGCTACACCCATACATTCCAATCAACTTGCAAGACCCTAATGACCCATCATTAGACCCTTTCAGGCAACACCTCTCAACACACAAACTTCTCTCCTTATGACCTCACGGGGAGAAGGTGGGCTATTTGGACCAAGGGGCATCTTTGACCCTTCATCTTCATCATTTCCTCAAGAGATTACACCACTCAATTTTCCACCACTTCCACCCTTGACATTAACATCCACATCACCTCTCAGTTTGGGGCTAACTCTGTTACCATCACTCATTAAAAACAACCCGTCGATCATCAATCAAAACATCATACCCAATCCTCTGACCTTGCCATCGATAACACAACAATAGATGGAAACCATCCCAACAATGCAAGCAATCAACACATCATCTGCCATCCCCAAAATATCTCAAAACATAGTCTCTCAAGGACCAAGCATATCAATTTCACCATCCACTGCACAAGTCTAAATGATCAATACAATGGTGCCTCTTATTAGAACAACGAACACTATTCCAAATCTTCCACCGCCACTGCCACCAAGACCAAATGTGGCCAACCAATATAGTGTTGTATTGCAAGCAGCTCAACAAGCCTATCAAAAGGCATATCAATAGTTTCAAGTGCAACAAGCCCAAAACACTCAAGATGCATAACAATTGTAAGCCACTCAACAAGCACAAGCAACTCAAGTCACACAACAAGCCCAACAAGAACAACAGGCACAATAGGCTACCCTAGCTCAAGCTTTGTTACAACAACAAGCTGCTCAAGCCACTCAAGCCACACAAGCTGCACAAGTTTCCCAACAAGTGCAAGCTCAAGCTCAGGTGCAAGCCCAATACCAAGCTCAACAAGTGCAAGCTCAAGCTCAAGCACAATCTCATGCTTAGGTGCAAGCTCAATACCAGGCACAATTGCAAGTAGCTCAACAACAAGCGTATCAGCAAGCCCTACAACAGTACCAAGAATAGCAAGAAGCAACATTACTATCCCAACAACAAGCATTGTTGGCACAACAACAGTAAGACCAACAACAAGTGTTGTTGGCACAACAACAACAAGTGTTGTTGGCACAACAACAACAAGCATTGTTGGTGCAACAATAGTACGACCAACAACAAGCGTTGTTGGAGCAACAAGAAATGCAAGCATATTAGCAAGCCTTGATCACACAACAGAGCTTGCAAAAAACTCCCACCAACATACCCAACACTCCACCCATCACTCAAACGAATCCACCAATCCAAAAAATGTTTACTCCATCCCCTGATCTGTAAGATGACATGCCAACACAAATTAAATTTCTCTCACAGCAAGTACTCAATCTCCAATCAATAAAACCACAAAAACACCAAGAAAATTGTGTCCTTATCCTTTTGATAGGATCCTTGCAATGGTACCATTCCCTAAGGGGTTTGAAATCCCTAAATTTGACAAATACCGTGGGACGGGAAACCCTGAAGATCACATTAGGGAATTCCAAGTACATTTCATGGAGGTCACATATGACGATACATATCTGATGCATCTATTCCCTCAAAGTTTGGCTGGCCCCACCATGGAGAGGTTCTCTCGCCTTCCTCCTAGCATCAAAAAGTTCCAAGAGATAGTATACACATTCATAAAAAAATACGCTTTCAACATTGGTATGGATGTTCTTCTAGAGGAACTATCAGTGCTCAAACAGGGTAAGAGTGAATCATTTGCTTCCTTCCTACAATTATGGTGATCCAAGGCCAATAGGAGTAAATGGCTCATGCCAAAAGAACAAGAAGTTTGCACCATCATTCCCAATCTTGAGAAAACCTTGACATTTCATCTCAAGGTGCAAGGTATCACCAAGTACGACCAATTGATCTACAAGGTGCTTAACATTGAATGAGCCCTTATTGCACAAGGAGGAACACCTTCATATCCTGAGTATCAAGGAAATCGCCCATCCACCAGCTATTAAAAAAATCCTCATACATTGGTAAGAAACAAAAATGTCACAAATGATGGTGTGGTGGATGCCAAGGTCATAATCAGTGCTCTGAAACAAAACAAACAAATATACCAGCAACTGCAAAACAACAATTGAAACAACACCCAAGATAACATGGTATGGCAACAACCACCCAACAATCAAGTCAACAATCTGAATAATCAAGGGGAACCACCCCCGTGAAACAAATATCCCCCCAAGTGGAAGTACACAACCCTTGGGGAGTCAATCAAATCCATCATGAAGAAATTGGTAAACAAGAATCTCACCAAGATTCCCACCTATGAAAACTATCATGAACCCTAAGTGAAACCACCATGGTATAATGAGAATCACCTTTATGATTTTCACAAAATCAACTTGGGCCACACAACAGCCAGTTGCATGAGGTTGAACAATCTAATCCAAGAACTCATTGATGAAAAAATCATAAATGTAGAAGAACCCAAGGGAAACCAAGGCCTAAAGATATACACAAATCTGATGCCTGACCATAACAAAGGGAAAAATGATAAGGGCAAAGGAAAAAAAAATAATGTGAACCATGTGTATGAACATGTTGTTGTGAAACTTGAGGAATATGTCCCCATTATTAACATTAAGGGAGGCAATGCTGATTGTGGAGTTAGCACACGCGGTGGCAAGGTCACCATCATTGGGCCATTACAACCTCCTAGAGCATCCACCTCAAATCCAAGATCTATTCCCCATGGCTACAATTTCCTAGACTAGCTAAAAAGAACCCCTACTTAGATCTCCATCACGGAGTTGCTAAAGATATCTCCCACACATAGAAAAATACTTGAGGAAGCATTGGCTTCATCCACCATCTTTGTAGATCTAGATGTTGACCAGTTCCAAGCTATGGTAAAAAATATCACCACCCCAAGTCTCCTAACATTTTTTGATCAGGAATTCCCCACACAACCATATCACAATCATGCTCTCCACCTCGAAGTCTTGGTTCACAATCATGCTTGAAGTCTTGGTGGATGGGGGTGTAGGTCTCAATATCTATTCCCTCAAACTAATAAAGAATCCAAGATTCTCAAAGGACTCCATTGAAAAAAGAAAGGGCACAACAATCAAAGCTTATGATGATCAAGAAAGAGTGTTTCAGGTCACTATCCAGCTCCCTATTCAAGTAGGGCCAACCATTATGGAAACCACATGTCAGGTCCTTGACCTTGATTTACTTTATAACATTCTCCTAGGCCATCTATGGATCCATGGAATACAAGAAGCTGCATCAATCTTTTGGACATCAGTGTGCCAAATTCCCATATCAAGATCAAGAGGTCACGATTCATGGTGATCCTGAGCCCTTTTCCTATTGCAAAATCCTGGAAGAAAAATACTATAAAATCCCCCAAGTGCCAAAAAATGATGAAGGCCCTACCACCCCATATGTAGACCCAACTACATTAACCTCCACATTAGAGACAAAGACAGTTGCCATCCCTAACATCTTCAAAATTAAGGTCATTATCTAGGACAATGGGTGTGGGGATTATAAAATGAAGAAAAGTGCTTTCATCATAGGAGAGTTACCTCAATCTCCTAGGTCACATGGACAACCCCAACCAGCTGAAACATCATCCCAAACCTTCAGAGTAGACTCTTCTAGATTCAGGCGTTGGGGAGATCTAAGTCATGAAGTGGTAGATGAAAGAGACATATCAATCTTACTGTACCAAGATGAAAGGCTTGTGCCTAATCTTCTGGAGGAGAGCAGCAAGGGATTCCAAAAGATGCTTTGTATGGGCTTTGATAGAAATAAGAAACTTGGGAAAAATGACAATGGTATTCTAGTACCTATCATCCAGGAGAGCCATATGAAAAATCTTGGTCTCGGATGTACCCCTATGAATGTGACCATACTTGGAAGAGGTGCCTCAGTTAGAAAGGTCAAAACTCCCCCTCAGCAATTAGAAACTGCACTTTGATTACTTGTATCCATAGGTTAAGTCATAGACAACTTTACATTTGACATAACTAACGTCTATAGTAGTAGTGATGATGAAAATCCCATAACCAAGTTACCTACACTTTTCGAGGATACCACCCTTCTCATGATTAGTACACTATCTTTTGAGTCAACCAATCAAACCCATGAAATAAACTTAGTCTATCCCCAGCTCATCGATTATGACCAACAAGGACCATCGGTTCTAGACACATTCGAAAATGATGAGGTGCTCTCAAAATTCATGGGATTACGAGACACTATACCATGTGGAGATCACAAAGTTTGGTTTGACATCACATTGGACACACATGCTTATTATGGGGAAATGATTGAATCCTTCAGTTGTAAAAGTGAAAATCTGAGAATAATCTCTAGGTCTTTGAGTGAAAACCATATTGTGGCACACAATAAAAATAAAGGATGTATCCAATGATGGAAACCTCTCTGAGGTGCTGGAGGATGAAGGATTCAATCTTCCTCTCAGTGCAATCCATTAAGAGAAGTTAGCAGTTCTGGTAGAAGCATGCAATTTGGTCAACTTGGGAACATAGGAATTGCCACACATAACATTCTATGTAGAATCCCTCTTGAAAAAAGAACAAGAACTCTTGGTTACCTTCCTAAAGGAAAGAAAAGTGAACTTTGCATGGACCTATGCTGACATTCCTGGACTTGATCTAGAGGTTGTGGTTCACCACCTAGCTGTATATCCTGAAGCAAAGCCAGTGAGACAAAAGCTAAGAAAAATGCATCCCCAGATAACATTATTGGTCAAAATGGAATTGCAAAAGCTCCTCGATGTAGGGTTCATATGACCAATAGATTATTCAGAGTGGGTCTCTAATCTTGTACCTATTTCAAAAACCACTAGGGGCATCAACATTTGCATAGATTTTAGAGAATTAAACAAAGCATGTCCTAAGGATGACTTTCTACTTCCAAACATTGACATGATTGTGCAAATGAAAATAGGACACGAGATACTATTTCTTATGGATGGATTCTCAGGATATAACCAGATCATGATAGCAAAAGAAGACCAACACAAAATGGCTTTCATTTTTCCATGGGGGGCATATTGCTGGAATATGATGCCATTTGCGCTAAAGAATGTAGCAGTAACCTATCAAAGGGCCATGACACTAATATTTCATGATATGATCCATAAGACTGTGGAAGATTACGTGGATGATATATTGGCTAAATCCAAGAAAAGACAAGATTACATAGCCACATTGGGTGCCATTTTGCACAGATTGGAAAAGTACAAGGTCTAGATGAATCCAAAAAAGTGTCTTTGGGGTACAATTAGGTAAGCTCTTAGGGTACATTGTATCCATGAGAGGAATCGAGGTTGACCCCACTAAGGTCAAAGCAATCCTCGAGATGGAGGAACCTAGGACATTGAAACAACTAAGGGGATTACAAGGAAGACTTCAGTCCATCCGCAGATTCATAGTTTAACTAGTAGACAAGGCAATCCCGTACTCTCATCTACTCCACAAGGGGGTAGCATACAAATGGGATGAGAAATGCGATCAAGCCTTCAACAAGATCAAGGAGTATTTACTCACACTTCCATTTCTTATGCCGCCGATTCTAGGAAAACCCTTGATCTTATACATATCAACAATAGTAGGAGCTCTTGGCGCTCTCCTAGCACAACATGACGAAACTAGGAAATAGAGAGTTATCTATTATATCAACAAAACTATGGTGGGCCATGAGTTGAACTATACATCTATTGAGAAATCTTGTCTAGTAGTTGTATTTGCAACACAAAATTTTATACATTACATGTTGGCCCATTAGATAAAGTTCATAGCATAGATAGATCCCCTTTAGTACTTGCTTTCCAAAGCAACACTTACAGGGTAGACAACCAAGTGGGTTATGATCCTCACAGAGCATGACATAGAGTATGTGGTTTACAAGGCCATCAAAGGACAAGCAATAGCAGATTAGCTAGTAGAAGCACCCATATATGCATAAAATCTACTTGTATCAGAATTCCCTGACAAATCAATCTTCAACCTAAGTGTAGCTGATCACTAGAAAATGTACTTTGATGGATCCTACACGCAACATGGGTCAGGAGCTAGGATTTTCTTCATCACTCCACAGGGAGATTGTATACCTAAATCATACAATCTATCATTTCCTTGCATGAACAACATCACAAAATATAAGGCTCTAGTCATAGGGCTAAGGATTGTAGTGCAGTGGAAAATCATGACACTTAAGGTATACAAAGACTCACAACTCATAATCAATCAAGTCAATGGCGGGTATCAAACAAAGGATGATAACTTGACTCCCTATAAAAAATTGGTGGAAAGCCTTAAGGAGTTCTTCATTGATATCACATTTGAGTAGCTACCAAGAGCAAATAATAGAGCGATGGATGCAATGGCTACAATTCAGTCACTTCTAGATGTTTCGTGCAATGTCCCAAAGCAAGAGTTCCTCATAGAGTAGCTTCTCGTAATATCATTTGAGGTACCAGAGTCTGAATTTGTGTGCGAAATTGTTGGTCCTAGTGATCCTTGGTACCAAAATATATACACCTACCTAAGAATAGGAGTCCTCCCAACCGGCATAACCCCAAATCTTAAAAGATCCTTTGTCAAAAATTCATCCCAGTTCATCATCCTAGGATATACCCTTTACCATAGAAGCATTGAAGGAACCATGTTACATTTCCTAAACATTGAGGAAGCTTTGATCTCTTTAACCGAGGTACATAACAACATTTTTGGTTCACATTCGAGTGGTATGACCTTGGCTAAGAAATTGATAATGACAGGGTACTATTGGCCTACCATGGAAAGAGAAGTGCATGACTATGTTAGAAGGTGTCTACAATGTGAGCAACAACATGGAGATCTCATCCATGCACTAGCTCAAGGGATCAACCCAATTGTCACACCATGGCCCTTTTCATAGTGGGGGCTCGATCTCGTTGGAAAAATAACCCCCACCTCATCCAATGGGAACAAGTTCATCATCACTACCACTTAGTACTTCACCAAGTGGGTGGAAGACATCCCCATGACATACATCACTAGAAAGAAAATATCAAAGTTCATCTTGAAATACTTAATATGCCACTATGGTGTTCCCCAAGCCATCATCTTAGATAATGGGACACCCTTTAAGAATCAGGATGTTCACAACCTATGCCATAAATTCAAAATCCAACATCGCTTTTCCACTCTGTATTATCCCCAAGGCAATGGCCAAGTAGAAGCTACCAACAAAACCATATTGAAAATACTCAATAAAATAGTCAATGATGTTGGTCATGACTAGCATCTATAGCTGATTCCCACCCTATGGGTCTACCACACAAGCATCCACACACCAACAGGTGCCACCCCCTTTTCTCTGGTCTATGGATTAGAAGCCATACTACCCATCGAGATCGAGCTTTTGTCACTGAGAATATCACTGCAGAATCTCATCATAGATGAAGAATACCGGGTATCATGACTGAATGAGTTGGAATTGCTGGATGAGTAGTGCATGGATGCCTTAAAATATTTGCAAGTGTACCAGAACCAACTCAAGCAGAGTTATAACTAGAAGATCATAAGTCAGACCTTCCAAGTAGGAGAACTTGTGCTAAAGGAGAATCAAAAGAACATCCCAAATGTAGATAGTAAGGGAAAGTTTGAACCCAATTGGTTGGGACCCTTCATCATCACGACAAGTTACAAGTCTGGGGCATATTATTTATCAACACCGAAAGGGGAACCTCTATAGGAATCCATGAATAGCTCCCATCTCAAAAAGTTCTATGCCTAATCTTGCAGGGTGTAAAACCAAAAAATACAAAAAAATTAGAAAATTTCCTTAAAAAATGGTCACCCTGATGAAAACCTGGAAAACAGGCATCTTGGTGACAACAAAAAAATCATAAAATCATAAAAAATCCAAAAAATTTAGAAAAAGAATTGAAAATAGTAAAGAGAAAAATATCATCCTCTAGTGAAAACTACTTCAGTGGTGCTTTGGGCAAGTGCCTTGTGTAAATAAGAACCTTCCATCCACCAAGATCTCCACAGCTTGTTATGCATCATCCATCACACCCCATATCTCCATCCATCACCCGTTTGTATCTATATCAAGGCTTGGTCCTATGTTCGTGCCATGATCTCTCTCAGTACTAGTCGACCCATTCTTAAGGTCAGTTTGTCTTGCTTGTATCAGAGTATTCTATTGCATCACACTAGGGGAATTTTCTCATCAGATCAAATTCATGTATATTCTGGAAGTCTTTCCTAAAAACATAAAATCCAAAACATCAAAAAAATAGAAAAATCCAAAAACATTCATAAAAAATCCAAAAATCCAAAAACATTCAAAATCTAAAAGTAGGTGAAAAAGTCAGTCAAAAAGTCAAAAACATAGTCGTCTAGTCGATCTATGGGTCTCTGAGCTCTGAACGTAGGAAAGGTTGATCTTTGATCATCCTCCGAGAAACTTAGGTTAGTCCTTTAGGAGTCTGTCATAATAAGCTGTCAATCCATTTGTTGATATCTCATCAATAAATAAGTCTGTGTCATTTGAACTATGTGGTATCTTCATGTATAATGTAGGAAAGGCTAATCTGTTGATCAGCCCCCAAGGCCCTTATGATAAGTCTTTAGGTTAGTCTCTTGGTCAAAATCTCAGAAAACCCCAAAACATTAGAAAATTTGAAAATCAAAACATTTGTAAAATATTGAAAATACCAAAAACAACCTCTAAACATTTCAAAAACATCCAAATATTTGAAAAATTTTATCCATCCCCATCTCGCTTTCACTCGAAATAAACATCACTCATAATAAATCACTGTCACCCTCAACCTTTGGTAAAACAATTGGAAACAAGTCTAGTAGATCAAAAGTAGAAACTTAAACGTCAAGGTCTCAAGTCTAGGTCAATAAGTAAACAAGCTGGTCAAATTTTTGTGTCAATAGCCTATCATCCAATTAGTCCCAAATCAATCATCTAATAACATCATGTCCTAGGATGCATCCTTCCTACAATGGACATCAACATTAGGCATCATCGTAGTGTAGTCTTGGCTAGCGGTATTAAAGAGCATCAACTTGTTTGTTTAATTTATCTGTCTTTTAACTTTACTTTTTGCGCTCATTTTGATGATGTCTGAATGAT
>VDFB02058242.1:351697483-351715648 GCA_007258455.2 Sequoia sempervirens
GTATGACTTCTGATGTGGCATCACGTGGACGAATCAGAAGAGCCGAATTGAAACCGTTGGGAGCCTGTTCGTTGCGATGGTTCTGTGAGGGAGCTCGACATTCAGGGAATGCCAGGGATATAGTTGGAAATTGTAGATGTTTTGATGTTGGATTGTAGTTCGATCAATAGTGAAGTGCGAAGAATTCAAACTGTATCAGTGAAGGATTAAAATCTGTAAAGGCTGTAACCTAGAAATTTTTTTGTTCGAAGAAGATTCATGATGAATGTTGCTATATAATGACACCAGAAAGATAAGTCTAGAATTGTATGTAACTTTGATTACTGTAATACAAAGTGATTTCTCTTGGTGTGGTGGGTTTTTCTCCCGTAAGGGTTTTCCCACATATATGTGGTGTTCATGTGTGTTTGTCTAAATACTCTGTTTCAACTGTCTCATATAGGCATCTCAATTTCAGAATTGAAAATCTAAAAGTACTTCTGCACTCTTTCCGAGGTATTGTGTTAGGAAAAATTGTTTTCCATCTAGTTTTCCTTACTGTGTCGAAATAAAACCAATGATTCAAGTAGTAGCAGGCAGCAACAACTTACATTTACAAAATTGCATTTAATATCAGACAAGTAGAAATTTATGAAATTACTAATAAAAAGTAAGAATCATGTTCAATTCAATTCAAATATAGTTGAACATTAAATATGAGTCATTGTTGAGAAAGAAAATACCCTTCTAACCTAGCATGGGATTGTGCGCATCTACTTCAACCAAAGTTACAGTAGAATTCAGCTGAACTATAATGCAGCTTTACAAGTAATGAGCATTCTTCAAGAATAAACGAGACCAAAACTTCTTGAATGAGCAATTATTGATGGATATGGAGAGAATTAGAGTATGGAAAAGACAAAAATAAAATAAAATCAACATTATTCTTAATATTCCACTCTATAAAATATTCATCTGGTGTCTCCTACAATTCTGAGAGCAAAAAGATGAAAACACAAAATGATTTGGACATATTTGTCATTATTTTCACTTCAAGTGGAGTAAACAAAATGCAAATTCTACAACCATTTATTCGCATTATAACTCTATTCTAGAATAATCATAGTAAAATGAAGCCTCGATCAAATATGCAATCTATTACTAGAATTTCCAAGACAAGGTACATGAAAAATGATTCATCCAAAGAAACAAATTGAATCTTTCCCAGAAACGTGGAGCAGCTACAGTTTAGGAGACCTGCAAGTTTGTAGAGCTGGCAGAAGAGTTTATTGCTATGTGGTATCATTCTTCATTGTGATATGTTTCTATGTGGGGTATATTATTAAATGGCAACTAATGCTCCTAAAAAAATGTATAGTTGAGTTGATATATGAGATACATACAGAAGGTTCCTAAATTTATTCAGTCAGGCTTCCCGAGAAAATTCATAGAAGCCTACCCTATAGATCGATTGTGTTGCATTCCTATAATAACATATCATCTTTAAATAAGGTATTGTCAAACAGATCTTAAACAATTTCAGCTAATGAGAAAAGTATTGTAGAATATCCAAGTTATAGGATTTTATCAGAAACATCAAACTAAATCATGAAAGGAAAGGAATTTCGCACCGTAAGCCAAGGTCCCTTTTCCACCAGCTATTGACCATCCTCTGATGTAACCACGAGAATATGATGAAAATAAAGATCCAACTTATAGCAATGCTTATGCATTCAATATGATTGTGTTCAGTCTTTAAAGGCTAATCCTAAGTCATCTATGGAGGCCAACGAGGACAGGGTATCATAAATGAATATTAATAGCTTTGAATCAGACACCTTCTATGATTGAATCATTGTCTTCTTCAACTGCCAGTCCATCCTCTCTTAATGCTCAAAAATTTAAAGTTGTTATGTGATGAGATGCTACACTTCTTCTGATACTTAAAAAAATGGTGAACCAACTGTCTGATGTTCCTATCTTGTGAGGGATTGAAGCTAAAGAGTTTGATCGGGAAGTAAGTTTGGAAGAGGATAGCCAAGCTGAACAAAATAGCCTATAGGATATTTATAAGAAGATATACATAAAGGAACAATTTCTCATCTTTCATATTAGTCAATATCTCATTGAAAGACATCTTTTTGGCTGACTTAATAAATGATCTTTTAAACCTATCTGCTGCTCATCTAATTCCCTTAACTGGTTAGCCTCTTTCTAGGTTTGTTGCCATCTACCATGGGCTTTTTGGACTGTGAATGGAGAACTATCATTTTAACCTTGCTTTTTACACTGATTTTACATGATGTCGATTGCAAGGTAGTTAGGAATCTGGATTTGCCTTGGAAGAAGATTTAAATCAATTGAACAGGCAGTTGTTTGTGCAAGAATTGAAAACAGTTTAGCTTCAACATTATTAGTGCTGCATTTAATATCAGTTGTCAGCATAAAGACAATATATTATAAGTTATAGCTAATCCATTGATAGACCATGAAGCACTTGCTAAAGTGAGTTTTTATAGGCACTGCTTGGGCTCATAAAGGTTAACGAGGTAATTAATAACGAGTGATGAGTCGCACTAATATCAAGTGATAACATTAAAACATGCAAACAAGTGCATCTGCTACATATTGGGTGGTCTCTACAACTTAAGAAACACAGGAGACTATCACTTGGCATGCTGTATCCTGTAGAACACCCACTCACAATTCCCTTCATTATCAAAGTTCTTCCTGCTGACTTCATTAAATTGAACTCACAGATGGTGCCACATTCGGTCTCCGTCTTATGTAAATTCTAAGCTTTAAATATGGAGACAAAATAATACGTTAGGAACTATTGGGAAGCCAGCTGCCCAGTTGTCCAAGGAGTTGAGACTAGAGCTCTGTGATGCCACTATAAACTAAGTATAATAAAAATGAGAACATATAGTTGTCAAGATATCATAATAGGTGTTAGTAAGTTAACGTGAAAATGCAATAGAAAGGATGGTAAAGGAAACTAAATAAAACAACGTTTGCAAGGCTATGATTAGCAGGAGAGCAGTAAAGAAAGTTTACTTGTAGACGAATAGAAAGTTGAGAGGGTTTCGTAAATTTTAAATATAAAATTACTCACAGATTTGTTCTTGAACTCCATCGCTTGAGATGCTACTTTGTTGATGCCAGTTGTTCACTGATCTTCCCCAAATGAGCTGCAATGAGACCTAAGCTACTCATCTCAGAAGGTAGAAAAACAATCTCTCTTCCCCAGCACCCCATTTTTCAGTTTTTTTTTTCAGAGAAAAGAAAGATTATCAAAACAATTGTGTGTTTTCGTTATTATCCTTCCCTCTTTTAAAGTTTTTCCCCAAAATTCTCCAATAACCGAATCTTGAAACTAAATAAGAAATGAGATTTATTTCTTTTTTTTATGCTACGTATTTATCCTTTCTTAATGATAAAAGAATACTGTTTTAATTATAATTTAAATATTTATTTCAAATAAATAAATAAGGGAAATATCATTCAAAGGCAAATGAAATAATTATTGTAAATAAAGAGTATTACCATTTATTTGCAAAAATAAATAAATAAATTAATAAGATCTATAATTAATTTCTGATAGATTCCTTTTATTTCATTGCACTTTTATTTTATTACTAATTAATTTAATTAAACATTCAAGTATGAACTATATAATCATTCAACTAAATTAAATACTAAATGTATCAAAATATTGAATTATAAATTACTTGTTGAAAATAGGGGCTGACACTAGGTGAGCCCCTAGAAAGTGGAAAATTAACTATACCAAAGTTATATCTCCTGATAAATTTGATAAGGTGCCACAACATGATCAATATGTTACACTAATGATACACTAAATTCAACAAGAAATGTCAAAACATTAATGCCAAAATGAAATAATACCAATGTCAATAGAATAATGCTAATGCAATGGTCACACTTCCTAGGAGATGTATGATGTCATCACTAAAAAGGGAACATGTGAATAATGAATGGGGGACCATATTCCCCGCACTTAAAATATCAACATACTCGCTATGTTGGTATTTTAAGTAGAAAGAGAGGAATATGTGATCCTTGAAAAGAATGCACACCTTGGAGAACTAGTTATCCTTGTCCCCCAATTATAGAGACAAAGACAACCACCAAGAACTATCATGTTATTGCCGAGAGAGATATGATTGCACCTAATATTGTACCACCATGAGTGAAAATGAGGACACATAAAGCTATCAATGCCACATAGTGATGAGAAATCTGATAGAGGGAAATTAGTATCAATAAGAGGAAATAGGTGCATCAACACAAGGAAGAGAACCACAATCCTTAAGATGTTGAATTTTATTACTTAAATCCTTACATTCATTAGTAGAATGACCATGAACTCTATGATATGCACAAAATGAACTTTTTTTGTAAAATTTATTTCGTGCTTTTGGAGGAAGAGTAATCAAGTGAGCTTTCAAAAGCCTCAACAAGATAGTCTCTTTATCAGTAGTAGGGGATATTTCTTTCTTAGCATAATATTTCATACACACAGTAGATGATAAGGCATTAGATGAGGATGAAGATAAAGGTTGGAAACTTGGACCTTTCAAGTATGGTATAGACTTTGCTAGATTTCTATTATTTTGCATCATGTTTTCATTATATCCATGTTTAGAAAGGAGTTTGTATCCAAGACCATAACATGCTTCCAACTCATATGAAGAGATTTTATTCCTCTAAGAAGGGTTGGCTTCTTCACGAGCACATAAATCCTTGTTAAGCTTTGTAAATTTATGTATCTTCCTCTCATGAGGGATAGGAGTTGAAGAGCCCCCATCACCACCATGGGGTTATGTTAATGAAGAACAAAGTTGAGTAAATGAAAAAAAAGTGTATTTTGGTTTAGATTGTGAGATTTTGTGCTATCCAAGAAAGTAGGGTGTAAAATCTAATGAACCCCAATCGTCCCTAAAAAATGTGTTTGAAGATGAATCATTTGTATACGACTCTTTGGACTTTGAGGGTGAGATTTTGGACTCTTCTTTTAGATGAGGTGTAAAATCTAACAACCTCCAATTGTCACCTAAGATTTTTGTTGTAGGTGGAATTAAATTAGGATTACCATTATCTTGTATAGGTTCTTCCTTTTAAGTTGGAATCAAAGTATTAGGGGAGTTGGAAGTGTTATGATAATGTTGAACTTGTGAATTATAGCTTTGTTCATTTGCTTCAACCATGTATATCTTGTTGTTGTATTCAAATTTCATTTCACAGTGAAGAGTATATGGGACTCCTTTCATGGAATGAATCCATGTTCTCCCTAGGAGAAGGTTGTATGAAAGCGATCTTGACATTATATGGATAGGGGCAGGAAAAATTATAGATCCAACCTCAATAGATAATGTGATCATTCCTAATATTTTCCTATTAACATTGTCATAGCCATGAATATTAACATCATTGAGTTGAATAAGCTTCTTGTCCACACCAATTTTATCTACGAGATCAATGCTAAAACATTAATGCATGCTCCATTGTCTATGAGGGTGCAACTAACTGTAGTTTCATTAATAATCACCTTTATCATTAAGGCCTTATGTATATTTTGTATCTCAAGCGAGGGTACTAATTCTTGTTAAGGGAATGTGATATCTGAATTTATCACTTGCATATGATCAAAGGAGGTTGCTACATCATTTAATTTCATAAAAAATGGATATCATTGTTCTGCAAAACTTCTTGGAGCATCCTTTTGATTTGTGGCATTTTTGTGCGTAGATTCTAAATATTTTTTGCAAAATTTTTGGAATGAGATTGCACTTCTTTTTCCATCTCCTTTGAAAACTATTTTTTTTTAGTAAACACCATTTTAAAGGAGTGACGCTCACCGTATACCACAATTTTTTTTCTATGAAGGATCAAATTCTATTTTTTTCGAATTTTGATTTTTAACTATGATATCTAGTGCTTCAAATTGGTTTCATAGTACTTTATTTAATATTTTCCTTAATCAACTTTCTAATTCAAAACCAAATTTACAATTCGGACATAGGTGGACCATTATACCACATAAATTTTTTTGTATGTATGAAATTCAATTTAATTTTTGGTGGATCAAAAGGACTTCAATATAAGTGCATGCATATTTTTAATTTTTTTGTTAATCTTCTATTTTTTTTCCACATGTAGAAAAACAAGAGCTTAATTTTTAGTGGCTACATTCACAAGAAATAAAAATAAATATATAAATAAAATAAAGGGAAATTTATTTAAAATTATCTTAAAAATGGTAGCAAAGGTGTGGCTTGGGGATCAAAAAATGGTAGAGGGATAAAAAGAAACCCGATGGGGTGACATGGTGGAGGATGTTGATATAGGGAAGAAGCTGATTGATTCATCAACCCGGTGAGGAAGGTGGATCATCCCATAGTGGGTATTGAGAATGGAGCACGGATGGATAATGCCACCACACTCTGCTTGAGAATGGAAGCATGGAGAATCAAGATCACACCCAAAGTAGAAGCAAGCTCAAATATGGTGAGAGGAGGGCTCCTGAACAAAAGATGAAGATAATAGCATTCTGAAAGAACAAGAAAGGATGGAGCATGCACGAACCAAGGCGTGGGTGGTTATGGGAAAATGACCGCCATGGGAAACCATTGGATCCTAGCCGGTGCAACAAGGGTAGTGGCATTCAAAAGTGCACCAACAAAGTCTAGAGAGTTAGGGGTTAGGGAAACACTAAGCCAAAAAATGAAGGAAAAATGAGCCAGCAAGTGGGAGAAGAATTTGAGTTTGGAAGAAGAATGAATCAGAGAGACCGAGATTTGTTTAGAAGGAAAATAAATAGAATAAATTTCCAAAAAAAAGTGAGCAAAGTTGACTATTTGCGACTGCATGGAAGTAAAATGTACCAAATGCCTTTCGAAATGATTTAAAAAAGAGTGATCAGACTGATGGACAGAGCTCTGTTTTCCAAGTGGACTGGCCCAGGTTGCCCTAGGGAGGAAATCAAAGCATGGTGGGAAAAAAAATACAAAGACTGAGTAAGCATCTACCAGCTACCAAACTCCTTTTTTCTCATAGAATGTATATATCAACAATTAAAGCTAAAAATTGTAGAAGGAAAACCTCTATTTATGAATGGTCATAGTTTTCATTGCCTAAATTGGAGATCAAGTTTTGATCCCTATAACTACAAAATAAACCAAATCCCTACCTAGATCAAGCTAGTGGATCTGCCCTCATAATTCTGGAATGTATAGGCTATGGTGAGATTAGGTGATACCCTAGGGGTGTGCTTAAGGGTGGATGAGGACTTCATGAATGGAAAATACGAGGCTGAAGCCTACATACTAGTAGAAATAGATGAGGGGGTTGGAATCTACAAGAACATAGAAATACTGACAAAATATGGAAGTTGGCAACAAGAGATAGAGATATGGGAAGGAATAGAATTCAAAAAATGACTCTTTAGAGAATCATTTTTGGAAGGCACTTCAAACAAGGGAAAGGAGTCTAATACAAGTAATAAAGAGAGGGAAGAACCAGGGGATGGAACATCCCAGGAAGTGACAACCAAAATCATAGAAGATACATCTGAGGATGTTAGAACTGAGCCCAAGTAGAAGAAGTTTGGAGTAGTCTCTCAAGAATGCAACAAAACGCCCCCACCAATAAAGGAAAAGCAGGGGTTGGGAAAATTTTAGGCAGAGGAAGCTCTCAATGCTCTTATGGATGATGCTACCACAGAACTCCAAAAGGACATCAAAACCCAACTTTGGAAAATAACAAAGGAAGTAGAAAGTGAGTGGATAGTTTGATCTATTGTTTCATGATTTGGATAAGCTCAGTTCTCTTGTTTGATTATTGTTTGTGTCTACTCAAAATGTCAACCTTAGCAAGGGACAATTTATTATGATATGATTTGGGATGGATGAAGACCTTGTTATGGAAAACCCTAAGAGACCGACCTAATGCCTCGGGGGCTCATCAATGATTTCCTTGCCTATGTAAAGCAGAGGAAACGTAGTTCAACTGACCTTGACCATGGATAGTTTATTATGAAGATGCAAATATGGATGGACTTGACAATTTATTATGACAAAACCTAGAGGACTAACCTAATGCCTCAGGGGCTCATCGATGATGGCCATGCCTATGTGAAGTCACAGAGGCAACGTAGTTTGACCACTAGGTGACACATACTCTATTTTTGGGGGCTTTTTGACACTTTTTAATATTTTTTGCATATTGATGTTTTCTAACTTTTTTAGATTTTTCACATTTTCTAATTTTTTTAGATTTTGATGTTTTCTAAAATTTTTTCGATTTTGATGTTTTCTAATTGTTTTTAGATTTTGAGATTTTATGGATTTTTTGGATTTTGACATTTTCTGGTTTTTTGGGTTTGGACATTTTTTTTTTCTTTTGGATTTTTTGGTGTGTTTTGAAGTGTTGAACCATGTCTAGGATCCCAAGTAAGACATAAGTCTAGGAATTCCCCTAGTCAAGTATATGACCAACTTATTATGGATGAAGAGATGGATGGACAAAGATTTATTATGGATATGAAAAGCACAAGCATAAAATGTCAATGATTCTTAGGTCATGAGAGGAATTCCTAAACTTTATTATGTGTGAGATGGAGGGAAGAGTTTTTTATGGAGTGTGATGTGCATGATAGACCATAGAGGGAAATGAAAAATCAAATAGAATAATAGTAGATTATGGAGCAAAGATTGACTACACATAGAACATGTTTTCCAGGCTTTCACCATGGTACTTGTCCAAAGCACCATCAAAGTGGTTTTCACTATTGGATATATTATTTCTCTTTACTATTATGGATCAACTTTTTCTCTAATTATATTGTCTTTTTGATTTGATCCTCGTAGTTCCCCTCTTTATGGCTCTTGATCTTTTCTCATTTTGATGGTATCTCATCTCAAAGGTTATAGTTACTCGCACAAAAAGGTGTGCAATATGCCATGTAGTGGCTGCATGGATTTTTCATATCGCTTTCCTTTCAAACCCAAAGTAGGACACGTGGCTACATCACGGGAATTTGCCACAAGCTGCTCTCACTAACTTGAAAATCGCTCGCCAATGTTCCACGTCACTCATCTTTTGTCAGGTGGGTTGTTTCACCTACGAGAATATTATTTGTTTCATGGATTTTGGGCATTACAAAGGACCTTACACTTTTAGGGATTAGTCACTTTTTAGGTGGTACCATTATTACTTATTACCCGATCAGATCCTTTTTTCCAGAAACAATTATGACTTTAGATCATAGATCATAGAAAGCAATATATTCACAAGAATCTTGCAACATCCAAATTTATGAAGATTCATTATTGAAAAAAAATAGAAGAAAGTTCCAAAACAAAGCGAGCGTAGGCAACAGTTTGCAATTGTGAGGAAGTAAACTATACCAAATGCCTTTCGAATTGATTGAACAAAGAGTGATCAGACTAATGGAGAGAGCTTTGTTTTCCAAGTGGATTGGCCCAGGCTACCCTAGGGAGTAGATCAAAGCATGGTGGAAAAACAAATACAAATAATAGGTAACCATCTACTAGCTACCAAATTCTCTTTTTCTCATAGAATGTATAGATCAACAATTAAAGTTGGAAATTGTAAAAGGGAAACCTCTGTTTATGAATGGTCATAGTTTTGACTACCTAAATTGGAGATCAGGGGACAATCCCTAGAACTTAAAATAAACCAAATCCCTACCTAGATCAAGCTAGTGGATCTGCCCTCATAATTCTGGAATGTATAGGCTATGGTGAGATTAGGTGATACCCTAGGGGTGTGCTTAAGGGTGGATGAGGACTTCATGAATGGAAAATACGAGGCTGAAGCCTACATACTAGTAGAAATAGATGAGGGGGTTGGAATCTACAAGAACATAGAAATACTGACAAAATATGGAAGTTGGCAACAAGAGATAGAGATATGGGAAGGAATAGAATTCAAAAAATGACTCTTTAGAGAATCATTTTTGGAAGGCACTTCAAACAAGGGAAAGGAGTCTAATACAAGTAATAAAGAGAGGGAAGAACCAGGGGATGGAACATCCCAGGAAGTGACAACCAAAATCATAGAAGATACATCTGAGGATGTTAGAACTGAGCCCAAGTAGAAGAAGTTTGGAGTAGTCTCTCAAGAATGCAACAAAACGCCCCCACCAATAAAGGAAAAGCAGGGGTTGGGAAAATTTTAGGCAGAGGAAGCTCTCAATGCTCTTATGGATGATGCACAAGAACTCCAGAAGGACATAAAAACCCAACTTTGGAAACTAATAAAGGAAGTAGAAAGGGAAGAATTGGAACCCCGAGCAACAGGAGAAGGGGCTGGAAAGAATAAGCAGAACACCAAAGTAAACAATTTAGATGTTCTCCAGGAAGAAGAAGATGACTTGGCACAGTCTAAAAAAAAGTAGAGTGATCAATTCTCAGACGGATAAGGTGATCCTTGGGAGGAGGTAGAGGAAGGTGAGTTGCTTGAGGTGAGGCAACTTGAACAATTAGAATCAAAGACAAATGTACCTAACATAAAAGAAAAAATCCAAAAGGGGTAGGAAAACAAACAAATCCAAGCTGATGATTGTAGGCAATGCCTCTGGTAAAAAAAATTGGTTGTTGGGAAGGATAGCCTCCTTCCCAAGGCAGAATGAGGATCATAACGTGGAATGTTAGAGGCATTAATGCCCCTGACAAATGGTGCATGGTGAAGCACCAAATTGACCAATCAAATGTAGACATAGTTCTCATACAGGAATTGAAATGGAGTAAGGAAGAAGGTCAGAGGAGATTGTGCAATTGGAGACAGTGGAAAAGTCATTCAAGGAGGCCATAGGAGCGTCTGGTGGACTGGGAGTCTTATGGAACCCTCTTACAGTAGATGGGGAAGTAGAAAAAGAAGAAGACAATTGGCAATTGTTCAAGTTCAAAGATCTAAGAAGGCATGCCATCTTCTTCAACATCAATGTATATGGGCCAATAGCTACAGTGGAAAAAAAACAAGTGTGGAACAAAATGTCAAGTGAGCTAGAAAATAGGATAAATGAGATGGGGATAGTAGCCAAAGACTTCAATGCAACGTTGAACAATGAAGAGAAACAAGGGGGTCTGGGAAGAACAACTGGCATACAGAGAGATTTCTAGGAATTTATAGACATAAATCTGCTAAGGGATGTGCATACCAAAAATAGAACATTCACATGGTCTAATAGGAGGAAGGATTTTACCAACATAGCATAAAGATTGGATAGATTCCTGCTCTGGGGATTTTGGGGAGAGATAGTAGCCTCATAGGAAGCTCACATACTACCTTTCATAGGGTCAGACCATTTCCCTATCTTACTGACATTTGGGCCAGATGACCCCCCTAAAGGATGCCCTTTCAAATTTGAAAACATGTGGCTGAGAGATGATCACCTGTCGAAGCTAATAGAGAAGTGGTGGAATGAGATCAAGTTTGGAAATAAATTAGAGCTTTTCAAGATAAGCAAAAAATTGGGATACATCAAGAATAAGCTCAAGGAATGGAACATGACACATTTCAAGAACATATTCTAGGAGAAAGAGAGGCTAGAGAAAGAAATTAGAGTCTTGAATGAACACATAATAGAGAAAACAATGGATGCAGAGGATTTTGAAAATGAGAAATGTCTGAAAGATGAGTTGGTAGAAATTCTGAAGAGGGAAGAGTGTTACTGGCGATAGAAGTCAAGGGAAACATGGTCGAAAGAGGGTGACATAAACACCAAGTTCTTCCACAAGTCAATAATCTCCAACCGAAGTAGGAACATGATTGCAGAAATCAAGAAGGCCAATGGAGAAGTAGCACAATCTATTGAGGAGGTTAACAAGGAGGCGGTCAAATTCTTTGAAGAAATTCTAAACAAAGAAAGCCAAGAAAATAGGGTAGAAAGGGATAATCTTCTTAGTGCAATTCCCATAGTCATAAAATAAGGTCAGAATAGGTGCCTATATCAAAAGATCTCCTTGGAAGAGATCAGGGTAGTAGTTTTCCAGATGAACCCTGACAAGGCCCTGATCCCTAATGGATTCCCAGCCAGTTTCTTCTAGAAGTTTTGGGACATAGTTGGGAGAGATCTAGGGGCAGCAATGGAGGAATCAAGAAGAAGAATGACAATGTTGGGGGCAGTGAATCACACATTTTTGGCTCTAATCCCCAAGAAAAAATATCCACAAACAATGAGTGCTTTCAAACCAATCGCACTATGCAACATGGTGTATAAGGTTGTCAAAAAAATTATAGCAAATAGACTCAAGGAAGTATTGAATGAGGTGATATCAGAAGAACAAAGTGGCTTTGCACCATGATGGTCAATGGAAAAAGGAATAATCATTGCTCATGAAACTATACGTTCAGCCAAAAAAAATAAAGATGCCTGCATGATACTAAAACTAGACATCCTAAAAGCCTATGACATGGTAGACAAACAATTTCTCTTGGAGGTGTTGAGGAAATTTGGATTTGGGGAGAATTGGATTAAGTGGGTTAAAAGTTGCATCTCTACAACTAAATTCTCGGTGTTGGTGAATGGATTTTCTCGTGGCTTCTTCCCCTCCATAAAGGGGGTTAAGACAAGGTGATCCCCTATCCCCATTCTTGTTCATAATCATGGCAGAGGTGCTTGGGAGAGGGATTCAAAGACTGAGAAGGAAAGGAAAATTGAAAGGTGTTCATGTAGCCAATGGAATGGAACCCTCAACACATCTCCAATTTGTAGATGACGCAGTTTTGATGGGAGAGGCCAGTAGGAGGGAAGTAAGAGTGATCAAAAGTTTCTTAGATGACTACTGCAAGGCTTCAGGACTTAGCATCAACTAGGGAAAATTGGAGGTCTTTTTTCTAAACACTCAACCAAGCCTGCAAAAAGATTTAGCCAAAATCCTGAATTTGAGAGTAGCAACACTGCTAGGTCACTTCTTGGGGATGCCCCTTTTTGTAGGTATCAACAAAAAGTGCTATTGGGAGAATCCGATTAATAGTTGCAAGAACAAGTTGGGCACTTGGAAAGGCAAGTGGTTGTCCTCAGTAGGAAGACTATTAATGGTCAAATCAGTCTTGTCTGCTATCCCAGTGTACTGAATGTCATGTTTAAAACTACCTAAAGTAGTGGAAGAGGCTCTCACTCAAATTTTTAGGAAATTCTTTTGGAGTGCAACAGGGGACCAGAATAAATTTCCCCTATTGGGTTGGGACAAGGTGTGCACACCCAAAGAGGTCGATGGGGCAGGGATCAAACAACTGTCCATAATGAATCAAGCCATGGGGGCCAAATTGGTCTGGGACATTCACACAAAAGGTGATCAAAGGTGGGTGAAAATCATGAGGAGAAAGCATCTAGACTCAGATGATCTGGCCAAAATTCTTACTACAATAAACCCCTCAAGAGGCTCAACAATCTGGAATTTTATATTGGATTTTAGGGATATAATAGAAAAACATGTATCTTGGGAAGTTAGAGATGGGAATAGTGCATCCTTCTGGAATGATTCTTGGTGTGGAAAACCACCCATCAACAATACTCCGGGCTTGGATGAAATCAAAGAGGAAATGACAAGGCTTTGGGGGAGCAAGGTCGCCAACTATGGCAGGAAGATTGCCAATCAAGGATCCTATAGCTGGAGCGATTGCAAACCCTCAATGCTCCTCAAGCACGATGATCTATAATTAGAGGTTTACAAAATAACTTGTAAATTAAATCTAATTACAGTAATTTCCCCGATCCAAATAGAATTGTGTGATTATGTTGTTTAACCATTAAAATTACAGACTAAGTTCACTTAATCCTTTATAGAACATAATGAAATTAACTAATTACTAAAATGTTGTAATTAGAACTTAAATGCCAAATTGAAAATACTAGAAAGAAAATAAGAGAGAATGTAAGACAGGAGATAGAAGAATAATAAGATAGAAGATAGAAGAATCAGACGCAAGTTGATAATCGAGTTCGTCTAATCAGGACTACATCTCTGGGTCCACTTCTCAATGTTGGACCACTTTTATTAATATCGCCAAGCACCTGAAGATGCCTTCTTACAATATTCAAGCTTCAAAAACCTACACAAAATTCCTCACAATCTCTCTCACTTTTACAATTTTGGTGTATAAGAACACCTTGCAATTCTTCCTCTCAAAAATAATTCAACTCTCGCAAAGGGATTATTTCTCCAAGTAGTCTTGCTTATTTTCAAGCCAAAACTCTCCCCTTTTTATACAAATTTATTTGCTAATATGGCTAAAACCATATTATTTGCAAATATACCCATATCTCCTATTACAAGAAAAAAATTCAATAATATCCTCCTTTAATAATTTTTGGAAGGATAATATCCCCTCAAAATAATTCTCTTTCCATTTGAATGGTTACGAATGGATTTATTCTCTATTATTTAGGGAATATTTTATGTAAGGTTTTATTTGATCCCTTAATTTAGGAATACAATTCCTAATATTTCCGTGTAAAAGAAAATATTCTAGGCCTCTAAAAATATGGGATAATTTAGGCCCCTAGGAAAAAGGGATTTAGCCTTATTCTAAGGCTTTGAAAAAGCAATTAAATCTTTTAGAGAAAATGGTGGGTGGTGATCCCACCATCCTCTCCTCCTTTTAAGTTTTTCCCCTAAAGACAAGGGAGACTTCCCATGTATAAGGTGGGATACCCCCTATTCCTTAGGTGGCATCCCACTTTAATAGGTGGTGCCCACTTTATATATTTTTTTCCTTAACAAATATGGTTTAATCCATATTTATGCCATGTCATATACTCTTGCCACGTCACCACTTGCCACATCACCATGCTGACATCATGATGACATCATCATTTTGATTGGTCAACTCTTTTTGTCTGCAAACTTTGACCGGCTCTATTTTGCTCATACGAACTCTATTTTCAAAACCAAATATAGTTCTGGAATCAGCGCGACTAGCTCTACAACTTGGTGTCATTTTTTTCTTATTTTGAGATGATCAATTTTCTACCTTTTAGAATGCCTGATTTACCTGTTTGACCGGAACTTTGACTGCACATAACTTATGCATATGAACTCCTTTTCAGCCCATTCAAGTTGCATCAGGACCATGTCAGCGAGCTCTGTGTGATGATGCTAGTTTCATGAGATTATGAGATTGTGAAATTTTCAAGTTTTCCGTAGATCCGTCTTAGATCACACAAAAGATGCATTGGCAAAGATCCTCAAAGACAGGTATTTTGTCCCATCCAATGACAAGGACATGATCAGATGGTGTGGGTCTTCAACAAGAACATACAAGGTGAAATTTGGATACAAGATTAAGGAGATGGCTATGGCTCGACAAGACTAGCCATGTAAATTGATTTGGGGTAGGAAATGCCTCCCCAAGGCTGGAGTGTTTGCTTGGATGGCGATAAAAAGAAGAATCCTCATAGAGTATAGGCTAGCTACCTTTGGAGTACAAGGCTCAGGAATATGTTCTCTATGTAAAGAAAATGAAGAGTCAACAAACCATCTTCTCCTAACATGCCCCCATAAACGTGGACATTGCTGGAACTTAATGGAGAGACAAACTAAACCCCGGCAGAATGCTCCCCATGCCAACAACCTTCATCCAAGTTCGTGGCCCTAAAAGGGAAGTGGGGCTAAATCAATTTTGGGGTATATGGCGATAACCCCCATCCACAGATATGGGAGCTGCGAAAGGAAACAAAATAGAGAATATTTCAAGGAAAGAGATGAATAAAAGATGCATTTAAGTGGAAAAACTGTTGTTTTAGAGCCACAATGAGGACAGCCAAGCAAAGCAGCAAATAGAAAACTTTCACAAACTAGGGATGATTTCTTAACCAAAAATTCTTGGCCTCAAACCCACCCCTGGATTGACTGACATAATCAAGATGATAAGAATTGATGAATAGAATATCGGATGATAGAAATTTGGTTTTGCTCCAATGAAGTCAGGTTCAAAAGTAGCAAACCATAGGTTCGCGCTATGCCCGGGATTTGGGAGGAAACAAATTCATTTGAAGGAGAATCATGACGCCCGTCACTTTCATCAAGAGGCATCACTCCTAATTGGAAACTCAATCATCTGTTGCAGAGTGTCAAACAATTGGCGGACAAGTTTGAGGCCTTCAAAACTAGTCATATTTATCAAGAAGGTAATGACAAGGTGAGTTGGCAAAAAAGGCATAAGCAAATTCCATGTAGGCAGAGGACAAAAGCGGGTATTAGACGAAATTACTGGCAATGGCACTTCAAATGGCGGTGAAAGAATATCACATGGTATCAAGGACAAAATCCAAGAGATTTATTTGACAAGACATGGGTCATCAATAGAAGGCAAGGAGCAATCAAATCAAACAAATTATGAGGAAAGGGAAAGGATGGGTAGATACCATATTACCATGCATTAATTTCACTAAGCACCACCAGAAAGGTGGTGGCAAGCAAACATGCTCCAAAGGGCACGAACATAGAAAAGCTAATTATGAGGAAATAAGGCCTTCGGTGTTATAAGGCCTTAGCTGGTGTAAATTTTCTCAAACGTAATAGTGGCATACCAGAGATAGCGAGTATTAGCGAGTTTCAGAGAAGTGGTGCAGTTGGTGTGTGGTAGCCCAATGGAGACTTCGCTATCCCTGGATACGTCAAAACAACAACAATCTTTCAAAGGTGAAGTGACAGAAAAAAGGTTGCAGGGGTTGCTGGCTTCCTCTCATTCTTTAGTCCTCTGTGTAACCAAGAAGGTCGTAGGACCAACATTCCTGAGGGCATATCACAAGTTTAGGTCAAATTCAAAGATTCCAACCATGTTCCTGGCTGTTCTCCTGCACATGGGTGTTTCGAAGGAAGTGGGAAAGAAGCTGACATAGGTGGTTTTCATTCACGCATGGTTGGGAGACATTGATGCAACCCTCGACAACGTGGACGAGAATAAGCAAATCCCAATACCACATAATTATTACATGATGCGAATGTGTGGAAGGGAGGTAATGAAATTTCCTCTAATTCAAACTATTGACCTAGAAGGGTTCAAAAAGCTATGGGATGAGCGTGAATAGAGCATTTCCTTCTCAGAGCAACCAAGCTGGTGACCAACGTTCCTCGAGGATGGGCAATAAGGTATGTGGAGGACAAAGGGCTTTCAAAAGAAATTCTTGCAGGGGATGATGATGACTGGGACTTCGAATCTGGAGAGGAATGGCACCAGAACAACCCTAGAGACCCCTAGGAGAAGGCAAAAGGACTGGCCCACCAAAATTGTGGAGTAGACTGCCCAGTGGTAGTGAATTACATTGCATACATGAAGCACACAAAGTCAGATGATGATGAGGAGTGAAGATGCCTGGTCTGGTACAGTCTCAGTAATACTATAGCTTTATTACAATGATAGAGATAGTATTAGGTATAGCAAGCAAAAGTCAGTCCCGGGGTAGTCAATAATGCCTGTGTCTCAATCAAGCCATTTTGTATTGTAAATTGTAAATGCATATTCATAATGGATAGGAAAGGGATTTAGTGAACGCCATTTTGTTAGGGAAGGCCATCAAGAAAGCTTTTTGGTTATCAGAAACTCATGTAGTTTCCTTTTTTGAAGCAATTTAGGGTGCTACCGCTTAGCAACGATTTATCTAGCAAAAAAATAAAAAAAAATAGTTTTTGATTTAAGTTATTTAGGATCTAAATGACAGACAAGGCTTGATAGTGTTGTTATTCAAATAATCAGTGTTTGTGGAAGGTTAAGAATTGAATTTGCATTATTATTTTGGGTGGAGACATTACATGCAAATTGACCAAAACATCATCCACAATCATGAGAATACTTTATGACTATTCTATCAATATACAAAGGCGGGGAAGTGGTTTAGAACCTTGTGAAAGACCTTATTTCAAAACTTACAACTATCCTATTTTATAAAGCTCCTTGTTGAGGAGACTAAGGATATAAAATGAGATTTACATATGATTACTTACATTACTTATGCACAACAAAGGCCATGTTACTCCCTAATTTTTACATCACCATCAAAAGTAAATTTCCTATCAATTCATTTAGCACTAACCATTGCTTTCTTTATAGAGGTTTCCTCCACCTTATTTGGGTAGCCAAATGTGGCATTATTTAATGGGACATAGGGGCCTATGGGCAACCTTGCACCAACCT
>VDFB02058242.1:351715748-351738457 GCA_007258455.2 Sequoia sempervirens
TAGGAGTGATGCCTCTCTGGATGGCATTGATCGTGACCATCAAGTCTCCTTCCAAATGAATTTGTTTCACTCCCAAATCGAGCCCCAACTGCAAACCTATGGCTGTTGCTTTGAACTCAGCTTCATTGTTCGAGCAAATTCCTAAAGGTGTGGATTTTTCTGCTAGGATCTTGCCTTGTGCATCCCTTGCAATGCAACCAACTCCACTTGGTCCTGGGTTTCCGCGAGCTACTCCATCAAAATTTATCTTTATCCATCCTGGTTCCGGCTCCTTCTATGCTACTTCTACTCTCTTTGCCTTGGTTGACTGAGTTGGTCCATTTCCACTTAGAAGTGGAGGTTTGAGGCCAAGAAATTTTTTGGTTAGGCAATCATCCTAGTTTGTGAAATTTTTTGTTTGCCTGCTTTGCTTCGAGCATCCTCGTTGACCAACTCTACTATAGCTCTTTCAATTTTGTCCCATAGTCTGTCTTTATTCATCTCTTTCCCTTGAAAGATTCTCCTGTTTTGTTCCTTCCACAGCTCCCATATCACAATGGATGGGGTTATTTGCCATATACCTCCAAAAATTGATTTATTGCCCTTTTGGGGCCACATTTTGAACTAGGATAAAAGATCTGCTAGTGTGGGACATTGTAGGTTTAGTTTGTCTCTCATTATGTTCCAACAATCATTTGCATAGGGGCATGTTAGGAGAAGATGGTTTGTTAATTCTTCATTTTCTTTGCATAGAGAACATCTTCCCGGGCCTTGACCTCCAAAGGTGGCTAGCCTATCCTCTGTGAGGATTATTCTTTGCATTGCCATCCAAGCAAACACTCCAGCCTTGGGAGGCATTTCCTCCCCCAAATTAGTTTGCATGGCCAGTCTTGACGAGCCATAGCCATCTCCTTAATCTTGTATCCAAATTTCCCCTTGTATGTGCCTGTTGAAGATCCACACCATCTGGTCATGTCCTTATCGTTGGATGGGACAAAATACCTATCTTTGAGGATCTTTGTCAATGCATCTTTTTGTGCTTGAGGAGCATTGAGGGTTTGGAGATCATTCCAGCTCCAGTTGTAGGATCCTTGATTGGCAATCCTCCTGCCATAGTTGGCTACCTTGCTCCCCCAAAGCCTTGTCGTTTCCTCTTTGATTTCATCCAAGCCCGGAGTATTGCTAATGGGTGGTTTTCCACACCAAGAATCATTCCAGAAGGATGCATTGTTCCCATCTCTGACTTCCCAGGTTACATGATTTGCTATTATATCCGTACAATCCAATATAAAATTCCAGATTGCTGATCCTCTTGGGGGGTTTATTGTAGTGAGAATTCTAGCCGGATCATCTGAGTCTAGATACTTTCTCCTCATGATTTTGACCCACCTTTGCTCACCTTTTGTGTGAATGTCCCAGACCAATTTGGCCCCCATGGCTTGATTCATTATGGACAGTTGTTTGATCCCTGCCCCACCAGCCTCCTTGGGTGTGCACACCTTGTCTCTGGCCAATAGGGGGAATTTATTCTGATCCCCTATTTCACTCCAAAAGAATTTCTTGAAAATTTGAGTGAGGGCCTCTTCCACTGCTTTAGGTAGTTTTAAACATGACATTGAGTACACCGGGATAGCTAACAAGACAGATTTGACCATTAATAGTCTTCCTGCCAAGGACAGCCATTTGCCTTTCCAAGTACCCAGCTTGTTCTTGCAGCTATTAATCAGATTCTCCCAATAGCACTTTTTGTTGATACCTGCAAAAAGGGGCATCCCCAAGAAGTGACCTGGCAACGTTGCTACTCTCAAATTTAGGATTTTGGCTAGATCTTTTTGCAGGCTTCGTGGCGTGTTTAGAAAAAAGACCTTCGATTTTCCCTAGTTGATGCTCTATCCTAAGGCCCTGCAGTAGTCATCTAAGAAACTTTTGATCACTCTTGCTTCCCTCCTACTGACCTCTCCCATTAGAACTGTGTCATCTGCAAATTGGAGATGTGTTGAGGGTTCCATTCCATTGGACACATGAACACCTTTCCACTTTCCTTCTCTTCTCAGTCTTTGGATTCCTCTCCCAAGCACCTCTGCCATGATTATGAACAAGAATGGGGATAGGGGATCACCTTGTCTTAGCCCCCTTGTGGAGGGGAAGAAGCCATAAGCAGATCCATTCACCAGCATTGAGAATTTAGCTATAGAGATGCAACTTTTAACCCACTTAATCCAATTTTCCCCAAATCCAAATTTCCTCAACACTTCCAAGAGAAATTGTCTGTCTACCATGTCATAGGCTTTGAGGATGTCTAGTTTTAGTATCATGCAAGCATCTTTATTTTTTTTGGCTAAATGTATAGTTTCATGAGCAGTGATTATTCCTTCCACTATTGACCATCTTGCTGCAAAACCACTTTCTTCTTCTGATATCACCTTGTTCAATACTTCCTTGAGTCTTTTTGCTATTATTTTTGTGACCACCTTATACACCATATTGCACAGTGCGATTGGTCTGAAATCACTCATTGTCTGTGGGTCTTTTTTCTTGGGGATTAGAGCCAAAAATGTGTGATTTATTGCCCCTAGCATTGTCATTCTTCTTCTTGATTCCTCCACTACCTCCCCTAGATCTCTCCCAACTATGTCCCAGAACTTTTGAAAGAAGCCGACTGGGAATCCATCAGGGCCTAGGGCCTTGTCAGGGTTCATTTGGAAAATTGCTTCCGTGACCTCTTCCAAGGAGATCTTTTGATACAGGCGCCTATTTTGTTCCTCTTTTATGATTGTGGGAATTGCACTCAGAAGATTATCCCTTGCTACCCTGTTTTCCTAGCTTTCTTTATTTATAATTTCTTCAAAGAATTTGACCGCCTCCTTGTTAACCTCCTCAATAGACTGTGCTACTTCTCCATTGGTCTTCTTGATTTCTGCAATCCTATTCCTCCTTCGGTTGGAGATTGTTGACTTGTGGAAGAACTTGGTGTTTCTGTCACCCTCTTTCAACCATGTTTCCCTTGACTTTTGTCGCCAGTAACATTCTTCCCTCTTTAGAATCTCTGCCAGCTCATCTTTCAGATATTTCTCATTTTCAAAATCCTCTGCATCCATTCCTTTCTCTATTATGTGCTCATTCAGGACTTTGATTTCTTGCTCTAGCCTCTCTTTCTCCTGGAATATGTTCTTGAAATGTGTCTTGTTCCAATCCTTGAGCTTATTCTTGATGTATCCCAATTTTTTGCTTATCTTGAAAAGCTCCAATTTATCTCCAAACCTGATCTCATTCCACCACTTCTCTAATAGCTCTGGCAGGTGATCATCTCTCAGCCACATGTTTTCAAATTTGAAAGGGCATCCTTTAGGGGGTCATCTTGCCCAAATGTCAGCAAGACAGGGAAATGGTCTGACTCTGTGAAAGGTAATATGTGAGCTTACTGTGAGGCTGCTATCTCTCCCCAATCTCCCCAGAGCAGGAATCTGTCCAATCTTTCTGCTATATTGGTAAAATCCTTCCTCCTATTAGACCATGTGAATGTTCCATTTTTGGTCTACACATCCTTTAGCAGATTTTTGTCTATAAATTCCTAGAAATCTCTCTGTATGGCAGTTGTTCTTCCCAGACCCCTTTGCTTCTCTTCGTTGTTCAAGGTTGCATTGAAGTCTCTGGCTACTATCCCCATCTCATTTCTCCTATTTTCTAGCTCACTTGATATTTTGTCCCATACTTGTTTTTTTGCCACTGTAGCTATTGGCCTATATACATTGATGCTGAAGAAGATGTCATGCCTTCTTAGATCTTTGAACTTGAACAATTGCCAATTGTCTTCTTCTTTTTCTACTGCCCCATCTACTATAAGAGGGTTCCATAAGACTCCCAGTCCACCAGACGCTCACTATGGCCTCCTTGAATTGACTTTTCCACTGTCTCCAATTGCAAAATCTCTTCTAACCTTCTTCCTTACTCCATTTTGATTCTTGTATGAGAACTATGTCTGCATTTGATTGGTCAATTTGGCGCTTGACCATGCGCCATTTGTCAGGGGCATTAATGCCCCTGACATTCCACGTTATGATCCCCATTTTGCCTTGGGAAGGAGGCTATCCTTCCCAACAACCAGTTTTTTCTGACCAGAGGCATTGCCTACAATCATCAACTTGGATTTGTTTGTTTTCTTGCCCCCTTTTGGATTTTTTCTTTATGTTAGGTACATTTATCTTTGATTCTGATTGTTCAAGTTGCCTCACCTCAAGCAACTCACCTTCCTCTGCCTCCTCCCAGGGATCACCTTCTCCATCTAAGAATTGATCACTCTCCTTTTCTTCAGACTGTGCCAAGTCATCTTCTTCCTCCTGGAGAGCATCTAAATTGTTTACTTTGGTGTTCTGCTTATTCTTTCCAGCCCCTTCTTTTGATGCCTGGGGTTCTAGTTCTGCCCTTTCTACTTCCTTTGTTAATTTCCATAGTTGGGTTTTGATATCGCTTTGGAGTTCTTGTGCATCATCCATAAGAGCATTGAGAGCTTCCTCTGCCTGAAAGTTTCCCAACTCCAGTTTTTCCTTTATTGGTGGGGGGGGCTTTGTTGCATTCCTGAGAGGCTCCTCCAGGCTTCTTCTGCTTAGGCTCAGTTCTAACTTCCTCAGATGTATTTTCTGTGATTTTGGTTGCCACTTCCTGGGATGATCCATCCCCTGATTCTTCCCTCTCATTATTACTCGTATTAGCCTCCTTTCCCCTGTTTGAAGAGCCTTCCAGAATTGATTCTCTAAAGAGGCATTTTTTGGATTCTACCCCTTCCCATATCTCTATCTCCTGTTGCCAGCTTCCATATTTTGTCAATATTTCTATATTCTTGTATACTCCAACCCCCTCATCTATTTCTACTAGTATGCAAGCTTCAGCCCCGTCTTTCCCATTTATGAAGTCCTCATCCACCCCTAAGCACACCCCTAGGGCATCACCTAATCTCACCATAGCCTCCACATTCCAGAATTCTGAGGGCAGATCTACTAGTTTGATCCAGGTAGGGATTTGGTTTATTTTGTAGTTCCAGGTGTCGAAGCTTGATCTCCAATTTAGGCAATGAAAACTATGACCATTCATAAACAGAGGTTTCCCTTCTAGAATTTCCAGCTTTAATTGTTGATCTATGCATTCTATGAGAAAAAAAGAGTTTGGTAGCTAGTAGATGCTTACCATTATTTGTATTTGTTTTTCCACCATGCTTTGATCTACTCCCCTAGGTAGCCTCTGGCCAATCCACTTGGAAAACAAAGCTCTCTCCATTAGTCTCATCACTCTTGTTCAATCAATTCGAAAGGCATTTGGTATAGCTTACCTCACGCTTGCAAACCGCTACTCCACGCCGCTTTGTTTTGGAACTTTCTATTTTTTTCAATAATGAATCTTCATAAATTTGGATGTTGCAGATTCTTGTGAAGATAGCTATTTAAGGAGATGATCTAAAAGTCATAATCGCTGGGAAAAATATGATCCATCGCTAATAAGTAATAATGGCACCACCTAAAAGAGAGACTAATCCTAAAAGTGTAAGGTCCTCCAGAATGCCCAAAACTCCATAAACAAATAATATTCTAGTTGTGTGAAAACAACCCACCTGACAAAAGATGAGTGACGTGGAACATTGGCGAGCGATTTTCAAGTTAGTGAGAGCAGCTTGTGGCAAATTCCCGTGATGTAGCCACGTGTCCTACTTTGGGTTTGAAAGGAAAGCGATATGAAAAATCCATGCAGCCACTACATGGCATATTGCACACCTTTTTGTGCGAGTAACTATAACCTTTGAGATGAGATACCATCAAAATGAGAAAAGATCAAGAGCCATAAAGAGGGGAACTACGAGGATCAAATCAAAAAGACAATATAATTAGAGAAAAAGTTGATCCATAATAGTAAAGAGAAATAATATATCCAATAGTGAAAACCACTTTGATGGTGCTTTGGACAAGTACCATGGTGAAAGCCTGGAAAACATGTTCTATGTGTAGTCAATCTTTGCTCCATAATCTACTATTATTCTATTTGATTTTTCATTTCCCTCTATGGTCTATCATGCACATCACACTCCATAAAAAACTCTTCCCTCCATCTCACACATAATAAAGTTTAGGAATTCCTCTCATGACCTAAGAATCATTGACATTTTATGCTTGTGCTTTTCATATCCATAATAAATCTTTGTCCATCCATCTCTTCATCCATAATAAGTTGGTCATATACTTGACTAGGGGAATTCCTAGACTTATGTCTTACTTGGGATCCTAGACATGGTTCAACACTTCAAAACACACCAAAAAATCCAAAAGAAAAAAAAAATGTCCAAACCCAAAAAACCAGAAAATGTCAAAATCCAAAAAATCCATAAAATCTCAAAATCTAAAAACAATTAGAAAACATCAAAATCGAAAAAATTTTAGAAAACATCAAAATCTAAAAAAATTAGAAAATGTGAAAATCCAAAAAAGTTAGAAAACATCAATACACAAAAATATTAAAAAAAGTGTCAAAAGCCCCCCAAAATAGAGTTTGTGTCAGTCCTAGTTGTCAAACTACATTTCCTTTGTGACTTCATGTAGGCAAGGCCATCATGTATGACCTCCCAAGGCATTAGGTTAGTCCTCTAGGTTTTGTCATAATAAATTGTCAAGTCCATCCATACCCACTTCATAATATACTATCCATGGTCTAAGTGGTCAAACTATGTTGTCCCTGTTCTTTACATAGGCAAGGCCATCATCGATTATCCCTCGAGGCATTAGGTTAGTCCCTTAGGGTTTGTCATAACAAGTTCTTCATACATCCCAAATCATTTCCCAATAAGTTGTCCCTTGCTAAGGTTGACATTTTGAGAAAACATAAGCAATCATCAAACAAGAGAATTGAGCTTTATCCAAATCGCGGAAACAACAAGCAAACTATCCACTCCGCCTTTACTCTCTTTTGTTATTTTCCCAAAGTTAGTTTTGATGTCCTTTTGAGTTCTGGTGCATCATCCATAAGAGCATTGAGAGTTTCTTCTCGCTTGAAAGTTTCCCAACCCCTCGCCTTTATTGGTGGGGTCTCTTTGTTGCATTCCTAAAGAATCCTCCGTGACTTCATCTTCAGTTCGGGCTTCTATCATCCTCAGATGTATCTTCTATGATTTTGGTTGGCACTTCCTAGGATATCCCATCCCATGGTTCTTCCCTCTCTTTATTATTTGTTTTAGCCTCCTTTCCCCTGTTTGAAGTGTCTTCCAAAAATGATTCTCTAAAGAGGTATTTTTTGGGTTCTACTCCTTCCAATATCTCTATCTCTTGTCGTTAGCTTCTAGAATTTGTCATATGTAATTTCTATGTTCTTGTGATTCTAACCCCCTCATCTATTTCTACTTGTATGTAGGCTTTAGCCTCATCTTTTCCATTTTGAATTCCTCATCCACCCCCAAGCACACCCCTAGGGCATTACCTAATCTCACCATAGCCTCCACATTTCAGAATTCTGAGGTTAGATCCACATGTTTGATCTAGGTAGGGATTTGGTTTATTTTGGTACCCATGGATCAAAACTTGATCTCTAATTTAGTACCAAAACCATAATTGGTCCATAAATAGAGGTTTCCTTGCCACCAACTTTAATTGTTGATCTATACATCTCTATGAGAAAAAGAATTTGGTAGTTGGTAGATGGACTTGGTAGTTGGTAGATGCTTACCCTGGCGATGGTTTTTCTCCCAGCGCCATAAGCTTTGATATCCTCCCCTAGGGTGTTTCTTTGGGCCACCCACTTGGAAAATAGAGCTTCCATCGCGATAATCACTCTTTTGTTCATCATTTCGAAGGCATTTGGTACAATTCTATTTCCCCACACCGCTAGCTATGATTCGCCGCTTTGTTTTGAAACTTCTTTCTATTTTTTCCTTCAATAGATCTTGGTCTCGACCATTCTTCTTCCAAACTCAAATTCTTCTCCTGATTGATGGCTCATTTTTCTTTCATTCCCCGGCTTAGGGTTTCTCGATCTCTTAATTCTCCAAACTTTGTTGGTGCACTTTTGAATGCTAATGCCAGCTGGGATCCGACGGCTTCCTCTTGCTTTTACGTCATTTTCGTGAACCACCCACACCTTGGCTCACATGTTCTCCATCCTTGCTTGTTCCTTTGGCCCGTTATTGTCTTTAGCTTTTGTTCAGGAGCCCTCCTCTCACCATCTTCGAGTTATCTTTTTCTCTATTTGCAATCTCGATTCTCCATGCTTCCATTCTGGCTGTAGTGTGGGTGACACTTATCCACCCAAGCTCCATTCTCGAATACCCACTACGGGATGTGATCTGCCTTTCTCACGGGTTGGATGAATCAATCTTCCTTCTTCCCTATAATATCACCATCCTCCACCATGTTGCTCCATTGGCTTCGCTTATGTTCTACCATTTTTTTGATCCCCGCCACACCTTTGCCCATTTTAAGATAATTTTAGTCATACCACTTATTATATATTTCTTTTTATTTCTAGAATGTAGGTTTTTCACCAAAAATCAAGCTCTCTATTTTGCACATGTGGAAAAAAAATAGATTATCATTTTTTTTTGAAAATAATGAGTGCACCAGATATTGAAGTCTTTGATCCAACAAAAAAAATTGAATTTTGATACATACAAAGAAAGCTATGCATTATACGATTTGCCTATGTCTCAATTGTAATTGGTCTGAATTAGAAACTTGATTAAGGAAAAAATATTAATAAAAACACTATGAAACCAATTGGAAGCACTAGATAGTCAAGAAATACAAATCTATATTCAAAAAAATAAGAATTTTATCCTTCATGGAAAAAATTTATGTGTTATACAAGGAGTGTCACTTTTAAAAATGGTGCTCACTAAAAAACTAGTTTTCGAGGAGATGAAAAAGAAGTGCACTGATTCCAAAAAATTGAAAAAATATATTTAGAATCTATAGACAAAATGCCACAAATCAAAAGGATGCTCCAAGAAGTTTTGCAGAACAATGATATCCATTTTTTATGAAATTAAATGATGTAGCAACCTCCTTTGATCATATGCAAGTGATAAATTTAGATATCACATTCCCTCAACAAGAATTAGTACCCTCGCTTGAGATACAAAATATACATAAGGCCTTAATGATAAAGGTGATTATTAATGAAACTATAGTTAGTTGCACCCTCATAGACAATGGAGCATGCATTAATGTTTGTAGCATTGATCTCATAGATAAAATTGGTGTGGACAAGAAGCTTATTCAACTCAATGATGTTAATATTCATGGCTATGACAATGTTAATAGGAAAATATTAGGAATGATCACATTATCTATTGAGGTTGGACCTGTAGTTTTTCCTACCCCTATCCATATAATGTCAAGATCACTTTCATACAAACTTCTCCTAGGGAGAACATGGATTCATTCCATGAAAGAAGTCCCATATACTCTTCACTGTGAAATGAAATTTGAATACAACAACAAGATATACATGGTTGAAGCAAATGAACAAAGCTATAATTCACAAGTTCAACATTATCATAACACTTCCAACTCCCCTAATACTTTGATTCCAACTTAAAAGGAAGAACCTATACAAGATAATGGTAATCCTAATTTAATTCCACCTACACCAAAAATCTTAGGTGAAAATTGGAGGTTGTTAGATTTTACACCTCATCTAAAAGAAGAGTCCAAAATCTCACCCTCAAAGTCCAAAGAGTCATATACAAATGATTCATCTTCAAACACATTTTTTAGGGAAGATTGGGGTTCATTAGATTTTACACCCTACTTTCTTGGATAGCACAAAATCTCACAATCTAAACCAAAATACACTTTTGTTTCATTTACTCAACTTTGTTCTTCATTAACATCACCCCATGGTGGTGATGGGGGCTCTTCAACTCCTATCCCTCATGAGAGGAAGATACATAAATTTACAAAGCTTAACAAGGATTTATGTGCTCATGAAGAATCCAACCCTTCTTAGAGGAATAAAATTTCTTCATATGAGTTGGAAGCATGTTATGGTCTTGGATACAAACTCCTTTCTAAACATGGATATAATGAAAACATGACGCAAAATAATAGAAATCTAGCAAAGTCTATACCATACTTGAAAGGTCCAAGTTTCCAACCTTTATCTTCATCCTCATCTAATGCCTTATCATCTACAATGTGTATGAAATATTATGCTAAGAAAGAAATATCCCCTACTATTGATAAAGAGACTATCTTGTTGAGGCTTCTGAAAGCTCGCTTGATTACTCTTCCTCCAAAATCATGAAATAAATTTTACAAAAAAAGTTCATTTTGTGCATATCATAGAGTTCATGGTCATTCTACTAATGAATGTAAGGATTTAAGTAATAAAATTCAACATCTTAAGGATTGTGGTTCTCTTCCTTGTGTTGATGCACCTATTTCCTCTTATTGATACTGATTTTCCTCCTATCACATTTCTCATCACTATGTGGCATTGATAGCTTTATGTGTCCTCATTTTCACTCATGGTGGTACAATATTAGGTGCAATCATATCTCTCTCAGCAGCAACATGATAGTTCTTGGTGGTTGTCTTTGTATCTATAATTGGGGGACAAGGATAACTAGTTCTCCAAGGTGTGCATTCTTTTCAAGGATCACCTCTTCCTCTCTTTCTACTTAAAATACCAACATAGCGAGTATGTTGATATTTTAAGCATGGGGAATATGGTCCCCCATTCATTATTCACATGTTCCCTTTTTAGTGATGATATCATACATCTCCTAGGAAGTGTGACCATTGCATTAGCATTATTCTATTGACATTGGTATTATTTCATTTTGGCATTAATGTTTTGACATTTCTTGTTGAATTTAGTGTATCATTAGTGTAACATATTGATCATGTTGTGGCACCTTATCAAATTTATCAGGAGATATAACTTTGGTATAGTTAATTTTCCACTTTATAGGGGCTCACCTAGTGAACAATGTATTTCACTAGCCCATGTGAGCACAAGATGTTTGCATAGTGGAAAATAGGTTACCATTGGTAAAAAAAATTTGGACAAAGAAATAAGGCTTGATCGACAAAAATTTGGACAAAAATTCGAGGTTTGATCCACCGCTTTTCATTTTTTCTTTATTACTTTAAGTCTTTAGCATTGTATGTTCATGTATCTTGTCTTCACCAGCTACATATCATACATCTTGCATGTGTCCCCTTTGTGATAATGTTGGTTTCCATGGGATCTTAGATCCTAGGGGCTTGTGCAACCTCTTATTGATGGTCAGTTTAGCACAACATTAAACATAATATTTCTACACTATTTCTCCTAAAAAAGCGATCTAAAACCACCTAACTTCCAAGGTCCTTGTGGTTGGTTCTTAACTTTGTGAGGTGATTCAATGATAATGCAACTATAATATTAAGTGGCCTGCTAGTAAAAGGAATACAAACTATATCATGTGAACTAATATACATTTTGGGGGGTGTGTAAATAAACAAAAAAAGATAGAACAAGGCTTTAGAACAACGAAACATGAATATAAATTTCTTCACATCCAGACATGTATCTTAACAATGAGTGTTTTCTCAAGTAACCAAAACTATAAAATGATGCAATCCATAGCTTGACCTATACTATTGCATACATTCATAGTGAAAAATTCAATAACCATAACCATTCATCAAAACTTTATTCTAAAATCAAAACACATCACCAACTCATTGCTAAAATTAACAGATCAATAGACATAAATGAATTCCATTCACAAATAACTCAGTGAAATAGTCTCAGATCTAAATTATTCTATTTATTTGCATCAAATAAGAAAAAATTATGCACAACATTCACTAGAATACGAATGACTATGATTCATTAACATTACCATTGACAATCAAACTTGATAATAACATGAAACTTTATAAAAACTATAAAAGTATCTAAGTATCCTTGCATAAAAGCTATAAAAAAGAGTTTCTCAAAGTATCTTGCTTGAAAACTTATAAAATCCTAAAACTATGAAAACACTATCTACTATCTCATCAGGTGGCTAATCCTTCTTCAATTAGCCAAACTTTACAAAATGGAGGCCAAAATTACATATAGGAAAGCCTTGCATTAATTCCTCTGAATACAAAATTAAGATCCAATAATTAAGGAACTGGAACTACATGAAGTGATTGCATTGGATGATCTTCAGTTTAATTGTTGATGAATTTGTTTCCAAAATCTAGACACACCCAAGGGAAGGTAGAACTATTGAGAAATTTCCAGTTAAACTCATGTCAAGATCCTACAAAACAGAGGAGAAAAAAAGAAAACTATCCATCAGGAACAAAATGTTCCATTTCCACCTCATTCATGTGTACTTTTCTCAAGGAGGTATTCATCATAGCTAGTGAACATGTGTTGGAGTATGTCTACATCAGGTCCATCTACCCAATCATCTTCAAATTTAATTCTTTTTAATTCTGCAGAGGCAAACTCTTGCATATCCTTTAATTTAATCAACTCCCTCCTAGCAACCTTCACTTCATCCTTGATATCCATGATTCTATCAAGAAACAATTCATCACCATCCTCCTCTTTCTACATCACTTCCTCAAACCTATTATTCCACTTCTCCTTTAATTTTTCCAAAGGAAGACCTTCCTTCATAGGGATATTTATATTAACCAAAATGGCAATCACTGCTTCCAACTCATCAATTTTCTCATTCAGATCTTTACTAGCTTCTTGAACTTCATTTCTATGTTGATAAATGAATGTGGATTTGAACCTGATAATGTTGATTGTATTTTCAAGGAATTCCACATTATCTTCATCAAGGATAGATTGTTCCAAGAGAGTTTGCTTTGACAACTTGTTAATGTCTTTCAACTTCTTAGTATGCTCTCTGTACTCATCTTCTTGTTTCCCCAAGACTTCAATAGCACTTTCCTTAGCCTCTCCAATTTCCTGTGTTTAGCCAGCATAATCTAGTGCCTTGAATTTTTCTTCTCTCTCTCGACATTTGCAAAAAAATTCCATTGATCTTCCTCATTCAAAATGCTCTTCCTCAACACTTCCAACATTCCCTACAGACACAGCTTTGGGAGGCTCATCATCTAACTGTGTAGCCTCCAAATTAGAATTGATATCATGGATCTCAACCTCATGCTCCTTCTATTTATCTTTTTGAGCCTGATCATGAATGATTCCTTGAGGTACTTCTTTAGTGGATTCTTCTAGAAGGAGCGGTTGAGATGAAGTTCTTTCACGAGTAGTGGTACTTTCTTCTCCTTGTGATTTAGGGATATCCTAAGCCAATATTTTTGGATGAGGCTCCTCCCTAGAATTAGGAGGGAGAAACTCCAATGGCTCCTTAGGAGTTGTCCTCCTCTTTGTTCTTTTGTACCCTTGGGTACCTGCAACTTTCCTCTTCTTAGAAGTTTGAGCCTCTAGCTCCTTGATACTCATTACCACTTACTACATACTTCAATCCAACACTGTCCTTGCCATTTGTTTAATATCAATGGACTCTTCCTCAACCTTTTTTATTGGATCCAAGTCCTTGGTACCTATCTTTTCAGCCTCATACTGGGGATCCAAGGTTACACCATCATCTGATAAATTATCAGGAATATCTTCCTTCACCCCATACTCAATCATTAATGGGATGGGAAACCTTTCATAGTTCCTCCTTTTGACATCATATTCATCTTGTAGATCAATTTAAAAATCTTCTATAAAATTGAAAAGTTTCTCAAAGACAATAGGGAGAAAATCATTCATCTTATGCTTGGGATAAAAAATGCTTTCGAGTTGTATATAAACCCAATTTCAAATAAATCAATTCATCACAAAATTCCTTAGCAACCACATTATGTGCATAATTATACTCTCCTATCTTCATGGAAAATTTATGGCAACTAGTCTTGTGCTTGCTAGCAAATTTAAGATGGACTTCTATGCCCTGATAGATGAACTCCATAAGGACAATTTTGTTACTGCAGCATCTTGGAAGTGGATGAGGATGGTCGTCAAAACCTACCAACCTAAAGTAAGTAAACTTGGGGTATTGGATGTACCAATGTCCCCATTCTGCAATGAATGCCATGGTTTCCCTGCTCAATCTATACCCTGCATCACCTCTCAACTGGTTAATGATAACATACAAGAATGCATCATTAAGCCTTCTATAGTGCAATTTTTATGTTTGCAGAGTTAGTTGATTATAATGATCCCACACTTTCTTCTGTCTAAGGGCTTCTCCCAATACTCCAACTATTTTCAAACCAGGAAAATGCCCCTCCTTGCAACTATATACACTACATCAGAAGTCATGAAGAAACTCTTTTTTTTTCCCACTCTAAGAATCTAATTATGTAGGCTCTCTGACAAAATCATTAGCCAATCAAATTGTTGCTTGCCATCCAAAATAGTTTGAATGAATGGAAACATCCATTCCTTGAAGTGTGAAAAATATCTCTTTCCGAACACTCTAGAAAGCATCATGATTATGTCACCAATCTCCTTACTGAAATCTACTCTCTTTGGTTGATCATGAAGCTTAGTCAAGGATTTCTTTTCCACCCTCATTCATTTCTTGTTCATGTGGATCTTGTTAGCTTCCTTGTGGTTGTTATATAATTTTAATGCCTCTGCTTCATTGAGTTGTTTGAGGTTTTGTGGTGTAGGTGCATCAAACATGAACCTTATCATTTGCAGAGTGAGATCAATGACTATATTCCCTTGCAGGTCCACACATTGCATGTTGTCAGGTTGTAAGCTCTTGTTGCAATAAGTATGAGCTTTGGACATTGAACTGATAGTGGAAAGCGGGAAACATGTGCCAATTCGGATTGAACAATTCTTTTTGTTCTCCCTGTTGCATCTTTTTTGAAAGTTTCGTTAACCAACTCCTCATAGTTGAAAGGCCCTAAGTTTGTATCAATGATATCAACCCAGTCAGAATCCACCTTGTTGGGAGTAAGAGTGGGACTCTTATGCTTATATCTCAAGGTGTAAGGGAGTTGCTCCACTTCATCTTCTTAGGCTTTGTTGGCCTTAAACATTCTACAACCTAGCTCCCTCTTTGAGAAGCTTCTTCAGAGGATCCTGACATTTTTCACTCCTCAAAATGCCACCAAGAAGTGCCTGGGCCAAGAATCGTTTCCACCACAATGCACACCCAAAATCAACAGGCTCTCCCAAAGTTACTTAGGCTCCTCGCCCACAAATGTTTTGTAGATAATGATTAGAGCTGAAATAACTTGATTAAAGGTTAAAACCTATTTTGCATGAGGAGGAAGCTATAATTATCGCAATAAATGTATCGACCCGAAAGGTGGAACTGAGGAACCAGGCGTTCCAATTTTCAAATCGGCGCGTGGTCAATGTAGTTCGGTCCTCAAGCGTAGGGAAAAGACGGTTGTGTTGGAACGGGGTGTAATCTAACCAAAGCTCTGAATCGAACTCCTTTACAAAGTTTTGAGTTCAGTCCATCCAGTTCCACCGGGATTCTAGTTCCACCTTGCAAAGTGTTCAACACCTGGTAGCAAAGGAAAACAAAGGAAAAAAGGATCAGACAAAACCCCAAGAAAGACACTGGGGACAAACACAAAGCAAATCTTCATGGAGCTGAATCAATCTAAACAAAGATTTAGAACTTTTCGTGAAAGTTCCTTAAAAGTTCACCATTTCCTGGTTCCACATCCATCAGGGAGAAAATGAAACACAAGAAAACCAAAGACAACCTATGGGAGAAACAGACCCAAGAGTGCAAGGAAAACCCAAAAAGACAAAGAAAAACAACAAAGCAAGGGTGCAGCCGGGACTAGAACCAAATCCAAACTTGGAACCTTCACAAAGTTCTAAGTCTAGTTTCCATTCTAGTTCTGCTTCCACCAGACAAAAAGGAACAAGGACTTAAGAACAAAAAGAACAACTCATAAGACCCAAACAAAAATGCCAAGGACAAATAAAAAAACAAAGGGGAACCCATTTTAACTCAAACAAAATGGGGTGGTTATGCAAAGCATAACAAGTCATCCCATGCAAACAAATTTTTTCCAGGAGCTAAGATATCCAAGTCATTGACTAGAGTGTGAAAACACAAAAAAATGTACTTGGAGAACAATCTAGAAAAAGTGCATGGTTGGAAGTGAAGAGCTTTGAAAGACGATTCCAACGCTGCTAGAATCGCGAAAAACAAAGAAACTGGTCAAAATTTACAAGCTCGAGACTGAAAAAAACACCTCTAACTTCAATAGGATATAGAATGCACCAGCAGCAAAAAAAAGGTGATGAGACTCACACCACTAGAAAGTTGGTGGAACTAGATTTCTGACGATATCTTGTTCACCCAATTCTAATATTCGAGAAAAACTCATTTTCCCGATTCTACCTATTTTGCAAAAAAAGAAAAAAAAATAGCCCCCACAGGGGCTAGGCACTAGTTGCCCATATGACCCTGGGGTGGCAGATGTTTTTGTTTTTTTATTTTTTGCTTCAAAAAGAAAACAAGCCAAAATCAAGATTTCAAATACCGTTCTCCCAGAACCCCATTTGAGAATAAACCCCAGGAAGGTCTACTGAATCCATGCTCTCACATACCATATGTTATTAGAATTCAAAAAACATGAGCCATGGGATCAAACAACTTAAAAGAATCTTCCAGAGATCTACATACAAACAAATAATTCACAGAATATTATTCCTCAACACAAAGCTATAGAATGAACATCAAGAATCTTCAAGGAAAACAAAAGTCCTCAAAGGTTGAGAGTTTGAGAGTAAATCTCCAGATTGATAATACAATGAGGGTTGGTTGCTATATAGGAGCAACCCTAAAATTTCTCACTTCAGTTAACATAGAAAAACACTTAGTTAACTTAATAAGGAACTCCTAAGTTTAGTTTAAGTGCATCAGAATAAATTAGACTAGGAATCAATTAAAATTTAATTAATTATTATCTAAATGGCCGATTACTCTAACACCCCCTTAATACATGAACTTAGGGAGTAGATAAAACCCTAAAAAGAATGTGATGGAAGCCCCGATAACAAGGCATGGTTAGATACCCATGTACAAAAGAAATATCTCTCACAACTGGAGAAAAGGAGAAAACCATAATGGGAGAAAACTCCTCTCCAAAAGAGAGAAAGGAAAATGAAGGATTGAAAAGCCTCCAAATCAAGGTGTGAAGGACTGAGAAGCCTCCAACCAAACAAGGTCCTGAAAAGGAGGAACATGTAGAACATCACAAAAGCATGAAGAAGTTGTAGACTGCTATGGAATGATGACTGATATAGTGTTGAAATGGAGAACCTCCTCTGGAACAAATGATTATTATAATCTAGATAACAAGAATTTTCATGAGTGCCCCAATGAAATTTCTCGAATTAGATGGCAAACAAAGGAAAACATCTAGAAATCAAAGATACAAATGTCAAGCTCAAGTAGACTATACTGCATGAGTTCCCTCAATGACACTACTTGAATTAGATGGAAAAAAAAAAGGAAAAATATCTGGAAGTCAAAGATATAGGTGGTACATGAATCTGCATGAGTGACCCCAATGAGACTACTCAACATGTAAGATACAAATAGTTTGAAGATAACTGATCATGAGAGAGACAATAATCTACATGAGTGTCCCCAACGACACTAGTCGAATCGGATGGAAAATAAAGGAAAACATATGGAACTCAAAGATGCAAATTATACATGAATCTACATGAATGACCAAAATTACACTACTCAACATGCAAAATGCAAGTTAAAAATATAGGTACCTAGTACTCTCTAATCAAATGAAAATGGAAGGTCGCCTCTAGAAACAAGAATGTAAGAATGTCCATATGGTAAATGATCCAACTCACTGAAATGCAAGTGTGACCATGATCATAGTATAGGATAAATTACACCAGATCCATACGGATTTGAGGCATATTTAATCCACTAAGCCATAATCCCAATGTGATGGTATTTGAAAGCATAAAAACTAAGAATCCATTAAACTAAACATGAAATAAACATGAAAGCTTGAAAGAAACCTATTTTAAGACCTTGAATCTTATCCCATTTGGGGAGTGGTGTCGCATTAATGTTGAATGGTGACCCTTTCCCAATCCCTTGGATAATATGAGCTTGTTTCAATCGATTCTATTGAAGAGAATCAATGAAAACAATGAGATGTGTGTGAGATATGATGCAAAACTAGTTTAATATGACAGAGATGTGTTATAAATGCTATGATGCTTGATAAAATGGATGTAATCTATGCTAAATGTAAACAAAGCTCAAAGATAAAATCCATTTAAATAAGACTAAGCTAAAATGGATGCAAACTAAGTTATCATGGAAGCCATTAAGGGATGCTTAAGCTACTACGATCAAGATTTAAACTAAAAATGCTAAATATGGATGCAAGTGGAGAGTGATTTTAATAGCGCAAGTTTGCTATCAAAAGATGGATCCATTTGTCTCCAAATAGTGATCTATTTATAGGAAATCAAATGAAAAATCAAGGGCTCAAATAGGTTTGATCTATCAATGGTCAAGATGGAGAGGGTGAAACATGGATCAAGGATTCTCATGAATGGATGAGAATCAAAGATCACATGGATCAAGGGAAGATCAAGGGTTAAGAATGATTCAAACACACTTTGTAACAACTTTGAAATTTTGTTAAAAAGTTTGTTTGAAAGAAATCATTCCAATTTTGGATCCAAATAGGAGAATATTCCTTATGGAAGTGGATAGGGGGAAATTAGCAATTTAGTTAACTAAAACTAAATTTAAATGTGCAAGATGGAGAATAATATGGTATTCATTAAATTATTGATTTATTTAATGAAAGGGGAATGCAAAATGATATTTAATTAAATAGCTTAGGGTTATTTAATTAAATAAGAGGACTTAGGGGTTAAATTGAATAATTTCATTTAATTCAATTAAATAGGGTTAAATGTTAGTGTGAGAGTGGGTGAATTAACCCAATTAGGTCAATTAGATTAATAGGTGAAGATGAGGCATTTAATTAAATAACTAGATTAATTTAATCAAACAGGAAAAAAGAAGACGAGATTCAAGATGAAACAATGTTAATATACCAGATTCAAGTGTGTATACCATTCAGGACATTTTTAAGTGTCTACATTTTGCCCCTCTTTGAAGCAATGTACTCATTGCATTAGTTCAAAGACATATGTTAATTTTGATGCTGATGACGATGCAGAAATGAATAGCGATGATCTCTTTGATATTTTGATAGCCAAGCTAAAGTTGATTGATTTGATTGATTGATTGCTAACATTGTTAAGGAATCACAACAATACTAGGATTGTGTTGAATAACACAAGGGTTGATAGGGAACGATATATCCCAATGATGGTTGATTTGATAGATTGATCAAGATTTGCTAGCAAGGATAGGAATAAAATTCGTTAGATGATTTGATATCGATATGATTGAAAGATGGTTGGTTTCCCCCTCGAGAGATTGATCAGAGAATAAATTGTTCTAATCGGTCTCACAATAGGTGAAAATCGGACTTATGCTTGAGATGTTAATATTTCAGGTTGCTTTTGAGCTGAAGAGCTACAACTTTTAATATTGTTGAGTTGAACACAAGATAGATGCCCCACTGTGCCCCAGTGGATGTGCCCTAGCAGATATGGGATTATTGTCGTGCTAGCTCAGATATTGTTGTAGATAGATTTGATGATGTATAGACAGTCATCGGCCCTGGGTAGCTTCATGTATAGTTTGATGTAGATCACATAGATTTGACACTTGGATAGAATTGTTAGTAAATATAGAAGAATAAGAAGAATAAGATGGATGGATTGACCATTGATTTCAGGATTGATTCAGAAGTCCAACAAGCCTATGATTCTTCGAGAATTTATTAGATATGGTGCTGATATGGATAATTTGCTCATTTATGGGATTGGGACTTTTCGTCATTCCTTATTTATTGATATAACACATAGATACGATGCATCAGGGTATTGAAAACCAGGATGGTGTTGTATCTAGTGTGATGGAATTTGACTCTACAAACAGATACCTGATAGTTCTTATTCACACTTTGACATACAAAAACCTCGTTGGAATGAAGTTTAGAAGTTTAGAATATCTCATACCAAAGAATACGCAATAGTCAACAATTTACTCTAAATGACCTCCCTACACACAACTTAGCAAGTATGCACCAAGATTATTTTACAAGAATACCCACAAGCATAGAAAATGAAGGATAATGATCGATGCCCCATTCCTTTCTCTCTAAATCATTTAGACATCATCAAGAGGTCCTAAAAATAGGTCAATAAGAGAAATCATAAGAAAAGATCAAAGACAAATAGTCAATGTTATATCTCTTGCCAATTTAACATAGCTAAGGTGATTTCTGATGCTAATGTCCATTGTAAGAAGGATAAATCCTAGGACATGTTCATCAAATGGTTTGATTAGGATGGGTTTGTGATAAGTTGTTGATACAAACTTTACTGACTTGTCTATCGATGATCTATACTTTAGATTTTGACACCTATGTTCTCACTTTATGACTTGTGATACTTGTTTTCTATTTTTTTTTTCAAAGGTTGAAGGTGATGAATGATTTATTGTGGGTGAAAGTGAAATGGGATGGATGGTTTTGGATTTTCTGACTTTTTCAATGTCTTTGATGTTTTGAAATGTTTTGAGATTTTTTTTGGTATTTTTGAAATTTTATGTGAATGTTTTGGCTTTCGATTATTTGAGGTTTTTTAGGTTTTTGTCAAGGTTTTGCAATGTTTTGAGCTTTTCCAAGTTTTTTGAATGTTTTTGTGTTTTCTAAGTTTTCAAATGTTTTGGGGGTTTTTCGATATTTGAATGTTTAGGGATTTTCTGATATTTGAATGTTTAGGTATTTTTTGAGTTTTTCAACCAAGGACCTAACCTAAAAAATACTATCCTAGGGGCCTCGGGGGCTAATCAAAGATGAGCCTTGCCTACGTTATACACGCAAAGATCACATAGTTTGACTAACTCAATTTATTAACAATGAGAAATGAACAATTGATGAAATGTCAGTTTATTATGATGAACTCCTAAAGGATTGACCTAGGGTCTTAAAGTACACTGATGGCCTTGCCTACGTTAAGCTCAAAGACCTTAGGGTTCAATAATTTAGAACCAGCTTCTTTTTTCTCGGATTTCCCGTCATCTCTTTAGGATTTTGATGTGTTTTGATGTTTTGATTTCGAATTTGTTAAATTTCTTTTGAAATGTTTTGATTCTTTTAGTTGTATAGGGATTTTGATGTTTTTGTATTTGATGAAATTTTCAAGTTTTTTGATTTTATAAATTTTTCATGAATGTTTTTTATATTTTGATGATATTTTGAGGTAAAATTACAACGGCATTGCGATGTAAATGCCAATGCTGTGAGATATGCTACTGGATCAAGGAGCGCATCAAAGAGTGCAATGGAGCCCGCCCCGTGGTTCTAGTGCGTTAAATGCTCTTAAGTAGGATCAATGGACAAACCAAGATAGGAAATGTATATGCGAAGAGTTCAACAGAGTTTTAGCATGCTAGATATAGGCTATGGGACTTCATGAGATAAAATGGTAAAGCGCCTATCAAGAGTTTTCCATGAGTAGATTTGAATTATACGCCAAATATTTGTCAAGATCAAGATAAACGGGAATATCTAGATGAATCTGGATTGGATGGATGGAGGGAAAATTGGATTTATCATGACAAGGATGATATGCTTCTGTCTGAGAAGGATCATATAGACGCTCGATTCTACTCATGACACCTGTTTTCCATGTTTTCATCATAGTACTTTCCCAAAGTGCCACTAAAGTGGTTTTCACTGGAGGACAATTTTTATTTTTACTATTTACTTGACTTTTTGATTTTTTTTATTTTTTAATGATTTTTACCCTCATGTTGAACCACCTAGTGGTATTGATGTAGAGTCCACTGTCATAATGTACCAACGATATCTTTCTTTAAGAAGCTTCTTTTCTAAGATACAAGCATTTAAATGCAACTTTGAAGAACTCTAATCTACCTTGTGGATACCAAAATTAGCCTTGTCTATGTGCACACATTGTAACAGAGTGCCTTCAGAATCCTTATGATGAATGGTAGTTCCCAACACATGGTCAATGCGAGAATTGGATATCATGAATGGAGGCAAAAGGCCGCAAGAAGAAACATGGATTTGTCGATGGTTTAAACCCTCGACTCTCCAAAACTTGGGAATATGAGTATGGGTGGGAACAGAGGTTTTGTGGGAATTAGAACCAAACTAATGGATATACTTTGTTCCTTTCTTGAGAAGTTTGATTTTGTATTTGAGGACTCTTTTGATGGATACATTTCCCCTTTTGATTTTTCCCCATAGTTTCTTTGACTAATGGAGTTTTAGAGGGATGATTTTCTTTATTTTGCTTTGGTATCCATTTGTATTTGATGTGTCCTTTTTGCTTTATTGCTTCATTTTCTTTGATGATCTTCACCTTGCTTTGATAGGAATTCTTCTTTTTATGTTAGTCCCTGTGAACACCAAACCTACACAAACTAACAAGAGATCACAAAACAAGTGTCAAACATGTTAGAAAAGAAAATAGAGATTATTTAGCCAAATTCAAGAGAAAACATGAAAATAACAAGAAACTAATGAAAGATAACATGTAAATCAAATTGAACTAGCTAAACCTCCATCCCATAGGGGGAGTGGTGCTCCTTTGATGTGGAAAGA